>JAKSZU010000002.1:26799486-27399486 GCA_026018925.1 Tupaia tana
GAAGTTTCTGCATGGCCAAAGACACAGTAGTTAGTGTGAATAGACAGCCCTCAGAATGGGAAAATATTTTTGTAAATGTTGCATCAGATAAGGGACTGATAACCAGAATACACAAGGAACTAAAAAAGGTGTTTGGAAAAAAGATGAGCAACCCTATTAAAAGATGGGAGAAGGAGATGAAGAAAACACTCTCTAAAGATGACATACGAATGGCCAAAAGGCATATGAAAAAATGTTCAACCTCCCTCATCGTAAGGGAAATGCAGATAAAAACAACAATGAGGTACCACCTAACCCCAGTCAGATTGTCTAACATTAAAAAAACAAAAAATGATAAGTGTTGGCGGGGGTGTGGTGAAAGGGGAACTCTTTTACACTGCTGGTGGGAATGTAGATTGGTCCAACCACTGTGGAGAATAATTTGGAGATTCCTCAAAAATCTACAGATAGATCTGCCATATGATCCAGAGATCCCACTCCTCGGTATCTACCCAAAGGACAGAAGAATTCTTCATTGGAAAAGTACTTGCACATCGATGTTTATTGCGGCACTATTCACAATTGCTAAGTCATGGAACCAACCCAGATGCTCCCGTATGGAGGAATGGATTGAAAAACTGTGGCACATATACTCTATGGAATACTACTCAGCCATAAAAACCAACAGAGCCCTGGCTTTTGACAGAAAGTGGAAGAATATGGAAGATGTACTGCTGAGTGAGGCAAGCCAGGCTATGAAGGAGAGACATTGTATGTCCCCACTTAACATATACCGTTTGTCTTCATTCTATGTCTGAAACTGATTGACTAACAGTTGAACAAACACAAGAGATGGGTGTGAATGTCAGATGAGGTGTATGTGGAGGAGTGGGGCCCAACGAAAGACATTTGGAGAAGGGATACAGAGGTAGAGCATTGACGGGATGGGGAGGTGTGGTGTTATCTGTTGAAGATATTTCGATCAACGGGTCTGGGGAGAAATATTCACATATTGAAATGGTCTCATTGTAAGCCAAACAATATGATTGAAAGTATATACAAAAATAAATAAATTAATTAATAATAAAAAAAAATTATTGGATGACTTCTGTGGGCCAGGTTTTCTCATACACAATTTTATTTTCTTATTTACATTTAATTTTCATAAATTTTTATGGCATACCATATGATTTTTCATAGCACATGTGTAGCACATGATGATCTAATCAGGAATATTACTATATACACCATTTTCAAAGAACCTTACATTATTGTGTCTGTTATCAAGCAATGTTTGGCTGAGGGATCAGCAGGTGGTGTGGTGGTTAAGGCACTGGACACTCCCATGCGGCCGGGCACAGTTCGAGTCCCAGACCTGACGGCTTGCTTTCTCATTTTCCCCCGACCTCTCTTTCTGTGTGTCTCTCTCTGGTCAAATTAAAACAAGTGAATGTAAAAATAAAATAAAATAAATAATTTTATAAATTTAAAAAAAAATTATTTATCTCCATGAATGAGAGACAGACAGCACTTCTGACAGGGTCCTGATACCGTGATCCCTAGCCAGCTCTGGATCATGGGAACTTGTGTGCCCAAGAGTACTCAGGGAGGTCTCTGGATGGAACCCAGAAGCTTCCTATGTGGATCAACCTTGTAGAGCACATTTGACCACCACACAACTGCCTGGCTCCTGGCTCCTCATATTACTGGCTTTTATATTAGGATGCCTTACTAAAGATCCATACTGCCTCACTAAAGATCCATAGCTAGAAGAATTTATTTTGAATAAGCATGTCAGTTGAAAACTTAATACAGTATCATTTCATGTCATATCTAGAATTTACTTACATGAAAGTTTCAAATATAGCAAAGAGCATCAATTAGAGAAGAGAAACTACTACTTCATTTAATTCTAGTGTAAGAGGTGACTAAATTACTTAAATGGAACCAGACTACCAGTTGTAACTGTGATGCTTCCAGTCATTTTGTTTCCCCCAAAGATAAGATTAAGAGTGACTGTGTGTATGCATGTGCTCATGAGAGGGAGAACTGAAGAATTTGTGTGTGTGTGTGAGAGAGAGGGAGAACTGAAGAATTTGTCTGCTAAGGGTCAGAAACCAATAGATAATTGCTACTTCTATACCCGACCTAACATTTCATTCATTCATTCATTCATTTATTTATGTATTAGGTTTTTGCCTTATGATGCCTGTCCTTGCCCGAGAGAGAGATAGTGAGAGGAAAAGTGAGAAATCACCCCCAAGGGGGGGTGGCCGTGCTGCAGCTTCTTCTCCTGGGATTTTGAGCAGGTCACACTCGTACACCTGGCTTGATTTTCAAGCCACCAGGTCCAGGACTCAAACTGTAGTTAGCCACGTGAGAGTCCAGCACCTTATATTACTGACTACACCATACTACCTGCTAGCTCCACCTAACATTTTATCTTAATCACAGTTGCCATTAATATAGAGATTCTGATCACCAGAAAAAGGTAAAGATTTTCCAAGAAACAACCCAGTAAACTAGCCTCAGAAAATAAGATTTTTAAAAAAAGTTTATAATTTTGATATGTCAACAGCCATTTATAAGCCCTTAAATTTATACACACACACACACACACACACACACACACACACACGTGTATACATATACATATTAGGTTGTCAGAAAAGTCATGACATTTTTTTTCTGTGTTTTTCGATACAAAAATGCATCATGACTTTTCTGACAAGCCAATATATTTAGACACATGTGCACACACACACTCAAGATGCTTTGGTGTCTTGCTATCTTATTTTAGTTTCTATCAGAATAACCTGAATATGAAATTTGAAGAAACACAAAATAGATGGAACAGTGTATAATTGATTAAGAAATTGTGTACTTTATTAGAAGATAAAATAGAATGGGTCTGGCCATATAGCACAGGGATTAAATACTTCACATAGAAAGCTAGATCCCACATGGCCAACTGAGGTTCAAGTCCTGGCCCCAGAAGTTTGAAAAACACATCAGACTCATGTGCATACCTGCCCTAAATCTTGATGGGATGGAGAAATGGAGGAAAAAGGGTTATGGTGACCATACCCATTTACGAGGTGCTTTGTTTCTCTCTCTTTCTAGTGAGCACACATACAAAAGAAGATAGGGAACGTTTTAAAATTTAAGATCCAAGTGTTTCAAGCACTTCGATATACAATGTTGACTGAATTATTAGTTATAGAACATGAAAGGACAAGTGATAGGCATAGAACTGTTCAAATTTAGTGACAAGCTTGCCAATGATTTTGTTTAATGGCCCCATTGGATCTAGTCTTGGAGAAAGAGCTGTCATTTTCCTAGTTTTAGTCTAATGTTTAACTCTACAAAATTCTTACTTTGAAAGAAAGATTTGGTTTATATCTATCAACTTGAGGTAGTAAAACATTTACTACAGTTTAGGAATTTTTAAAATAATAATAGTTAATACAAGTTTTAATTTAAAAAATTGTCTCAAATTTTATTTAATCATCTATTTTAGTCTGTTACATGTTGTTAACAAATACCTAAACCAGGGTGTTTTTATAAATAATATAGAAGTTTATTTACAAATTTGTGATTCTGGTGACTGGGAAGTCTAAAGTCCTAGGCCTTATAGCATGGCTGACAGAAGCATGGAGGATGGCAGGCACAGGGAGAGAGAGAGAGAGATCCTAAGTGACCTGTTTTATAACAGCCAGCTCTTGTAAGAACTAATCCCTTCTCACAAGGCTGGAACCCACTGGGCCTTGGGAGACATCATGAATGTGTTTGTGAGACTGTCGTGTCCATGATGCACAGTCATCGTGACACAATCACTGCCCACTAGGCCTTACCCTGGGACATGAATATAATATTTTTACAGTACAGTTGAAATGATCAAGTTATAACACGTGAATTTCTGCAGGACATATTAAAACCATAGTCATTTTATATTTAATTTCAATTTTTTGTATAATCTTCTGTATTTATAAAGCCAAATACCTAACACTTAAATAATGGCATTGTCTAGATTGCAGTCGTCAGCACATCTGCTTTATGCTTCTTTTCCCTCATGTGTTGCATTTCCTGTCTGTACTTTTTCCTCAGTGCATTTGAAAGATAAAAACTTCCTTAAATTTTTCTCAAAACTTTTAGAACGTATGGTTAGGATACTCTTGAAATTATCTCAGTGTTTTAAAGGTAAAGCATTGGAATTAACTCAGTTTGAAATTATCTCATTCATGTTAAGAAACAAGAATGTTTTGTCACTCTGTAACAAAGAAAGTCAGCAAATCACTGAAGCTCAGGATTCTCGTTTTTTCAGTATAGTTGGAGAGGTGTGTACTTATGTAGCAAACCCTTTCTGACAAATGTTAGAGTAAAAATGATCAACTTAGAAAATGAACATTTTTCAGTTAGCAGTGAATTTACTAGAAAGACCTGCACTACAGATGATTAGAGGAAGCACTAGGACCTTACCCTGGACAGTAAGTTCCACAGTTAGAGAGCCCCGCATGACTGTTCTCTAGCCACCACTGTCTCACAGGTTAAGGAGAGTGCAAGACTTCCTAGAGTTCACCCTATTTCCTTTCATTACCACACTTCCGGTTTATAACATTGCCCACATGGCCCCAAATTCACTTGCACCCAAGGACTGGCCAGAGCTATTGATGGGGAGAAGTGGTGGGTGAGTTTGAATATACAGGCTAACATGCCTTTAGTCCTGTAAGTCCCACTCAGTGTCAGACAGAGCCAAGGGCCGGAAGTGAAGAGGACGCAGTGGGGATGCAGTTGTTGTCCTGCCATTTCACCTTGGCTACTCTGGAGAGTTTAAGAATCCCGAATTTGAATTTAGCCTTCTAAGACATTGTTACCCTATATTTTCCAGGACAGAGTTTATGAAATATCTTATTTGAGTTATTTTTCTAATTTATACCTTTTAAGTACTTAGAGTATGTATGTAGGTCTCTCCACTCTCGCCTTGGCTCCCGGAAGGTTTCTGGGTAAGAAAGGATAAGGAGGTCATTTGGAGTTTCACTTCTCCTTGGCCCTTTTATTATCCAGTACTGCTTAAGCTTTTCAAAATAGCTTCAGAATGGTGCTCTAAGTCATAATGTGGTCAAAGCCTGTGCCCTGGCACTAGAGTGAGGTGACCTGAAGTGATGTCCCCTGGTGTTTGTTACAACAATGCACTCTAGACTTGCTGAGCTGCCATGGTAGAAAGTGAAAAAACTGGGTGACAGGATCTTTGGGGTACAGAAGGGAGAAGGGAAGTTGGATTCAGCTATATCCAAAATGAATTTTAGGATTATATGTGAATTTCAGTTTTATAATAGCCACTAATTATTCACTGTTGGGGCTTTACTTCCTAAGATCTGGAGTAAATCTGTACCTACTTAAATATTTTTAGGTTTAAAAAATAAATAGGATAAGAAAAGTTTTTTCACGATTGATTCCTTTATGAAATTTCTGTAAATACTATTTTTTAAAGATTCTTTTTTTTCCTAATTACTTTATTTAACTTTATTTATTTAGTTAAATTTGACCAGAGAGGGACAGTGAGAAAGAGAGAGAGAAAGGGAAAGTGAGAAAGCCACCAGGTCCAGGACTCGAACCGCGGCCGGCCATATGGGAGTCCAGTGCCCTTAACCACCACACCACCTGCCAGCCCCTGTAAATACTATTTTATGAGAGAGAAAATAATGAAACATATTTTCAGTTTACTCTAGAATACTGTTTATAACCAAAAGAAAATTTACAAGTGCAAATGTATTAGTTATTAATTTATGTATAAATAACAAAATGAATCACTTTCTAGGTTTGTACTACAGAAAGTGCCGGTTAATTTCCAAGGAAGAAGTTACTCATGATACGAAGCTTTTCTGTTTGATGATGCCACCAAGCACTCATCTTCGGGTGCCAACTGGGCAACATGTTTACCTCAAGCTAACTATTTCAGGTAAAGTGAGAAGCAACTTTGGGAAAGCATTTTCTTATTTTCTAAGCAACTCAAAATCAATACTAATCTCTTTAGGAAGCATCCATTTAAGTTATTTATAAATGTTTCTGATATATGATATCTAGCATCTATATTTGTGACTATAGTGTTCCCTACATGTTAGAGCTAAAGCTGGGCCACATTATCCTACAGAACAAAGAAATTACCACTAGTTAGAGAGTTGGTTCCACCAACATTGTCATTTATTGCCAACAAAACCCAAAGCAAAGAGACGAGGGAGTATACAAATGGTCCTCCATGAAGACAACCTCTAGAAATTTGTGCTAGCATATGTTAGTAGCCACTTATGGCTATAACACTTATTAAGTTGAAATTATAAAATTCAAGGTGAGTGGATGATTATAAATAATTTTCTTGTATGTGTTACCAGTATAAGAAGCTCTAAAAATGTATTCCTTCTCTGTGAATTATTTTCCTCTCATTTTCAACCTCTAATTACCTCACTCACTTCTTTTAAATACCCTTGTTATTGATGTTTAACCTTTTTTTGGTCATTCATTTAAATCTGTAAAAGATAAAGTTCTCATGTTAGCTATAGTACTTCTGGCAATCACCCTAACAGACTATTTGCTAGGATTTGGTAGATATGGTGTATTATGATGGCATTTATTAAGTTGTTCTCTTCTTCATCACTATGCTGGGTTGCTATTCAATAACTGGTATGTTCCCCAGTGTAGTTATTGCCAATGTATTTTAATTTACATATGGATTAACATGTCAGTTTTTTTAGTTGTGATTAATTAATTCATTTTGTTTTTGTTTTTAGGTACAGAAATAGTAAAGCCATATACACCTGTATCTGATTCCTTACTCTCAGAATTTAAGGAACCAGTTCTTCCCAACAATAAATACATCTACTTTTTAATCAAAATCTATCCTACTGGACTCTTCACACCAGGGCTTGATCATCTTCAGATTGGTTAGTAATTTTACATTAAAAAAAAAAGTTCTGGATTTGATGAAACTGCTCTCTAGTTATCAATACTGGATTGTCAGGAAAGTCACAATACATTTTTGCATAGAAAAATAAAATAAATAAGTAAATGGGAAAAAAGAAAAATACTTCAAGACATTCCCGACAACCTAATATCTTCATAAGGAAGTCTTTCAAGTATCATACATTTAATATGTCTCTACAGCCAAACTTATCTTCACTTTACCCAATCCACCTTATTCATACTCCATATTCCCTTTCTGTTCTTTGCGGCATCACTGTTGATCCTTGACCCAATCTGGAGTTTTGAGTCATTCATTTGAGTCATTCCTACTTTTTCTCTTCTAATTCAGTTAGCCACTGAGTTCTATTGTGTCTACCTCCCAGCGACTTTTTTAATCTTTTCTCCCTAGTTTATGCTACCCCTCTTATGGCAAGCCTTCATCATTTTCTCTTGGCCTCTTGTTGATCTCTCATAGTTGACTGTAATTGATGTCTTTTAATTTGTGTTTATCTGCATTTTACAGTTATTTCTGCAGAGTTCCCTGAGAATAGATTTACTCGTGTTGCTCCACAGCTTTGAAACCTCTGATGGGTCCCTGTTTTTGCTATTCTGATTAAGGCTGCTGTACTGCCTGTAGGATGTTGATCTCTCTACCTCTATCTCTTGTTGTACAATACTATTTGTGTTACTCTCAGTTTCGCCAATTTGTCATCCTCATTCTTAAGTACATGCAATTGCCTAACCTAGGATGTCAGCAACCCCTCCTCTATCTGTCCAGTGTCTTTATTTAAAAACTCAAACAGAATATCACTTCCTTTATGAACCTTTCCTCTTCCTCTGAAGCCTCCAGCCTTCATATCTCTATTACAAAAATAAATATATTTCTGTTCTATAAGACTTTGAGTCTTATATTGTTTTACCTATCTTTGTGTTTCTAGCACCCAGCATGGCAGTTGGCACATTACAGGCTGTCATTAAACACACTTTCAAAGAATGAAGAACTATAATGAAATCTATTATGATTTAAAGACCTATCTTCTATCTTTTTTCCTGTGTCTTCTACTTCCTTTTTCTGTGTTTCCTTCCTTTTTACCAAAAGTCGAAAAGTGTTCTCCTTTCAAAGGTAGCATTATCAATACATTGCAGTGGTGAAATGGATTGCTAAATTTCGAGAATTAAGCAAATTATGTCACTTTCTGAAAGTGAAGCTTAGAAATCTACATGTAGATGTGATTAGTCATCCTTGATTACATAAACCACAATATTATATATAAATGTGAACCTGAAGTGTTTTGGAATACCCAAAGTCTAGTGAATATGACTATCGCATTATAAAGGAAGGACTGACACATGCTTATATTATAGTAAGGTGGAAACTTAACCAGTGGTGTAGGTTGAGTATTCCTTATTCAAAATGCTTGGGGACTAGAAGTATTTCAGATTTGAGTTGTTTTAGAATTTTGGAATATTTGCACATACATATGAGATATTTTTGGGGATGGGGGTCCAAAGTCTAAAACATGAAATTCTTTTATGTTTCACATGCACGTTATACACATAGCATAAAGATCATTTTATATAACATTTTTGTGTTACAGGGTTTTTCATTGCAACTCATCACATGAGGTCAGATGTGGAATTTTTAACTGGTAGCATCATGGCAGTGCTTAGAAAGTTCTAGATTTTGGAGAATTTTCTGATTTTTGTGTTGGGGTGCTTAACCTAGATAACCTGTTTATTATAGAGAACTTAGCAGGGTGGAGAGTTAGCCTAAAGCATGGAAAAGGAAAAGCCCACAGAACAAGATAAAGTTTATTTCAACTTTATCCAGAGAAGCTATACAGAACACAAATATTGGGTCATTGGAAAGGTCATGACATAATTTTTCTGTTTTTCTATGCAAAAATGTGTTATGACCCTTTCCAATGACCCAGTACTTGTGTCCACTTAGACAGTTTTATTACTTGCATGGTGATCATAACTTAGGAAGCCTCCCCATGGCCTGAAAGAACTATTCTGTAAAATCATCCACCTCTTTATTTCAATCCCATGTTCACCAGCAACTTTTTATGTGATTAATGTGACCTTTCAAGTGTTGGTAGTAGGAAAAGAGATATCCTGGATGGGACCTGTAATGTTTATTCAGGTCACTAGATACATACAGCTTTGGCTGTAAAATTAGCTGCCCATTCTGTCATGTGTAATTTAGTTAACATCAGTTATGTGCCCTAAGTCTAATCCATTTTTGTGGCATTGGAAGGGACTGGACTATGAATAAAAGTTGCCAAGTTAATATCATCCTGTGAAGCTTCTTTAGTAGACAGCCATCTGGCTTTTTCCTAAGGACATTCTGATCTTATGGTCCCTTTCAGATTATTACAAGGAGTGTTTATTACATTGAAATACGTAATCCATCAATTACTACAAGGTTTTAGCTATCCTGCAATGGAAAACAAGGGGAAAATTCATTTTAAAAGTAATTGGAAATTGGGGCTGGCAGGTGGCATGGTGGCTAAAGGTGCCGAACTCCCACATGGCAGGACTGTGGTTTGAGTCCCGGACCTGGTAGCTTGCTTCTCACTTTCTCTCTTTCTCTCTCTCTCTCTGATCAAACTAGAAATTAATAATAATAATAAGTAAAGTTAAATAAAAAAATAATTCTTTCAAAAAAAGTAATTGGAAATTACCAGATCTGGTTCTAAAGGCAGTTTTCCTATAGGATACATGGTAGTTACACAAACTGTACTGTAGAAAAATGGGGCACTTATTTCTCAACCATGTTGATTCTAGATTGGGAAGTAGCATGTTCCAAGAATAGTGACTGCTTTTTCTTATCTTGCTTTGTTTTTGCAGGAGTTAAACTCCTTCTTGTTTTAATAAATAAGTCTTTTCAAAAATTTGATGCAGGATAGCTTAGCACATGTAATAACATGAGATTTTAGAATACACTTCTATTTCTAAATTTTATCTCCTACTAATCCTATTATTACAATTAATAATCAACATGTGTAGTGAGTTTCTGTTCTCCACCCTGTACCATGTAAGACAGATGTTCATGGGCTCTGTTTTTGAGGTGCTTATAGTTTTTGCTTAGCAGAAGATCCTTGATTGATAATTTGTGATTTGGTACTTAACAGTAGTTTATAACTTTCTGACTTCAGATGGTTTTTAGAAAATAATGGTGGGAAATGATCTAATGAAGCCTCATTATTAATTAGATTATAAGGGATATAATGCAGACATAGTTGAGGCCTAAACAATTTCTCCTAAACTCCTTAGATACTGAAAGACTGAATCTGTAGTCTGCGAGTTAAATATTCACCCTTTTACTCATCAGTGTTCTAATAAGTTCAGCTCCTTTTAGCCTTCTCAGTTTTCCCACTGTGGTTTTTTATTTGTTTTTCTGACTTAGTTTATATCTTATTGTTTTAGGAGATTTTGTTTCTGTAAGCAGTCCTGAGGGCAACTTTGAAATATCCAAGTTTCAAGAATTAGAAGATCTCTTTTTGTTGGCAGCTGGAACAGGCTTCACACCAATGGTTAAAATATTGAATTATGCTTTGCCTAATATACCCAGTCTCAGGTATGTAATTTATTCTCTAATTACTATCCTTTGTGAGGCTATTACAGTATAAGGGATTCTAAACTGATTACCTACTGGATCTTTAATAGACATGTTTCTCATTCCCTCATTCATCATGCCTTACTCTGACTCCTGTAGTCCTAGCTATTTTATGAACTTGGTTCTTTTATCTCATTTCAGTTTTTTAATACTTTTACTTATCTAATTGGCACTAAAAAGTATTAATCTTAGTTTACTTTAGACTTTCCTTTTGTGTGTATTTGAAATGTAATTAATTAGTTATTTCTGAGTTTTTTTGTTTTTGTTTTTTGTTTTTGTTTTTTTTGGTTTGTTTGTTTTTGAAGGAAAAGTGAAGCTGATGTTCTTCAATAAAACAGAGGAGGATATAATTTGGAGAAGCCAGTTGGAGAAATTAGCATTTAAAGATAAAAAGGTATTAAAACTCTATTAGCTCTACATATAAATATCATACCTGTGTAGTAAGTCTAGGTCTTCTCTCCTTTGGTGGAAGCTTTGAATTGACTGGGAATCTCCTTCGAAGAAAAAAAAATGAATTAGTAATTCTCTAAATGTAACTAATGTTAATATCCCCTTCCCCAAGGAATACTGTCTGATAAGATCTGAATAAGCTTATCTATATATCAGTAAAAATGTATATTGGGCTTTATGATCCTACTAGGTAATTTTTTACTGCATTGAGTTTCATTGAAAATGTTCCAGTGTAGCCATTTTCATAATTCAAGATTTTCTTGTCATACTGGAGGCAGAAAAAAATAAATTTTGGTGAAGATAAATTAAACAAAAATTAAACATGTAATAGGATTTATAATGGCTTTAATATGCTAATATCCAGTTTCTGACTTTCTAAATGAGATTTCTTATGCATTGCCTAACAAGATTCTCTTCATTTTTGTTTTGTTTGCTTTAACACTTATTTTTTAGCCTTTTTCACTAGTGGTCCTCAGTACACCCTTTAGGAAATGTTGATACAGGAAATTGAAAAAAGTTCTACTAAAGGTGAATTCAGCCACTAGAATGATATATAAAGGATAGTGAAGTGAAAAATTTATTTTTAATAAAGAACTCAACACAGTCAACTGAAAAAAGATAATGATTTAAATGAGCATATGCACTATTTTCCCTAAAAGGATTTGAAAGCCTTAGGAAATTCAGAATGCATTTTTTTACAGGAAGAGTGAATTGGGACAAGCTATCATACTTTCTGAAGCATTTTAATGATCATTAAAAGCTATCTCAAAGAATTTTAAGATTTTCATAAGTTGCACAAAATATCTGAAGTAAATATTTTATACTTATGGTAATATATATAATATAGGTAAAATTATAAGCATTTTTAAAAATTAAAAGCCCCGAGAAACTCAGTTATCTGTCTAGGGCTCAAGGTTCTTCTGAATATTTTCTGAATATCCATAATAATGTAGTAATATGACCTTTCCTAGTTTTTTTTCCTCCTGATTGTTTTTTCATCTTCCTCCTCCTTCTCTTTTAATAAAGGATTTACATAATTTAAGAATAATCTGAATTTACTTATTTTTGAATTATTTTACTATTCTTTACATACTTAAAAGGACAAATGTGAGACTACTGACTATAGTTGTTATATCAAACTAAAGAATTTTAAAGAATGATAAACTCTTAAGTCTTCAAATGTCTTTCATACTAATTTCCAAGTAGAAAATTGGAAGCATTCATCAAGAGGCTTAAAAACCCAAATGCTAGTTCCCATTCTGTACCTCATTATCTTGACAGTTTACTAAAAAAAATTGCTTAGCTTTGTGGGCCTATCTCTTGATCTTCTGAATAAAATCATGATATCTTTCTACCTACTTTCATAAAACCATTGTGAAATTTGGAGATGATAATACAAATGCTTTGGAAAGTGAAGCTCTCTCTCAGGTATTTGAATTGCTGTTATAGAGGACATCTGTATTCATGTGTTTGGTTTCTCTTTTAACTGTTAGAGCTCCCGTTTTTCTAACCAAAGAGTTAACATAATTTAAACATAGGCATTTTTATTTTTTTTTGAGCTAGATTTTTAAAATATACATTTCTGGCAATTTTTTTCCACAAAAATGTTAAGATATTTCCGTTGTCAAAGAAATTTTATAAAATTTTAGAAAAAAACTTACCATTATTTTAATTATACTTTTTTATCTATTGATAGTAGTTAAACCTGACTTACAAATTAATTGGGGAAAAAAGAATGTGTTGACAGCCTCTGAACATAAAGTGTCTTAACAAAGTCAACTGTGTTTTTTTGTTTTGTTTTGTTTTTGGTCTCCGTAATTTGGGTTGGTGGAATTGCATAGGCTGGAGTATTGAGGATGAGGAAAGGCTCCTTTTTTTTTCACTTCTGGATGCCTGGCCCTAACAACACTCACCAGGTGAGTGATCTCTCCAGCTCACTGAGAGAAGTGATAGTGTGCCGACTTCTGGCCTGCCTTTATCCCCCCTCTTCTGCCCCTTCTCTTTCTCTTTTTATTCGCTCTTGCTGGGTCATATGTGCTCTCTCCCCTTTCTCCCTAACCTCCTCTGTCTTCTTTCTGGAGACTTGCTCTCCCCTGCTTGAGGCACTTATGGGTGCTGACTTTTCTAGTGTTGTATGATTTATAATCCCTATAGACTCTTGACCTTTTTTGAGTGAGAATAGGTGAGGCCCTCACTGAAAGGCTAGAAATGAATGTTTATGTGGATAGTTTTGGAACATTCATCAGGAATTTTACCATAGTATGAGCTTTTTCTGTAGAAAATAGGAGAACCCAGGACCAGCAGATGGCATAGCAGTTATGTCGCTGGACTCTCACGTAGTCGACCACAGTTCAAGTCCAGACCCAGTGACTTAAAAACTCATGCTGGGTGTGTATGCATGTGTGCCCAAAATCTTGAGAGGAGAATGGAGGAGAAGGAATTGCAGTATGGCCATCCTACCTGGGAGGTCAGTTCTCACTTTCTGTCTCTCTTTGACTCTCTGGTGATTGTACATGCCCTATAGAAAAATTAAAAAAAAAAAAAAAGTCTCAAAAAAGAGAAAGAAAGAAATAGGAGAAACCCTAGCTTTTTTATTTTTTTTTTTTGAAGAGGTTTTTTGCTGTAGGGTGCATGCGCTTGCCAGAAAGAGAGAGACAGAGAGATAGAAAGCGAGAAATCACCCCCAAGAGGGGATGGCCACACCGCAATCCCCTTCTCCTCCATTCTCCTCTTGGGATCTTGGGCACGCACGCACACATGCCTGGCATGAGTTAAGCCACCAGGTCCAGGACTCAAACCATGGTCAATTACATGGGAGGGTCAACTACATGGGAGTTCAGCGACATAGCCATTATGCTAACTGCTGGTCCCCACAACTCTTTTTTTTGAGAACCCTAGCCTTTAAGACTTATTGAAGAGTTTAGTTAGTATCACTGAGCCAGAACATAATTGTTGTGGAGTTTAGATTTAATATAAGGTAACTGTAATTACCTTATATTAAATCTAAAACAGAAGGAAAGTGGAATTTAGATTTAATATAAGGTAATTGTAATTAGTCACATCTATACTCATATTTTAGTTGGCATTAAAAGGCTATTAATTTTTAATATAATAAATCGCCCTCTTCTATATCTTGACTCCCCTATGTCACTTCTAATTTTAGTAATCAAGCTTCTGGTGACAAAATATGTTACCTGAAAACATTGCCATGGTGGAATTATTATTGGGTTATGAACCCTCAAAACATTTTCTGAAACTTTATAGTTAAAGCAAGTGAAATGCCCTATCCTGTAGGACTAGGTTTCAGCCTTTTACTAAATCCTTTTTGGAACAAGTAGAAGGGATGGATATTCAGGCTGATATATGATCTGATATTTTCATTTCCAGCTAGCATGCTATGCTTGTCCTCAGCGTTTATCCAGATAATACCATTAGCGAATGAAATTCTTCAAAATAACATTGTGTAATGGAAAACTTATTAACCTTGTGACCTTGGGCAAATTACTTGATTGGACTGACCATCAGTTTTTCCATCTGTAGAACACAGACATAGAATTACGTCATAGAATTATTTAGATTTAGGGGTCAGTGAACAGGCATATGCAAGTGCCGAGAGTTTTGTTTGTCTTGTTTTGTTTTTTTTGTTTTTGTTTGTTTGTTTTTGCCTTAGGTGCATGTCCTCACCCAGGGGAAATAGAGAGAGAGAGCGCGTGACAGTGAGAGGAAAAGTGAGAAATCACCCCCCTCAGAAGGAATGGCCATGCTGCAATCCCTTCTCCTCCATGCTCCTCCTGGGATCATGGCACTCACACACACGCTCCCAGTGTGATTTTCAAGTGACCAGGTCTGGGATTAGAACTGTGGTTAGCCGTGTGAGAGTTCGGCAATGTCACTGCCATGCCATAGGCTGGTCCCTCCAAGCAAAATCTTACATATTTATTTTTCTTGAAAAAATAGAAAGTAAATATATGTGGTATCAAATCTAGCTAATTACTATGTAAAACTGAAATCCAAATTAAATATTATATATCCTTCTCTCAGATACATAGGCAGTGTTATGAAGCTCTCTTGATAGCCTTACACTTTAGCCCACTCCCTGCTATCAGTAGAATGTACTGGCTCTGAGTTCTCCGCTTTTGAAAAACTAGTTTTGAGGGTTGGGATAGTTTGACAATGAGGTAGCTTATGGACAACATTTATAGTATATAAATATAACAAGTATTTGGACCGACAGGTGGTGGTTAAGGCGCAGGACTCCCAGCATGGCTGACCACAGTTTGAGTCCCAGACCTGGTGACTTGCTTTCTCACTTTTGTGTGTGTGTGTGTGTGTGTGTGTGTGTGTGTGTGTGTGTGTATCTGGTCAGATTGAACAATAATAATTAATTAATTAAATTTTTAAAAAGCAATCCATACTTGACTTAAACTTGCCTTTAAAATACACACACCCACCCACACACACATACACACACACGTGTTTCCCTTTCTTTCAAAGTAGTCATTTTTCTGAGGCAATAACTTTATTTTATTTTAGTAGAGCTTGTGGTACTTTCTTTTTGTAAACAGTATTTACTGATTTGTTGATCTTCCAGTCTGTTTATAACATTAATACTATTTATATAGAAAAGTACAGAAAAAGTATTAGAAAGAAAAATCACCCATAATGCTACCACCTAAAGGACAGTGATTAACTTTATGATCTGTACTTTTCCATACACACGCACACACACACACACACACACACACACTCATGCATTCTCACACTCACTGTCAGTCTTTGTTTTGCATTTTTAAAATAATGTAGTCATACTGACTGTACTTCTTATAACTATATTTTCTACTTAGTGTATTGTATGTATTTTATGTTAGACTATTTTCTACCAGCAGTTCTCAAGCTGGAGCAATCCCACATCCCTGGGACATTTATGTCTGGAGACTTCTTTCTTTCTTTAACTTCTTTTTGTGAGAGATTTTTTTGCTTTAAGGTACATGTACTTGCTGAAGAGACAGAGACAGAAAGTGAGAAATCACCCCCTGGGGGCTGGCCACATCACAGTCCCTTCTCCTCCATTCTCCTCCTGGGATTCTAGGCATGCACGTACCCGCACCCCACATGAGTTTCAAACCACTGGGTCTGGGATTTAAACCATGTTCGGCCATGTGGGAGTCCAGTCATGTAACCATTATGCCATCTGGTGGCCCCAACTTTTTTTTTTTTTTTTGGTTAAAGATTTTTGCCTTAGGGTGCATGTTCTCACTGGAGAGAGGACAAGGGAAAATGAGAAATCACTCCTCCACCCTCCTCTCCTGGGAATTTGGTCTTGTATGCACTCGTGTCTGGCCATATTTTCAAGCCTTCAGGTCCAGGACTTGAAGGATAGTCAGCCATGTGGGCTCCAGTGTCTTAACCACACATCCTGCTGGCCGAAGACATTTTTAATTGTCAAACAGCAGGAGCAGGTGCTCCGTGGTTTCTAGGTAGAGACCAGGAAGGCTGCTAAACATCCTGTAATGTGCGGGACATTCCACTGCAATAAAGAATTACCCACTCCCAGGGTAGTTGTGCTGGTTGGAAGACCATGCAGTATACCATGATTTTAAATAACTGCATTGCATTCTGTTATCTGAGCTTACTAGAATTTATTTAACTAATTCTCTACTATTTGCCATAGTGATTAGAAGTTGTTCTGTACCTTCCTTAACTATCAGGATAAATATTCATCAGAAGAATCTCCAGGTCAAAGTGTTCTGAGGCTGTTAATACATTTTGACAAATAGCCTCTGAAAAGTAAAGTACCCAACACAGTATATTGTACCCAGCATGGCTAGTAATGTTAAGTGTCATTATCTTCCCTTTAGAATGAATGGAGGTTTGTGGTTGGCATTTAAGGGAAAGAAAGAAGGAGGAAGGATTCCTAGCAGCAAGGAAATGAGGACAAAGGGCAGTGATTCTTCACCCAAATGTCATTGCAGGAATGACATTTTCATCAGCAACATTTACACCATCTTAAGCATTTCTGTCTTATTTCCAAAATGTACTTGACATTAGAAAAAAAGATACTAATAATTAAGGCTGCCGTAGCATGGTGAAGTTCTGAAGTATATCAGAGAGGAACAAATAACATGCCATAGAAGTTAAGGGAGAAGAGAGAGTAACTCCATTACTGTGAGAGTGGAACTAGCAGAGCTTTATGGGAGAAGGGAGCTGAGGCTTTGGGAAACAATTGGCATTTTTGTAAACAGGAAAAGAAACACGGCTAAGAGGATTACAAGAATGAAGATGTGAAGGCCAAGACATTTTAATATCAGAGTAAACAGAGTCCATGAAGAACAATGTGATATATTGTAAAAAGAAAACCATTAAATCTTGAAGAAACTTTAATGGTAATCACTTCTAATCCTACTGTTTTATAGTTGAAGGAGGAGGACAGACTAAAATCAGGTGATAGAAGACCTTGGATGTAATTCGAGATGTTCCTCAGTTGGTGTGCTTCTTGAACTGTGTTCCTTGAAATGTTCATGAGCCCTCCCCTACAGAGGACTCAATAATTAAGTTTGGGAAAGAACATACATCACATTATCTTGAAGATTTATTCTGAGCTTAGCATATTCAAGGCTTTCAGAAATTCTCCAGAAATCTATTAAACTTTTTTTAACCCACCATGCCCCAAACTTATTTGATAGATTAGTCTTTTTTTTTTTTTTCTTTTTGTGGAATAACAACTCCAATCTGGAGGAATACTAATGTTTCATCAGATTCGTTTTGAGAAATGTTTCCATAATATGAATATCTTATCTAATTGTCACTCCTAGCTGTTTGTTTTGTGAGCTGCTTTCCCTTGAACAATAGCGAGTTTTCCTGTAGTTTCTAGTATTGTACTTAAACTAGAAAAAGCATTGGGGCCCCGTTTGCCCTGAAATACTAATATGTAGGCAGTGGGGAACCACTGAAGCTTTTTAGACAGTGAAGTTACGGGATTGGATCAGGCTTTTAGGAGAGCTAGCATACATGCTAGAGAGAGAGGGATAGATGAGGGCTAATGCTACTAGAGTAGAATTTTAGACGAGGAGTATAAGGGCTCTCCTGATCTGGAGTATGGCAGTGAAACTAAGGAGGTAGTCCAAGTTTGAAAGGTATGAAGGAGGGAGGTTTGGAAAATGATTGGCTGAAGGAGAGGGAATAAGTTGTAAGCTCTGCGTTATGATTTAGACCGAATGGATTTATAGTTCAAAACCTTCTGTCTCAGATCACCATCAGTCTACTTTAAAGTAGTTTTTTTCACAAGTTTATTTACTTTCAGTGACACCTTAGAGCACATAGGCATTCATCAGAAACAGGTCTGTTCATTCTCTCTCTTTTTCATGTTACTTCGTATATTATGGGTTATCTAAGTTTATTTTCAAATAGCTTGTTCAAGAGGCCTGGTCCTTTCTGGCACTTTTGAAATCATAGGGCAGAGACTTTTAGGATGTTTAGTAATGTGCCCCGCATGCCACCAGCAGTGCAGTGCCGTAGCGTAGTCATGTGAGACAGTAGCCTTCACTCAGAAAAGTCTGGGAGAGAGGATTCCATAGGAAACATCTCTATCTTGGTATGCCGTAAGAAATCCTTCATTAAAGAATTCATGAGTCTTAACTTGGGATTACTCCTCTTCCAGTTTGAGCTCTTTTCTCATCCTGGGGAGATAAGCAAGATGTCCGCTTCTTTTCAATATCTGTAGTTTCCACACTGCTTACTTTTTCCATTGAGCGCCTAAAATTACAGCCAAGGGCCCCGATGTGAGTAAATACAGAATGCACAAGAAGCTTTCATCATTGATGTAAGGATCTCAGTTATTTATCACCATGTAGTAGATACAGCAGAAAATATGAAGGGACTTCGAAATTTTGTGGAAAAATGATATTAAATTATTAATTTCTTTTGATACAGAGAAATTTTGAAATACACATATAGTTTCTTAATAATACACATTTTCCATGACTTTTTAAAAGTCCCCTCATATGCCACTGAATAGGTACCTTTTTGAAAATCAGTCCAGTAAAGAAAATTTGCGAATAGGTACTTATTACAGATTACAGGGACTTTGGCATTAGTTTATATGTGTTACCAGCTTTCTTCCAGTGATAAGTTCATTGGAAGCAGACCCATAGAAGACTATCTTCTATCTTTTAACAGGGCAATTTCTATCTTTTATCTATGTATCTGTATTAAATTGAAAACTTCTTGAAACAGTGATCTTACAGGTGCTTTTAGATCTCCTTTGATAATATAATGAAAGAAAAGTGCATGTATTAATTCATATACATTTTCATATGTCATTTCATAGATGCCAAAAGATGGCCTTATTATACTAAATATAGTTATTATTTTTAGCTAATACAACTTTTTGTAAATAAATTGAAGATAAATAAATTTAAAATAATAAATTTATACATTCAAGAAGTATTTTTTGTGCACTTACGTTGAACCAGGCCCGAATATAGTATTGAACAAAAGAGATAAAGACCCTCCCCTCCTGGAGCAATATCAAATTTTAATATTATGAAATATCATATATCGTATTATGAAATTGTCTCTTTTTTTTGAGTGGTGAAATAGTCTTAAACTATCTTAATTTTAAGTGCTAGGAAAGAAGAAAATAGGTTAGTGAAAGAAAGTATTTAGGGAGACTTTTTCTTTTATAATAGCATGGATGAAAATTGCTGCTAATACGAAATAGGAACCATGAAGGTAAGAAAGAATTTTGTAGGCGGTTTGAATAGAAAATCAAAGGATATAAAAGCCATAAGCAAGTACGTAGTTCTCCCACCTTGTTTCACAAATAGACACATGATACCTAGAGGCTGGGCGCCTTTGCAGAGCTGGGGCCTTTGCTCGTTTGTATCAGATGTGTGCTGCTAGTGCCAAACTCATCAGTTCTGGGGAACCTTAACCCAGCAAGGCCCAGCATGGGAGGGTAGCTCTCTTCTTGTTCCCATTCTCATATTAGGTTTCCTCGTCTCCTCAGAGAAACTATTCACTTCAACTCTTAAGATTTAGGTTAATGGAAAATCCCTTCTGCCCACGCTTTAGAAAATATCTCAGTTACTCACTGAAATATGTAAAAATTTGTTCTGATGCTATTCAAAATGGTAAGAATTAATTATATTTGCTAAAATGGTGCAAACAGAGCAGATAAACATAGAATTTGCAATTTACCATGGCTTTTTGCTAGAAATTTACTTAATAGATTAATAAACCTATGGAAGCCTTTTCTCTTACTTTCATTTCATTCCATGGTATGTGAGTACCTTCTCCATGTTTGGCCACTAAGGACACAGTGGTAGCTAAAGCAGACATGGTCCCTGCTCTCATGGAGTTTATGGTCTGATGGAGAAGGTAGAAAATAAAGTAGTTATCTTGCTGACTGCATATTTACAGCCTACAGGAAGGTCCATGAAGAAAAGGGAAAGAAGAACCTCTCTATATCACACATAATGAAGGACCTTGGAATGGGCTGTGCTTCTCTGTAGAAATGATGTTTAACTAAGAACTGAAGAGCAGACAGTGGTAGACGCATTACAGAAAGAAGAAAGAACAGGCAGTAAAGGCAGGGAGAAGTAGAGGTTAGAAGCTAGGGCATTGTGATACCATGGATATGGAGACTGAGACAGCGAGAGGTTCCCGGGGTAAATCCTGGGTTTCTGGTACTTGCAAACAGGTGGGCACAATGCCATTCTTAGAGGCAGTGCCGGCTGTGGGCTGGGAGATTATAAATTGAAATGGAAGGGCTTTGAGACAGTAACAGTCAGAAGTCAAATAGGCTTCGCAGTAAAATCTGTTAACAGGGTCTGGTAAGAATTAGAGAGGTTCAAGCCCAAGATTAAAATGCACGTAATTGGAATTACTTTCTTCTGTGATTTATACAGCAGTTTATTAATAGCAACGTAGACTTCCCTGAGACTCTGTGGAGCTTTCTTTTTAATGAGTTCAATGAAAAATGCCAGATTACTTTCTATAGCTATAGCAAAGCTTATCCTTATAAATATGGATTCACCTATATATTTTTGTGAAATCTTTACTTATAATCTATTCCAGTGGTTTTTATAGCAAGTGTATCAGTCTTTATATTTTAAATTGTTTTTTGGGAGAAGAATGTCTCACTAAATTTAAAACATGTTTTAACAATATGTTTAAAATAATAGACTTAACAACTGTTCTTTTTCCTAGATTCGATGTTGAATTTGTGCTCTCGGCGCCTACTTCTGAATGGAATGGCAAGCAAGGACATATTTCACCAGCTCATCTTTCTGAATTTTTTAGAAGAAATTCAGAAAAATCCAAAGTCCTCATCTGCATTTGTGGACCAGTGCCATTTATAGAACAAGGAATAAGGTGAGTAGCAACAGGGCAGAAGAGAGAATGTCTTCAAACCATGAGGCAAAGATCTTTCATAAAAAGCAGTGCTTCTTTCTCACATCTTCCTATTCATGTGAACCTGTACTTTAATAATATGTTATGGTTCAAGAAAATAGAAAGTATTTAATCTTCATACAGGGAAGGGTTGGAGGCCAGGATTAAGCATAGTGTTAGACATGAACAATGAGGAATAATCAGTGTTTTTTTGCTAATGGCTAGCAGTATGAATACATTCACAAGATTCATGCTCAATCTTATTTGGAACATTAGGCTCAACTTTCTCTTCCACCAAAGCTTTATAATACATAGTCATTAAAAAAAAAATGTTCATCTCATTGCAGCTTTTGATCTTCATTCTCTTCAACTAGGTAAAAGTTAGTAAATAGAAAATACAGTGATCACAAGCCAGGAAGCAAGACAGAAAGGAGAGGCTGGAACATAAATAGGGCAAGACTAATTGGTGAACGCTGGATAATGAAAAAAAAAAAAATCAATGGTGGTCCGCCATCTTGTTTGAAATTTATCTTAATGTCATTTAACTCAAATAGGACACTTTAAAATGTCATGCACCGCATAAGGGTGTTTTAGTCAATGATAAACCAATATGCACAGGTCATTCGTCCCATAAGGTTATAATGGGGCTGAAAATTCTTGATACCCAGTGATGATGTAGCCATAATGTCACAGTGGAACACATTATTCGTGTGTTTGTGGTGATGTTGGTGTAAACACATCTACTGCACTTCCAGTCATGTAAAAGTATAAGTGCGTACAATTATGTATAGTACATAACCCTGGATAATAAATGATTGTGTTGTCAGTTTATGTATTTACTACACAGGGCTTTATATCATTATTTTAGTGTGCACTCTCTACATAGGAAACAGTTTCCTATAAAACAGCAAGCCATGTTTTATCAGCAGCGGCCTCATGCATCTGTTTGCTGCACCTCTTGCCTGCATCATTTTTCTTGTGCTTGATTTAATCTTGCATTGTTTTGTTCATTGTGGCATTTCCAGTGGGGCAAGATGTGGAGGTAGAAGACAGTGATATTGACGACCCTGACCCCATGCAGGCCTAGGCTAATGTATGTGTTTGTGTGTTAGTTGTGTTTTTGTTTTATGGGCTTTTTTTTTTTTGAGCAGTTTTTGCCGTAGAACACATGCACTCACTGGAGAGACAGAGAGACAGGAAGCAAGAAATCACCCCCTGGGGGGGGATAGCCATGCTGCAGTCCCTGTTCCTCCATTCTCCTCTTTAGATTTTGGGCATGCACCCTCACATGCCCAGTGTGAGGTTTAAGCTACCAGATCCAGTACTTGAACCATGGTCGACTATGTCACAGTCCAGCAACATAACCATTATGCCATCTGCTAGTCCCTATGTATTAGCTTTTAATAAAAAGTTCAAGGAGCTTTTTAAAAAGAGTCAAAGAGAATTTAAAAGTTTATGAAGTAGAAAGTTGCAATAAGCTAATGTTATTTTATTATTGGAGAAAAAAAAGTAGAATCCCCCAAAGTTAATCTCATGTGTGCTACATGGAATATGTTAGAATTGTCTCCATCATACTGTCTGTGTTTGGTGAGCATTCATGTGATGTGATAACAGAAAGGCTCAGAAACTTTTTTTTAATAAACAGTTTATAATGATCTGGCCAATAATGGTTCTTTTATATACTGAATACCCGCTGTATTACAGAGACGAACAATGTAGTCTCTGCTTTCAAGGTTGACACTATCTAGTGGTACACACATGCACCTGCCAGTAATGAAAGTATAACTCAGAACATCAAAAATACTCTTACTAGACATTAAAAACAAGATATTATGGAAACTCAGGGATGAACAAGTTACTTTTATGTAGGGTGTGCATATTAGCGAGATGGGAGCGCATGGCCAGAAAAGACCCATGCTTTTAATTATGTCTAAAATGTTACAAATCAGAAGAGATGCAGGGGGCGGGGTGGTGCAGGCAGAGAGATTGAGCAGATGCACCAAGAGCTCAGTTGTTCAAAAGACTTAGATTGCTGTGGCTAGAGGGAAGCCACTTGTCTGGGAGAGACAGGATACGTGACTGGAGAGGTGAGGTGGCTTCTGACAGTGAGAGTCTGACTGCTGCACAGTCCTCAGTCCTTCGTGTGGACATGTGTATGTGCTCTGGAAACAACCATTTGTGGTTTGAATCTCAGTGCTACCACTTAGAACTGTCTTTAATCATTTGCTACATGTCCTAGGGCCAGTAACACACCCTTTCTAAGCTTTAGTGTATTCACCTGTAAATAGGAATAAGCAATAATTAAACATATAAAGTGCTTAGCACAGTGACTACGTACAATATAGTAATTACTGAATAAATGTTTTTTTAATCAGCATTTTAAATAAACCACTTCTGAGATTTCAGTCTTCATTCATAGTCTAAGTCGAATTATATTTAAGCAATATGTCAATTCTTCCTGTTCATATGAAATGAAGATAGAATGCTAGGGGAATCAACTCTTTACTTTGAAAACAGGTGATAAAAGTAGAAAATAGATAAACAATGAATCACACATTTCTAAAAAAAGTGCTTTATTTATTTATTTATTATTGTAACTTTGCTATAGGGCACGTGTGCTCACCAGAGAGAGAGAGGGAAAGTGAGAAAGCAAGCCATCAGGACTTGAACCATGGTTGGCCATGTGGGAGTCTAGTACCTTAACCACGTCACCACCTGCTGGCCCCAGTCTTGGCTTTTTTTAAAAATTTATTCTGCCTTTTCTCTAAGAGCCAAACTACTGGTTAACCACGTGGTAAATGAGCATAATTGATTCTTTATGGAATTTTCCAGGTGACTAATGAAGAAAGAGTGATATAAATGTCATTAATTTCAGTCCCTAATTAACTAATGGATCTATGCATAGTCACAATCATCGGTTGTTGGTAGCATCCAAAAAGAGAAGCCATATATTACATATTATGTGCCTCATAGGACATTACCTATGAAACAGTCTTATAAAAGAGGAAGTGAACCTATATCTGATCAAGCCACTAGATTCGATTATTAAATTATAAGTTGGGCAGTTAATGGTGGCATAGTGGAAACGCAGTGCTCTGCAAGGCTGACCCAAGTAGGAAGGTACTGAGTTCGTGCCCAGAGACCTGTCAGGCACAGGAGTGTGCTCTGGGGCTGGCTAAAGCTGGGGGTGGATCGTGGCCTTAAGTCCTTGTTGGGGGTGTTCTCTCTGTCTGTGTCTGTTTTTTTCATTGAAGAAATAAAATAAACTTTTTAAAAATGGGAAATAAGAGGATTTAAGAACACATCATTAAATAATACCATAGGAATGCCACAAAATGAGAACTGGGGAGACTCAACAGATGGAAATCTGATTTTTATCAACAAATAAATTGCAGAAAAGAGAAATGAGTAAGAAAGAAATGTCTGGGAATCAAAAGATATCTTAAAGACTTATCGGCCAATTGCAATAAATAAACCTTAATTTGATATTGATTCAAAAAGACAATCTTTTAAATTATGGCTTTATGGGATAATTGGACATTTGAACACTGACCAGATATTTGGTGATATTTAGGAATTATTGTTAATTTTTTAGAAGTGGTAATTGTGGAATATTTTTATGTACTGAATGGTGGGAATAAAAGAGTACTATGGATATGGTAAACTTTGTTCTTATTTCATTTTTAAACATTTTCCCTAAGAAACATATACTTTTTATTTGTTTTTCAGGTTGCTGCACGATCTTAACTTTTCCAAAGAGGAGATTCATAGTTTTACAGCATAATGAAGAGCTGTCATTGTTCTTTATTCAAGTAGTTTATCTAAATTTGTGACTGCTTAGGATTTTTTTTAAGAGGACATTTTTGTATATTCTAATAGGTTAACCAGACTCTAGGCTTAAGTTTCTTTAATGAAATAAAATGTTCCTTCAGTATAGGTAACTTTTTGGCTTTATTTTGTATCATAACTTATTTTACTACTAATATTTGACCTGAAAAAGTCAATCATGACAACAAATACATACAGGATTCTTTGTTACAAATTCCTTACTGTTTAAATTATATCACTGTTCTATAGTAAGCACTTGTGTTTTATGACATGATAACGTAAATGATCACTTTGATCAAGTTTCTATGATGTAAAATTTATTAGCAATACAAATTAAATTTCACATTGCACTGTTAACTCAGGAAATGATCGTTTATGTTCTTGTTATTAATATTAAAACATGGAATGTTGTAATGTATTAAGTGATCCAAATATTTCTTGTTTACATAGCATTGGTGAAGAATAGAATAAAATTATCCATCAGTACTTTTTAATCCATCCTCGTAGAAGAAATATAACTGAATGTAACGATATTGGGCCAGTTTCTTAAGAAAAAATGTAAAAGGCAATGTAGGAGATCCTGGAAATGTTTCACACACACACACACACACACACACACACACACACACACTTTTGGACTAAGCATGGGGCTTCAGACAGCTGTTCTGATTCTTAGCCAAAAGGCATCAGGACAGATAATGAAAGTGTAGCATCTAGTCGCATGGCCTGAAGAATCACTTGGTGCTTTGGAATGGGTTAAAATTTAATTCTTTTTGAGGCTATCTAGACCAGCTGGGACAATGAGGAACGTTCTGTCCTAAATGATTCTTAGCCTGGCTAGCAGCTTTCCCCATAGCTGGCAAGTTCAGCAAGGAGTCCTCCAGGCTCTGTTATGTGGGCAGCTTATTTTCTCTCCCTGCTACTGTGAGCAACCTTCCTATACTCTCACAGGTTGGGGTTCAGCAAAGGATATCAAGAAAAGTCATCATGAGCATTTCCACATTTCGTGAGGAAACTTGCACACATAGGTGGCCACTGTAGCTAACTTGGACTTTTCAGTCTTAATATAGCAGCAGTATTTTCCCAGAAGCAGGAGATGGGAAGATTCACTTGTTTCCCTGTATATGTGATTTTGTAAATAGCTGAATCTTCACTGAATGAATGATACACACAAGGGGAACATATTAACATGTTAACATTCTCTAAATTAAGGAGATCTACCTGTCAAGCTCCTTGTGTACAAGTGACTGGTGAACACTGTCATCTTTTCCTGTGCCTCCCTCTTCTGTAGCCAGTTCCACTCTCATTACCAGTCACCAAGACAGGAAGCTAGCTATCCTGAGCAGCAATGCTCCCTGAGGTTACCAGGAACTTCCTCTAGCTTTATGCCTCCCTACCACCTTCTCTTCCTCAAGGGGAGATTACGTGGCACTGTGTTTGTATTTCGGTAGTAATGTATCAATTCCCTACTTTAGCCAACATCTTGCCTAACCCTTGTGTCTCTCAACTTCAATCCCTGTCTAGTTCTTCAAGCAAACAGAATCTCTTTACTATTTTCTGTATTTATCTCTTCCTCATTTGTCTTTTTATTATAGTTTAAAGCAAAAGAAGACTGATGAGCATCTTCTGAGTAATCTCCACTCTTGGCTTTATCACCTGACATATTAATAATTTCCAAATTGGAGTTGCTAGTTTGAGAATCAGCTGAGCTTCGGTTTTATTCCCCAAGTCCCTCAAAGGTAGCATGTACCAATTTAAAAACTTTTTCCCATACCAGTTCATTCTTTGTCATCTCTCAATAGATTATAGTATAGTAGCTGGATGACTGATCTTCCTGTTGTAGAGCTCTCAAATCCATTCACTATTTCAGTAAGTTCTAGAAGGTTTGGAGAGGAATAGAGCCTTACTCATCCACTGAATATAGCCAGATACTGCAGGGCACAGGTGAAAGTATAGTTGTAATTTATTCTCGAGCAAAGAACTCAGCATATAGGGGACTTCAAATTGCTCATGAAAAAATAGAATTAAGATATGAGTTTAGGGGCCAGTAGGTGGTGTAGTGATTGAGGCACTGCACTCTCACATGGCTGATCACATTTCAAGTCCCTGACCTGGAGGCTTGAAACTCACACCAACCACATGTGTGTGCGTTCCCAAACCCTAAGAGGAGAATGGAGAAGAAGGGATTGATGATAGATAGATGATAGATAGATAGATAGATAATAGGTAGGTAGGTAGATAGATAGATAGATATAGATAGATAATAGATAGATAGATAGATAGATAGATAGATAGATAGATAGATAGATAGATAGAGATAGACTGACAGATCAACAAACCAGATTGTGGAACAATGGTAACGTAACTGGGCCCATATTGAAAAGGTTCTGGGTTTGTGTCCCAGAACCTCCCTGTGCACTGTGTATGCTGGGTACATGTGTGCATGCCCATGATCCATGCCAGCTGGGACTGGAGGTGGATCATAGGTCCTTGTTGGGGGTGCTTATCTCTCTCTCTCTCTCTCATGGAAGAGATAAATACACTTAAGAAGTAAAGTACAAGTTTATTTTAATGATAAAAGATTTTGAAATCCACACAGGTTTTTTCGTACTGCATATTTTCCCTAAATGTTTTAGAAACTCCTCAGTTTTGCAGTGAGGAAAAGGAATTATTCCCAAAGTCACTTTTGCTTGGAAATTCTTTTTTTTTTTAAGAGTTCTTTGTTTTTATGGTTTATTATTTTGGGTTATTTTTTGTTTGTTTGTTTTTTTGCTATAGGGCATGTGTCCTTGACAGAGATACAGAGACAGAAAATGAGAAATCACCTCCTGGGGAGATGACCATACCACAATCCCTTCTCCTCCATTCTCCTCTTGGGATTTTGGGCATGCACGCATACATGCCCGGCATGAGTTTTAAGCAGCTGGGTCCAGGACTTGAACCGCAGTCGACTACATGGGTGTCCAGTAACAATCATTACTCCATCTGTTGGTTCTTGCTTGCCTTTTTTTTTTTTAATAAAATGTTTATGTATTAACTTTCTCCTGCTGCCTGGACAAATTATCACAAACTTAGTGACTTAAAACCCCACCCACTCAGAAGTCTAGTTGCAATGTGAGTCAGCTGGATCCTCTGCAGAAGGGATTGCAAAGCTGAAGTCAAGTTGTCAGCAGGACTGGGCTCTTATCTAGAGGTTCTGAGGAAGATTGTTTTTCAACCTCAGCCAGGTCATTGGTAGAATTCAGTTCCTTGTGGTGGTAGGACTAGGTTTCCTATTTTCTTGCTGGCTGTCACCTGTCAGAGAGGGCAGTCTTGGCTTCTAGAAGCTGCCCACTTCTTAAGCTTTCTATGTCACCTCCTCCAGCATTGATGGATTGAGTCCCTTTCATTGCTTCACAGTCCTCTAAATTCTCTTTCTGCCACATCTTTCTTGTCCCAGTCAGAGAAAGCTCACTGCTTAAAAGTGTTCTTGTCGTTAGATTGGACCCACTCACGTATCCAGGATAATCTTCCTATTTTAAGATCTATAGTCTTGACTATAACTGCAATGTCTTTGTTGCCGTGTAACCACATATTTAAAGGTTGCAGGTGTTAGGGTTTGCCAACTTTGGACGACAGCCTGTTAAAGAAAAAACAAAAAACAGAAATTTGTCCTCAGCAAGGTGATTAGGTTTTGTATAGATATTTCTATTTCTGTCAGATTTTGCCTCAATGTAATAGAACATCAGAGAGTACTCAACTTCAGTATGCTTACAGAGGTTTGGCAATGGTCTCTCCTATGATCCTCTTTCTCAGTGACACTAGCTTGGAACTGAGTCTGTTGATAGCTACACACTCCCATCTTCGGGCAGGTAAACCAGACTCTATGGGCTGCGGTATTTAGAAGTGTGGCTAGTAGGTTACAATGGAAAAGTGAAAACAGGCTCCGCCCCAGTCTCTTGGTATCTTTAGTTTTTTTTCTTTCCTTTTTTCTTGAGAACGAATCAAGTCATGTTATGATCTCCCTGCCTACCTCAGCTTCACACAGCTGGAATTACAGGTATGCCTCATTCCTCCTGGTTCTGTTTTAGACAAATTCTCACTATGTTGCCTGGGCCAATCTTGAGCTCATGATCTTCCTGCCTCAGCCTCCCTGAGTCTCTAGGATTTTAAGCATACACCATTACCCTCAGCCTTTAGGTTGTACAGGAATTAGATCTGGGCCTCCCTTGTGGTCTCAGCCTGCAGAGCACATCTCAGCAGCACATACCTCTGTGGCTGGGGCCAACGCTGTTTTTATTGTGAATTTCTTCTCACTCAGGGTTGCCTTACCAAGGCAGATCTTAAAATGGAATGCCAGAGTGATCTGTCAAAAATTCAAGATGCCTCTACCTCCAGTTAAAATTCACTTCTACACCCAGCTCCCACTCATGGAATAGAGGCTATCATCTTGACATAGCATTATTCCTAAAGCCAGAGGTGAAAACAGTCTGAATGTCCATCAGTGGAGGTATGTGTAAACAGAATGTGGTATATCCGTACAGCGGAATTTTACTCACAAGAGGAATGAATGAAGTGCTGAAACATGCTACAACATGAAGAGACCTTGAAAACATGCTGAGTGAAAGAAGCCAGTTATGGAATGCCATCTGTGTGATTCCATTCATATATCTAGAGTTGGAAAATCTATAGAGACAAAATAATAATGGTTGTTTATGGGGTACAGGAGTAGGGGATAATAGCTAAAGGATATTGGAGAGTTGTTGAAGTGATCAAAGTGTTCTGATATGGTTATGGTTGCACGCCACTGTGAATATACTAAAAACCATTGAATTGTACACTTGAGTGAGCCAATTTTATAGTATATGAATTATATTTCAATAAAGATAAAAATGTTTTTAGAAGCCAGCAGATGGTGTGGTTGTTAAGGCCACTAGATCCCACATGGCTGACTCTATAGTTCGACTCCCTGACCCAGTGGCTTAAAAACACAGTGGGAATGTATGCATGGGTGCCCAAAATCCTGAGAGGAGAATGTAGGAGAAGGGATTGGTTTGGTCATCCCTACTGGGATGGTTTTTCACTTTCCCTTTCTGTCTGTCTCTGGAGTGTGCATGTGTCCTATAGAAAAAAAGTGTAAATAAATAATAAATAAATTTCAGATATTAAATGTAACTAGAGAGCTGGCCCTATACGCTACTGGCTGAGGGAGCCATCAATAGATCCCATATGACCAACTGTGGTTCAAATCCAGGCTCCAGTGAATTGAAACACCGGGTATGTGTGTGTATATGCCCCAAATCCCAACAGGATGGAAAAATGGAGGTGTGATCAGTTGCTTTCTGTGTGTGTGTGTGTGTGTGTGTGTGTGTCTTAACTCTTAAGCGAGTGCACATGTTTTCTGGCAATTAAAAAAAGACTAGGAAAAAAACACAAGAACAAATAAGTATTATATAAACTTTACTAAGGCAAAAGAGATGTAAGTTAACTATGCTTCAAAAATAATCTTCCTGAAATTAACAGAAAAAGTTGAAATTAATGTTGAAACAGCACACCTGAGAATATTCACCACAAAAGACTAACACCAAGTTAGATTTTGATTAAATTTTTGAACTTTAAATAAAGAGTAAAAGGCTTTAGTCTTCTAAAAATTAAAATAATGAATTTATTACATAAAAGGGAAAGAAAGTTAGATTATTGCCACATTTGTTAACAGATCATGGATAGGGCCAGCCCATGGTGTAATTATGGTGGTTGGATCCCACATGGGCTAACTGTGTGGTTCAAGTCCTGGACCCAGTGACTCGAGAAACACAACAGGCATGTGTGCATGCACATTCACAATCCTGAAAGGAGGGAAAATAGAGAAAGGATTGCAACAGTATGACTATGCCCCATGGAGGGTGCTTTCTTATCATCCCTCTTTCCCCCTCTGTCTCTGGCAAGTATGTACACCTTTTGGGAAATTAAAAATAAAAATAAGAATATAAGCGTGAGTTTAAGCTATCAGGTCCAGGACTTGAACCATGGTCAGACTGCATCGGAGTCCATTGACATAGCCATTATGCCAACTGCTGGTCCCAAGTTATTAATCTTTTAGATTTTAGTACAAAGGAAGTATCTTATCTCACTGTTGTTTTAATTTCTACTTGTCTGATGTCTAATGGTGTTGAGTGCATTATCATATACTCATTGACCATTATTATCTTGTTTGTATGGTATCTCTTTAAATCTTTGCCCATTTTTTAACTGAGTTTTTTTTGTCTTATTGAATTGGAAGTGTTCTTTATATAGTTTGGATTCAAGTCCTTTGTCAGATGTTTGTGAATATTTTTTTCTAATTCATGACAACAGATCATGTGAGTGTTTTCACAGTTAATAGCCTCTAGTGCAAGAATAAGCTTAGAGATATGTCTGTTCATACTTGAACAAAATAAAAATATAAAATAAGTAATAGTGCAAGTAGCAACTGTGAAGTTGATGTGTAAATGAATGAAATTCAAGGAAGAGATCTCTAGTGTCAGATTGGGGAGGACATTTTAGAGGAGATAGGACTAAGAGGCAGCTAATAATGAACAGGGCTATGATGAGACATCTTCAATTCTGGTTTAATAAAACACTCATTAGGGATCAGCAGTTGGCGTAATGGCTATGTCACTGGACTCCCATGTAGACAACCACAGTTCAAGTCCTGAACCTGGTGGCTTAAACTCATGCCAGGTGTGTATGCATGCATGCCCAAGATCCTGAGAGGAGAATGGAGGAGAAGGGATTGTGGTGTGGCCATCCCCCCTGAGGGTGATTTCTCACTTTCTGTCTCTCTGTCTCTCTCTGTCTGTTCTGGTGAGTCCACGTGCCCTATAGCAAAACAAAACAAAATGAAAAAACAAACAACCAAAAACTGTAAAAAGAAAAACACTAATTAAATAATGAAATTCTTAGCTCTGTAGCCACGAAGGCAAGTAAAAACCATTCCCGCTTTGTGTAAATTTGACTGTTGAGAAGGACAGCTACTTACCTGTTAGGATATGTTTTGACCATCACTTTGTAGCCAACAGAGGTAAATCTGAAGTCTAAAATAAATGGGCTACTTTCTTCTCAGATTCAAAGAATTTAGGTTCTGCCTCAGTATTTTGTAATCAGCCATATTAGCCGTAGTGGTTAGAACCATGAAGGGAGCATTTTTATTGTAGTGTTTGTTGAGGCAGCCAGTGTAGCCTCCATTGCAAGTCTTTCCTCCCCATTAGACTATGCTGAGGAAAGCAGTTATTTATGCTCTGCAGTTGTTCTTTAAACATGTATAAGGGGAAAGCCTTCTGAGATGTTCAGTAAAATCCATTCGGGTGTTTCTTATTCTGAGAATTTCCCACTTTCTGAGCAAGTTAATATTTTATGTATACAAGAATTGTCACAAGCAGTTCTCAGAATAGCTTAGACACATTCTTGGTGGGGGGGATGGCAAAACACTATTACACAGAATCTAAGGTGTTCATTGTTACATTTCATATACTAAGTGTGGGTTTTTTTATTTATTTGTTTGTTTTTAGAGAGATTGTTTTGCTATAGGCTTCATGTGCTCGCCAGAGAGACAGAAAGTGAGAGCTCACTCCCCAAGGAGGATGGCCATGTTGCAGTCCCCTCTCCTTCATTCTCTCATTGGGACTTTGGGCATGCACACACCCACATGCACCCAGTGTGAGTTTCAAGCCACCAGGTCCAGGACTTGGACCACAGTTGGCTGTGTGTGAGTCCAGTGCCTTAACCACTACACCACCTGCTGGCCCCAAATGTGGTGTTTTTTACTGTATATATGTATGATATTTTAAAATCTATTATTTTAAATCTTCGTGAGGTGGAATTTTGCAAAATAAACCATTAGAAGAAGGTGTGCTCTCCTTCACTCTCGGGTTAGAAAACCTAAGATGGCGGGACCAGCAGTTAGCGTAATGGCTATGTTGCTGGACTCCCACGTAGTCGACCGCGGTTCGAGTCCCGGACCCGGCGGCTTAAACTCACGCCGGGCGCGTGTGCGTGCGTGCCCAAGATCCCGAGAGGAGAATGGAGGAGAAGGGATTGCGGCGTGGCCATCCCCCCTGGGGGGTGATTTCCTGCTTTCTGTCTCTCTGTCTCTCTCTGTCTGTCTGGCGAGCGCACGCGCCCTATAGGAAAAACCTCTCCAAAAAAAAAAAAAAAAAAAAAAAGAAAACCTAAGATGGGGCTCCCTATACTCGAGGCAGTTTCAGGAGAGCACAACAGAGGTGCAAAAGTGACATGATAAGGGACCATCTGGTGAGGAAGTAAGAAAGTCCTAGAGCCCAGCCTGACTGTGCTGAAGTGACTCCAGAACTACTGGTTCTCTCCAGCCCCCACATACCAGCGAGGACTGCAGAGAAAGGCATCTTAAATTTGTGCACAAGTCCTGGGAGATGCAGAGCAGTATTCTTGTAAGAGGTATTGTCACTCCTAAAGGTTCTACTTTTTGGTTTTTTGGTCATGAAATCTTAAATAATAATGGCTCATATTTATATAGTGCTGTCTAAGTACTAAAACACCTTTCAACACTTTAGTGGCACGCTGGTAGATGTTTAAGTAACAGACCTTTTAAAAAATAAAAATAAAAAAATACCTGATTTGTAAAGTTTGCCACCTTCTGTGGTGTAAATATTTCTATAGTAGCTGATTTCAATGGGAAGTGACTGAATGTGGAGTTAGGAAGAGACAGACTGTTGGCTCTGTTTGGACAATAACAGCCTCAGAGAGATGAGGGAGCAGGCCCAGTGCAAGAGCCTTCCACGTGATTGCCTGTCACTCCCTCAGTTAAACCTGATGAGGCTGGTATTGTAATGTCTGCCTTAATAGCTTAAAAAAACTGTCAATAAATCACAAGTCAGAAAGTGGTGGTCAGGCCAGTGCAAGATACAGAATTATATGGGCCCAACGAAACTGCCTGAGGCGACACAGCTGATAAAAGCTGGAGCAGGGCCTCAGTACCAGGTGTCTTATGAGGCCTCACTTACTCTGCGTGAGTACTGCATTTCGTTTTCCAGTGAATGAAATTAGAAAGCTCCACATATGGTCAGGTCTAGATGCGGTCATAGCATTCTTAGTTTATCTGTGTTTATTTAAAAATTATTCGGAAGTGAGATAGAAAAACAACAGCTGTCCAGAGAGGGGCAAAAGAAAGGGCTGTGGAGCCAGATCTGTTCCTAATAGCTGCGTGGCTCTGGGAATCGAATCTCTTGGAGTCATGTTTTTCTTATGTGTACAGCGGGGGTGATTAGTATCCGGTACAGGGGAGATGCTAAGTAACTATCTCAAAAATGTTCTGTTTTTTTTTTTATATATATATATATATGTTCGATGAAATGAAGAAGCTGAGTTTTTTGGAGGAAAATTCATAAATGATTTGTAAATTCAGAAATATTATTGAATGATCAAAGGACAATTTACAGACCAAAGTTATTTCTTACACCAACTGTATATTATGAGTTCTTATAGATGCATTTCAGAGTTTTGACAAACATTAGGACGATATTTTTAGTTGAGTAATAAAGTAATTTAATGCAAGCCCATCCTTATCTTTTTTAATAAAAATGAACTAGTTCAGACACACAAAATGATAAAGAAGAAATGTAATAAGCAGGCAAATATTGCCCACCCAGCATAAGAAAGCCTTTAAAATATTGCTAAAGAATACTGAGGAACCTTCCAGCACCCTGTTTCTCGCTAAGCCACTCCCAGAGTTACCATTACCCTAAATGTTATGTTTATTGTTCTCATGCATGACAGGAATTTGTCATAACAGATCTCACTTAAAAAAATGATTTCATCACCCTTCTCCTGTTCCCTTGATGGCCTTTAAGTTTCTTTTTATGTTTTTGTCATAAGGCACATGTGCTCACTGGAGAGAGACAGAGAGTGAGATAGTGGCAGGGAAAGTGAGCAATCACCCCCCCAGGAGGGATGGCCATGCTGCAGTCCCCTTTTCTAGCCTCATTCTGGGATTGTGGGCATACACACACATGTGCCTGGAATGATTTTCTAGCCGCAAAGTCCAGGATTCGAATAGCTGTCAGGCATGTGGGAATCCACTGCCTAATCACCATGCCGCCTGCTGGCCCCTGATTGTCTTTAATATTTTTAAGTCTCTTGAGGTCTGTCATTTTTTTTAATAGAGTCAGTTTTGTGACTTTTTTTTTAGAGAAAGTTTTACTAACATTTATCTAGAAAATGGCTTGTTTCATCTAACCTATCTAATTTACTGGCAAAAATTTGTTTCAAGCATTTTCTTATTTTTGGTATTCTATATCAGCAATTAAGGTCATTGTCAAATTCCTACCTGTTTTTCACTCCCTAACCCCAATCCTTTCAAATTTGTAGCATCTTTAAAATAATGAGTCTCTGGTCATGTCAGTCCTGCCCAATGCATTTTTGTTTGCAATTTCATTACTTTTTGCTCTTACCTTTTTTATATGAACTGGCTGCTTTAATATGACTCTTTTTCTTCCCGAGACCAGGGAAAGAAGCTTGAGAGGAGGAGGAAGAAAATGTACTATTCTCAAAATGAAATAAAGCCAAGAAAAATTGAGACTGGCATTTCCTCTGAGAAGTGCTAGACTCAAGTTGTTCTTTAAAGGAAAAGTTTTTAAGTCCTTCTTTAGAGTTTTTTGGAAAGCCCTGGAAGGTATGTTCTAAGGGAACATTTTTGGAGGATGTCAATGGTATTTTTACTGCATAGCAAATTTCTATTCAACCTTCAAGGTAAGACAAAAAGGATCTTTTTTGTTTAAATGCTGTGATTCATTGCAGAGCTTATAAATGCCAGATCACAGCGCAGGGAGAAGAAAATAAGAAAGCAGGGGCTGTGTGCCACTTATTTGAAAGTCCCAGTGCATGGGCTGAGTCCTATTAGCATCTGGCACTCGGCCCAGCTGCGGAGCCCATACCCACATGTAGTCAAGACCCACACAGATGTCACGGGTTTGCCTCCCTCCAGTGTCTGCAGGCACCTAACTGACATGGAAATATATGGAGGAGTTTGTTATATATGTCTGCAATATCACCCACCACTTTGGGTACCTTTGGTGACTCAGAATTTCTGATGTCCTCTGAGTCCCCTCTGGGCTGATACTTTCATCCCTCAGTGTAATAGAATTTTTTTTTTTTTTTAATCAAGAAGCTCCTCATTTAATGAGACTTACAAATAAAAAGGCCAATAATGACAGTGTATTATAAAACATGCTACATTAGAAAAAATGTAAAGGATACTGTGAGAGGCAGAGACAGAATCCCTCACTCAGCATCGGGGAATCGCAATAGGATTGCCTCAGAATTGAAGTGCAGGTTATCAAGGTTAGGCTGTCACTGAGGCAAGGTTATCTGAAAGCTCTTTCAGAGTGGGAATGGACAGACGAGTGCAGTTAAGGCCAGAGGGGTGAAGGGATTGGTGGAGCTCTGTAAAGGCAATGAGGTCAGACTCAGAGAGGAGCAAGAGTTCCCAAGGCTGTTGTGCTCCAGTAATGAGAAAGGAGGCAGGAAGAGGGAGGGTGAGTGGTGAAGCATACCTTTTCTTAATTGGAACAGCAGGTGGTGCCTGCCCATACAGAAGGTCCATACCCAACTCTCAGATCTCACCAAAGGGAGAGCAAGGCCTCCTCACTCAATCAGAGCTGCTCCGAAAAGGAGCCATCTGCTCTCATCTCACTTGACTGGCTCACTCTGTGCATATGCTCTCAAATGACTAATTTGGAAATAAGATCTCTCTCCCTATCTAGACTCTGCCATTTGCTGACCTTGTCCCCTACCTTGTCATTTCTAGAAGAGAATACCAGCTGAGCCAGACCAGAGTGGTGGGGATTGGGAGTAGACTGATAGAGTCAGGGAAAAGATAGGACATGAAGGTGAGATGAAGGTCAAAATGATTTACCAGCAGGCTGAATCCTTAGGGGCAGCAAAGCAGGGGAGCTGAACATTCTATTGAAAGAATGTTCTATTTCAAAAATAGCTTCAAAGCGCTTGCCCTAGGAAATATTATACAAGAATGTTGTGTTATAATTTCTTACACTTAACGTCAGTTTATATAAAGATCTTCGTCTGGCCCTAGTTAAAGGGTATATTGGGACTAAGTCCCTTGTCCAAAGACTTCCTAGGGCAGAGGTGCTGCCTGGGGTGGGGTGTGGGCGTGCTAGTCTCAGGGTAGCTGGATGTGGAGCAAATGTGAAGTACTTTCACAAAGTCTGTCTCATCTCTTTCTCACTAAACCCTATGAACTGCACTGCATTAATCATTCTCACTTTGCAGATGAGGGTATAGATGCTAGAGGAAATTGCATAAGCAACTAAGTCTCTCAGCCAGTAAGTGTAAGTTTCAGAACTCACCTGGATCTTTTGACTCGAACTTACACGCCTTTCCCTCTCAAGACTATAGTCTTACATGACTCTCATAAACCTCTCCTCATCTCAGCTGTGAGTATATTGGGGAGGGGAGCCATTTCAGGTCTAGCTACCAAATAGAGCCTCTGTCAAGGGGAAGCATGAAGTGAGTCCAAAGCCAAAGGAGGGCCAGGGTTGGCTAGAGGAACTTAGCTTAGCTGATTGAGCAGAGCCTACCTCTCATATTCCTCCAACCTAGGCCACAGTCAGGACAGCCTGAATGTACAGGTGGCATAGATGTGGTGGCCCCAGACAGCAGAGTGCAGGAGCAGGTAGGGGGCAGATAATCACAGCAGGACTTGGCCTTCTTCTTCTTAAAGTGAAGTTTTCTCCCATGTTGCTTGATGACCTTGAGAAATTGTCTTACTTACCTGTTTTTCTAGCTCTGAAATTAATTGAGTATATGAGTACCTGTTTTATGAAGATGTAGACATAAAATCTGTCCTCACGGGGCTTATATCTAGAAGGCAGATAATGAATTTAAGAAGGTCTGAGTGTATGATGGAATGTTCTTAAAAATTTTTTGGGGGGGGGGACCAGCAGTTAACGTAATGGCTATGTCACTGGACTCCCATGTAGTCGACCGTGGTTCGAGTCCCGGACCCAGTGGCTTAAACTCACGCCGGGCGTGTGTGCGTGCGTGCCCAAGATCCCGAGAGGAGAACGAAGGAGAAGGGATTGTGGCGTGGCCATCCCCCCGGGGGGTGATTTCTCGCTTTCTGTCTCTCTGTCTCTCTCTGTCTGTCTGGTGAGCACACGCGCCCTATAGCAAAAACCTCTCAAAAAAAATTTTTTTTTAAAAAAACACAGAGGCAGGAGATGTTATTTTAGATTATGAGCACTAAAGATTTGGAATGGAGTTGGCATTTGAGCTGACCTTGTCAGGAAGTGGGATTTAAAAAAAAAAAAAAAATAGAGGGTGTGTACACTTGCTAGGGAGAGACAGAGAGAAAGTGAGAGGATCTCCCTCTTTCATCGGGTATGGTGACATTGCAGTCCCTTCTTCATTTCTCCCTCCTCTTAGGATTTTGGGCATGTATGCCTATGCATGTGGAGTGTTTTTCAAGTCACCAGGTCTGAGACGGGAACCTCGTGGGTGGCCATGTGGGGTCCAGCTACCTTAACCACTGCCACTGGTTGGCACAGAAAGTAGGATGGACAGGGCTGGGAGCAGACGGGGAGCACATACAAGAGCCTGAAAGGGTGAGGCATACCTCAGGATGCTGTCTTTCTTTCTCTCCGTTCGCCCTTCATTGGTTCTGTTTCTCTGGTGACTCGAATATACTCCAATTGTTTCCAAAGAATTTTGAGATTGCTAAACAGCCACCTTCAGTACAATCTGGCTTTACGTTGTGTAAGTTTGAGCAATATTTTTTATGGCAATAAATATATCATCAATAGATTTTTTTAGTATCTCCCTTTATTTCCTCTCAGCCCTTTGCTTACTTTCTCTAGGACCCTCTCACTATAGCTAATGATCCTTGCTGCAAATACATTAAAAGAATAGAAACAATGGATTTGAAAGAGATTGAGTCCTAAAATCTGGATATGAGCTAGTTTGCAGTTGACACTAATAAGCATGAACACAGGCTACAGTGGTGCTCATTCTGCCTTAAGACTTAGCATGTTTGCAAGAATGAGGTGATATTTCTAAAGGGGACAGAAAACTTATAGAGTAAAATGTAATTAAACCAGAATAAACAACCATCTTGGAAACTATAAGAGGTGCTCTAAGTTGAATATGTCTCCCCAAATTAATGTGTTTAGCCATTGTGATAGGATTAAGAGCATCAACATGTGACCCAATTATTGTTTTGAAGGGTGGGACCTTTGAGAGCTTAGTGATTGGGTGGTTAGGGTACAGTCCCTATGATTTGAGTCCTGGTCCATTTATAAGGAGAGGAAATGAGAGAGAGAGAGACATGGAATGAAGACTGCACTCTCTCTGCATGGCCTCACTCTCCTCTCTATTCTGTCAACTATACTGTAGAAGGCTGGATACCAGCCCCTATACCTTGGATTTTTCCAGCCTCCAGAATCGTGAGTCAAACAAACCTCGATTTCTTTATAAATCACTCAATTTCCAGTGTTTCTATTAGCAAGGCAATAGTAAATAGTGACGATATGAGGCTTACAGAATGTTTTGGTGATGTTGATAAGGGACAGAGAGTAAAAATGGGCCACTGTTTCTCTAAGGCTGAAAACTCAGAGTGCTAATGAGGACTTAGTGCCAGGTGTCCAAATGACAGTTTCTTACTCAACATGCATGAAGCAAAACACACACACAATCAGTTTTGAATGTCCATATGACCTGGACGATGTACTTTCGCATAGTGGGGACCCATTTTCTGACTGAAATGTGAAGAGGTTGGGCCAAATGATCTCTAAGTTCCTTTCCAATTCTGGACTTATATGGTTTTATAATTTGTTTTCTCAAGTTGGCTCTGTGATTTGAAAGAGAATGAGTTGATGATCTAGTGGGCTCTGAAAGTTACAGTTTTCTTAGTAAATTAAATTAAAATATTCATGTTTTGGCATTTAAATTCACATTTGTGTGCTCTGATTAGTAAGGACAAGTTCTCCCTCTCAAATCACTGCCAGGCAATCTTTTCAGGTCATCTGACTAGCCCTGCTCATCCTTACACCATCACAGAACAGTGTGCATTCAGGTGGTCATAACGTTCCCCTAGGTGTTTGCACATTGGCATGCTGACCTCCGGGAACAGGGTTCTCTGCCTGCAACATACAAGACAAATAGCTTTAAAACTGCTATAAATAGTACATGGTAAGAAACTGGGGCAATGCCCAAAAGTATAAAGAAAAAAGTAGGGTCATGCGATGGTGGTATAGGGGTGGTGTGGCTGGATTCACGTCAAGAAAGTCCTAGGTTTGTATCCCAGGACCTACCTGAGTGTACTGGGTGCACATGTGACCATGATCCAGGTTGGCTGAGATTGAGGGTGGATTGTGGCATGAAGATTGTGTTTGGGGTGTCCACCTTTCTGTCTCTATTTCTCTCTCTCTCTCTCATAAAAAAATAAACTTAAGGGGGAAAAATCAAATATAGCTAAAATCCCACCACTCAAAGATGATCACTGTCAACATGCTAGTGATCACTCTACCATGTATTTTCTGTTTGTAGACACATACATACAAACACATACACACACACACACTATTTTGTAGAAATTAGATCCTGTTATATACATGCACTTTTGATGTAATTTTTACATTTTATTGAAATTTTCTATATTTAGAAATTTTATCTAAACCTTTCTTTAGAGTTCAATAATATTCTACTGTAAACTTTAATAAAAAGTAATATTTTGTGCCTGCAGGTGGTGTATAAGTTAAGTTGGCTGGATCCCATAGGGCCAATTTCACAGTTCAAGTTCCAGACCCAGTGGCTTGAAAATCAAGTCAGGTGTATGTGCGCACATGCCTAAAATCCCAAGAGGAGAATGGAAGGGAAGGGACATGGCATGGCCATCCCTCTGGGGATGATTTCTCACTTTCCCTCTCTCTTTCTCTTCCTCTCTCTCTCTCTCTCTCTGGTGAGTACACACACCTTATAGCAAAAATTTGGGGGGGAGAGGTTTTTGCTATTGGGCACGTGCTCTTGCCAGAAACAGAGAAAGACAGAGAGAAAGAAAGAGAGAAATCACCCCCCAGGGGGAATGGCCACGCCACAATCCCTTCTCCTCTATTCTCCTCTTGGGATCTTGGGCACACACGCACATGTACCCAGTGTGAGTTTAAGTCACCAGATTTGGGACTCAAACCACGGTGGACTACATGGGAGTCCAGCGACATAGCCGTTATGCCAACTGCTGGTCCCAGCAAAATTTTTTTTAATTAATATTTTTTTTTTTGAGAGGTTTTTGCTATTGGCCACGTGCGCTCGCCAGACAGACAGAGAGAGACAGAGAGGCAGAAAGCAGGAAATCACCCCCCAGGGGGGATGGCCACACCGCAATCCCTTCTCCTCCATTCTCCTCCCGGGACCTTGGGCATACACGCACACACACCCGGCGCGAGTTTAAGCCACCGGGTCCGGGACGCGAACCGCGGTCGACTACGTGGGAGTCCAGCGACATAGCCATTACGCTAACTGCTGGTCCCTAATTAATATTTTTTAAGAGAGTTTTTGCTATAGGGATTGTGTGCTCACTAGAGAGACAGAGAGAGACAGAGAAACAGAAAGTGAGAAACCACCCCCCACCCCAGGGGAGATGGCCACACCACAATCCCCTCTTCTCTGTTCTCCTCTGGATTTTGGGCGCACATGCACCCAGCATGAGTTTTAAGCTGCTGGGTCCAGGACTTGATTGCAGTTGACTACATAGGAGTCCAGCAACATAACCACTACACCATCTGCTGGTCCCTTTTTTTTATATGGAGGGATTATAGGTCAATGAGGTACATTTGTTTTTGCAACCTCCAGTCACGCTCTCCATGTCTAAAGATGCTAGCAAACATAACAATTGATGTAACAGAATTCTCAGATTCTCCAAAGATACTACAAAACTGTAAATGAAACAAATGACACAACTGTGTTAAAAATTTGATATTCGGGTCTATGTGAAAGAAAATTTTCAGATGATAAAGAATGTCGATTAAGTTGTCAATTTCGAAGGCAATGACTCATAGTTTAAAGAAGTAAAAACTGAATATTTTGCATATAGACTTTGAAAGGCCAAAATCATTTGTTGCAATTTTTAAAACTAAAAGCGAAAACTCCCTAAAGCGTTTTCTAGGATAAACATCCATGCTGCCATGACCAGAGGAACACAAACAACTGAGAAACATTTTACAATTTTACAGTCAGATATTGCTGAGTCCCTGCTGAGTGAAAAGCAAGTAGAAAAAAGCCAGAGCAGTGCCACTTTGCAATCCAATATTATAGCAACTCAGTGCAAAACACTCCTGCTGCATAGTGAAGAAAGACGGTTGTCTGAAGGAAAATCAGAGTTGGAAGCTGAGCTAACTGCTTTATTTATGCAATACCATTTTTACTTGAATGAGTAAGTCATACACAAACCATGGCTATTCAGATTGCTGTATTTGGCACATGTTTTCTGGAAAATAAAGTACCTAGTGCTATCAGGACTAACTTTCTTTTACTGATTTTGTGTATTTTGCTCATAATGTCTCCATTTTCAAGAGATTATTACAATTCTAGAAAATAGAAAATCTGAATCTTCCACTGTGAATCTGACAACTTCCAAAAACTTGAAAACTTTTTTATGAGATCAATGGATCTTTTTTCCCCCACAAATAGGACTTTCTTTTTGTCACTACTAAAAGTCTGAACTTCAAACACTCTCAGACTAGGGTTCATATCCATCTGTTTGTTCAGCCTTAGTGTCTATCTCATCCCCGGGAGCTTTTCCAGAACTATTACCTTCACCTTGAAGTTCCATGAATTTTCCCAGTTCAAACTTAAGCTTCTTTACAATTTCTGCTTTTCTGATGAAGACATCAGGTAGAGGATAAATAGTTCAGCTAGCCTTTCTATATCTTCTCCACTGCTGTCTGGAAGCAATCTATTGACCACTTCTTTCAAGTCATTTGTCTAAACCTCCCAGGTCATGATTTCCATCTCCTTCTTCTAGATTTGGTGGACCTATAAGAGGTTTTCATATCTGATTGTTGAGTTTTTTAACAAAGCCAATACAGAAGAGACGAAGCAAATAACCATTGGTAGTCTTGGCATCGACATGGGCTTTAATCATGGTCTGCCATTTTTTGACCATGGAACACATCACAGTTAAGACCCATGCCACAGAAGTTAGGAAGTTTTTGCCCTGAGCATCTTTAGTAATTAGCTTGAATTTTCCAAATCTAGCTTCATTAATCTGCTGATCTGCAAGACTCATTTCAAACATATACCCTTAAATCAGATGCAATTTTGGTGCCTTGAGTCTGGGTGTCTAGTGTTTTTCCAGTATTTCTTGTATTGAACATAGCAGGTGCTTTCACATCATACCAATCTTTTATAGAAAATAGATCAATCGTAGATTATTTTATTTATTTATTTTTTTGGAGAGGTTTTTCGCTATAGGGCGCGTGCGCTCGCCAGACAGAGAGAGAGAGAGACATAGAGACAGAAAGCAAGAAATCACCCCCCAGGGGGGATGGTCACGCCGCAATCCCTTCTCCTCCATTCTCCTCTCGGGATCTTGGGCACGCACGCACACGCGCCTGGCGTGAGTTTTAAGCCACCGGGTCCGGGACGTGAACCGCTGTCGACTACACGGGAGTCCAGCGACATAGCCATTACGCTAACTGCTGGTTCCCCCATAGATTATTTTTTTAAATGCTTAAGTATCATTGCAGATCACATGATCGTTACTGTACTACACATTTTGTTTTTACTTTCTTCATTCTAATATTGACATTTACATTATTTCCCATCAAGATTTTAAAAGGCTAAGTAGTGTAACAATTGACCATGTGGGAGTCCAGCGTCTTCAACTGACACACCACCTGCTGGTCCCCATTCATTTATTTTAATTTGACCAGGAGAGACACACACGGAGAATGGCGAATGAGAAAACAAGCCGCCAGGATTGGGACTCGAACCGAGGTGGGCTGTGTAGAAGAGTGTCCAGTGCCTTATTCACCATGCCACCTGCTGGTCCTCACTAAAGTGGTTTTGTTTTTTTGTGTGGGGGGGAAAAATAGTTGATTTTAATGTTACAGAGTGTAAAAAGTTTATTGTTATCATTTCAGATTCTACAATATAGCTTACCTTTCTGAAACTGCCACTTGAAATTTGATATTATAAGGCAACTCAGTTATTTAATGGTTATTTAAATGCTTTTCTCCTGTCCAACTACATGTTTCTGTGAACTTTGAATTTTTCAACCCAAACAGCATATTTCAACAGATGGAATGCAGAAGCAAATATGAGAATGCAATTATTATCCTTAGCTAGTAAAGAGATCCACAAAAATGGGATCAGCAATTAGCGTAGTGGCTATGTTGCTGGACTCCCACGTAGTCGACCGCGGTTCGTGTCCTGGACCTGGTGGCTTAAAACTCATGCCAGGCGCGTGTGTATGCATGCCCAAGATCCCGAGAGGAGAATGGAGGAGAAGGGATTGCGGCGTGGCCATCCCCCCTGGGGGGTGATTTCTCTCTTTCTGTCTCTCTGTCTCTGTCTGTCTGGTGAGCACACACGCCCTATAGCAAAAAAACTCAAAAAAAAAAAAAAAAAAGAGAGAGAGATCCACAAAAATATAAAACATAAAACAATGGCACTCCTGTCACGAAATATTTTTGTTTTAGAAAACATAGTTTTATAAAGATATTTTATGTTGAAATGAAGTAGATTTATTATTTTTAGTTGATTAATAAATACTTTTAAAATTATTTTTATTTCTAATATGATAAACACTGATAAATATAACCCACATAAACAAAAGCCCTTAGGTCTTCAATAATCATTAAGAGTTGGGTCCAGCCATAGTAGTTTGCACTGGTAGTTGCTACTACTTGGTAGGCTGAGGCCACACGGGAGACTCTGGTTTGATTTCTGGCCCACACCAGAAGACAGATGTGGTAGTCTGTGGGTGTAGTCCCAGATACAAAGGAAGCTGAGGAAGGAGGATGACAACCTGGTAACACCCGGTATATTTAAAAAAAAGGAAAAAAAGAAGTAGTAAAGGAGTCTTGAGACCAAAATATTTGAGAACTACTGATATAAATCCTAATTTATTCAATTTATTTAACCGATGCCTGGATTAAAATTGCCTGTTATATTTACTTTGTTTATTAGGAAACTATAATCTGCTAATGAAAATACAACTTAATGTATGCCCCATCATAAAACAACAATTTTAGGTCAGCCAATGTCATGGTAGGTGAGACAATTGGAGCTCAGATCTGGAGGCTTGAAAAGCACACTGTGCGTGTGAGTGCGCACACCCAAAACCCTGAAAGGAGAAATGGAGAAGGAATGGTGGCTTGACCAACTCCCATGGGGTGAGCTTTCTCACTTTCATTCTCTTGCTCCTTCTCTCCCCAGCAAGTACAACTGCCCTTTAGCAATTTTTTAAATAATAAAATTTTTTTTTCAAGAACAGTTGCTTAAACAGTTGCTTAAACAACAATGTTGTTTAAGCAACTTGGAGTTTAAATGTATGATTCAATATCTTCTAGTGTTTTATATCCTTTTTCTTAAAGTTTATTCTTTTATTCATGTTAGAGAGCATGTGCTCATGCATGTAAGGGAGAGAGAGAGAGTGACAGGCACTCTAACAGTCTTGTCAGGCTGTTGTCCCCCAGACCCCCAGCTCCTTGGGATCTAGGACACATTCACCCAACATGTTTTAGATGAACCTAGCTGAGGATTTGAACCTGCAGTCAGACATGTGGTTTACAGCATCACAGTTCAGTACGCAACTGCCTATACCCCCAAGGCTAGGCCTTTTTTGTCTTTTTGATGAATTTGAAGTCAAAATGTACATGTTTACCTTCTGTTAGTCCTTAGTTACCTTTATTATCAGCTTAGCAATGGATCAAAATGGACTCATTTTATCAAAATGTTTCAGTGATCCAAGTTCCACATTCAATGTGCATTACTACTGGATCATGGGCAGACTTACTCCTTTGTAGCTTACAGTTTAAGTTAGCCTTCATTTTCAAACAAGTCTTATGTAAATTTTTCACTGAAGTGGAATACTTTTGAAAGGTTCCAGCAGATAACCGGCCGATCCTCCTTGTCCAGGGAGTACTACGGCGACCCCAATCAACCACAAAGGTCGGTTCTTTTTTATTTTTGAGAGGTTTTTGCTATAGGGCACGTGCGCTTGCCAGACAGACAGAGAGAGACAGAGAGACAGAAAGCAGGAAATCACCCCCCAGAGGGGATGGCCACGCCGCAATCCCTTCTCCTCCATTCTCCTCTCGGGATCTTAGGCACGCACGCATACTCGCCCAGCATGATAAGCCACCGGGTCCGAGACTCGAACCGCGCTCGACTATGTGGGAGTCCAGCGACATAGCCATTACACTAACTGCTGGTCCCAAAAGTCGGTTCTTGATGTAAAGTACAAGAGGCTTTATTTCTAGCGCGCTAGGACTCCACTCTTGGTTGTAAAAGACACGACAGTAAGTGAAGCCCCGAACAAAGGGGCATTTAGGTTATATAGACACAAGTCCATGGGGTGAGGGGAGGAAAGAATGAGGAAGTAAGATGAGGGGCTTTTTACAGGGAGCTAGCAAATTGTCTCGGGCTTCCACAACTTCAGCAGTTTATCATGAGGGCTGCATCAGTTTTAGTACAGAAGCGAAAAAGGCAAAGGTTAAACTTTATCTTTACAAAACAGGATAGGTACAGTTTAATTTTATTTTTACACTTTCATTTAGAGATATTACTAAATCTTAAATTTTTAGTCTATGGTTTATTGATGCATTTTCTCCCCCGGTATTTAGCAAAGCTTCTGTCACAATGAATATTCTGCAAATGTTTGTTGCATGACTGACTGACTGAACAAATAAGTAAGTGAATGAATAAGCAAATAGATGAATGAATGATTGTAACCCAGTGAGACCCTGTCAAAAATATCTGTCTCTATCTCTCCTTTTCTCTCTCTCTTCCTTTTCCAGTTTCCCTCTCTCATACAGGGGAAAATGGCATCAGGTTTAGCCATATGCATGTTACATGGCTAACTAACAACAGGGGCAAAGCTTTCCATGTCTGTGTCCTCTCAGGCACTCACGCCTGGTTGGGAACCTTCTTCCTCACCCATGAGTGGGCTTCCCTAACAGCCTGAGCCCTGTCCCTACCTCCAGACTTTCTGTCTTCAGCCTGTCCTGTTAGACTTTGCGTGACTGCTGACATAGCTGTGATCCCATGCTGGGCTTTTCTTGAAAGGAGCCCAGAAGAGGGATTCAGAGAGGGGACTCAGGAACCTACAACCTGGCCCCACGCAGCACCTCACCGGTGACTTTGGCAAGCTTTTTAACCTATTAGTGGACTTCATTCCTCCCTCTGTGGGGAAGAATCATAACAGTATTACCCACAGAGGATTATTATGAAAATCCGTGAGTGAGTCTTTATAAAGTGATTAGATGGTGCCTAGCACACAACAACCTCTTTATAAATATTTAGTAAATAAATGTAAAAATAAATGCAGCATGGCTTGGCTGGCCTTGACAAGCCTGGTAGACTCAGGGTGGAGTGGGGGCTGGGAGTCTCCAAGTCCTTGAGCCTCTTCCCCAGCACCTGCCTGCCCCAGTGAGCAGCCCCCTGAACCCAGTCCTGACTCATCACCGATATGGCCTCATCCTCCTGTAGTGGGTCACATCCGACTGCATCTTGACTACCCTGCCCCAAAATGTTCACATTCAGACAAGTAGAACAAGTACCTTTCAAACCTGACTGTTTCCCTCAACCACCTTCCACCTATACATAAATATCAAAGGCAGTATAGAGACCTGAGAAGAGCATTCTTGAACAGAAACTACTCAGAGGGGAAAACAAACAAAACAAAAACCAGAGGCAGGCAGGAAAAATAAATGCATACTGAAAGTAAACATTTCTGGCTTATGTTGCAAATCATGTTGCTGGGGAAATCACCCTGCCTAAAAGCATCAATATATCTTTTCTGTCTAGTGTACACGCTATTCAGACACCACAAAGGTGATTTAAGGGCTTGTCTCCTAACAGCCCATAATCTCTGGCTGCAGTTTGTTCAATAAAAGGAGGTAGTTCTTATCTGAGTTTTGACATTTGAGTCAGCCATATCATGTTGGTTGAGCCTTCAGACCACTTCTAATTAAGTCAGTTGCAAACCTGTCTTTTTCCTGTTTGAGTCATAATACCTGGAGTTCAAATGGGCTTAATTTCCTATGAGCAGTTAATGAGAATAATATTCTTTTTCAGAGTTGGGATAAAGGAAAAATTATCTTACATAAGTATTTGGAGGCCTAAGAAATCTCATGGCACTATTATACCCTAGAGATAGGGCCCAGTCATTGAAGGAGTATCTTTAAATAGTTAAGTTTCACAGTGTTACCCACCAGTAACTAATCTAGACTTTTTAAATGGGTGGTCATCAATGAACATCTAAGAAGACTCTAGAATCGCCCCATTTGCCAGTGGATAACATGGACAGCAGCCTGTCAACCTGCCCTGCAACTGTACATCACTTACCATTGTGTAATAACAATTTAGAAACCATCTGTCTAGGGTTGCTTGAGGACTCTCTTATACACCTTTCCGGCCATTTCTCCCCTGTCTGTCAGACAGTATAGATTAGTTTTGTTTGTTTTTGTACTTAGGTAAATGGAACCAGGCCCTATGTGTGCTTTTGAGTCTGGCTTTTTTCATTCATTATTATTTGTGAGATTAATCTGTTACATAATTGGATTTTAAGCCTTGCTACTTGTAGGCTTGATAATCTTAGGGAAACTACTGTAGAATCAGAGTGACAATGGTTAATCTTAGGACTGAGGGTGAGAATGACACCTCGACCCTGTGGGTTTCCCTTTACATGGATCTGGGCATCTGCAACAGAGGGTATGTGACACCCAGGCTCCTGGCAGATTTGCTTTCTCTAATAAGCTTCATAAAGGACTTTGAGAATAAAAAGAAAAGCCATAGACTGAGAGAAACTATTTGTGTATTGCATAATTGATGAGCTCATATCCAGAATGTAAAAAGACTTTTCAAAACTCAAAAAATAAGAGAACAAATAAGCAACTAAAAAATTGGGCACATGATTTGAACATTTTACCAAGAAACACATATGGAGGACAAATAAGCATGTGAAAAGATGCTCAATATCATACATCACTGAAGAAATGGAAATTTAAAAATCGCAGTGAGGGACCAGCAGATGACGTAATGGCTATGTCACTGGACTCCCATATAGTCGACCACAGTTCGAGTCCCAGACCCGGTGGCTTAAACTCATGCCAGGTGTGTGTGTGTGTGTGTGTGTGTGTGTGCCCAAGATCTTGAGAGAATGGAGGAGAAAGGACTGTGGCATGGCCATCCTTCCAGAGGGGTATTTCTTGCTTTCTGTCTCTCTGTCTCTCTCATCTCTCTCTCTCTGCCTATCTGGCAAGTACATGCGCCCTATAGCTAAAACCTCTCCAAAAAAAAAAAAAAAAAAAAAAAAAAAACAACTCACAGTGAGATACAGAATTTTTTTTTTTGAGAGATTTTTGCTATAGGGCATGTGCAGTCACCGGAGAGACAGAAAGCAAGGAATCACCACCCAGAGGGGATTAACACGCTGCAATACCTTCTCCATTCTCCTCTAAGGATTTTGGGCATGTGTGCTCATGTTCCTAGTATGAATTTCAAGCTACAGGTCTAGGACTTGAACTATAGTTGATCATGTGTGAGTCCAGTGCCTTAACCACTACACCACTTGCTGGCCCCAAAATACAGACTTCCACACATCCACTTGAATGGCCAAAATTAAAAAGACAAACCATGGCAGGTATTGATGATGACCTGGAAGAATCAGAACTACCATTCACTGCTGGTAGAAATGTAAATTGGTGTGACCACTTTGGAAAACAGTTTGACAGATTTTGTAAAAATGAAAAGATACATCCATCATATGGCCCTACTATTTCTCTCCTCGATATTTACACAGGAAAAATGAAAGCTGACATTTACATAAAGACTTATAAACAAATATTCATGGTAACTTTATTCATAATTACCCCAAACTAGAAACAAACTAATGTCTATCAATAGGGTGAATGGATAAACAATGCTGGTATAGCCATATAATGGAATACTACTTGCTAATAAAACAGAATTAACTATTTTTTCATTTATTTTTTCCATGAGCAAAAGAGACAGGGAGAGAAAGAGACAGAAAGAGCACCTCCAATAGGGTCTCAACGCCATGATCCACCCCCAGCCTCAGCCAGCCCTGGATCGTGGATATACATGTGCCCAATGTACTAAGAGAGCTCTCTGGATATGAACCCAGACCCTTCCCTGGAGGGTCTATGCAGAGCATCTCATTATACCACTAGGTCCAGTCCTAGGAATTATCTGCTAATAAACACAGCATAGACTGAATTGCAAAATAATTTAATTGAGTGGGAAAAGCTAGACAAAAAAGTACATATGGTGTGATTCCATTTATATTAAGTGCTAAAAAACACAAACTATAGCAATAGAATCAGGTCAGTGGTTGCCAAGGAGTAGAAGAGGATCTCTGAGAAGGGAGGCTAACAAAAGGCCATAAAGAAACTTTCACGGGACCAGTAGTTGGCATAATGGCTATGTCACTGGACTCCCATGTAGCCAACTGCGGTTTGTGTCCTGGACCTGATGGCTTAAACTCATGCCGGGCATGTGTGCATGCATGCCTAAGATCCCAAGAGGAGAATGGAGGAGAAGGGATTGCAGCGTGGCCATCCCCTCTGGGGGGTGATTTCTCGCTTTCTATCTCTCTGTCTCTGTGACTTTCTGGCGAGCACATGTGCCTTATAGCAAAAACCTCCAAAAAAAGAAAGAACGAAAGAAATTTTCACTGGCATTGCATAGTTTTCTATCTTGATTATGGTGATAGTTTATGGTTGTACACATATGCCCAAACCTATGGCCTTGTACACATTAAATATGCAGTTTACTCTAGATCAATTATACCTCAATACAGCAGTTACAGTGTTTTTCAATAATAATAAAAAATGGACTATGAAACTTTCAGGTCTGAATGATCCGTTAAGCATTCTCAATAATTAAACAGACCTGGGAACCAGCAGTTAGCGTAATGGCTATGTCGCTGGACTCCCACGTAGTCGACCATGGTTCGCGTCCCGGGCCCGGTGGCTTAAAACTCACGCCGGGCACGTGTGCATGCGTGCCCAAGATCCCGAGAGGAGAATGGAGGAGAAGGGATTGTGGTGTGACCATCCCCCCTGGGGGGTGATTTCTCACTTTCTTTCTCTATGTCTGTCTCTGTCTGTTTGGCGAGCGCACGCGCCCTATAGCGAAAACCTCTCCAAAAAAAAAAATAATAATAATAATAATTAAACAGACCTCTACTTATTTGTTTGGTTTCAGATAGGCAATGACTTGTTTTTCCTATCCATTTAGGCTACTCATGATCCATTGCTTGGTTATTCAGGGACTGCCTAGCAGTAAATTACCCTTCGAGTAGGTGACTATTCCTCAAATCAAGTATAGTATGCCCAATAATTTTAACTACCATCAAGTTCCTCTTCCTAGCTTTGAGTATGCATGAGAAAAAAATGGCATGTAATGTCCATTACTTTGGAATAAAACCACCCTCCTTTCCCAGCTTCCTCTTTGCCTCCCCTGTACTGCAAAGGCCTCTCTCTGTTCCTCTCGAATACTGACACAACCCAGTCAGGAGATCAGCCTGAATTAGAACTTACATATGAACGATAGCTATAGTTAAAAAAAAAAAAATAAAAGATCCAGAAACACCTAAGGTCAAAGCTTCTTTTCTCCAGCTGTTCAAAGGCAGGGTTTGTGACATCGTTCTGGCCTCTTGGTAGTGATACTCCTGAGTTCTGTGCTGTGACACAGAAGTGGGGTCAATGAAGTCACTGGGAGAGAAGCTAATGGTGTAGAAACTTCCAGTGTTCCCATGAAGAAGTGAATTCGGTGCACAATGTGAACATCAATCAATTTTTAAAGTGATAAGGTTCTGGTGGGAAAATCATTTTGCAAAACAAAGAGGAATAGGTTTTATGACCTGGAGTTATTGTTTTGGTTCAAAAAATTGCAAAACCAGGTAGAAGATAATTTCACAGATAAAAATAGAGTAAAAAACTGTAGATGGATTCTCTCAGTTCTGGCTGCTATTTGGTACAAAGACAAACTGAGTAGTCCCATGGGAAAGAGAAGAGATCTTCCACTCCCAGACTTGAGTACAAATTCTGTCATCTGCACTCACTCAATGTATGTCCTGGAGTTTGATTTTCATTGTCTCATTTACATACTCTATAAAATAGGGGTCCTCATACCACCTCCCTGGGAAGATTTGTTTTGAGGTGAGCTAATACAGGAAAACACTCAGCAAAGTGTTCAGTGGCAATAAGTGTCAGATGATTAGCCTGTAACTGAGATGTGCTTTAAGTAGCCATCTCCTCTCAGACTTCTCCAATCCTACCCCATCATATGATACCAATCACCTAGGCCTTTCATTAAGCAGGTTCCAGGGTCCTGATTCAGCCCTTCCCTGCATCTCCTGGGAAGAGGCCTGGAAGTCTGGGTAACAAGAGCCTCAGGACTCCAGGCACATCTGGGAAACATAGATGATGTTGGTAAAATTCTGTGTTCCCTACATCTGTGGTTCTCAGAATTGAAAATATGTAAGAATCATCTGGGGACTTGGTTAAACTACACACTCATAATGTCCCCACCGCCTACGAGATTCTGATTTAAGTCTAGAATGGAGTGCAAGAAATTGTATTATTTTTTAAGAATTATTTAACTTTATGTATTCATTAATTTTAATTTGATCAGAGAGGACAGAGTGAAAGAAGAGAGAGAGAGAGAAAGAGAAAGCAAGCCGCCAGGGACTCAAACTGTGGTCGGCCATGTGGGAGTGACCCAGTTCAACTTGACTATTCCCTCTCCCAATCCTGACTCCTCGTCCTCTTTTCCATGGGTCTTGATCTTCAGGTACTCTCTGATAAAACATTCTACTTCCCAGGAAACTCAAACTGTGACCCTTTGATAGTCTGTCCATCTCTGTCTACATGTACTCTTTATTCTTATTTTACATTATTACAAATGTATGAAAGTACTCTTTTTTAAAAGAATTATTTTATTTGAACTTTATTTATTTATTTTAATTTGACCAGAGAGCAACAGAGTAAGAGCGAGAGGGAAAGGGAGGAAAGCAAGCTGCCAGGTTCAGGACTCAAACCATAGTCAGCCATGTGATAGTCCAGCACCCTTAACCACCACGCCACCTGCCTGCTCAGAAGTACTCTTTTTATTCTCATTTTTAAATTTAATGTTCTATTATGAACACTTCTTCACATTGTTACACTTCACAATTAGCTTTTTAAAAGTCAAAACTGAGGTCAGAGGGTGGTATGGTGGTTAAGGCACTGGATTTCACATGGGCGATAGCCTGGTTAGAGTCCCAGACCCAGAAGCTTGAAAATATGGGGGCCAGCAGTTGGCATAATAGCTATGTCATTGGACTCCCATGAGATGACTACGGTTCGAGTCCCAGACCTGGTGACTTAAACTCGCGCTGGGCGCTCATGTGTGCATGCCCAAGACCCCGAGAGGAGAATGGAGAAGGGATTGTGGCGTGGCCATCCCCCGAAAGGGTGATTTCTCACTTTCTGTCTCTCTGGTGACCACATATGCCTTATAGCAAAGATCTCTCCTAAATAAATAAATAAATAAATAAATAAATAAATAAATAATAAGAAAAATAAAAGAATGACACTGTCACTATTAGATCAGTCCAAAAAAGGGAGATCTGTAGTAAGGGATGAGACAAATCAAAAAAAAATACTTTGTTTAGGGGCCAGGCAATGGGGTACTGTCGGGAGATAGATTAGTGGAGAAAACCAGTTTTATTTGTAATATCTAGGATGTCCATGATTACAGCTATTCTTTTCTGTTATTTTGCCTAAGTGTTGGCTTTATTTTGTGAAAGAGAAAGGCACCGTTCTGGAGATGAAAAATGATTTTCTGCCACTTGTGGCTGGTAACTCTGTTACCATAGCAACTGACTTCATCAGCCAGGAGGAAGGATTTTCCTCTGCAAACAGCCTACATTGGACCATTGTAATTTCAAAGGGAAATATTTACAGCTCTGTCAGTATAGCTGTTCCTGTTGAAACTCTAACAGCGTGGAAGATTAAACTCTATTTCAAGGATTTCTAAAGAGCTATCCATCATTGACTCCAAGTCGCAACACTGTTTTTGACTAGTTATCAACAGCAAAACCCTGAAGGATGTACAGCCCATGGTGGTCGGAGCTAGTTTATTTATTTATATATTTGAGCTCTATTGATGATGAATTTAGTTGGTCCCCGTGAGGTTTTAAATCAAATGAAAAGACTGAAATGATTGCGTCAGACACATCTGGGCCCTGTGAACAGCTTTTGCCACTCCATGGAGCACTCAGAGTTCCCTTATTCCCAAAATAGAAAAGCATCTCCATCAGGTATTTATGAGAAATGGCCATTCACCAAAGGTTTGGTAGGGAAGATGGTATGCAGGGGTTTTGAAAAGATTCACAGAAAATGTGTGTCATGAAAGAACCAGACATAGATTTCAACACAAAGTTTTGCACCAAAATAAACCTTTTTTTAAGTATAATTTGCATTTTATGCTTTCCCAGAGGACAGTTCTTCAGTCCTTAAAGACTCAGCTCCTTACCTGGGCTTTGGTGGAAGGGTGGGGACACCACCACCTGCAGGACTAAATCAGGGCGGTGGCGTTTGGTCCTTCCACTTCACGAAATTGGTTCCTGACTACCTTCTATGAATGGCACAACTCACGCGGTAACGTGGCTTCGCATACAGCTTGGAGAGCACGTATGCCTTAAAGACACTTGCTTTGGAGAGGACCCTAATGGCTGCAACTTCTTCTATGTTTTCAGTGACGAACTTCTGCATAGCCTTGTCCTGGGGCCCACATCAGGTGCAGTTCATCCAGTGCATGGGCTGCACGTGGCTGTGGTCCCTTTTGGCACAGCCATGGTTTTTTCTTTTCTTTTTCTTTTTCTTTTCTAAGAAGCAAGGCCATGAGAGAGTAAAACTCCTAATTTAACTCCATTTTTCCCACAAACTTTTCGAAGTCCCCTCATACAATGTTCAAAGACTTTCACCTTCTCCCCATGCAGACGTATTTCCTTATGCAGCCGGTCACTGAGTCTTTCCTCACCTCCACCCCCACCTCCTTCCCTCCAGCCCTGTCTGCCTCCACATCACTCTTAGACCGAAAAGTGTGGTGTAGACCTCTCTAGCAGGGGCTCCCCACATCCATTTTTAGAAACCATCTAGAACCAGGCAGCCAGTGGTCATGATAATGGGTGTGCTGGTGGCTTTATTTGTGCTCTGCAAACTACACCTTTCATTCACTAGAATCCTTCCTCCTTAGATAAAAGAGGATAATTATAAATTAAATTTTTGAGAGTTTTTTTTGCTATAGGGCGCATGTGCTCGCCAGACAGACAGAGACAGAGAGATAGAAAGAGAGAAATCACCCCCCCAGGGGGCATGGCCACGCCGCAATCCCTTCTCCTCCATTCTCCTCTCGGGATCTTGGGCACGCACGCACACGCACCCGGCATGAGTTTAAGCCACCGGGTCTGGGACGTGAATCGCGACTACATGGGAGTCCAGCGACAGAGCCATTATGCTAACTGCTGGTCCCATTTATAAATAAATTTTTTCCATTGGATTACTTGCTGTGTTTTGAAAACAATGAGTTTAGTTTAGGCTTCTGTATGCCTTTGATTTGAAAAATCAGGTTTTATCGGTTTACTTAGATGGCCTTAGAAGTAGAGCCCTTCTCCGGATTCCTGCAGTAACAAAATCTGGATATACTGTTCTACACCAAAAGTAAAAAGAATGAGAATAAGAATCCAAGCACATTTTTTCTTCCTTCTCTTCTAAAGTAAGACAGTCTTCTCCAAGCTAAACGTGGCTCCAACTAATCTATTCTAATATCAAAATGATTGTTTTACTTATACTTTCTTTTATTCCCATTGTTCTTACTGTAACCCTTTCTATCTTCGAGGTATTATCTGTATTGAGAGATAATCTTAATTGGTGAAACATTTATGTGTGAAGAGGAATTGGAAAAGGAAAATACTGAGGATTCTTGTATATTTTCAGCCCCATTTCTGGGCATAGCATTACTATACTCTTAAGCATAGTTCATCAAGGAGCTAAATGCACAGAACCAGCTTGTGAATATTTATCACTGAACCTTTTAAGCTTTCTCCCCAAATTTTGTCTAGAACAGATCTCTCCTTCATGTTTAATTCATTTATAGATCTGCTGAGGCATTGTGATAGACTTTGGACCTGGGACATGTTAAACATTGCTCATGTTTTACTTGTATCGGCCTCTGACAGAGTTGCCATTTTATTTTACTTACACATCAGCAAAACAAACAAACAAGAAAACAAACAAAAAACACAACAACAACAAACACAAGACTCAGAATCTGAAATTCTGTTGGTTAACAGAAAATTACCCTTTTCTTTTTGAGAAGGGTAATGACTAACTCAGGACTTAAATATTTTGAAATATTTGGCATAATAGGAATTTTCCCTCCGGATTTTGTTTTGTTTTGTTTTTGCTTTTTGTTTGTTTTGTTTTGTTTTTGTTTGTTTTGTTTTGTTTTGCACAGGGTGCAAGCACCTGCTGCAGAGAGACAGAGAGGGGAAAAGTGAGAAATCACCCCCCTCCCCCAAGGGAGATAGCCAAGCCACAGTCCGTTTTTCTGTACTCTCCTCTTGGGATTTTGGGCATGCATGCTCATGTGCTCATGTTTTGTAAGCCACTGGAATTGGGACTCAAAACAGAGAGTTGGCCATGTTGGATCCAGCCACCTTAACCTCTACATCACCTGCTGGCCCGCATTATATTTCACTAATATTTGCCAAACTTTCTCTTTCTATTAAAAAGAAAGCACTCTGTACTTTCGCTTTTTGCATTCTAGTGTATATTGCAGGGATTGTCTACATAATATAACCCTGTTCTGACGGAAAAGCGTTTAGATGAAACATGGAATTTCAGTGATTAAATGAAGAGAGATAACGAGGACAGGAAACTATGAATTTAAAAATTAATGAAGTAATTGCTTCTCTAAAAATAGTTCACAGATACAAGAACTCAAGGTAGGCATGGTAAAACAGCAGAAGGAAATGAAATGTGAGTTGGTGGACACCTGTAGTGAAATAGGAGGAAAAAAATCATAAAAATAAGGCAAAGCTGGAGGGAGCACACATGAAATAAAATAGACATACAAAGTAATCAAAAGGAAATTATTTCATTTCTTTTCAAAGTTGCAAAGTGTATGCACCCTTGGTAATTTTAAAAAAAAAAGAAAGAAAGAAATTGTTATATGCTCAGCAATGTAAAGGTGATTTAACTATAGATTGAAATGGGAAGATGCCAAAGAAAGGGGGCAGGGGAGAAGAGTAAGACAATGATCTACAATATTTCTGAGTGAAAGGACATTACTGAAGGTGTTAAAATGAAGAAACATGAATATGAGCATATATAAATGGTTAAAAGCTACAAGAAAAAAAATATTGTTGACCACAGTTGGAAAGTATGGAGAAGAGTTAGAGAAAGATGTGGAAACAAGGTTTTTATTATTTTTTTTAATCGTTACTCATGTTAAGGAAAAATATTACTGTCTCTAAAGAAATCAAAGTGCTAAGGGAATTATATATCTATAATTACAGAAGCAACCACAGAACAAGAACACTAAGCTTCCTAAATATCAAATGAATCATCTACAGTGTAAAATAAAGGAAAAGAAAGATTACAGAGTGAAATACTTTTTTAAAACCACAAAAACAACAAATATAAATAAAATAATAGAATTAAGACAACATGTCTCTTTCAAATCAATAAAAACAAATGAGCCTAAATTATCTATTAAAAGAAAAAGAATCATAGGTGGAATGGTTATGTTGCTGGACTCCCATGTTGTGGACTGCAGTTCGAGTCCCAGACCCAATGGCTTATAACTCACACTGGGCACATTAGTGTCCAAAATCCTGAGAGGAGAATGGAGGAGAAGGGAATGCCGCGTGGCTATCCCCCGAAGAGGTGACTTCTTGCTTTCTCTCTCTCTCCCTGTCTCTCCAGTGAGCACACTCGCCCTATAGTGAAAAACCTCTCTGATAAAAAGGTAACATACAAGGCCATCAGGTGGTATGGTGGTTAAGGTGCTGAGCTCCCACATGGCCAACCATGGTTCACATTCCAGACCTGTTGGCTTGAAAATCACTTCGGGCATGTGTACATGTATGCCCAAATTCCCAAGAAGAGACTAGAGGGGAAGAGCCTGCAAAAGGGCCATCCTCCCCCACGGATAATTTTTTACTTTCCCCCTCTCTGTGTCACTTAGTCTCTGTCTCTCTCTGTCTGGCAAGCACACACACCCTATGACAAAAACCTGAAACAAAACAAAACAAAAAGAATAAAAGAATAAATGGAGTACCATTGAAAAAAACACGGAATAAGACAATAAAAGGACAGGTCAACATCCTAAAACTTGCAACCAATGGTGACTATATACTAGTTATAAATACTTATTTGAGCACAAAATGACAGCATAGATTTTCATAATTCAGAAAGCATAGAAAATTTAAGAAAAGTCGGGAAAACCGTGATTCTAATACAAGGCATTCATTCATCTCTTAGTCTACTAGAGGTTAATTGGGGGAAAAAAAAGTAAGACTATAGAAGACCTAAATAATAAAATGAATAAGAGAGAGAAATTAATACATACTCAGTGCCAAGAAAATAGAGAATACATTTTTTTTCAAATATTAACAACACAGTCACCAAAATTGACCATACTAGGCCACAAAGACATTCTCAATGAATATTTTGTTATCTTAATTAATGTTGATTACCAGAGGGTGTAAGCATTGGCAAAGAGAGAATGAGAGAGAAAGCACTTCCCACTGGGGTGTGGTCACCACCCATCCCTTTTTCTCTATTTTCCCCTCTCATCAAGATTCTAGGCACCAACATGCCCCACATGTCTCTCAAACTGCTGGGGCTGGGACTTAAAACCCTGTCGGCCATATAGGATTCAGCTCTCCTAACCACTGTGCTATTGGGGCATCCCTCAATAAGTTCTTTGTGATGAGTTTTACCATCGAAGAAAAAGGACACCTTTCCATTCATCCAAGTCATTTTTTATTCAGAGGTGTTTTATTACTTACTGCACATAAATTTTGCCTGGTTATTGATACATTCATTTCTTGATATTTTATCTTATTTGTCATTGTGGTAAGGAGTCTCTCTCAATCCACTCTTTTATTACACTGACTATATATAGAGAAATTTGATATACCTGTATATATTTTTATGTTGATTTTATACTGTGCTCCCCTACTAACCTGTAGGAAACTTTTCAGCTGATATGTGTTGTTGTATACCAGGAAACTGCAGGCACCTTAATGGCACCCCTGAAGCAGGTGGCTGGCAGGTTTCTGAGAAGACACTTATCAATTAAAGTCTATTCACCTGCTTTCATTGCTGGACGAGAACATGGTTTCTCTTTTACAAGCATGCAATTTATTCATACAATGCAACATGGCTTCCAGAGGGGGAAAAGGAGTCTTGTAGCTCATACTTTCCAGCTCTAACTCCTGCGATATGCAAAAGGGCACATGGGGTGTGAGGAAAAATTCTGGCTTCACAAAAAGGGTGTCTAGCATGGATATCAAATATATGAAAAGTTCATAAGATGTCAAGAATATATAGGAAAATGGGTAAAGGATAGAAATAGTTCACAGAAAAATAGGCAAGTATGGATAAGCAATGAACAGAAAAGGATGCCTCTTCAATGCCTCTTAAATATATGAATGGATGTTCATGCTCACTTGCAATAAGACAAATGCAAATTGAAAGCACCCTAGATACCAGTTTTCATGGATCGATTAGAATCGTCACTAAGCTGTGGCCAGCAGGCAACATGGTGGTTAAGGGTGCTGGACTCCCACAGCATTGACTGTGGTTCGAGTCCCAGACCTGGCAGCTTTGCTTTCTCACTTTCTCTCTCTCTATCAATCAGTCACTCTGTTCTTCTCTGGTAAAATTAAAATAAGTAAATAAATAGAAAAAGTTAAATGAAAATAATTCTTTTTTAAAAAGAAACAACATAAAGTGGAGAAAACATTGTATTGGAGTGGAACGAGGAGGAAACAAGAGCTCTCAATGATTTGCAGTAGAAAAGTGTAATTTGGCATTTCTACCAAAATTACAATTTCATATATTATTTGATACAGAAATTCCACTTCCACGCACTTGTCCTCCTGATATATTTACAAGTGTTAAATTATAATTGCAAACATCTTCACGCAATCTAAAAGTCCATCAGCAGGGGACTTGTTGCATTAAGGCGTCACACAGTGGATTATTATGCTTACTAAAAAAGAATAAAGAAAATCTTTATTAACTGCTTTAGAAATATTTTCAACGTATTCCATGAAACAAAAACAAGATGCAGAATATTATAGAGTGAAATCTCATATTTGTTTTTAAAAAGAGGAAAAATAACATGTAATTGACTTTCATATGCATAAAAATTCTAGAGGGACCAGCAGATGGCGGAATGGTTGTGCTGCTGGACTTCCACGTAGTCTACTATGGTTTGAGTCCCAGACCCAGTGGCTTAAAACTCTCCAGGCACATATCCATGCATGCCCAAGATCCCAAGAGGAAAATGGAGGAGAAAGGAAGGGGTTGCGGCATGGCCATCCCCCCTGAAGTGTGATCTCTTGCACTCTGTCTCTCTGGTGAACACATGTGCCCTATAGCATAAATCTCTCTTTAAAAAAAATTCTAGAAAAGCAAATAGAAAAGTAACAATAGAGGTTACCTCTGGAAGGAGATGGTAAGAAATGGGCAGATGGCTATCTGCAGGGACACAGTGGAAGTGCAGTGCTCTGTCTGTGGTGCTGTGGCCACATGGGAAGTTCCTGGGTACACATCCAAGGTCTCCCTGGATATCAGGCTCATAGGTGTGTGCCTGTGATCCTGGCTAGCTGAGACTGAGAGAATCACTGTATGATGACCCTCTCGGAAATGCCTTTTTTTTCCTCCATCTCATGGAATGAATAAATAAATACATTTAAAAAGAATGTAATGTTAGGGACCAGTAGTTAGCGTAATGGCTATGTCACTGGACTCCCATGTAGTCGACTGCGGTTCGAGTCCCGGACCTGGTGGCTTAAACTCACGCCAGGCATGTGTGCGTGCATGGCCAAGATCCCAAGAGGAGAATGGAGGAGAAGGGATTGCGGCGTGGTCATCCCCCCTGGGGGTTGATTTCTCGCTTTCTGTCTCTCTGTCTGTCTGGCAAGCACACACACCCTAAGGCAAAAACCTCTCCAAAAAAGAGAAAAAAAAAAGAAGTAATGTTTTAAAAATAAATTGGCAAGTAGAGGTCAAAATGAAAAGATATTATTGTTTTTTTTTTTTTTTTTTTTTGAGAGGTTTTCGCTATAGGGCGCGTGCGCTCGCCAGACAGACAGAGAGACATAGAGACAAAAAGCGAGAAATCACCCCCCAGGGGGGATGGTCATGTCGCAATCCCTTCTCCTCCATTCTCCTCTCAGGATCTTGGGCACGCACGCACACGCGCCCGGCGTGAGTTCTAAGCCACCGGGTCCAGGACTTGAACCGCAGTCGACTACATGGGAGTCCAGCGACATAGCCATTATGCTAACCGCTGGTTCCCTAAGATATTATTGGGTTTTATGGTTGAATTATAAAAATGCATAGCCTGGTCAAAAATAAATAAATGATTTTATTTAAGAAGACTGGGGAAGGGAAAGAAGTTGGCCCAAATTCAGCAGAACACTACAAACAGTAACAAAAGGCTTGAGAATAAAGCCTATGATGAGTAAGGAGTGTCGTTCAACTCAGAAGACTGAAAGCTGAGAGGAGATAGAGTAAGAACTCCTAGGTACGAGATGACTTCTAGCCATTTGCTATCTTCCTGAAAACAGAAAGCAGTAACGATAAAAAAAAAAAAAAAAAAGTGTAAGCTTACACATTCAAATATTAATGTAGAAATAGTTTAGCCAAAGAATAAGTGGACTTACCTTTTCTGTAGTCAACCACTTCTCTTTACTGAGGAGTGTGTGTGTGCATGTGTGTTCAAAAATCCTTAGAGGAGAAGGGATTGTGGCATGGCCATCCCCCCCCTACACACACACCGTGGTGGAGGGTGGCGGTGTGAGTTCTCGCTTTCCCTCTCTGTCTCTCTCTGGGTGAACATACATACCCTATGGCCAAAACCTAAGGGGGGGGGGGGAGAGGAAGAAGAAGTTACAACAGCTTGATAATTTATCTCTAATCTGCCTTTTTCTCCAAGTTACTTGATAATCTTGCTTAGTTAAAAGGTAGGCTAGCCTAACTTGAGTGTCCAGGGTAAGGTACTCCTGCCAGGTCCCCTTCAAGGATGATTGAAACAATACTAAATGGAGGTCTTCTCAGTGAAAGTGCTGTTAAGGCAATTCTCCTAAGACTATTTTGAAATCTGAAGTTTGAATTACTTCCCAAGCAATCTTTGGGTAGAATTTCACTGGACATTTAGAAGAAAAATAGGGAGGCAAACCATTAATGGTACAAAGAAATGTGGTATTATCTGTTGAAGATATTTTGTAGTTTTATCAACTGGACTAGGGAGAAATGTTCACCTGATGAAATATCCATTTTGTAAGCCAAATAATAATGTGATTGAATTTATAGAAGAAAATTAAATAAAAAAAAAGACTTATACTGGACTAACTCAACATGCTCTTTAAGAAAAAGAATTCCTATTTTGAATTACAACAGAATTATGAATTGTTTAAAAAAAAGAATTTCATTGGAAAAAAATCCAAGTTTGGTGGCTCAGGTATGAAACTTCCAAATGGACATTAAAACTTTGGATTCCCAATTTGGGCATCTAATACTTGGGTTATGTAAATTCCAACACTCTAAACTTTGGTCTACTATCATATATAATAAGCTTGGATACTCAAAGTCAACTTTAAATAAGGTATTTCTAGAGACTGTCTAACCATGGCAATGTAAATTAATTATTTTAATGAGGCCAAAGGGTATTTATTATCCTGATGGGTCTCTTTTAAAAGTCCTTACTCCATTTTGGCCTCTTGCACAACACATAACTTACTAACATTTATGATCAATTTGATAATAAAAAATAAGGTTTTACATTTATGATCGACGTGATAATAAATGATTTTTCTCTTTTGCACAGTCTCACCATTCATGTCTTCATGCTCATAAAGCCACACCATACCATCCGTGATGCTTTCAACTTCAGTTAGAAAATACTGTAAAACAGGACCAGCAGTTAACGTAACGTCTATGTCGCTGGACTCCCATGTAGTTGACCATGGTTCAAGTCCCGGACCCAGTGGCTTAAACTCATGCCGGGCATGTGTGTGTGCATGTCCAAGATCCCGAGAGGAGAATGGAAGAGAAGGGATTGAGGCATGGTCATCCCCCTGGGGGGTGATTTCTCGCTTTCTGTCTTTCTCTGTCTTTCTGGCAAGCGCTGTGCCTTATAGCAAAAACCTCTCCAAAACAAAAAAGAAAGAAAGAAAATACTGTAAAATAAAAAGGCAAGCAAAGATTCACCAGTAAAAGCAGGAACTAGTGGGTGGGTCATATTTAGGAGGTAAGCTAACATGTGGCAAGATGTCTGGGCTGGATTTTGGTTTTACTCTGAGAAGGAGATTTATAGCTCCTTCGATAAAACGTGCTCTACCAGCAATCAGGCTTTCCTCCCCCAAATTAAAGAGCTAATTGGGAAAATAAATTTCTGAAAAACCAAACAAAATTTAAGTCAGCTTCTAGCCTATTTTAAATGAGTTTTTTTTCCTCCTACTTTTGTCCTGAATTTCCTCAGTAACCTCATATTTTCCCAGTCTTGGGCTTAGAAAGGGAGCACAGATGCAAGAAGAACATGGATACCTTGTTCTCTTTAGACCCACAAAAGAGATTTTTTTTTTTTAATCATTTAGAACCTTGAAAAGAATTTCCTTCAATTTGTATTGACTTTCATGGTAAGGTTCTTAAAATCTGGCCTGACAAAGAATAAAAATAAAAGTAAAATTTTCTATTGTAATTTTTTTGGCCCTCGTTTATTCCTTTGGAGACCCGCAAAGCTGGGAATTTGTACATCTGGGCATCAGGAAATAAGGCAGTGAACCTTTGAACTTACTGAGACTCCAGGGTCACTTGTTAATCAGGTTAAACCCAGTTGACTAAAATGAAATCATTCATGGTACCCATGAATTGCTAGGTATGTGGTTTGGTACAAGTGAGGTCATTCTGAGCAAAGACGGGAGCTAGAAATTGCACAGCAGATGGCGTTACAACAATGTCTCATCTAGTTTTTCTAACTGCTACACCATGGTTTTCTCCTATTAGCACAGACATACCCTGTGAATCTTCGCTTCCCTTATATCTTTGTAGCTTTCTCAAAGGATGTACTAGTACTTTGAATCATGGTATCAAAGTCATGATTGATATTTTTTTCTTTCCCTTTCTCTTTGTTATTTAGTTCTGAAGGGACAGGGCCTTAAGGTAACTCACTGACTATTAGGAATAGCCAGGGAGTGAAAACAAGCATGAGCTCATAGACGTAATTTTCTGCCAGGATATAAAAGTGCCGGTGTTACAGCTGAGGGAGAATTTGCTGGATGAATCGCTGGGTAATACTGGGAGAGCCATGAATGCTCTTCTGTTGGGGTCCAAGTAACTATTTATAGACTTCCAAATCCCAACCCTAAATTAGTCCAAGGCTATCTAATCAATTACATGATTTTCAGCCTTTTTCTTCCCAAAATCCCTATCTGTGTTTTCACTGGGCTGAAAAGGTAGTATTGATAGAACATCTTTTCTTCATTCATATTTCTTTCTTAAACACTGTGAATTAAAGTCCTCATGTGCATATTAGAATGGAGGGTTTTTCTTTTTAAGTTTATTATTTATTTCTTCAGACAGAGAGAGAAAGAGGGAGAGACTGGCAGGCATTCCCAGTAGGGTCTTCATGTCACAGTCTCCTCCCAGCCTCCATCAGCCGGGATCACAGACATGTGCAGGTGACCAGCCTGAATGGGAAGAACCTGGAACCTCTCTAGCTTCAGCATCATGTTGTGTTACCACTGAACCACCACAGCTGGCCAAGAATAGAGTTTTTCAAATAATCTCTTCTGGGACCAGCAGTTGGCGTAATGGCTATGTCACTGGACTCGACCGCGGTTCAAGTCCCAGACCTTGTGGCTTAAACTCACACCAGGCACGTGTACGTGTGTGCCCAAGATCCCGAGAGGAGAATGGAAGAGAAGGGATTGTGGTGTGGCCATCCCCCCTTCGGGGGGGAGATGATTTCTCGTTGCTCTGTCTCTCTCTGTCTTTCTGGTGAGCGCACGCACCCTATAGTCCAATAAATAAATAAATAACCTCTCCAAAAAAGATCTCTTTTTCAGGTCTCATTTTCAAATAAAAACAATTTCTTTTTCTTTTCCTTTTTTTTTTTTTGAGAGGTTTTTCCAATAGGGCGAGTGCACTTGCCGGACAGAGAGAGACAGAGAGACAGAAAGCGAGAAATCACCCCCCAGGGGGATGGCCATGCCGCAATCCCTTCTCCTCTCAGGATCTTGGGCTCACACGCACACGCGCCCAACATAAGTTTTAAGCCACCGGGTCCAGGATGCGAACCACGGTCGACTACGTGGGCGTCCAGCGACATAGCCATTACACGAACTGCTGGTCCCAAATAAAAACAATTTCTAAGCCCCAAATTGATTTTTTTCTGAAGATCTTTTTGTCTCTTAACTCATCCTACTTATCAACGACATTACCTCTAATGTAATTCTGAATTCCCAGACTGACCATAAAATATTGATAATCTAATTAGATATTGTTACAGACAACTGATTTTTGCCAGGAGCGAGGAAAGGTTGACCCATTTTGAAATTAAATTGGCCTGGCACCAGCAGGTGGCATAGTGGTAAAGGTATTGGACTCGCACATAGCCAATGCTTTTCAAGTCTTGTACCTGGCAGTGTAAAACTCACACCAGGTGCATGTGTGTGTATATGCCCAAGATCCCAAGAGAATGGAGAATGGATTGTGGTGTGATCATCTTTCTTGGTGGGTAATTTCTCACTTTCTCTCTCTGTGTCTCTTCCTGTCTTTCTAGTGAGCACACATGCCCTATAGCAAAACTCTCCCTCTCAAAAAAAAGAAAAAAAAATAAATTGGCCAACTCCTTCAATGAAGTCTGGGCATTTTTCTTTTTCTTTTTCTTTTTTTGAGAGAGAGATTTTTGGTATAGGGCATGTATGCTCACTGGAGAGACCGAGAAACAGAGAGACAGGAAGTGAAAAATCATCCCCCAGGGGATGACCACACTGCGATCCCTTCTCCTCCATTCTTCTCTCAGGATTTCGGGAATGCATGCAGACACACTCAGCCTGAGTTTTAAGTTACCAGATCTGGGATGCGAATTGCAGCAACATGACCATTACATCTGCTGGTTTTTTCTTTTCTTTTTTTTTTTTTTTTTTTTTTTTTTTGCACTTTATTCTCCTGAGAGCTGGGTTTAACCAGCCTTACTTTACTTCCCTGAGGGCAGCATCTCAGAAAATTGCTTTTGCAGTATAACTCTGGCAGTTGTTCTGTGTTTACTGCAGGGTACTGCTCAGATCTCCCTTCTTAACCTCTCTTTCAGATCTCCAGCTATTGCCCCAGAGTGGCAGACCTAATGGCTCCCACTTCCCTGGGACTTGTTTAACTGAACCCTGAAAGCATGCCAGAGGCGCCTAAAGCTCTTCTAGAACAGACTTTTGCAGTCACTGATCTTTAGCTGTATCTGAGCTTCTCTCCACACCAAGATCCTCCATGAGGACAGATCCTTTGGTTGAGGATGTCTACTGCTTGGCACATCTACCATTTATGTATGTATTTGGACACATTTTGGTATATACAAAATGAATTAAGTTTTACAAAAGATTTGGGGGCTTTCTCTAGAGACTATGAAAATACAGGGCTAGCTATAAGCTATACTCAAGGTTATAACATTAACCCTTTTGTCTGGAGCCGAAGTGCTCTTCTGAAAGGAAAGAGCAGAGATTAGAGTAAAAAGAAAATGTTTTGTCATATAAATGGGTCCTCTCCAAACACCTGCCACTTGCTCCTGAATGAAGCTAAGTACAGAGAACACAGCCCTGGTGAAGAAGGTGTAATATCTCTTAGCAGCTCTGCTTGCCTACTTTGGCTCATTCTGGTTAGGAAGGGCCCACCTTCTCTAGGTACGTATACAGAAATTTATGAAGGTGACAGAAAAAATGACATTCTATCGTCCCTAAGATTATGTCCATTATACTTGAGGAATGCTATCTGCAAAGACTGCAAGGTAGGTCCTAGTACCCATCTCCACTTTCTCCTCACTGCAAGGACAATGATAACTTTACGGAGGAAGTTGTCTTGGTGGTAGAACAGCCTGAACTCACATAGGTGTCCTTGTGGCTCTTGTCCTCACCATCTATACTGAATTAATTTCTGCCTTTTGCTTAGTGCCTTTATTACTAAGATGTCTTTTTCCCCCCTAATCTACTCTGATTACATAATATGTATACTAAATATTTGCCCTCTGATTTTTTTATTTTGAGAGAAATTTTTTGCTATAGGGTACGTTTGCACACCAGAGAGACAGCAAGAAATCACCCCCCGGGGTGATGGCCACATCACGATCCCTTCTGCTCCATTCACCTCTCAGGATTTTGGGCATACACATACATATGCCTGACATGAGTTTCAAGCAACTGGGTATGGGACTCAAACCACAGTCCACCACATGGGAGTCCAGTGTCTTAACCACCACGCCACTTACTAGCCTCTGCTAGTTGATTTATTTTTTAGAGAGAGATTTTTTTTCCTATAGGGTGCTTGCCAGAAAGATTGAGAGAGAGAGACAGCAAGAAATCACCCCCCAGGGGGCATGGCCACGCCACAATCCCTTCTACTCCATTGTTCTCTTGGGATTTTGGACACACGTGCATATACCCCTGGCATAAATTCCAGGCCACAGGATATGGGACTCACACTGCATTCAACTATGTGGGGGTCCAGTAATGTAACCATTATGCCATCTCTTGGTCCCTGCCAGTTGATTTTTAAGGGAGAGATTTCTCTTTTCCAGTATGCCTGGATGTGCCTGCTCTTCTGTCTCTCTGGGGCCTTTGGAGGAAGAAATCCTTCCCAATGAGAACCCCTGAGCATGCCCTGCCATGACACACTGCCTGTGTAACCACTGAATCTCTCTATTCCCCAGCAGCAGCAACTCCGGACATTACAATTCAGTTACTCAGTGCCCAATGTCATGTCTGTTGTATAAGTTCTGAAATGAGGAATTGTCAGACTGGAAAAGAAGCTCCTGAAACTATAACCGTCATATCAGGGATTCTCAGCATTTGACAACGTCAAATCTAGAAATATAATTTTAAATAACCTGCAGTTGCAGTTGTAATTACTTTTCTACTGGCAGCCTTCTCCATGGTTTACATGCTATGTAAAACAGGTGTTGACTTTATCTTGTTCACTGATCTGTCCCTGGAATCTAGGACAGAGTCAGGAACATAAAGGCAATTAATAATGTTTTGGTTCGTACTCTCACAGTGTCTGAACCTGGTGCTCAAAAAATGTGGCTGAATCATTATTCTTTAATCTGTCAAAGATATTCCAGCTTAACATGAACTTCAGGGTTTTCTATCCCTGTTCTTATTATAATATTACCCTCCTAAAAGCTGCTCTCGAGTATGCTTCCTGCCAAGCACAGACTTGGCACATGGAAGGAGGTGAAAGAGTGAATAAATGAATGAATTGAGAACCAACAGGAAAGAGTAATTTGGGAGCCTGGGTATAGAACAGGGAATGGGGAAGCGGGTGGCAGCCTCCATTCAGACCCAACTGAGGGAGGCAAAACTGAGACAAGAGAAAATTTTCCAGGACTTGGTGAGAGGATTGAAGCTGCCCACCTTCTTTGAGTGACTTCTGTTTACTTTCTTTTTTTTTTCTTTTTTTGGGGGAGATTTTGCTATAGGGCGCATGCGCTCGCCAGACAGAGAGAGACTTAGAGACAGAAGGGAGAAATCACCCCCCAGGGGGGATGGCCACGCCGCAATCCCTTCTCCTCCATTCTCCTCTCTGGATCTTGGGCACGCACGCACACACTCCTGGCGTGAGTTTAAGCCACTGGATCCGGGACTCGAACTGCGGTCGACTATGTGGGAGTCCAGCGACATAGCCATTACGCTAACTGCTGGTCCCACTTCTGTTTACTTTCTGATGGAGGGTCCTCAACCCACATGTCAAGGTTTCCATGCATTTATTTTTATTTTTGGTAGAGTAGGATTATCTTAAGCTAGAGAATGAATTAAGTGCTTTTAAGTTTTGTGATTAAAATATTCAGTAAGATAGCATGAGAAAAGCATAAATTCTGGGGCAGATTCTGGATTTAATCAGGCAAGCTGTATGACCTTGAGCAAATTATTTGAATTCTGTAAACTTGGTTTCCTCATCTGTAAAATAAGGATGAAGAGACTAACCATACTTCATATGGTTGTTATGGGGGAAAAAAGAATTAACCTTTATAAGGTGTTTGTAACAGTGTGGGATATATAGTAAATGCCATATAAATGTGCATTAAATACTTTAAAAATTATCTTAGATACATCCTTTGGGGAGGGATGATAAAGGTGTTACCATATATATTCACCTCAAAATTGCAAATAACCCATATTTTGTCTTCTTTAAAGGCATCTACGATCTACAGTTGAGATTTAAATTTGGTTCGTACTCTCACAGTACCTAAACCTGGTGCTCAGATAATGTGGGATGAATGATTATTCTGTAATCTGTCAAAGATGTTCCAGCTTAACATTCACTTCAGGGTTGCATCTCCAAATTACAAATAATCTATATTTTGTCTTCTTTAAAGACATCTATGATCTGCAGTTGAGATTTAAGGAAGCATGCGTTATTGATTTAAACCTTGTATCTGGTATAGAATTAAGCCTCTCCTGCTCAGGGAGACATCTAAGTGTAGCCCACAGTTGATTGATCTTTGATGACTTGTTTTCATTCTGCTTCCAAAATCTAGTGAAATATCTATTAGAATTTGGCAGAAATACATGTTTTCTAATCTGCAGCACGAGCCCTAAGTTTGTCTCAGAAGCTGGAGGGAAGGCTGGCTTTTAAACAGTTTGATTACCATCTACAGACATATGTGGATTCATTTTTGTGATTTATGAGTTAAATGATTTCACCTGGCCCTGGGTTTCTCTTCTCCACAAATAACTGTTTCTGGTGACCACAGCAACCGCATGCATTCGTACTCTGAATTGAATCAGGCAGCATGCTGTTTACTGACTCATTTGTGTTGGACACCGGCATACTCAGAAGAGGCTAAGGAAGCCAATTTTCCCTCGATCTACAGAAATGCTTTGTGAACTTTTTTTCTTACAAAGCAGGTATCTTACCAAGGTTGATCCCAGGGGGGAATTAAAATAAGAGAAAATGGGTAGGAAATCAAAATAACAGGGAGTCTGAAGACAAAGACCTTTTAGACCAAGTGGTGGGATTATTCGGAGGCAGAGCTGGAGCACAGATGGAGAGGAGTGTGTCCCAGAGCCCAGCAATCTACATTCGACCTGAAAAATAGCAGCATTCCTGCTTCGCATGGTCGTCTTCTTTGATTACCTGCTTTTACTCAAACATCTCATGGCTAGTATGGTCTTGCTCTGACGTGGGTTTAGTTGTATTCTTGAGGAGATTCAAAGAGCAATTTACAGTGAAAGCCCTTTATTTTGAATCTGAGAGAAATCTGTCAAATTGGATTGGCATCACCACTTGGATTTCTAGATTCCACTCCTTTATCCTCTTAATACTCTTCTAGACTATCTCTTCTTTGAGGACTAAGTCCCAGATCCTTATGTATGGCAGATCTCAAAGGAAATTCAAAAGGAGGCACCTGTGTTCAGTTTATGGCTCCTCCCAAAGAGGAAGGAAGTTTACCTTCCAACCTGCTGCCGACTGCTTGAAACTTGAGCATATCCCTCCCTTCTCATTCACTGACTCCCGACTGATTATGGGATGGGGCTGTCACATCAGGGTCACAGGAATCAGAGATCTTACCCAGTGGCAACCTTTACTAATCATTTCAAGGAGACAAATGATCCTGAGTCACAGGCCAAGCAGGGTCCAGAGTGGAACCATCAGTGTTCAGACCCTTTATTGCACTATTGGGTCCACTGTGACCCCAGAAAACACAGGTTTGTATGGATTGAATATTGTAATCATAAAATTTAGAAGCACTTAATTCATTCTCTAGCATGGAGAATAGCTACAGCATCTCCTGGGAAATTTCTTAGTTTCATAGAAAGCTTATCTGAGGCAAAACCCAATCAAAGAGATGATGCTCATGAGAAATAGATAATTCCTGGAGCCAGCAAGTGGCATGGTGGTTAAGGTGCAAGACTCCCACTTGGACAACCGTGGTTCAAGTCTCAGACCTGATGGCTTGCTTTGTCACTTTTCCTCTCTCTCTCTCTCTCTCTCTCTCTCTCTCTCTGGTGAGTGCATGTATCCTATAGCTAATTTTTTAAAAAGATGATAATAATAAAATAATAAATAATTCTTTTAAAAAAGGAGTGCATCATCCTTAATACTGCTTTTTATGTGTCTCTGGAATTGAAGCAAAATTAGATGTGAGAAGTATCAGATTTATGGACTAGCTCAGCACCATAAATAATAGCAAAATTATTTACTTTTGAACTCAAAGTTCCAAATTCAAAATCTCATCTTTCCTCCACAAGATGGGAATTTTGTTCATGTCATTGCTTAACCAAGAAAAACAGCTGCTGCCCTATGATGAGTATTAATTCTGTGACAGACACCTTTCCAAGCTCTTTCAAGTGGTGAGCTCACTTCACTGTTGGAGGTGGTGTTTATCCCTATCTTACAGACAAGAGAACTGAGGCACAGAACAAGCTAGTGTCAGTACAGAGATTGTAACCTAGCTCTCTTTTACCCTAACCCCGTGTTCTCATTGCCTCTCCTCAATTGCTTTGTTTAATTTCATTCTGTTAGTTGATTTTTATTTTATTTTTGTCATAATTAAACAAGGGCAAGCAATTGTTTTGCCTGGGCACATATAACCAGGAGTTTAGAGCTGTATTCCATATTGAGCTTTTTCAGTTTTTTTTTTTTTTTTTTTTTTACCCAGGGAGATATGTTTCAAATTATCTTTAGCTGATGCCCTTTCCCTTCCACTATATATTCTCTCTCTTGTATATTACATATAATATATAAATGTATCATACTATTTATAAATATGTATGATACATTTATATTACATATGTGCTATGGTCTGAACATCTTTTCTTCCCTCCCCTCCATTCATATATTAATATCCTAACTCCCAAAGTGATGATGGGTCTTTGGGGAGGTGATTAGGTCCTGACAGTACAGCCCTCATGAATGAGATTAGTACCCTTATAAAACAGGCCTAAGGGAATTAATCTATTCCTCCTACTATGTGAGGCACAGCAAGAAGGTGCCGCTCTGTGAACCAGGAAGTGGGCTGTATCAGACTGGTGCCTTGATCTTGGACTTCCAGTCTCCAGAACTGGAAGAAATACACTTTTATTGGTTATAAGTCATCCAGCAAATGTACTCATATGATATGTCTTTTTGTACCTCTTATACTTTACATTTACTACGTCGTTGTCCCCAGTTAGAGAGAAACTGTAGAAGGAACATGCTGCTGTCTTTTCATTGAATTCTTTCTTGGAAAACTGCCATGGGAAGACATGTTTACCTTTCTTAATTTCAGAGTGCAGAGAATATCTATAATGTCACAGGATGATTCTACTTCGGAGTACATACAACAAAAAATTTGGTAAAGTACTGGAAAACTGAAGGCTAGAATTTAATTCAATAGGACATACTGAAATGCACTAAAAAATGTACATACCCTCACACACACACACACACACACACACAAAAGTTGGTGCTTATATTGGGGCCGGCAAGCGGCGTGGTGATTAAGGGTGCTGGACTCCCACATGGCTGACCGTGGTTCCAGTCCCGGACCTGGTGGCTGGCTTTCTCACTTTCCTTCTCTCTCTCGCTGTGTCCCTCTATGGTCAAATTAAATAAACGACTAAATAAATAAATAAAGTTAAATAAAACAGTTCTTTTTTTAAAAAGTTGGTGCTTATAAAGATTATATAATGAAACAATAAAAACAATGTAATGGAATTACATGGGAAAAAAATATACAAGTTTATAGGTATCCTATGAGTACTATGTAAATAAGCATGTTTTACAACAGCCTAAAGATAAATGAAAAAAATTATCATTAGTTTTATAGCAGTGAAGTTATAATTTTTTCTTTTTAGTTTTTATAAAGGGCTGATACTACCTTTAAAATAATAAAAAATTGTCATGTTTTTATATTTATTGCATCATACCTTTCTGAGATTTTACACATACACATATTCATTATCCTTATTGTTATTTATCTTCTTCATAACGAGTCAGTTTCTGCAAAATAGATACACATTCTGGTGGGGCCAGAATATTAAAATAGTATTAGAGTTCATTTGAGAAGAGTCAGGAATGTGCTAAATGCTTTTTAGGGGCATATTTCTATCCTTGCTAAGCATTAGTTTCCTCATCTATAGAAAGGGAACAGTAGTGACAACTGCAGCTATGCCATAGGATTTTTGTGAGGATCATATGTGATGCTGTTTGCAAAACATCTGGCATAGCACAGAATAGGTGCTCTGAGTAGTGAGTGACTTCTTCTCCAAGTCATTGTAAAGTTGTGATGGATTAAAAGTGTGTATGTGCCTGTGTGTGTGTGTGTGTGTGTGCGTGTGCATGTGCGTGTGTGTGTGTGTGTGTGTACATTGAGCTATCAAGGAAGGTCTGAGGAGGTGCCTAAGGGTGATAGGACTGTGGCCAAGAGGTGAAGGCAGCTTCCCTTTGATGATAAACTCACCAGTAACTTGACTCTGCTGCTGAGTGGTGACTTCCGCCAAAACAAGGAGAGAATGGAATGTGCTAAATGGGCTTTGGAGCAGCAGTACTAAGGAGCCTGCAAGAATTCACTGAAGGCAAGTGGTGGACAGCTCCCATTTAAGCTAGGCAGGTGACATTCAGGGGAACATAGGTGGATCAATTTGTGCTTTATGATGGTAGGTGTATGGGGCTCAATCATACATTGAAATCAGAGAATGACACTCTGCATATGAAAATGGTGAGCACAGAATTCCCCTGAGGCAAAAAGATGAGGAAGGGAAAGGTGGCCTACATGGGCAGATGAGGCCACCCAGGGCTACAGATCTCACTTCCTCACTGCCAGGGGTTTCCAGACAGGTACGGAGGCACACAGAAGAGATGGGACATACATACATGTGGGTATTTATGTAAAACCTATGTAGCTGTAACGGCCACAGTCAAGGCTGGACTCACTATGTTTCTTCATTTTGGAATCATTCCATCATGCTTTTTATTGGCTGTAACAGAGTTTAAGGAATAACAAGATGTAAGGAGCCAGGACAAGCCAGTCTCTTTTTTACATTTGCTGTCAAAGAGTGACTGAGTTCAGAGCCGATAAACTGAAGCCTCCTTCTTATTGTCTGAGAGCAAACAAATAAGAAGTTGCCAGAAAGTCACTCTAACATGCGTCAATTCAAATTTGAGGGAAGAAATACGTGAATGTTGGAGCCTAGGGCTACGTGTGATGACCACGAGGCTGTAGTTTCTCCCTGGCGTACTCTCTACATCTATCTCTGGTGGTATAAAATACATTCTAGCTGGCATTTCAGAGAGGCTTGCCGCTCCATCTTCTTGATTGAATGCCAAACATGAGCTAAAATATATTCAATGTTTTGTCTGCCCAGTGGCACACTCTGTGGGTGGAAGTCTGTGCAATTCTGCCAGAGAAACAATAAGATCAGCAGCAAGAAGAAAGCTCTGAGTAAATGCTGAGCCACCGTTAGGGAAGGAATTAGATGGGCATGACAAAGAGGGTCCTGCATGGACGCGCCTGTGGCAGAACGCCTTGCCCCCGCCTCCCATGGGCCTCCATGGGATGAACAGGAATGATTGCACAGGAGAGCAGCATATGCATACTCAGGAGTAATTGTGCTTATTGGAGTTGAGCAACAGTATAAGACTAAGTAAGACAAAATAAATGAAATCTAGTTTACGACCAAAAAATGAGGAAAAAAAGAATACAATGAGGTATTAACCCTCAAATCACCTAAGAAAAAAGAAACGGCTGGAGAGTTACTGCCATGAATGAAATGGGGAAGACTTGATTAGAATGTGCCCAGCTGCAGTCAGTACTACTCACATCTCAGGAGCCTCGAGGCTTCTTAACACCCACCCTCCTATTCATTTTCTGAAACTTAATTGAGCCAAAGAAGGAAACTGTATCCTTGAGCTGAGTTGTACTTGCTTCTCCCCAGATGATTCTGGCTAGGAAAATATATGCGTATGCACCCCAGATGATTCTGGCTAGGAAAATATATGCGTATGCGCCCCTGTGTGTGTGTGTGTGTGTGTGTGTGTGTGTGTGAGAGAGAGAGAGAGAGAGAGAGAGAGAGAGGAGAGAGAGATTTGAATGATGATAGATTATTCTAGTCTCTAAAGAAAACAAGTCAGTGAGGTAACTGAGCTATATTATCTATTTTAATATGAAAATATTATTGATTTTTCTTTCTCATTATTCTCTTCAGTTAGTACTTGCCTTGTCATTGGATTCATTGAGAGTCAGCCAGGGTTTTGATGCTGAGACTCCTGAACTATTAGAGAGGTATCCTCTGAGACAGGTCTCGATATCACTGCTTCCTGCTGTACCCACTGGCATAGGTTCTGATCAACTGGAAAATAAATGGAACCGTTCTAGATTCTGAGCCATCACTGAGCCCCTGCTTTCTGAACCCTATGAGCAACCACTGGGCCCATGGCCAGCAGCTGTGCTAGAGTAATGTTCTCTCATTTCTCCCCGCTTCCTTTTCTCCATCTCCTCTCCTCCGCTGCAGAAATGCCTCTGAGTATTCTCCTGGTTCGTTCTGTTTCCAAGGCTTTCTTTATTACTCAGACACTTGGGAACACCCTTGCTGAGTTTCTTTGTTTTGTACTTTTTCATAAAAAACTTCTTAAATATGTGGTGTCATCTCGAACAAATGGAAAGGAATATATCTTGTTTTCCTTTGTATCAATCCCCCCCCCCCAAAAAAAAAGTTTCCCAATCATGAAAGGACTCAGGACAATGCATAATACCATTGAATAATGATTGGATTTCCCAAAGGAAGACTCTCGTTTTGTTTTTCCCTCCAGAAACTCTCTTATTTTGTTATTCTTTTCTCTTGTATCTTATTTCACTAATGATTTTCTTGCTCAACCCTGTCCTGAACTTCTCTCTTCCTTCTGGGTCCTTATGCTCAAGTAAATAAAGAAAAACACACACACACACACACACACACACAGTCTTTTCCTGATTTTTCATCTTGTTGATTTAGTCAACATATGTTTACAGCTCCTACCAAGGGCCAGATATTATTCCTGGGGCTGGATGAAGACAGAGCTCTCATGGAGCTGGTGGGAGGACTCAGATAATAAAGATACCGCTAAGAAAAGCACTAGCTACAAGGCTAAGCCATGTGATGCCTTTGTTAGAAGGCCTTCCACGGGTCCTTAGAATGATTAAGCCTTGAGGACAGGATGTGGACTGGATTTCAAGCATCCTAATGCTTTAGCCTCCCCTACGCCTGCACGAAGGCCCTCCGCAGCCCATCCCACTCCTTCATCCCCATTTTCCTTAGAAGAATAGCCTGTAATCATACTACCTACACAGCCTGTCTGGCCTCAGTTCCCACCACATGACCTCCATGCTAAGACTATGGGCTTTGGTTCTGTTCTGCTTTTAAGCTTATTTATTTCTTCCACGAGAGAGAGAGAGAGAGAGAGAGAGAGACAGACAGACAAACCCAACAGGGTTCTGATGCCGTGTTCCACCCCCAGCCTCAGCCAGCCCCATGGGCCATCTCAGAGAGGGCTCCAGATGTCAATCCCAAATCTCCCTATTTGGGTCAGCCTTGCAGAACATTGTGTTTTACCACTATGCTACCATCTGGCTCTCTTCAGGTCTTGATCACATGACCTTGGGCCTTAGACACTACTTCTCCATGGGGTTCCTCCTTTAATTTCTCTAACTACTTCTTCTGGCATCAGCCTTCTTCTCTACTCACTTCATGTTCCCAGGGAACAATCTTGCCCCACAAGTTTCAACCACACTTCCACTGATGGATCCTGAGTTATCTTCAGATCTTCATTCTCAGATTCCCAAGATCAGGCTTCCTAGGCATATGACCAGTGCAGTGGCACAAGACACCATGCTAGGAGGCCTTTCCCTTAGTGCTCTGCAGTCGCCAGTCACCATCTTGAAAGTATTAAAAGCTTCATCTTTGGATTTTCTGTAAGTCCCAATAAAACACCACAGACTTAGAGTATTAAACAATTTTTCTCACAGTTCCAGAGACTGAAATCCAAGATCAAAGTGCCGACAGGGTTAGTTTGCTCTGAGGGCCATAAGGGAAGGGTCTCTCCCAGGCCTCACTCCTTGGTTTGCAGATGGCCACCGTTTTGCTGCCTCTTCATGTGGTTGTCTCTCTGTACTCACATGCCTCTTACATCTCTCTGTTTGAATGTCTCTTCTTACAAGGACACCCATTAGATCGAATTAGAGCCTACTCATATGACTTCATCTAACTGAAATCATCTCTTCAAAGGCCTCATCTCTAAATAGTCACATTCTGGGGACTGGAACATATGAATTTTGGGGAACAACATTCAGCCCACAGCAGTAAGTGATATCTCATGGGGCTATGGAACATGCACTGAAGCTTTGGATCCTTGCTTATTGCGGTCCTATTTCCTGCCACCTTCCTAGGAAGTATTCTCAGCTTCCAGCTCCCTGCCTCTGGGCTTGCCAGTTGCCCAACAACCCCCTCTTTCCACGTTTACAAGGAACATAGGTACAGGTGCTAGAAGGGCTGGAGTCAAGCCATCTTTGCCCAGGGCTGGCAGTGCCACTGCATCTTTGGAACCCCCAGTCCAGGTGTCCAGCATATCCTGGGTGATGTTCCAATTGCTTGGGTTAGCTGTGGTCCATGGGTTGAGCAGCAGGCTTTGGGGAGGAAAACTGACTTCCCCACCCCTCGATCCTAGTGCAGTCAGTCCCTGTGAGAATCTGACTAAAGCTATGGAAACTCTCCCCTGAAAAACGGACATATGGAGACATCATGATTTTTCACACTTTTTCAGGAGATAATGGATTCCGTGGAGCTACTCCATGGACCTTTTGCTCCTTGGCCCCACCTACCTGTCCAGCCCCAACTCAGTCCCATCTCACCGTGCTGCAGCCCTGCTGCTGAATTATTTACCATATGCTCTTTCCTCTGTCTACCATACCATTCCTCACTGTAACAAGCTGCTTTGCAGCCTTCAATATTAAAATGACATCCTATCTTTCCAGTGAATTCTTACTGTCACCTCCTGGTTGCTTCACCGAAGTGAAAATAAAGTGCCTTTAGGGCTTCCATATGTCATTTTTATAAGGTTTATAATACTACATTTTGACGATTTCCTCTCCTGTCTGTTCCTTCTATACTGTGAGCAATTTTGAGGGCAAGAAATACTTTTTGATCATTGCTACTTTCACGGTGCCTGGTGCAAAGCTGAGCATAGTAAGTGTATATAAGTATTTATTTAAAGAGCAAATGAATGTATGCGTGAATTAATAATTACGAGCAGGACAGTATGCGATTGTGGTGAACAGCATGCACTTTGGACTCAGATAGTCCTGGGTTTAAATCCCAGCTCTATCAATGACTAGCTTTCTGATCTTAGAGAAATTACTCTTAAGCCTCAGTTTTCCAATCTCAAATCAGGGCAAATGTAATGTACTTCAAGGTAAACCATTAATTTATATTGACTAACAACAGCTATATCTACATATAATTTAGTCCTGTCACTAAATTTCTAAGAGTTCAAAAGTTATTTTGGAATGAAAAGGTAAAACTAAAAGACAAAGAAACTGTTTTCTAGCACATTAATTTATTAACCACAAAAATGCACATTAAGTGGCCATTGGGTAAGAGATATGCTAGGACCTGTGGAGAAATTAAATATAAATTAACATGTAGCCAATGGAGAACTTAAGATATATATATTGCCAGACTCTGACATAAAATAGAAAATGGTAAATATCATAAGAGAAGCATGAGATTTTAGATTGAGTTTATTCATACCTGGAGCAGAAAAGAAGGCTTCCTGGAAGAAGTGGCATTTGTGACAGAACTGAAAGGAAAGGTAAGAGGATGTTGTGGGCCCTGGGGGAGAAAAGAATGAATGAGTAAATCCATGGGGAGACGGGCGAGAATGTGAGCTTTGCCATCCTACTGAACATAATGCCCCACAGGATACTGCGGTTTTAGCTTCCGAAACTAATGGTTAGTGACCTGCCTTTTCTGCAGGGTACAATGTGCTCTGGCTCTTTGTCTCATGAGCTGTTGGCACTCTGCCCAGAAAGAGGCCACATGGTGCCAACAGCCAAGGCAGGGACCGTCCTGTTCGCACTGCTACCTCTCAGCAGTGGCAGTTCTGTCCTTCCGGTCTCTGAATAGCTTCGCTGTGCCCAGATGACATGTGGCACAGACTGTACTGCATGGATGAAGGATCGTGTCCCTGCAAACAGGAACGTGCAACTGGAGTCAGGGTGGAAACTTGGGGAACGATGAACAAACCTTACCACAGATTGCCGGATTCTACCATTTAGAATGAAACTCCCCGAGGACGTGGCAGGAGGAGGTACACATGTCATGCGGATGGTTTTCAAAATATTTAATTTGCCGTGTGATAGTGAAACTAGCTTTTAAGAAAAAAATGAATCAGATGTCATTTCCAGGAATTCTCTGGAACCACCAGAGTGAGTTCATGTAACCGTCACCAGTCTACATGTGTGCTGCTACTGCGGCTTCCCCCAACCCTTCCACCCACACACTTCGGTATGGCGGGTCTAGACTAGGCTCCAGAGCAGGCTTCCTGAACCTGAAGGCAAGCTCTTGCCATTACTAACACGTGACCTCAGAGAATGCACTGAACCTCCTTAGCTGGTGTCCCATCCGTAACATGGAAGTGGCACACTACCTGCCTGACAGAGCACCTGCGAGTAGTGAAAGAAGTGACACCGGCAGCGAAGAACGTTTCCATATCCATACCTGGCACACAGCAAGCGCTTCCTCTGCACGTACCGGCAGGACTTGCTCTCTCGTTTCCTTCAGGGTCTCCAGCTGAGGCCACGTCTGACTACCCTATCTTTTTTTTTTCTTTCTTTTTTTTTTTTTGGAGAGGTTTTTGCTATAGGGCGCGTGTGCTTGCCAGACAGACAGAGAGAGACAGAGAGATAGAAAGCAGGAAATCACCCCCCAGGGGGGATGGCCACGCCGCAATCCCTTCTCCTCCATTCTCCTCTTGGGATCTTGGGCACGCACACACACGCGCCCGGAGTGAGTTTAAGCCGCCGGGTCCGGGACTCGAACCGCGGTCGACTACGTGGGAGTCCAGCGACATAGCCATTACGCTAACTGCTGGTCCCCTTTTTTTTTTTTTTTTCTTTGAGAGAGGTGTTTGCTATAGGGCCCCTGCACTCGCCAGAGAGAGACAGAGAGACAGAAAGCGAGAAATCACCCCCCAGGGGGGATGGCCATGCCACAATCCCTTCTCCTCCATTCTCCTCTCAGGATCTTGGGCACACACGCACACGTGCTCGGCGTGAGTTTTAAGCCACCAGGTCCGGGACGCGAACCGCCGTCGACTACGTGGGAGTCCAGCGACATAGCCATTACGCTAACTGCTGGTTCCCTGATACCCTATCTTAAAACGCACCCCTGGGGCCAGCAGGTGGCTTAGTGGTTAAGGAGCTGGACTCTCATGTGGTCAACTGCTATTATACTTCTGGACCCAGCGGCTTGAAACCCATGCCGGTCACGTGTGCGTGCGTGCACAAAATCCTGAGGGAAAAACAGAGAAGGGGTTGCGGAGTGGCCATCTCTCCCCACCCCTGGGAGATGATTTCTTGCTGTCTCTGGTCTCTCTGGTGAGCACCCGTGTCCTATAGCAAAACAAACAAACAAACAAAAACATAAACAAACCAAAACTCTCAAAAAATTAGTAAAGTGTGTTCCCACCTTCAAACTGCCCCTATCCTGCGTTTTCTGTCCACGGCACTTTATCGCTATCTCACACGCTATGTAATATGTTTTATGTTTATTGCCTGTGCTAGAAAACGCGCTTCAAGAGGCTGTACAAGGCAGCCCAGTCCATCCCTTTGGGTCTCCGTCCCGCATCCATTTGACGGCCCCTTGGCACCTGTGCAGTGGGCAGGAGGAGGAGCGGAAGTCCAGGTATTACTTTAAGCAGCACAGACGAGGGCCCTGGCCGTCTGGAACCTGAACTCAGTGCGGAGGGTTTTTCCTAAGCCTCGATTCGTGCTGCTCCGCTCCCTCCCGCTCGGACCCTCAGCTCCTGTTACCCAAAGCTGGCCTGAAAAGCCCATTGCAGAGCTGGGCAGAGCGAAATAATCCTGATACTCCTTTTCATTTCCTCGCGACAGCCTCCCACCCGGACTCCCTCTTGCCCTCCGCGCCCCGGGCTGAGAAGGCGGCTCCCACACTTGAGCTCCCGCCGCTGCGCCCCGCGCCGCCTCCGCCGCAGGTCGGGAGCGCGCGTCCCCGCCGCACCGCAGAGCCGGGAGCGACTCCCGGGCGGCAGAGCAGGCGGCGGCGGCGGCGGCGGCAGCGCTCACGCACCTCGGAGGAGCCGCGACCCAGGCGTGCCAGCCGGTAACCCCGGGCGGGATGGGGCGCCCTGGGTCGAGCCAAGTCGGGGCGCCGGGCGCTTGCGGCTTCGGCCAAGGCAGTAGGGGGCTCCCTTGCTTTTGGAGGTGGTTTTTGTTTTTGGGGTGGGAGGGTTGGAGGATAAGGAGGGACAGAACTGGGGTATAAGAGTGCCCCGGGGAGGAGTACGGGCCCGGGGGAGAGCACCCGAGTTAAAAGCCTTCCAGGCAGCCCGCTGTTGTCTGTGTGTCCCGCCGGAGAGCGTCCGAAAAGACTGGCGCTCGGGTTTGGGTGGTCTGTCTCCCGGAAGCTGGGCTCCAGCGGCGGGTCACATCTGCCGGGGAGGAAACTTTCCTCGCTGTGGCCTGCCTGCGGTTGCTGTGCCCTGAAGCAGAATGGCCCCTGGGTGGGGGACGCGGGCCCTGGGTGCCGCTCCCACCCTCAGCAGTGGACAGGGTTCTCAGAACGAACCCTGCCTTGACAGTTGTTCATTCAATTTGCTTGGACTGGGGAGCCTGCCCGCGGGCCATCTCACTGATGAGGCAAACCGGCATCACCACCACCCCACCCCACCCTCGCCCTCCCTCCCTTTCTGGTTATTAACTGAGGAAGGCAGGCGGAGTAGCCTCGATAGAATCCTGTTTGAGGCTTTGTGCTTCCCACTTTAGGAATCGCAGATAGTACTTGATTTAATCTGACAACAGTGAAACTCTCCCTGGTATTTCCAAAGCAAAGGAAGCTTGGGAGAAAGTGCCCTGGCAACTCCAGGGGGGAGGGAACTCCAGGACATAAATTAATTCCTATGAAACCCCCCAAAGTTAGTAGTGGTGTTTTCAGTTTACTGGTGAAGAAAATTAGGTTGAGATATTACATACATTTTCCAAGCTGACTCTTCCAATTAATAGGTGGTGTAGAAATCTGGGAACAAGACTGTAATCCCAGTGTTCTTTCAGGACATGGAAGGGGCATATTCGGAGAACAGGTGCAGCAGAGTGGTGTGGGCCTGCAAGAACAAGGTTGGGAAGGCAAGGGGCCCAAGGAGCTGGGGCATCTACAGCAAAGCGACTCTGCTCAGTGTTTGTGGGAGAGGAGCTGGTAATAGCAGATGGCGGGACAAGGCAGAGTTGTTCCCTGTCTGTATCTTTCTTTTCAAAATAAAAAGGCTAGCCTAAACCACTTTAAGAGGGTCTTGATAGGGTCAGCAGGTGGCGTGGTGGTTAAGGCACTGGATTCCCACATGGTTGATCCCAGTTCAAGTCTCAGACCTGTACTTTGCTTTTTTTCTCTTTCCGTCTCTCTCAGGTGAGCGCACATGCCCTAAAGCAAATTAATAATAATAATGTTAAATAGATAATAATTCTTTTTTTTTAAAGAGGGTCTCGATGCCTTAAACTGGACAGGATTGTTGAAAGCCAAGTGACAGGCACCCTAGAGCCATGAAAACATACGGTCACTTTGTGTAGTTATGACAGAAGGGAGCCAGGAGACTTTCCACAAGAGGGAAACACTGAATCCTGGCAACATTCAGAACAAATTCTTTAAAAATACAGCTCAAGTCCACCTAGGAACGCACTTCCAAAGACACTTAATTCCAAACTAAGTTCTTTCCTTTCGCTAGCAGTCTGCTAGGCTGAAGATGGGGATGTGTCATATCCATTGTCTTTCATATGTCTGTTATGACTGACTAGGGTAATGATATCAGTTTAGTGAGTTGCAACCTCCAGTTTTTTAAAGTATGAAATTTAACAGAAAAGAAGAAAAGACATCAGAGTGAATTGCATGAGCAAAGGTAAGCATTGTTTTGGTTTTGTGAAACTCACACGTGTGTGTGTGCGTGTGTGTGTGTGTGTGTGTGTGTGTACGTGTCTGTTTTGCACTCTATCCTGCTGCCTTTCAAGGTGGACACACACAGACATCCTGGCTGCCCTCATTCAGCCTTTCAGGCTAATCTCACTCTGTGAGCAGAAGCGGTCATCTTTCACCTTGCCAATTACATTGTTGTTACATTCTGTAAAGGATAGCCTTCCTCCTCTCCATTTTTATTGGCCCCCAAAATGCTGAGGTATTCACCAGTGAGTATTCATCTCTGAATTCTTTATTTTCATCTTTCTTATATCTTCAGTGTGACAGCACCTTGGCTAGGTGCTTTTTAATGCAGTCTTAGTCCTTACAGCCCGGTGACTGTGGTTGTTTACATTTTACAAACTGAGGTCCCGAAGCCAGGACCTCAAATAAGTCACTGCCTTCTTCCCCTCTGTGGACAGTCTAGTGCATGCCCTGCCTCTGCAGAAGCATTTTACAGTCTCCTGCTCTAAGAGTAGGTGGAGAAATGGTGGGACACAATAAGGCTCTGCCCTTGTCCCTTCTTGTTGGTGTGAGCTCATCAGGAGATAGACACATAGGAGACATTTATCAGAGTTGTGACAACCAGAAATCTGAAAGGATAATCTATGGGACTAATTCTGTATCTAGATAAGAGATAATAATACTGGGATAGTTGGAAGTTGGACTTACAATAGGGTTAAAGGTCTAGTTCTTCAGTTAGGTGTAAAGAGTCAATTAAAGAAGTAAAGGATGGACTGGTCTTAAGAAAGAAGGCTCCTGAGGGTTTCAGTAGACCACAGCCCTGAATGGACAAGTGTGAAATAGCTGATCAAAAAAATTGGGGGTTTCATTGATAAGGACATGCCTTTTTAAAATAGACATTTGTATGGAATTTGTTACATATGTGGCAGGTCCAATATGAGTGTTCTGCAATTTTTACTCAACCCTTGTCACAACCCCATGATGTAGGGAATATAGTTATTAGCAATCTTGTTTAACAGATGAAGAAAACAAGGCACAGAAGGATGAAGTAATTTACCCAAAGTCACAGAGCAAGGACATAGTAGAGCTGGAATTAGAAGCCTGGGCCCTTATCCACCACATCTTCTCCCAACCTGTGCTGTTTGAATCAAAGGAGCTTGGAGTCTGCACTACTCACAGTTTCATTCTGGGCAGCACTTTCGGAGAAGATAAGGATAGACTTTAGGGAATCCAGAGAAAGTGACCTGGATGACAAGGGTGTGGACACTAGGCCATATGAGGAACAGGGAGATTTAGCCTGGCAGAGAGGAGCCTTGGCTAGATGTTGAGGCTGTCTTAAGATATCCGAGGACCAGGAAGTAGGTTTGTTTCCAGCAGCAGAGCTGGGACCAGCAGTCAAACCCAGGCTGGGCAACCCATCAGCTCTGTCAGGACTGTGGAGGGGATAGATTTCCACTGGGTATGGGGGATGTTAAATATTATGTCTCTGAAAGCTCCTTCAAATGCTTAAATACCTGAATTTTATTAGAAATATAAGAGTAAAAGTGAACTTTAAAAACAATTGGAGGGGAGCCAGCAAGTGTCATGGTAATTAAGGTGCCAGACTCCCACATGGTTGACCACAGTTCAAGTCCTAGACCCAGCAGCTTAAAAATCACACTGGGCACGTGTCTGTATGTGCCCAAAATCCTGAGAGGAGAATAGAAGAGAAGGGATTACAGTGTGGCCATCCCCCTGGTGGGGGGTGATTTATCACTATTTCCCTCTCTCTAGTGAGCTCACTCATCCTATAGAAAAAAAGAAAACCCTAAAGTAATAATAATAATAATTGGAGGGCTGATGTTGTAACACAGTTAAGTGCTGTGCAGAGGGATATGGATTGCATGTGACTGATGGTGGTTCAAATCTGAACCATTGAGGCTTGACAAATATACTAGGCATGTGCACATATGCCCAGTATCCTAACAGGAAGGAGGAAAGGGGATTATGATGTGATCAGGTGCATCACAGGTGCTTTCTCACTCTCCCTCAATCTCTTTTGTGCATGTATAGCAACTTTCTGGCATTGAAAAAATTAGAAATTTATAGTCTATCCTAAATATGCATGTGTGTGTGTGTATGTGTGTGTGTGTAGACAAAACAAATTACCAAGGTTACCTCAGCTACACCCTGCCTGTTATTTATGGTGGAAAACAACTTTCTCACATGATTATCACATTCCCCAAAATTGTGACCGATTTTCAGACATCAGCATAGCAGGCAATCGGGAAAAATACTCTCTCTTGTAAGGAGTAGGACATGTTTGAGGTTTTGCTATTATGGAGACCAACTTCCAGACAGGATGTTAGTGTTATTTTGGCCTTGTGTCAGGATACAAAGTTGTTTATTTTCCTTTGATTAGAGTATGAGAAGTGCTTTGTCCTTTGGAAGGAGGGGAAAGTGTGCATCCTGGCTTCTCCTTTCCTATAGTCTTTGATTCTTCACTCCATTCTAGTGTTGCTGAGATGTGACGTGGAAAAGCAGAAGTCGAGCATCTCTTTATGAGATGCTGAAAATGTGGAAGTGAAAACCTGAGGTGAATTGTTGCTCTCGCTCCTGTTTTCAAGACCTATCCAATTTTTGCTTGATGAGAAAACATGAGTAAACTTTCATAACCCTTCAGGTGAGAATAGTTTATAAGCTTCAAATAATTATTCTCCTCCTAGGTACATTTGCTTTCCTCAGGCATGTCCTTGGTAGCTGTGAAAACAACAATCACAAGAAGGCAGGACAGGCTAAGGGAGGTGCTTTAAAAGGTGAGGGGACTCAATTGTAAACATTCCTGGTCTTTTCACAAACCTTTGTGCAAATTCTTCCAGAACATCTCATTCTACCTTGGATGAAAAAATAGGAAAAAAAATTTAAGATGAAGAGCTGGAGACTGTATTATATTAAACCTACATCATATTCCTGACAGTGCTTTAAAATTTCCATTAAATCACTCCACTGGGAAAGTGGAGTTAACTCATGTTTCTGGGAGTCTGAGGCAGAGACCCATGGTGTCAGAAGCTAGTATGTATTTATCATGGACATTCATTTGATACACACATATCTGTTTTTAATTGGTCAGAGGGCACGTACACTTGCCAGAGAGACACCGACAGGCAGGGAGAGGGAGAAAGCATCCCTTACTGGGAGGTGGCCGTACCACAATCCTTTCTCCTCCATTTCTTCTTCCCGCCAGGATTTTTGGACATGTACGCATATGCACCTGGATTGTGTTTTCAAATCACCAAGTGGGGACTTGAATGTATTCAGCCATGTGAGATGCAGCTCCCTTAGCCATGAGGCCACGGAGTAGGCCTTCACTTGATATTGGCAGTTTGTAGCACATTTTTACTTATTTAACATAGAAAACAATCCTCCAAGTCTTGGAAAACTGATGCTCCAGGAAGATGAACCAGGCATGCTTGGAGGCCTTGGGACTATTTGAGGTCCTCAGACTTGGCAAGGTAAGGGAACTTACTTTCAGTCCCTGACTTTAGGAGGCCCCTCTCTGGTTCTCTTTAGCCAGGCCCCTCCCTGCAGGTTGAGGAGGCCATGGGGTACCTGGAGCCTGTGCTACCCTGACTCCTCCTCACCTTGGTTTGCTTCTAATCAGTGACTGTACTAAGGTGGCAGTGGATGGGGTAGGTGGAGAAATGAGAAGAGATACCCACCTGGCAGGATAAGGTGATGATTAGAAAGTTTAGTTTCCTGTGGCTTTGTCTCAAGGTCTTAAACAAGTCACTGCTTTAGTGTATATTTCCTTTCCTGTGGAAGAGAGGTTGACATACCTCATCACTCTCCTTTTCACTTGTTTGCCAGAAAAATTATATAGCTTGGGGCTGTAAAGAACAATGTGTGCTGGTTGGAGACAGATGCCACAGCAAGAAATACGAAGTAGCTTTTTTGGGAAACTGTTTTCATAATTATTTAAGATATGGTTGATCTCACCCTCTTTAGTCTTTGTGCCACTTGTTTTAAAAACTCCAGAAATTAAAATGTAAAGGGTGATTGATTCTCTAGCACTGTTAAAATGGTCTGATTTTAAAGTTTCAATTAATCTGCTGATGATGTTTTAGAATAGCCGCTAGAGAAATCAGTATGAAGGTTCAGTCAGAGGTGAAGTCTGATCTTTAAGGAGTCTGACCTGTACACTCTTGTTATTAAAACGAGAACTTCAAATCATCCGTGTGTTGTGAACTGAAAGAAGAGAGAGATCCTTGTAGGCTGAAGTAGCTGGACAGGACTCTGTGGAGGAAGTGGTAACTGAGCCCTGTTCTCAAGAGGAGGCAGGAATCTAGTGGAGAGGGAGTTGGAAGTTCAGCTCGGCAGGTGGAATAGGATGAGCAAAGCCTTCCTCCCTGTGCCATAGTAATCCCTCTCTTTCTGAGTGGCTCTCTTGCGCCCGATGTCTGTGTCATCAGGCATTTGCATTGTCCTTTATAACCTGTGTGCATGTCTGTGTTTTTATGTATTTGGAAGGGCAAAGTTTGACAGGAAAGAGGATGGTTCTGAACACAGGCCTCAATTCTGAGATGGCACTGGCCTTGACTTTTGACCTCCATGAAATCATGCATAGTGTTTGCATAGTTAAGCTCACAGTGCATAAAGTATCCTATTGGGCTGAAGTGACTCATACTAACGTTAGCATGTTCAAAATTGGTGCCCTTTTTCCTTGAAGGGCATGTTTATAAGAACTTAATAAATATATTTCTTGAAGATGGTGTCGTGTGGGATAGAGTAATGACATTTTGGAAATGGTTTTATTTTCAAAAACAGACTTGTTTGGTTATAATAGGAGTGATTGGGATGAAGTAAGTAATTTTTTAATGGGCTTTCTGGGACAGTCTATCTTATTAATTCAAGGAGAACATTGCTTAAGCCAGACACGTGGTGCTATGTGGCATGCCGCTGGACCGGCAGGATTCATTTCCTGGGTCAACCTGCACATGCCAGATGCACACGTGTGTACTCATGATCTTAGCTGGCTGCAGGAGGATTGTGATATGACACTCTGTTGAGGATGCCTGCCTTTTTCACTGTCATGAGAGGAATAAATACACTTTAAGAAAAGAGAGAGAAAAAAACATTATCTTCAAATTAGTTTCAGCGCCTTTATTAGTTTGCTAGGGCTTCTATAAAAGATACCACAGATTGAGTGCCTTAAGTAGAAGTATTTTCTCACAGTTCTGGAGACTGGAAGTTCAAGATCAAGGTGCCAGTAGGGATGTTTCCTCCGAGGACCATATGGGGACATCTCTGTTAAAAGAGGCCACTCCTTGCAGTTGGCTCCCCTCTTACTGCCTCTTCCCATGATCGGCCCTCTGTGCACCTGTGCCCCTAGTGTATCACTCTATATGTCCTAATCTCTTCTTCTAAGGATGCCCATTGAATTGGATTAGGACCTACCCTAATTACCTCAATTCCTTTCTTAGAGCCCCTACTTTCAAATACAGGTTCAGATTAGAGCATCAACATGTGAATTGGGGAGGACACTATTCATTTCATAACAGCCGCATATCTGTATTATAATATACAACATACACTCACATACACGTGCACACACATATATACACCCATAGTTTTTACGTAGAGTTGCGCACTATTGAGTTTGTGGTGCGAGCGAAAAGCAACTTGGTATTTTATTAAATTACAGTATCATAGCTCTGCAAGGAATTTCACTTCATCTCTTCCATCGCTCTTCCTTTGCCTTCAGAGGAGGCATTTAAGGCATACTAGGTATTATGTGAATGCAGAGGGCAGGGGCAGTGTGATGTAGACCCAAATGGAAGGATCTTCTTGCTGTGACAATATTGAAGTCAGGCTGCCAGTCTCCTTTCTTGAGGAGAACTGCATATATTCCCTGCTTGGAAGGTGCATAACATGACTTTTTGTCTGTGAAATGACCATTGTTACTAATAGCTGTTTTTTAAAAGTTTCTCATTTAGCATAATAAAAAAGTTGGCCTAGTGTTAAAAACAACAAAGTTTTTTTTTTTCTTTCCATTCTTCTCTCATCACACAGAAGACTCCTATGAACAAATGTGCGGAGGTTTCCCTCACACCAAATAAGCAATCAGTTCTGCAGCCGACCAGCTGGGCGTCTTGTACGCCAATTCGGCTCTGATGTTATCTCCAAGTTTACAGGGTCAGATCCCATGGGTTGCCGGCTCAGTCCATGTGACTGACCCCTCTTCAGTCACTCACTTGTCACTTCCAGTGACAAGTCCAGGCCTCTGGAACTTCTGATTGACTGGCTGCAGGTTAAGGTTTCCACGATCTCTCTCCATTCCTCAGGTTTGATTCATTTGCTAGAGTGACTCATCATACTTAGAGAAACACTTACTTAAGATTGCCAGTTTATTATAAAGGATATTTCAAAAGATCCCGATGAAGAGATGCATGCGGCAAGGCATGTGGGAAGGGGTACAGAGCTTCCATTGTCTCACTCCAGTCAGGGTGAGAGGGCCTGGGCCGCACAGAACAAATATTCCCCCGGCTGTCTGTGATTCTCCCTGAACTCCAGAATCTCCAGGTATTCAGTTATCTGGACACTCTCAGAACCCTGTTCTTTTGGGGTTTATGGAGAATTTATTGCCTAGACATGATCAATGAACAATGATGTAGACAAGTCATTGCACAAAAGGGTATGAGCTACTGCTAAGAAACTGAGTACAGAAACCCAGCAAGGCCTGTCTGACCAGATTCTTCTTGGTCCCTCTGTACGACATTCCTTCTTCCTGGGTATGGGGCAGGACCCCTCTGGGATGAGGGTCTTAATTTTTCTTATGACTAGCTCTATAGCCGGCCTTAGGGAGCTTCAGGAACCAAGGACAACGAGCCAAATAGTTATGAGCCAGAAAGAGTGGACGAAAATCAATAAATCATATCACAGTTATTATTTTTATTTTCCAGTTCCTTGAAATCTAGCTGGTTGCTAGAAAACATTCCCCAGAGACCGGAGCCAGTTAAATGAGAGTAAGGTGTTTCCTCTTTAGCACTGGGAAGTCACTAACTTTAATATGATCCATGAGAAGGACCTGAAAGCTTTATAATAGCTTGTAATGGGCTCCTGAAAAGAAGTGAGCTGATGACAGGGACAACAGAAAGTGAAGCTTCTAAAACGGAGTCTTTGGGAGGCGGTCAACATGTTTCCAGGACCGCCAGGGTGAGAGGACATGGGCCGGCAAAGAGCAAATACTCTTCCAGCTGTCTGTGACTCTCCCTGAGCTAGAAGAGAATAGTCCTCATAGCCTAAGTGGAGTATTTCTTTTACTTGAACGGGATCCCTGCAGGGCTCCAGAAAGAAGCAAAGCTGAATCTTTGAAGGTTGGCTGGAGAGGAAGCACCCACCCAGGCAGGTGTGCCTGGATGTCCAGCATCATCTTTTACTCCCAGGGGTTGCATTAACTCTAGAGAGCTCTCGAGTACCATCCCCTCAGATGCATTGATTGGGAAGCACTACTTCTAATCATTTTTAAAAAACAAGTTTTAGAACATTTTAATTTTGGTAAAATACTTATAACATAATATTTATCAATTTTGAGCACACAATTCAGTAGCATTGTCTGTTCATATTATTATGTGACTATCCATTCCCAGAACTTTTTTATTATCTCAAACACTAGCTCCACCCATCGAACAATAACTTCCCATTTTTGTAACCTTTATCCCCCGATAACCAGCATTCTACTTTCTGTCTCTAGGAAATTGACTACTCTATTTCATGTAAGTGAAATCATGAAACATTTGCCCTTTTAATCTGCCTTATTTCACTTAGCATGTTTTCAGAGTTCATCTATCCTTTAATGTGTCTCAGAATTAAAGCTTAAGAATACTCCATTATATGTATATACATTTTGTTTATGCATTCATCCACCAGTGAACACATGGGTTATTTCTACCTTTTAATGATGGTAAATAATGCTATTGTGAACATACTATACAGATATCTGTTTGAATTCCTGCTTCCAATTCTTTTGGAAGTATCTGTATTATATGGTAATTCTGTGTTTATGTTTTTAAGGAATTGTTACACTGTCTTCCACAGTGACTGGACCATCTTACATTCCTACCAGTAATACATAAGGATTCTAATTTCTCCACATCTTCCCACCATTTGTTGTTTTCTGATTTTTTTTTTTTTTGAGAGAGAGCTTTTTGCTATAAGGTGCATGTGCTCGCTAGAGAGACAGAAAAAGAGAAAGCAAGAAATTACTCCCTGAGGAGAGATGGCTGTGCAGCAATTCCTTCTCCTTCATTCTCTACTTAGGATTTTGGGCACACACGGACACATGCCTGAAATGAATTTTAAGCCACTGGGTGCAGGACTCAAACCATGGTCAATCATGTGGGAGTCCAGTGACATAACCACTATGGCACCTGCTGGCCCTTATTTTCTGATTTTTGAAAATGTTTGTTTGTTTCAGGAGACAGTGACAGAGAGAGAGAGAGAGAGAGAGAGAGAGAGAGATCCTCAACACCTCATCTCACAATCCTTCCCCCAGCCTTCCCAGTCAGCCAGGACTGTGGGCACGTGTGCATGTGCCCAGCATATGTAAGTTGACCCAGAAACTGACCCTCTATCTTCTGTATGACTTCAGCATAATGGAGCAGCACACTGCCATTGGGCCACCATGTCTGGGCATTTTGTGATTTTTAAAATAGTCATGCTATATGTGTAAAGTGATATCTCATTATGAAGCATTGCTTTTGATTATTATTATTATTCATGATAGAGTGCATAGGAAAGTATGAGATGAAAGAGAGAGAGAGAGAGAGAAAGGCACCTTCTGCAGGGCTCAGTTATATCTCAATCCCTCTCCTTCAGTCTTCCAGCCTACCAGGATCCTCAGCATACATACACACACTGGTGTGTTCTCAGACCGGCTGGGCCAGGGTCTTGAACAACCACTGGCATGTGGCTTCCAGCTCTATATTTGGCACACCACTAACATTGCCACAAAAGCTGGACCTTTAGGCATTACTTTTTGATAGTTCTTTCTTTAGCTTACTCTAGTAATATTAAACATGTTTACTGAAGGCTTGGGAACAGAGCAAAAAATAGTCATGAGAATCTTAGAATCTCGACCGTCTTGGAATAGTTGGCTTGAGCGTCCACGATGCCCTGAGCTTGCCCAGAATTTTTTTGAAGTAGGGATCAAAAAGAGTAGGACCAAAAATAGGCAGGAGTTAAACCTATGACTTTTTCCGTGGTTGATAATCCAACCCCACCATGGGAGTGGCCTCAGTTTGTGGTAACAGGACATTGGTATTAGTTTATAAGACCAGTAGCATAATGCCTTGGCATGTGTGAGTTAGGAATGGGGTCCACTTTTACTGTATTACGTAATCATCTTGTCCAGATCTCATATTCATCAACTAATCTTCTGATCTTAAGTTTCATTTCCCAGACTGGGTAAAACATGTTGTAAACTATGCGTCAGATAAGGGACTGATAACCGGAATTTACAAGGAACTCAAGCAGCTGTTCCAGAAAAAGACAATCAATCCTATTAAAAGATGGGAGAATGAGTTGAAAAAATCCACTCTCTAAAGATGACATATGAATAGCTAAAAGGCATATGAAAAAATGCTCAACATCCCTTTTTGTAAGAGAAATGCAGATCAAAACAACAATGAGATACCACCTAACCCCAGTCAGAATGACTAAGATTAAAAAAACAAAAAATGATAAGTGCTGGTGGGGGTGTGGTGAAAGGGGAACTCTCTTACACTGCTGGTGGGAGTGTAAATTGGTCCAACCACTGTGGAGAACAATTTGGAGATTCCTCAAAAATCTACAAATAGAACTACTATATGATCCAGCAATCCCACTCCTTGGTATCTACCCAAAGGACAGAAGAATACTTAATTGGAAAAGTGCTTGCACATTGATGTTTATTGCGGCACTATTCACAATTGCTAAGTCATGGAAACAACCCAAATGCCCACGAACAGATGAATGGATAAAACTGTGGCACATATACTTTATGGAATACTATTCAGTCATAAAAAGAACAACAAAATCCTGTCTTTTGACAGGAAGTGGATGAATATGTAAGACGTACTGCTGAGTGAAGCAAGCCAGGCTATGAAGGAGAGGAATTGTATGTCCCCACTTAATACATACCGAGTGTCCACACTCTATGACTGAAACTAATTGACGAAAGGATATAGAAACACAGTATATAGATGTAAATACCAGATATAGTGTGTGTGAAAGAGGAGGGTCTGAGGAAGGACATTTGGGGGAGGGATAGGGAGGCAAAGCATTAATGGCACAAAGAGGTGTGGTATTATCTGTTGAAGATATTTTGTAGTTCTGTCAACTGTACTAGAGAGAAATACACACCTGTTGAAATATCCACTTTGTAAGACAAATAATAATGTGATTGAATGTATGGAAGAAAATTAAATTAAGAAATTTTTTAAAATTAAAAGAATTAAAAAATAAAAACATTTGATCTGGTCCGCTTGACCATTTCATTCCTTATTGTAATTCAATAAATGGATACTCTGGTTATAAATCATTCTCTGACACTTGGTCAGTGTGATGCTGTCGTTAAGGGCTTTCTCATTTCTGAAAGACAGAAAACTCAGGTCCCTGAATCTGCAGAGCTCAGGACCAAGTGTGCAGAGACCAAGATTCCTCTCCTGGTTTGGAGCAGTACGCCTTTACCCCTGCATGCATCTTAGGGCTGTGCCTCCTCTCTTCTTAGGAAATCCTCTTCAGATGGAAGTTTTCATTTTTGTTTTTATCCCCATGTAAGCATAAGGTTCTTCTTGATGTCCTACTGAAGTCTATTAAAATGGCAGACCTGTGTTCTCAGGTTCAGGATAAGAAGGAGAGTGAAAAACATAATTTAAAATTTTTTCAACGTCTAGAGCAAGCATATATTGTATATCTGCTATAAACTAGGCTTTTTGCAGTGTTTTAGGCCACTTGGGTTGCTAAGGCAAACTATCTTAGACCAGGTAATTTATAAACAACAGAAATGTATTGTTCACAGTTTTGGAGGCTGGGAAGTATAAGATCAAGGCACCAACCCATTCGGTATTTGGTGAAGAATCTGTTGCATTAGTGGCACAACCTTGTGCTGATGTCTTTACATGGCAGAGGGGGGCAAGAGAGCTCGCTCAAGCCTCTTCTATGACAGCTTTAATCATGTTCACAAAGGTGGAGCATTTGTGACTTAATTACCTCCTGAAGGCTCCACCTGTTAGTGTTATCACATTGGGTATTAGGTTCCAACATAATCATGTTGGGGGCTGGAGTCAGCAGCATAGCAGTTATGTCGCTGGTATCCCACATGGTCTACTCGGCTATTGCAGTTCAAGTCCTGGACCCAGTGGCTTTAAAGTTATGGGCCTGTATGCATGTGTGTCCAGGATCCCAGAAGGAGAGTAGAGGAGAAGGGATTGTGGTATGGCCATTCCCCTCTGGGGGGAGGGAGTGATTTCTCACTTTCTCTCTCACTTTCTCTGTCTCTCTCTCTCCAGTGAGTGCATGCTCCCCACAGCAAAAATAAATAAATAAGTAGAAAAGGAATTTTTGTGGATACCAACATTCAGAACATAGCATGTGGGTTATGGAAAATCAAGCAGTGAGCAAAGCAGAAGAGGACCCTGCCCTGGTGGTGCTTTTGAGAAAAGAGGCCATAGGAAAGAGAAGCCCAAGGAAGGACTGGCTCATGCAGTTCTATTAGAGCATTTACTAGGGTGCATTGGAGAGAGACGTTACCATTTCCAAAAATACCACCAAAGACTCAAGGATAAGTCACTGTGCTCTAGTACTTAGTAGTTCACATAGTAAACATTTTCTGGACTGAACTGGAGAGTGCTACTGAGCCAGGAAATACTAACGTTAAAGATTACTTTCTAGTTAGGCCAACATTTGGCGTCGTGATTAAGGCACTGGAATCTCATGCAGCCAACTGTGGTTCAAGGCCTGGGCCTGGCAGCTTGAAAATCACATTGGGCACATGTGCATGAGTGTCCAAAATCCCAAGAGGAGAAGGGATCGCAGTGTGATCATTCCCCCTGGGGAGTAACTTCTCACTTTCCCTCTCTGTCTCTCTATGTGGTGAGTATATGTGCCCTATTAAAAAAAAAAGTCTTAAAAAATTACTTTCTAACCTATTTATTCCTATTTGTTACTATGTAGGTGCCCAGGGCATAACCAGAGGAGATGGGCTGAGATTGATGAATTAAACTACTTATCCCCTTTGAGATAAGGTCCAGGAAGGATGCTCATTTGTGAATTAGGCAGGCCTCTGTTTTGTGTGGCTGACTACTATCTGAATAGAATAGTAAGTCTTTTTTTTTTCTGTTTAGGGGAGTTGTTCTGTTGCCATTGATTATAATTTTAAGACAGAGAAAGTCTTTGGACTTGAGAACACTTTTTGTTCCCTGTCTTGCTCCTACAAATGAGTTGATGGTGTGTACTGGAGATGTAGGGATGCACAAGAAGAAAATACATTCTGAATTTCTGTCAGCTGTCAGTCGCCATGCTTTGAGGTCTGCTGGGTAACTGAGTACTTTCTAGGAGACACTAGGGAATAGCATAAAACGTGATAGGGTGGAGAAAATTGGGAAATGCATCCATTTGAGAAGGGAGGAAGAGCCAGCATGTGTGCAGGTGCTTATGTGTAAACTTCTAGTCAGAAGTGAGTGGTCAGGGTGTCAGACTTCAAAAGTAAGAGTTCTACTCAAGTCCAAGGTAGTAGTCAGGAGAAGATGCTAAAGTTTGGAAACATGACCTGTTTATTGGAGACGAGAAAAAGGCACACCTCTGACAAAAGTCGCTGACTTAAATGCATTCACAGGAAACGAACCTGTGTATTTGAGAATTAAAGTGGCAAGTGTAAGTAGAAGGTGGCAATTCACATGGACTCCATAAAAGAAACAGTAGAAACAAGAATAAGATTCTGTCCATGTTTTCATAAGCACTACCTTAAGAAGGGTCCGTGGAGTTTCTGAGAGAGTCCACCAAGATTCCTAGCTGGGATGTGCTACCTTGTAGACATGCCTTAGGGACATCCTGCTGGCTGTGGTCTGAGCAGGAGCCTGACTCATAACCTTGTAGTTTCTAATTTTCTCTCTATGGACCTACTCACCTGGACACAGACAAGCCAGGTATACCGTCAGTTCTGATTTGCCAGACCGCACCTCTGTGTAATGAGGCCACTAACCTTGTCAAGCTGTGATTCTGAAGTTCTGATGCTGGACTCATCAGCCCCCAAAGTGCAGCCTGGTCAAACTTCATATTTGGTCTCTCAGGTGTCTTTGCTGGGGGCGCAGGGGGTGAGTCAAAAGGTGACTTTGCTGTGCTGTGTTGGCATAAGTGGTCCAGGAATAGAAGGAAGACAGAAATAAGAACAGGCAGCAAAGGAGATCTTTATGGCCCAGGTCAGAATTGACCTGGTGGTGCTGGGCCCACACCTACTTTTGGAGTTTGGGAATTGAAGAGTAAGGAGACTGAATCATAGAAATGGGGAATGTTGATCTTAAATCTGAGTAGGCCATTAGGTCTTGCTCTGAACAAGCTGGTCACTATGAATCTTTGTAGCTGTGGCATTGGCCGGCAGCTTCTTAGAGTGCCTTTGTGGCTGTGCCATTGGTGGTGTGCACACATGTGTGCATGCTCATTTTTCAGGATTTAGAGGCACCTTGCACATCTCTGCTCAATATGCTAGTCCTGTGCCTGAGATGGCAGTCACTTGAAAGTCACTGATTCTTAATCCTAACGTGGGAAGAAAGGTCATCCAGCTCCGAGGAAATGGCCCCTTGGTGTGTGTGCCTTCATGACCCACCCAGGATCCTGATAAAGAGCCTTCACTCCATAGGAAGTTCTGTATTTGAGTAGAACTCCTCGAATTCAGGGCATTGAGAATAGCTTCACTGTCTTTAAGGAGGAGAAGACGGCTTGCTCAGAGGCACAGTAAGTGGTAACATGTTGCTCGAGTGAAGCCACGTCCATGTGAAAGATCACAGGTTCAGTGTGAAAGATCACAGGTTCAGTTTTCCAGTCCACCTGTGCACTCCTGGGGAGGCTGCGAGAGACAGGGATTGTAGTGTGGGACCCTGTTAAGAGTGCTTTTCTCTCTCTCTCTCTCTCTCTGTCTCTCTCTCTCTCACACACACACACACACACACTTCATTTCCTTGGTAAGAAGAGTGAAGAAAAAGAGAACGCCCAGGAATGGTGTGGGAGTGAATAGCCAGAAGAAAGGATGAAAATGTTGGGAATGTGGGTGGGAGAAGGTATCTGGCACCTGCTAACCACGCGTTCTCTGTTGGGGTTTAAGATGCCCCTGCAACCCTCCCAACAGATTGGCCCTGCCCAATGCCCTGTGCACACCTAAATAAAAGGTAGACTTCCTTTTCAGGTGTGGCTCTGAGGTGCAGTCGTCACTGTCATTATTGCTTTTGTTGCCAGCAGTGCTTCCAAGTGCTCAAAAGAGCAATTTGTCTTTCTCTGCTGCTCCAGGAAGCTTGTGTAGGATATGTTTGCTGTCAACGGAGTTATTTTAAATGACTAATATTATGAAGAAATCTGGCATTAAGAAAATCTTGGTGGAATGGAAGCAGTGTACAGGAGTAGCAGAGGTCAGAGGGCAGCTGCCCCTGGCCCACCATTTCCTGTTTGCTGTGGCCCAGGGACAGGAGCTGCCAGCTTTGCAGCACCCCAGGAAGCACGCCTTGGAGCCAGCCCGAGGAGCTCTTGTACTGCGTGTTATGGCCCAGATGGTCCTCACTGCAGCTGCAGCGGCAATATCACACTCGGGGGCTGCTCCCCAGACATGCCGATGATTTCCCAACGATGCAACAGGTCTAGCTTCTGTTTCAGCACAGCCCAGCCTCAATAATCGGCATCATTTAAAATACTGCTTTCCACAGCCTTCTATTTCTCGTTTGTCCTTGTGCACCTGATGGTCTCAACGGATTAATTTCCAACTTGGATGAAAAAATATTGCCTCATGAGCTTTCTGAAGGGCACTAGGTGACTGCTTTAAAGAAGAGGCCAGTGGGGGTTGGCAGGCGGCGTGGTAGTTAAGGGCGCTGGACTCTCACATGGCCAATAGCAGTTCGAGTCCTGGACCTGGTGGCTTACTTTCTCATTTTCTCTCTCTATCTCTTTTTCTGTGTGTCCCTTTCTGGTCAAATAAAAATAAATAAATAAATAAAGTTAAGTAAAATAATTCTGAAAAAAAAAGAAGAAGAAGAAGAAGAACAAGAAGAGGCCAGGGGTTCCATTCTGCAAATCTGTCTTTGGGATTCAAAAACCAAAAAGAAATATCAAGTGAAAACGAAGCCGCTCCTTTTATCTGAAGGCTACCAAATGGTGGCTGCCTGGGGAGAGGTGGTGATGTCTCATTTCACTCTGCCAGCCCCATGGCTGGCTCTGGTTTTCACCCACTTTGTCTTCAGGTGTTCCTCAGGACTTCCTCGATGCTGTCCTTTTTCAGGACCTCTCCATTCCACCCGTAACTTTCATTACCCTGTGGTAACCTGTTTCTAAGAGACTCATTTAGATGAAAGGGAATAGGGCTGGCCTATAGTTTAGTGGCTGTAAGAGCTAGATCCTTCATGGCTGACTGAATTCAAATCTTGGTCCTGGTGGCTTGAAAAATATGCTAGGCCCTGTGTGTGCCCCAAATCCCAACTAGACAGAGAAATGGAAGAGAAGAGATTGTATCATGACTATGCCCTACTAGAGAGTGCTTTCTCTCTCTCTCTCTCTCTCTCTAAGAGCATGTGCCCTCTGGCAATGAAAACAACAACCACGAATAGATGAAAGGGAATAGTGTAAGAGAGAGAAAAAGGAGGAATGAAAAGAATGCAGTCTCTATAGTAGGTAGGAGGTTGATAGATTTCCTCACAGGTAGCTCTTTTACAGCTGTATTTTATTCTCTGTTGCCTTACTGGCCCTAGGAAGATGATGGTACTGCTTCTTTCTGACCTGTCCTTTTTTTTTTTTGGAGAGGTTTTTGCTACAGGGCTCGTGCGCTCGCCATTCAGACAGAGAGAGACATAGAGACAGAAAGCGAGAAATCACCCCCCAGGGGCGATGGCCACGCCGCAATCCCTTCTCCTCCATTCTCCTCTTGGGATCTTGGGCACGCATGCGCCTGGCGTGAGTTTTAAGCCACTGGGTCCGGGACACAAACCGCGGTCGACTACGTGGGAGTCTAGCGACATAGCCATCACGCTAACTGCTGGTTCCCCTCTGACCTGTCCTTGTAGCCAAAAGACCTGCTAGTGCCGTGTGCCTGAGCAACCTCCAAAGGGGGCCTCCATTGTGTGCTATGACTTGAAGAACAACGTGTCCAAGGGGAGGGTGGCAATGTGTGGCATGCTGCTTAAAGAGAGAATAGAAAACACTTTCCATCTTTATTTCCTTACGTGTTTTGTATACTTTTTTTCTCTTTTTTTGTTCTAGATGAAAGCTAGTGCCTTGCTCCGCTCTGCTTATTAGGTTGGCTGTAATGTTGGTTTCCAATAAAAATGATGTGCTCAAACCAGACTTCATCTTATTTCCTCAAAAAAAATAAATAAATAAAGAGAGAGAAGCTTAATATCATAGCTTGAGTTGGTAGAATAGTATGTATACCCAAATGCAGATGTCTATCATAGTAACTTTTGAATTATATAGACTAGTATATAAACAAATATATTTTAAGTTATTTTTTTATTACATTTTTATTCATTTGTCTAGAGAGCACATAACCATGTGGTGAGTTTGGTAGGAACTGGTTGACTGGGGAGTTGGTTGTGTCTGAAAAACAAACCTAGGCTTCCCTGCCACTAGCAGCTTTTCTTAATAACAGCAGTGTTAGCTACTATTACTGATTTTTAACTTGGGTCTTAGCTATTTACTTTTCATGCAGCAGCATCACATTTTATTTTTACAGCAACTTAATGAAGTAGGTACTGTTACTATCCTCTCATTTTTCTCATTTTCTGAAGCTCAGAGTTTATTTATTTATTTATTTATTTAGGGCTCTGGAACAATAACCGGCAAACTTTTTCTGTAAAATGCCAGAAAGTTGATATTTTTAGGGCCATAGCATCTCTGTTGTACCTACTCAGCTCTGCTGTTGTGATGCTAAAGAGGGCACAGAAAATTCAAAACCAAATGACTGGCTGTGTTCCAGTTCAAACTTCCTGATAGATACTGATATTTAGCTCTCATTTTCTTATGTCACAAAGTATTATCCTCTTGATTTTTTTCCAGCAATTAAAAATGTAAAAAACAAAATGATCTTCCTTTGCAGACTGTGCAAGAACACAAGTGGCTAGATTGGCTGACCCTTGTCCTAATGATGAGAGTGTGCAGAGAAGGAGGGCTGGGTTAAGAGGGGCGGTAGAACACCCCTGCCAGAGGGAACAGCCTGTGTGCAGGTGGCAGAGAGCTCCAAGTATCTGAAGAACCACAGGCAGTGCCTTGCAGTTTGGTAGGCTATGAGGCAGAATGACTCCGGTAAGAGAAGATAGTAGGGCACAAGTTGTGACCTCGTAGGGCATTTTAAGGATTTTGGACTTTGTCCTTAGGGCAATCAGAAGTCATTACAAGTGACAAGCAAAGCAGTGAGAAGTACAGTTTATCTTTGTAAAAGATCATTGGCCGATGGGGAGATTGGATCCCATGGAATTAGTAAGAATGGAAGCAGAAAACCCGTTAGAAGGGCTGAGGCAAGTCAGGTGGACGATGCTAATGTCCATTAGTGACCCTCGCCTGCACCATTTCCTTCTGACAGTGTTAACAGGTCATGATGAGCGGTTTCAGATGAAGAAAACTCAAAGTAAGTATCTTGAAGATAAAGATTAAGACCCTGGTCTTCTGATTTCAAATCCAGTGTCTTCCCTAAGTGGTATGAAATTCTTAACATTCTCAAATGAAAACTATGTTTTTCCTAACCTACCACTTATCTCTGAACCCTGCAGCTGAAGGGCTACTTCTATCTTTTTTCTTCTGAAAGAAGTGTACATAAATGAGAATATTTTGTCTTAGATTTGTGTTGTTAATTTTCACTTCCTGAGGGAATTTCTGTCATTATTGCAGGAAATAATCTTTCATTAAAATGAATGAAAGGCTAAAGATGATACCGCGGTAATGGTTAGGTTATTTTTGTGCTGCCGCTAGAGCTAACTAAATGCTTATTTAAAGATCGCTTTTCTCATAGTTTGTGTAGTTGTCTTTCCTAAATGATAATTGACATGATCTTTTTTCTACCTTTAGAGGAATGATTTATCTGGCAGGACTGTAAGAGTCACATTCCATTTCCTGATCTATGCCTGTCACTGGACCAGCACACCCCATTCTTTGAACACTGTGATACTGAGGAGTCAGGGTCCAATCTGAGGATGGGGAAAAAGGGATGAGGGAACAGTGAGTCTCTGCCTCAGGGCCAAAGGGTGATGGCTATTCTGCCCTAGAGGCAGTGTGGGTGTTGAGGTTGGAGAAAGGGAACTTCAGAAAGTTCTTGGAAAGTAGGATGTGGTGACTGCTCAGTGAATCTTGATTTGGAGTTGGTATTTCATTTCAATTTTCCCTTAATTACTGTTATTTGCCAATTGTCTGCCTTTCCCCTTTATAGGAGAAGATCTTAGGGATCCTGGCCTATGTCTCAGGTGTCGCCCCTCACCCCACAGTGTGCAGTGCATGGCACATAGTAGGGCTCACACAGAGAACTGAACACAGGCTCCATGCTCATCACCTTTGGCATCGTGTTGCCCTTCTCCCTAAGAAGTCAGAGGCTTCTAGTCTGAAATTATTACAGTGAACAAAGAAGATACTCGAGAAATTCTGAAAATAAAACATTCAAGAGTAAGCAGGAGACGAGATACAGACATCTACTGAGGGTTTTCTCCCATCACGCAACTTAATGTTCACTTGCTGGAACCTATGTCATTAGACTTAGGTTGGGACATCTTCATTGTTGCCTAGGTGCTGAAGAGAGACCTACCAAGCTAGTTCATTTCCGATACTGATGGCTCTGTGTATACTCACGCAGGTATAGGTGATGAAGTTGAAGTTTTTGTGTCCTGTCTCTCTCCTTCCCTTCTTCCCTTCAATTATTGAATCTAGTTATATGCTAGACATTGGGTTAAGTTCATACAAAAAGATAAGGTGTCTGAATATAAAGCATGTTCCAGTCTAATGTAGCGATAAAAGGAAATAGTTCCATGTGGTATGAGGTGTGGGCAGCTGGTGAGACCTTCTCCCTGACCTACTGGTAGGACCTCCTCAAGTCCATTGCCACTGAACTCATAAATGTGGTCAAAAATAATTAGAGGAACTGTGCAGTTCGGGATGAATTAACAGTTTCTGCACTTAACCTTTCTCCATTTGTGCAGGATAGAGATGTCTGCCCAGAGGCTAATTTCTAACAGAACCTCTCAGCAATCTGCATCTAATTCTGATTACACCTGGGAATATGAGTATTATGAGATCGGACCAGTCTCCTTTGAAGGACTGAAGGCTCATAAATGTAAGTCTTACACAACCTTACACTGTAAGCATAATATGTATTTGTCTTAACACATGAAATCTCCAGTAATTACTTCTCCTGAACATTCTATCATCATGTAGAACTCTGCCCTCCACATTCAAAATCCCACAGAACACCACCTCCATACATAGACTGACTGCTCGGAGATGGTATTACGTGAGGGCCTTGGTGACTCTGATGGATGAAGGACTTAGATTCCCCTAGTGAAGGACTATGAGTTGGTGTCAGTCTCAGATTGAGAGTTTTTTTTTTTTTTTTTTTTAAAGCATTGACCATCCTAGCCCCCTGAAACTGTGAATGTTTGCACTATGAAAAATATGTTAAAAAAAAAGAATCTGGAACTGTTGTTTGAAGAACCTTCTTTTTAACACAATGTCCGCAGCATCCTTTCAACCCAATTGGTTTTCCGAAGTTGCGAAATGGTCAGTTTGTGCGTGTAATGGTGGACGAGAATAGCCTGGGATCATTCTTAAGTCCATTTTATAGGCACGAGTTGTGTTTCATGTTACTGGAGTGATTAATGACCTAGCACAGAGCAAGGAAATGTAATTCTGTGAAATGTGACTGTTCACCTGCACTCAGAACTGAATGCCAGCCAGCTAGCATGAAGCATCCTTGTTTCATTAAGTGGGATGCCGAAACTGCTGCTAGTCCCAGTCTTATTCTGGCTACCCCACAAATATCCCTGAGATGTTCCATTGTTTCAGAGTGAATATTCACAGCATTGTAAAATTTTTTGTTCTTAACTGGTCCAGATTCATGGGACTCATTAGAAAAATATATGAGAGATCAGAGTCAGAGTTGCAAATGAAGCAAAGAAACTGCTTTCATCCCTTTAATTATATCCTGGTTGCTTCCACTCTGACCTGTCTCGGCATTCCTGATCCTGTCCACTCATTTACTGCTCTCCTGCAAGAAGGGTTACTTTTGTTCCTTAAGTAAAAATCATTGACTAAACCACGTATCCTTTATTCCTGAAGTGAATCATCTAATTAAATGCTTTCACCCATTCCTTTATTGATGTCTGCTCAATATTTCTTTCTTCTTTTTTCCTTTTTAAATATATTTCTGCTCAGTATTTCTTCGTGAGAAACAAAAAGCACAGGGGATCCTTTAGGATCTACTGTCATTGATTATCTGATGGAAGGCCATTTTGGACTGGCCATGAAATCACTCTCCTTAATTTACTTAACTTCTTTAATCTGTTGTTTTTTGGGGGATAAGCTTTAGGTAAAGACACTTGCTTGTGATGCATTATAGCGGAAATGACTAGGTATATTGCCCTGCATTTCCCTGTGAGGTGGGCTTTTACAGGTTAGTGACAGCTACTTTATTTTCTGGGTCAGTGTACTCTGGTCTTTTTTCCTTAGTTTCTGGGGCACAAAAGACAAGCCTGCTACCATAATTTTGGTTGGTACATTTCCACAGACAACTGAGAAAAAATCTTTTGTAAGCATATTCTCGAAATGATTTTAGCAGGGAAAATGTATAGCTCTACGAAACATAGGCAGAGCTTTAATACATTACATACTTTACCTACCATACCATTCAGAAGGATTGCTTCTGTTACATTTAACATCCACATCACAGGAAAACAAAACAAAAAAAGGCCCAAGGTAGCACTTGCTGTTCTGATAGAAAAGATCTGATTAAAGTAGAGGGTAGATAAGTTCAAGAGGAAGTTCAAGAGCTGAGTCCTGGGTCACATTAGCATTTGGAAGTTTGGGGAGGGAGGACATTGAGTAGGAAGTAGTGAAGCCTGAGAAGAAGGTATAGAAAGGCAGGAAGGAAACTGGACAACTGTGGCTACCTGCAAGCCAACTGAAAATGAGTCTCAAAGATAGACAATGGTCTGTGCCAAACGCTGCTGTTAAGTCAAGTTAGTTGATGTAACCACTGGATTTACAACGTAGACATTACTAGCAATGATTTCACAAGTTGTTGTAGTAGAAAGTTGGAGGTGAAAAGCTGATGGAATGGGCTCAAAAAAATGAGAGGGGGGATCAGCAGATGGCATAACGGTTATGTTGCTGGACCCCACATAGTCAACCGTGGCTTGAGTCCTGAACCTGGTGGCTTAAAACTCACCCTGAGTGTGGTTGCATGCGTGCCCAAAATCCCTCGAGGAGAACAGAGGAAAAGGGATTTTATCATGGCCATCCCCTTTGGGGGGGGGGGCGTGATTTCTTGCTTTCCGTCTCTCTGTTTTTCTCTGTCTCTCTGGTGAGCACACATGCTCTATAGCAAAAACTTCTCTATTAAGAGAGAGAGAGAGAGAGAGAGAGGAAAAATAGAGATAGTATGGGCAGACAAAAGTTCTGTCATAAAGGGAAGGAGAAAATTGGGTCATTTATGAAGTGCATGGCTCAATGAGACAGTGCCCTCAGAGAAGCAGAAACCGAAGCCCCCTGGGATGGACACATTCACTGTAGCAAACCCATTCTTGCTGCTGTGTTGAGAAAGGACTAAAGGAGCACCCTCTTAGTTTGAGATGTGCTTTTTACTTTTTATTTTTATTTTTAGCCCCCCCCCCCCCCTTTTATTTTGGAGAGATTTTTGCTACAGGGCGTGTGCGCTTGCCAGAAAGACAGAGAGAGACAGAAAGCGAGAAATCACCCCCCAGGGGGGATGGCCACGCCACAATCCCTTCTGCTCCATTCTCCTTGGGATCTTGGACACACACGCACACGCGCCCAGCATGAGTTTAAGCCACTGGGTCTGGGAGTCGGACAGCGGTCGGCTATATGGGAGTTCAGTGACATAGCCATTATGCTAACTGCTGGTCTCCCCCACCCCCTTCTTTTTTTAAGAGTTATTTTATTTAACTTTATTTATTTCAATTTGACCAGAGAAAAACAGAGTGAGAGAGAAAAAGAGAGGGAAAGAGAGAAAGCAACCCTCTGGGTTCAGCACTTGAACCATAGTCGGTCATACGAGAGTCCAGCACCCTTAACAACCATGACACCTGCTGGCCTCAAGCTGTGCTTTTTTCTTATGCTAATTTGTAAATAATGCCAACTGTAAGTGTGGATGAATCCACAAGAAGTTGGTTCATTGGGTCCAGAAGCAGAGCTAGAGCTTGCAAAGATTTAGAGAAATGCATGTCATTAGGAGCACAGTAGGAACAAGGGTCCTACTGTCCCCTTGCCAGGAATACACACCCCAAAACTGACCTCAATACTTTAGAAACCTAAAATGGTCTGAGCGCAACACTGGTCTTCTGAATCCTCTCTCTTAAATGAATTATTAGTCTTCATTTTTCATACAACCATAAATGAAAGGTCACAATTTATTTTTAGGACGTAGAGAGGAGAGGCAGTGGGGTGTGATAGTTGCTCTAGTTCTATTCCAGAGTGAAAAGGAAATAGATAGAGAAAAGGTAGTGTCAGCATTCATCTCTCAGCTTGTTCTAATCATGAAAGGTCAGGTTCAGGGGAGTTATTTTTTTAGAGAGATTTTTGTTATAGGGCACATGCACTTTCCAGAGAGGCAGAGACAGAAGGTGAGAAATCACCACCACTTCTCCTTCCTGGGAAAATGGCCAGGCTTTGATCACTTTTCCATTCTCCTCTCAGGATTTTGGGCACATGTGCACACGCATCTGGCGTGAGTTTTAAGCTGCCAGGTCTTGAACCACACGGGAGTCCAGCAACATAACCATTAACCCATCTTCTGGTCCTCCTCTAGGGGAATTATTTTATTATGACCCATTCTATTGGGTCGTGAAAAAAGTAATGACTCATTTTTTCACATATAGAAGAAAAATACTTCATGACTTTTCTGACTACCCAGTATTTGGAATTCCTCTGGCAATTTGTTCTTTCCCTCCTATAATTAGTCTCCAAGCAGCTCAGGGTCTAGACCGGACACAGTTTGACTGCTGACTCTGCTGGGAACGCCTTTGGAAAGTTTCTCTTGGCTGTCTTAACCAAATAGCCTCACTGGAGCTCAGCCCTGTGTAAACCTCTGTTCTGAATTTTTCTCAGGGAAGGATGCTTTAGGGAGGACCAGGGGCTCTGTGTTTCCCAATTTTACTTCAGTGCCTATGCCCATGAAACTTGGCATATAACTAAAAATGTAATAATTTGAATATCCTTGGGATATTCAGTAACATGATAAGGTACTCTGGATAAGAAGGCACTCATGGACTGGGGTCATGTGGCAGAAGATGAGATGAGGGAGAAATGAGAGGAAATCATTTGAGGAGGCAGAATTGTGTTTGAAGGGGAATATGCATAAGCAGGGCTGTTTAAAGCATACTGTCATGGGAAATATAGACACTCCAGCATCAGGGAAGCGTATGGAAACGCTGCTGGATCACAGGGACTGTCACATTCTAACCAGAGCCCTCCACTCCCCAACTTGTCCCCCCTACCCATGACTCCTCCGGATCTATGACCCTCCTATGCAGTACGCAAAACTGTTATTGATCTGTACAATGTTTCTTCACAGTGCATGCCCAGATAATTGAGGTTGTGTGGTTCTGAATGAGTTGCACTTGGGCACATGTGTTTTTAGTACTTGTCCTTCTGTCTTTGTTTATGCCTCATTTCCACTGTTAAAGTCAAAGTTTACAATTTCCATTTCCTTGGCACTACAAGTTAAGACCCTAGGAAAGGCACGTTCATATTGCACCTGGAGTGCTGAATCGACGTTGTTAACCTCTAGGCAATAGTGTGTAGAGTAGTCAAGTACGAATTATGCAGGATAAACTGGATCTGATTTTTTTCACTTCAGAAAAAGTGCTCCCTATACATAATTTTATTAGAAAATAATGCTTTTCATTTAAACACATTTCATGTATAAGCTCCAATCTTTTTTCCCCCCAAAGTATATTTGTTTCTTCCATCAGAGAGAGAGACACAGAGAGTGAAACAGAGGCTATCCACCCCCAGCCTCAGCCAGTCAGGATGGGCATTTGCGTGCAAGCTGAGTGCGTATAGGTCGACCTTGGGATGCAAAACCAGGGCCTTCCCATCAGAGCGATGGCAAGTGCTACTGCTGGCTACTGTGGCTGGGTGGCCATCCAATCATATATTGGGTTGTCAGGAAATGTAAAATGTTTTACATTTTTACATAGAAAAATGTAAAAATGTGTCATGACTTTCCCAAAAACCTAATACTTTTTAAAAAATTGATAAGCATCTTCATTTGCATTCCATTTAGCAAGCTTATTATAAATCAGGAAATGTAGAATGATTCCACTCCGTGGAATCAATCTCCCCCAGAATTGAGATCCTACTGTGTATATACTAGGTTCTGTAGACAATCTCGTCTATCCCGTCCTGGAGACATACACTTGTGACTATTACCTAAGATAGGATCAAGGAAGAATCTGTTTACATAGGCAAAAATACCATGAGATTCAAAGGATAGAGAGAGAGAACGTGTCAGTTAGGAAAATTAGGTGAGGCAGCAGGGGGTTGGGGAGATTTGTGTGTGTGTGAAGGATGAACTTTGAGGGGTGGGTTCATTAGTTTCAGGTTGGGGAAAGTAGTTCCAGCCAGGTAGCAGTGAGAGCCCCTATAAAGGTGTGAAGATGACAAGGCTGTGGCTAGGAGTTTAAGTAAATATAGAGACGTGATGCTCCATACTTTGATTGGAAATGATATATGGGTTTAAAAGCTGGGGTAAATTGGGGGGAAAGGATGGTGATTCTAGGAGCAGTAGGCACCTGTGGAGTACCTCCTCAGATGCTAGATGTTGTATAAAGTGCTCTACCTATGGAATCTCTTTGAATCTGGTAAAGGAGGTCAGGTTTATTTTCGTCAGAGTTTTTTTTTTTTAAAAGAACAACATCATTGGAGCTGTGACAGAGCCAGTTCATACAAGGATGAAGCACATGGAAAGCATTTAGGAGGTCATTTGTATGTTCTGTGCAAGAACCAATGAGGATGTAAATTATTCCAACATGAACATAAGTAAAAATGCAAAACTGAGTTGGTTGGAATTAGACTTTATTTTAACCTTCATAGATAGCCTCTGCTAGAAATTGTATGTTCTTTTCTTTTTTTTCCCTCTAAAGTTGATTTATCTATCTCTTTCATGAGAGGAAGAGACAGAGAGTGACAAAGACAGGCATCCCAAACAGGCTCTTCATGCCTCCAAGGCCACAATCCACTCCAGGCTCAGCTGGTCCATCCTGATTATAGGCACACATGTACCCAGAATGCTCAGGGAATCCTGGAAGTGAACCCAGGCCCCTTCCCAGGTTAATCCAGCTGAGTTACCCCTGTGCCACTACTTGCCCCCCAAATTGTGTTTTCTAGGCCCTCGAAGGCCTAGATGACTTACATTCTATCCTAGATTTTTTTCATTGAGATACAGAAACAGTCAATAAGGCTTAAATCACTTCTTGTTTTCTAAGAAACTTGGAGAATCTTCTTCTCCCTTGTTCTCTGCATATTAGTCCTCAGTCCACTGAGGATCGGATTGTTGATTTTCTCTCATATATTATGCACTCAAGCCTTTCCAAACAGTTCAGATTCCTTGAATGTTCACATTTTAAACTGCTATGAAATACTAACCCTACTCTGAACTGTCTTGCAGATTCCATTGTGATTGGATTTTGGGTTGGTCTTGCAGTCTTCGTGATTTTCATGTTTTTCGTGCTGACTTTGCTGACAAAGACAGGAGCCCCTCACCAAGAGTAAGTTCGGCTGTTTCTAAATGTCTGTAAAGCCCCACAGAAAACTGAAGAACAGAAACTAGTACCCAGGGCTCAGCAGCTTCCAGTGGCTGGAGTAGGGGGCTGCCTATAGGTTTGCTGCCTGGGTGGGATCCCACTTTCCTTCTGGTTTTTTGCCTCTTGTTTCTGAGGCTTATTTTCAGATAGACTCTTGTAAAATTGGGTTTCTTGGCTTTTCCTGCAGTCTTAATGCTGATCCAGGCCTGATTTGTTATACTGAAATGTTTATAAAGTCGAATATATTTTCTCCTTATTCCCAAGAGGGTTTAGATGACTCAGCAGATTAAACCTGTTTATATATATATATATATACACACACACACACACACACACACATATATATACACACATATATTTGTGTGTGTATATATATATATATATATATATATATTTACACACACATGTATATATGTGTGTGTGTGTGTTGGGTGTGTGTGTATAGATAGATAGATAGATAGATAGATAGATAGATAGATAGATATAGATATCAGAAATAGGATGAAAAATGGTTTTGAAAAATATTCCAAGGAGTGGGCTACCCGGCTGGCATGGTGGACAGGCAGCTGGATCCTTGGATCTCACATGGCTGACTATGCTGTTTGAGTCCTGGACCCAGTAGTTTGAAAATATGCCAGGTGTGTGTGTGTGTGTGCATGTGCATATGTGCCCAAAAATCCCAAGAGAAGAATGGAAGAGAAGGGATTGCCGTGGGACCATCCTCCCCGAGGGGTGCTTTCTCACTTTCTCTCTCTCTTTGGTGAGCACATATGCCCTGTAGCAATAGCTAACTAACTAACTAAATACTCCAGGGAGCAGAGAAACAGTTGCTCCTGGGCACTCAACTAAATTTGTTATTGACAATTATCACTGAGCTTAACGCTGAGTTTCCTTGAAACTAGGATAAAAAGGGAAATACTCTGGATTATGTAATTCTCATAATGTGACAGAGAATGTTAACATTGGATTTTGAATCTCTGAAGGAAATTATTGCATGGATTTATGAAAGGTGCTTGTAGAACATTGAGTAACAATAGAAAATTTATTTGTTCAGTTACGGGTTGTCAAAAACTCAGAAATGTCTTAGCGGATGGTCTAGTTTGTTCTGTTGCTAAAGACAGAAATACCTAAGTCTGAGTAACAGAAAAAAATAGAGGGGCTCTTTGGCTCATGCTTCTGCCATCTAGTTAGGGACTTCAACGTCACAATTTGGCGGAGAGAGGAAGTACAGGCAGAGCAGAGCAGAACATGTCTCTGTCTGTGTCTTTATCTCTCCTTGTAAACTCACCAGAATTCAATCATGGGACCCCATCCTAATGCCTAGTCACTTCCCAAAGGCCCCACATTTATCGTCCCAATCAGATTAACCCTTCTCTTCAGACCTTCACAATACAACCAAATTCCAACACATGAATTTGGGGGGGGGGGGAGGCATGTTCAAATCATAGTAGGGGATATATGTTTTTGATACCAACTTTTCAAAAACAGGAAAAATAATGTATATTGAATACTTGTTAGTCAATCCCAGTAGGCAACAGATGACCCTCTCAAATTGGTAGTTAGAAAAGTTTTTTTTTTAATTTTGTTGGGGGGACCCGTAGTTGGTGTAATGGCTAAGACGCTGAACTCCCATGTAGTCGACCGGAGTTCAAGTCCTGGACCTGGTGGCTTAAATTCAATGCTGGGCACATGTGCGTGCGTGCCCAAGATCCCGAGAGGAGAATGGAGGAGAAGGGATTGAGGCATGCTCATCCTCCTTGGGGGGTGATTTCTTGCTTTCTGTCTCTCTGTCCCTCTCTTGTCTTTCTGGCGAGCACACACGCCCTTTCTCCAAGGGGAAAAAAAAAAAAATTTGTTGGGGTGGGCAGGTGGCAGGTGGCACTGGACTCACACACAAGTAACCCTGGTTCAAGTTCCAGACCTGGCGACTTGCTTTCTCACTTTCTTTCTCTCTATCTCTCTCTGTTGGTCCTTCTCTGGTCAAATTTAAATAAATAAATAAATAAAGTTGAATAAGATAATTCTTTTAAAAAATGAATCAGTAAAAATAAGTAAATACATAAATGAAAATTTTGTTAACGTTTATTTATATATTTCTCCCATGAGAGAGAGACAGAAAGAGAATGAAGTCATCATAGACACAGCAGCTTCTACAGGGTCCAGACACCACAGTTCATCCCCAGCATCGGCCAGCCCCAGATCATGGACACATGAACCTGGAGCCTTCCCGTGTGGGTCAGCTTACATAACATCTCATTTTGCTGCTGTGACACTATCTGTCCCCTAGAAGAGCTTTCGATAACAGGGCTGTGCACAAATTGTGGACAGGGAGAGCTTAAATCCCACAGGATAGTTCAGAACCCCAAGGCTAGCAACACTGAGCAACAGTTCCCACCCAGATTTCAAGGAGTGAAGGAGAAGGCCACAAGTGGAACCCAGGAATCAGCCGGGAAGAACGACGGTCTTGGGTCAGAGGATACAGCTAGCCCTATGTGACTTCTCCAAGAAGGAGTCCCCAGGCACATACAAGACCTTGCTCTTCTCCATCCTCCCGATCTCTTACTAGTGCTCTCACTGTGCTGCACATCACCAGCAGCCAGAGACTCCCCCGGGCACAGGGTAGGATGGGAGAGGGGACGAAGGGGCCTGGAAGCGTAGACAGGAGGAGTTTCACACACAGCCTCCGCACAGCCTGGCATTACTGTGTCTCAGCATGCAGCCTCCGGTGTCTGTCCTTTCTTCAGCCTGCACTTGAACAAAAGCCTGGGTAAATGGGAACACGTTTCCCTGTCTTTAAACTGTCTCTGGACATCAGGATATGGAAAAAATTTTAATGCAAACATTTAAAATGAAAAGCAAATATCATTTTTATTGAAGCATATGGAGACATATGGTTAAGGATCTCTGTAGGAACCATTAAAAAGACACACACTTTCTCTTTTCTCTCTCCATGTCCTCATAAACATCTGCACACGCTTCCACTTCTATTATCGTGGTCCCGGGATTTGAAAATACAGTGCAGATCATAACAGTAGTAAGGAAGGCTGGGAACACACTCAGACTAGGGCACAGCCACAAAGCAGTCATTCTATTACTTTTTTCAAAGGGGAAGATGGATTTTTAAAAGTTATTGAGATGGATTTGTGCAATTAGGTGGTTAGGAGGCAGGTGTTTTTATGGATGGGAATACCCTCTCACAAAATAAAATATGCCTTTCCGTGATGGTTAATTTTATGTGTCAACTTGGGTAGGTCTTGGTACCCACATGTGATCAAACATTACTCTGGATGTTTCTGTGAAGGTATTTTTAAGACATATATTGATTAGCAGACTTTGAGTTAAGCAGATTACCTTCTGTGAGGTGGGTGGGCCTCATTCCGTTGAAAGCTGTAACAGAAAGACTAATCTGCCCAGGTAAGAAGAGATTCTGCCAGCAGACAGCCTTTGCACTGGGACTACAACTCTTCTCTGGGTCTCCAGCCTGCTGGTCTACTCTGTGGATTTTGGATTTGCCAGCCCCCAGAATTGTGTAAACTAATTCTTTTAAAAGAAAATCTCAATTTCTTTCTCTTACACACACACACCCTGTTGGTTCCATTTCTCAGGGAACCCTGACTGACACACTCCTGTAAGGTGTCATGGTAACCCTGGGTGGCTGAACTTGTATTTCTAATCTTCAGATAGGAGTTCAGTCTTACCTTTAAATGGTCTCTCTTTTTAATGGCAGTTCTGAATGATGCTCAGTCACAGAACAGGTCATTTTAACCCTGTATGCTTCTAACAAGGTAAAGGGGAAACTCTTAACACTTTTTACTTTTAATGAAAAGGAATCAGCCAACAGAACCACATTTTGAATGATTCTGTGCATCGTCTGAAGCAGTGTAAGATATGGGATTTTGGTTGTAGTATATCATACAGAAATAATCAGAGATGTGGGGAAAAAAACCTTAATAAATCTGCTTAAAAGGCTTTTAGATCTTAGCAAACTTGACATTTATTTGGCAGAAATTTTCTTCTACAATAGATTTTTTTTTTTTTTTGACATGGCCAACTATAATGGAAAGCAACCAGTTTCATCTAAGATAATTAGGGATGGAGGGGAAAGATGATACACCATGGATAATAAGAGCCATGTTTTCACTGTTTGCCATATGTCCGACAATGTATGATCTCACTAAGTATTCATAGGAAGACAAAGTAAATTCCTTCAGTGTTCCTGCTTTACAGATAAGAAAAGCGAGGCTAAGTCACTTGTCTAAGGTCTCCCAGGTTAAATAAAACTGTAGAGTCAGGTTCCAACCTAAAGCCTCTCAGCTGGCATCGACCACTGCACTGAAACTAACTTGGAGGGAGAGAGAACCTAGCCAACCCTGCCTGGACTTTCTTTGCCAGTGCTCAATAGCAAGAGTTGAGATCCACTCATCTGCATAGAGCCAATGACACCACAATAAAATAGGTATTTATTTCCTGAAGTTTTCAACTTGGGATCACATTAGGCTAGGAATTTTAGTTATGGGAGCCAATGGTATGGTGGTTAAGGTACTGGACTCCCACATGGCCAACCATGGTTTGAGTCCCGGACCCGGTGACTTGTTTCCTCTCTTTCTCTCTCTCTCTCTCTCTGGTTAAATTAAAATAATAATAAATCAGATTAAATAAATAATTATTTTTTCCAAAGAATTAATTAATTTTTTAATTTGACCAGAGAGGGACAGAGTGAGAGAGCGAGAGAGATGGAAAGTGGGAAAGCAAGCCACCAGGTCCAGGACTCGAATCATGGTCGGCCATGCGGCTCAGCACCCTTAACCACCACATCACCTGCCCGACCCAAATAAATAATTCTTAAAAAATAAAATTAATTATGGAATCACTACTAGGATTGATTCTGGAATCCTACTCCTTGGGTTCTTTTAAGAGAGGGTGCATGTAATAGTCAGGCTAGGCTAAGCTATGTAGTAATAATTCTTCAATTCTCAATATAGCATAACAAAGGTTTATTTCAAATCACATGTCTGGCGAGGTCTGCTGAGGTTGGCAAGGGGCAGAAAGAAGCTTCTCCATGTGAACGGCACTGTCTCCACCACTCAGCCTCCTGGACTGCTGTAATGGGAAGAGACTGCACAGAGATCTCACACCTGTTCTTCTGTTCTTCAGCCCAAAAGTTTCTCACACCCCTTCCTCCCACAGCTCATGGGTCAGGACTAGCCACACACCCCCGACTGCCCTGGGCTGAGAAGGGTAGTCTGTGTGCCCAGAAGGAGAAGAGAACCACAGTAGATCTTGGTGAGCACTAAACTCCACTGCAGAAGGAGAAAGACCATTATAAAGCTGACACCACCTTTCCTAAAAGCTTTTAGGCCCAAGAAGCAGCTCTGATAGGGATTGTTTTTGCAATAGAATATTTGTGTGTGGGGGGGAGAAATGCTCTCTGGATCCTTTATGGACAATGAAGATAAAATAACCATAACCCCTGCTTTCTCAGCTAAGAAGCCATTTACTCTGTATGCTTCTTGTTAAAACATTATAGCTCCATTATCATAAATCTGCCAGAGAGAGAAGAATGGAAAAGGCTTGGACCAGATTTTTTCTGTTGACTATTCTGGAGCTTTTAAAACTTTTACCAAATCACAGACATCATTTACCTCAAATACTCTCTTTTTGTAGCCTTTACTTGGTGCCCCTTGTCCAGGTGGGGATGTTCTTCATTTAGGAGTGAGCACAGGATGGCCCATGACCTTATAAAAATGAGAATTGCATTTTACCTTGAGTTATAATTTACCTGAATAAGGTGCCCACTAAAGGGTGGGTACATGAAACTAAAAGCTGACAGCAGAAAAATGTCAGTGTTCAGAATCTCTGATAATGGCCACAGCCACAGGAACTAGCTGGCAAACCACGGATGTCATGAGTACTTCCCAAGGAAGGCCTGCCATTCGGAGATGTCTCCCACTACCAGCTTGTAGAAACACCTGTTCCGTGTTTCTGGTTCAGTCTGTAAACCTTTGTTCAGAGGTTACTTTTTATTCCCTAGCAATTAAGAGGAGTGTCTTAAATGCATAGCTCGGGCTCACCCAGGACTGTGCTGAGGGTATTTCTAAGGTAGTAGAACCTTCCCTGTCCCAGATAGACCAACATTTTTCTGACCATCAGTACGGTAAAGCATCCAAAAAGCATTTTCACACAGACAGGAAGGACCAGTTAGTTCCTCTGATGGGGATGCTTACACGACATAAAGCGTTCAGCACAGACTCTGCGTCCACAAGTGTTGGTGGTTACTACTATCAATATTTTCTCACTGGTTAGTTGGTCTCACTGTTTTTCACTCTTGGTAGGTCGTTGTTTAGCTTACACATCTTTAAAAGCCCACTAGAAGCAACTGCTTCTACCAAGTGCTCCTGGGTCATCTGCCTACTGCCTTTCATGAGTGGGACAAAGACTCCTGGCATGCGAAGACTCCTGGCACAGCAACAGGAATTTCATTTGTAAAAATTCTTTGTGAATCTGGAAAAATCCATGGGGATGTAACCCAGAGCTTTACCCAGAACTTGTCCTCCGCTAATGGAAGTAGGAGCAATCTAACCTCCTGACTTGATTGATTTTTCAGGTTATAGAGGAAAGAGCAGTTTGTTAAGCACTGGGAGTGGCCGTGCTTCTCACAGGAATTAGTGCTCTGGATAGTCCACAGGCACAGCTGCTCAGTGCACAGCACTCGCTGAGGTCTAGTTAACACAAAGTCTTTGAGGTATGCAGGTAGATCAGTGTATAGGAGAGAAAGGACTATATACAAACAACTCTGACACAAGGTGGAAAATGATGCACCCTGTAAGAAAGGTCAATAAAATACACAAGAGCACAGAGGAGAAACAGATTTCCTCCTATTGGGAGACCAGGGTCTCCAGGGAGGCAGTGATGTTGGAGTTGGATAGCGAAGGCAATATTTGATTTAGACAGACAGGTGGAAGATACAGCATGGGGAAAGGCTCAGAGTGGGACAGTCATAAGTGCACTGGAGGCCAATCTGGTTCTGTGTGGCTGCCAGGTTAGCAAGGACACTGGTGCGAGAGGACATTGAGAAGGCCAGTGATGTGAGAGGGGTCTGGAACATCAGTCAGAAGAGATGAGGGGATTGACAAAAGTTTGTGAGCAGGGGATGTCATGGGGAGTAAATGACAATGACTGCGCAGGTGTCCAAGGACTGGAGGTCCTCATTAGATGTGCGCGTTCAGGTACAGAGAAGTCCAGAAGGATAGTGGGTACATGATGCCAACACGGTGAGAAGAAACGGCCAAGAATCAGAGCACTCGGAACAGTCTTTTGTTCTGGCTGATGATGTAGTCAATAGGTTAAGTCTAAATTGTGTTTCTTTTAGCGGGCTAAAAATGAAGAGAACAAACTCTCAGAACAAATTAAGTGCAGGAAAAATGGTTTCAAGGCTCAGGGTCCTTTCAAAATAAAGAATTGTACTTTTTAAAAAGTTGGGATGATATATGAGAACTTCCAATCCACAAGCATGGCCTATCTCTCCATATACGTAGGTCTTCTTCTTCTTCTTCTTTTTTTTTTTTTTTTTTTTTTTTTTTTGAGAGAGAGTTTTGTTATAGGGGGTGTGTGCTTGCCAGAGAAACAGAGAGACAGAAAGCAAGAATCACCCCCCCAAGGGGATGGCCACACTCCAATTCCTTCTCCTCCAGTCACCTCTTGGGATTTTAGGCATGCGTACACGTGCCCCTGGTGTAAGTTTAAAGCCACTGGGTTCAGGACTCAAACCTTAGTCGACTATGTGGGAGTCCAGTGATGTAACCATTATGCCACCTGGTGGTCCCATGTAGGCCATCTTTAATTTCCCTTTGTAATGTTTAAAATTTTTCAGCATACAGGTCTTGAACTTTATTAATTAAATTTATTCCTAAGTATCCTGTTTTATTCTGTTGTGAATGAAGCTGTTTCTTCATTTTCTTATGTTCATTACTAGTATGTAGAAATATAATTTTTATATTAGATCTATTAAAAGAAGTCTTTTTTCTTTGTTTTTTTTTTTTTTTTAGAAAGAGATTTTTGCTATAGAGCATGTGTGCTTACCAGAAACACAAAGAAAGACAAAGAAAGTGAGAAATCATCCCCTGGAAGGATGGTCATAATCCCTCACCTCCATTTTCTTCTCTGGATTTGGGGCACACACACACATGTACCTGCCATGAGTTTGAAGCTGCCAGGTCTGGAATTTCAAACTATGGTGGAGCACGTGTGAATCCCAAACACTGCACCACCTGCTGGCCTCAGGAAAGTCTTTTTATTATTACCACAGTATGGAACAACTGGGTAATAATAAGGGAAAAAAATGACCTTTTCTTCTATCTCAACATGGATCATATTCCCAAAGTGGAAAGCTCCAAGATCCACACTGTTAGAACTTCCTGTGATGCTGGGAAGGCTTTCTATGCCATCCAATTAAGTAGCTACAGGCCACATTGAGTACTTGCAGTGTGGGTAATATGACCAAAATCTGAATTTTACATAATTATCATTAAATTTAAGTAGCCGCATATGGGTAGTGGTTACTTTCTTGGAACACATAGCTCTAGAAGAAAGCATTGGTGAATAGCTTCATGACATAGGGGCAAGCAGTTATTTCTTAAAGAGGGTATAAGAATCAATAAACAAAAATGTTGAGAACTGATTTTCATTGAAATTTAAAACTTCTGTCATCAAAAGTCATCCTTTGAGAAAATGAAAATGCTAAGTCACAGATTAAGACAAAATCTTTGCAATACCTACTTATCTGACAAAAGTCTTATATTCAATATATATTATAAAACTTATACGAGTCAATAACCAAAACCAACAACTCAATTTTTAAAATTGGCAAAAACTTGTAAAGACACTTATAAAGTAAACTAATAGCCAGTAAGCACATGATAAAATGGTCAATGTTGTTTGCCATCCGAGAAATGCATATTAAAATCACAAGGTGTTACCATTTCAGTCCTATTAGAATGGCTAACATTAGAAATAATGAAAACACCAAAGGTTGACAAGAATGTGGAATAACTATAACTCATATATTATGGCAGGAGTATAAAATGTTACAACCATTTTTGCAAAATCTTTTCAGTTTCACACAGTGTTAAACATATATCTACTATATGACCCAGTAATTCTACTCCTAGGTATTTATTCAAAAGCAATAAAAATATGTATCCATAAATTAAAATTTTAACAGTGTTCATAGTAGTTTTATTCATAATAGCCCTAAGCCTGAAGCAGCCCAAATCCCTTCAATAGGAGAATTAATAAACAGATTATAGTATATTCATAGAGTAGACTATTACTCAATTGGAAAAAGGACAAATTGTTCTTACATGCAACAATATGGATGAATTTCAAAAAACATTATACTGAGCAAAAGAACCCAGGCACAAAATGCTATAAATTGTATTATTCTATTTATGTGAATTTTAAGAACAGGCTAAACTAATCTGTGATGATAGAAATAAAAATTGATTGCTTGTATAAGATGAAAGTACACTGGAAGGTCATGAACAAGCAAAAACAATCAATTGAAATACAATAGAAATCACAGCATATTGCCTAAAGGGGATGGAAATTGAGTGGAAAGAAACTTTCTAGGATAAAGCAAATAAATGTTGCCTGATTTGGTGATGGTTACACAAGCATATACATTAATAAAATCTCATTGAATAAAAACTTAAGATCTTTACATTTTGCAGTATATAAGTGTTATCCAGTGTTGGGATGAATAGTATCTGAAATGAAGCAAGAGGTATCCGTGATCAGTTTCTCACTAGGTCCTTTAGTTCAGCAGTCCTCAATCCCTGGTCCTGGGACTGGTGCCAGTCTGTGGCACAGGAGTTGCCTAGTGGACAAATAAGCAAGGTTCCCTCTGTGTTTGCAGCCACTCCCCATCACTCCCATTGCCTCCTGGGCCCTGCCACCTGTAGGATCAGGGGCGGTATTGAATTTTCATAGGAGCCCAAACCCTATTGTTGTGTGATTATTTAATTGTATATTGCAATGTGATTGTGGTGGAAATGGCACTTGGTGAATGCGGTTGGTGTGCTTGGGTCATCCTGAGATCAATCCCACCCCACCCCCACCATCCATGAAGGGAGTGTATTCTACAAGGCCTATCCCTAATGCTGGAAAGGGCTAGGGACCACAACCTTAGTCAAGGAAAGAAAAGAAAAATAAAAGGACAAGTATTTAATGTTTACTAGACTCTAAGAAAACAAAGATGTACTTCTCACTGTTGTCAGGGAGATGAAATCAGTCAAATAGCACTACTGTCATCGGCAGGATAAAGCGAGGGTGGAACAGGGCAGCCACATGAGCACTGGTTTATCTCAAGGGCTGGAGACAGGGAAGGCATCTTTGCAGGGCTTTAACGTCCACTTCCCTGGCTCTGCCCTGGCAAGGACAAACTCCTGGCCTCCAGTGCCTTAGTACTCCAGCAAGAGTAGTTAATGGACTTGCGTCTACTTCTGAGACATGTGGCAGTGTTATGGAAGAGCTGCAGAACACATTTGGGTCTCCAGGTTGCTGTCACACTCAGCAGGTGCTCCAGGCAGGCAGGAAAGTCATTTTTTAGAGCTTCTTGACCCAGCAATCAGGGAATGATCTGGGCCCTCCATATCTTAATCATGTTTTTTCCAAATACTTGCAGTCTTCTTTCTCCTAGGTGACATTTTAGCTTATTAAGGCCTACGTTGCTGGCATGACATTCCTATTCTCAACATCTTGCTGGGTAAAGTGACAATTGAGAAGAAAATCATTTACTAAATGGTAAAGATGACCATTTAAATTTGCATTAAACACAAGAATCTAGAGTCTCTTCAAAGTGATTTTTCTCTAAATTCTGAATAGATGATATAGTGAATATAATATTCTCATATAAACCCTTGATTTTCACAACACAGTTGTTTAGTGGGCAATGAATTTTGTTAACCAGTCTTACTACTAAGGAAAGCACTTAACCTTCTGAGATAATCATACTGAGAAGTGGATCTGATGAATAAATTTCTTGATTGCTAGATTCTAAAGCTTCTAGGATTGCTGACCTTTGAAGTCCAGGTGATTTTTTTATAATTTGGGGATAAGTGATATATTGTCAGATTTTCTAGACCTGTAAATGGAATTTGTGCTCACCTGATCCTTAAGAAGTTGGTTGTAAGTGCCTTGTCCAGAGTGATGAGATGGGAAGGATGAGATTTAAGAACTGATATTACTAAGATTACACGTTAATTGAACACAGACTCTAGTGCCTGTTTTTTTTTTTTTTTTTTTTTTTTTGCCAGATTCTGCTCTGGTTTGATAATGTGTTCAGACATGATCCTTGCCTTAAGAAGTCACCACCTGTGCATGAACAACCCTTGTCTAAGTCTGGAAAGGATAGTGATTAAAATAGATAGGATATCAGGGTTTTCAATTTACCCATGCTCACAGTCTCATACACTTGTAGGAGTAATTGATGGTTATTTTATTCATTCATTCACTCATTTATTACCATTAAACTGCTAATTTGTTCCAGGCTAGATGAAATACGAAATTAGAAACCTGTGTTTTAGTTCCCTTCACCGCAAACTGGATATCTGACCCAAGTGGGCAATTTGCCTGCTCCTTACCTTAGTTTATACATTTGTAAAATGAGTATAACAATTCTTACCTAAATGACAACACTGGTCGATTTTTGACTAGCTTTGAAAATGAAGAGAAATGGATATTATTATGGTGCTTTGAGAAATATTAAATACAACCTTATGAAATGTTGCTGTTCAGGTGGGCATGACTTAGATCTGTGGTAACCTTAGTAGAGGGAATGATCTTTGGGAGATCTATGAAAATATAGATTACTGAGTCTACCATCAGAGACTCTGACGGTCTGACCCATGAATTTATGTTTAAGAAATATTTCAGGTAACTCTGCTGCAGATGATCCAAGAATCCCACCGATAAACACTGGTGTATGTGTGGAATGTTGGGAGATTCATCAGCTTGATCATGGGGACTTCATCTTAGGGCTTTTGCCTTGGATTTACTTGTACATATTTGGAAGTGGAATTTGTCATTTCTATTGCTTGTCTGCATGCCCCCAGGGGACTTAGACCCAGTAGGCACCTCGTAAGAATCTTGCATACAGAAGACCATGATTCTGCAGGTGAATGTGCTGCACGTAAGCAATCTTTTATTTCCCTTTTCTTCATAGCAATGCAGAGTCTTCAGAGAAGAGATTCAGGATGAACAGCTTTATGTCAGACTTTGGAAGACCACTGGAGCCAGACAAAGTGTTCTCTCGTCAAGGCAATGAGGAATCCAGGTCTCTTTTTCACTGCTACATCAATGAGGTGGAGCACATGGACAGAGCCAAAGTGTGTCACCAGACCACAGCTGTGGACAGCCATGTCCAACTCCAGGAAACCATCAGAGGCAGCAGGCGACCAGAGGAGGAGCTGAACAGGCTCATGAAGTTTGACATCCCCAACTTCGTGAACACGGACCAGAACTCCTCCTTTGGGGAGGATGATCTCCTGATTTCAGAACCACCTATTGTTCTAGAAAACAAGCCAGTTTCCCAGACCTCATACAAAGACTTAGACTGAGACACATGCTCTGTAAAGTGTCTTTCTGAAGATAGCGGTTCTGTCTTTGTACTGCAAGCAATCTCCATCCATTGTGTGTGTGTGTGTGTGTGTGTGTGTGTGTGTGTGTGTATATGTGTGAGAGACAGACAGACAGAAGACAGAGAAGAATGACTCCTCAGAAGTGAGCTACTAACCAGAGGTTTTGTTTTGTTTTTTCCTTTTAACATATTTTCTTCATTAGAGTATTTACACTGTCTCACTTTTGTTTTTCTTGAAAACTTTGGCCAAATACCCTTCGTTAGCATTCTTTAATGAGGGTTGGCATACTGTGCTCTAATGGCCCTGCCATTTCCATGCTATCCATTTAGGAAGTTGCTTTACCTCTCTAGGCCAGTGCATTTTTATTTTTATGTTTTTGGAGAGGTTTTTGCTACAGGGTGCATGCGCTCGCCAGACAGACAGATACAGAGAGATAGAAAGTGAGAAATCACCCCCCCCCCCCGGGGGGATGGCCACGCCACAATCCCTTCTCCTCCATTCTCCTCTCGGGATCTTGGGCATGCATGCACACGCGCCCAGCGTGAGTTTAAGCCACCGGGTCCGGGACTCGAACCGCGGTCGACTACGTGGGAATCCAGTGACATAGTCATTACGCTAACTGCTGGTCCCAGGCCAGTACATTTTTAGCCTTTAGGTGAGGTGTCTAGAGGAGACGATCTACTCAGCCCTGATTCTTTGTGAACTTATGACTTTGCATCCAGAGGAGTCTAGGATTTACATGAAACTACGCAATTTAGGCACTACTTCCTGTCTCGTTGTAGGATCCCAGCAATGTCTTGATCTTCCCCTGAACCTTTAAATGAGCCTAGCTTTAGTCAAGGGGTATAGATGTCTGTCAGGATGTCAGGAGACTCTTCTTACAGTCACTGTGGCCAATATTTCTGCTGGGTTGTGTTGAAACAGCTCTTCAGAGGACCTCTAATCACCATGCTCAAACCTGCCCTGCCCCTATCAGAATGAGTGTGAATCCATGGTACATTGCATGGCATTTTGTCTCTAAGAAATATAGGGAAGATTGTCCTCTGAGTAAGAGGAAGTGCCTTCTTTGTGTCTGTGTGTGTGTGTCTGTGTCACACTGCAGTGCCATTTTCTACAAGAACAAGAAACATGCTATTTACCCTGCTGGCCATATACTTGGCAGGTGTATAGGTGATGGTCAATTGACTAGTGTGGGCTTTGAATTGACATGGTAAATGGGTTGTAAATAGCCACAAACAGATATTCCAGGTGGCCTGCACACATGGTCAACACAGTTAACTTTATGAAGGACTCGCAACTGCACTCTGGAATTGGAAACAACCTGGTTTTGCATGCACAGTCAGTTGCATGCATGACCAGCTGCTACTTTCTGGGGGCATTTTTGTTATGAATTTGTTCACTATTTGTCTTGCTTAAACTACAAAATAAATGTACTCTATTGAACAGGAATTTTTTTCATGTTCTTTGTTTTCATACACTCAGCTTTTTATTTCCTTAAAAACTCTATGTTTCTAATGTGTCCTAACTTCTTGGGATGAATAATACTGATCCTGTCATCTCTGGGATCTTAGTGATCAGAATCAGTCACGAGATACCAATTAGAAATTAATCCATGAAAAGAAAATGCTTTCTCATAATGTCTTTTTTTATGTTTAATTAATTTTTTAAAATTTTTAAAAAATATTTTTATACATTCAATCACATTATTTAGCTTACAAAGTGAACATTTCAATATGTGAACATTTCTACCTAGTCTAGTTGATCAAAATATCTTCAACAGATAACACCACACCTCCTACCCATGTCTTTTAAGAAAAGCATTATTGGAGGTCAGCATGTGTCGTGGTGATTAAGGTATTGGACTTCCATATGGTCAATCGCAGTTTGAGTCCTGAACCTCGTGGCTTGCTTTCTCACTTTCCCTCTCTCTTTCTGTCTTTCTCTATTTGGTCAAATTAAAAAATACTACTAATAAACAAAATTAAGATAATTCTTTAGAAAATTAAAAAAAATAAAAGTATTATTTTTTAAGACTCTAACTCTAAACAGTAGATCAAAGACCTGAAATATTTCATGTAATATTTTTAGGGCACAGTGGTAATATGCTGCTCAAGAGAAGCTGGATCCCACAGAGTGACCACAGTTCAAATCCCCAGCCTGGTCTGCCTGAAACATGCACAGCACATGGGTGCCCAAGCTCTTTAATGTTTGTATTTCTACCAAAAATCTGTTTATGATGATTTGGGTATTTTGAAAGACATGTTTTTTTTCTTTTTTCCTACTATTTTCATCACTTCCTTTGGGTACCCACTAACAGAGTCATTGATATCCATACTTCGACTAAGAGTCCGGTCAAGGCAATCTAGGCATTATCTATGATGCTCCTCAAAGTTCTTCCAGCCTCTGCATATTGCCCAATTTCACATTTTATGGTGTTTGTTACAGTAGCAATAGGAAACTAAGGTAGTTTCCCTTTCTCTAGGTCTCGTGTTTTCAGGGGAGGTGGAGAGACTCCCGTCACATTGTATGTTCGTGTCACAACTGAGGAGCCCTGAGCTTATGGAACCCCATATTTTGGCAATGAGCTGCACCAGACTTGCTTAACTTTTGCTACAGAAGGAGACATTGTCCTTCTTCTTCTTCTTTTTTTTTTTTTTTTAAAGTTTATTTATTTATCCCTTCAGTGTTTGAAAGCGAGTCAGGGACATCACCCCCAACAGTGTTTTGAAGTCATAATCCACCCCCGACCCTCAGCCATCACTGGATTATGGTTAAATGGATGTTCTGTGTACTCAAAGAGATCTCCACATGTGAACCTGGAACCCTCCCCTGTGAGCCAGCCTTGTAGAACATCACATTTTACTGCTGCACCATAGCCTGACCCTGACATTGTTTTTTTCATACTAGACAGTAAGCAAGCCTACCTCTACTCCAGACGGGGATACTATCTCCAATGTCCTGTTGGAGGCTGTTCACTCTCCAAAGGCTGTTCACTCTCCAAACATTGTTGAATACACAGTTGAGGCAAAGCTTCCAGTGCCTCTGCTCATAGGACATGCAGAAATGTGACAGGCTCTTGAAAAACTGTCTCCCACCACTAAATATATGTCATTTGGGATTCTTTTTAATTGCAGAAAGAATTATGGCGATTTTTTGAAATGTTTCAATTTCTCTCTCAGAAATGTACAAACTACCTCTGGTTAAATTCAGTGGATTTTGTCTTTCTGAAAGCTGTCAAGACTGCCAAAACATACACTATATATAATGAACCGTTTTATTATCTTCTGAAATACTATCTGTTAGTGGTAGGACCATAAGCCATTGTGCCACCCAGAAACAGATAATGGTACAAAAAGATATCTTAACAGCTAGGCCAGGCTTTTAGATATCTTGAGGAAGGCAACATTGGCCAGCCTATGACCAGAGGTGGTTCTTGAAGCAGACACATGGGATGTAGAGAAAATATTCTTGTTTCTCTAGAATTGGGGCTTTTGAATAAATATTGCTGAAAACTTGGGGTCTTGGGATAAGAGCAGGCTTGGAACTATGTACACAGTGTGAGGACTATGCCTGACCTAAGAGGTTTGTATTTATATTTCAAGGGAAAATAAGTTCTCCTGACCTTGGAGACATCCCTAGGTCATAAGATCCACAGACATGAGGGAGACATGTATTTACATTTCCAGGATGCTTTCTATCAAGGCTCAGGGGAGCAAAGGTTTTCTTCCTCCTATTTTCTTTCTTTCTCCTGCATATAAGCAGAGAAATTCTATTTTTTCCCCCAGTCTTGACCTAGGGGGTCAAGATTTTGTATGGGTAGGATATTTCGACTTGATTTGTACTGTTACTATCAGGTATGAACTGGGCTATGGAAATCATGTAGTTATGATTTGCCTTTTAAATGAATAATGAGAGTCTAGTCTGACCCAGATCAACTTGAGTATGTATGCATGGATAAAATTAGTAAGGATAAGTACTAAAACTTCAGCACAACACAGTGTTAGGCTTCATCCCAGGACCACCTCCTTAGATAGCAGAATCGTGTCAAGTGTAAGCGTCAGTGTAGGAGCCTACCCTGCAGCCCGCTGGTGGCACAGCAACAGCATAACGCTCTGCAATGATGGACCCACGTGGAAGGTCCTACACGGTGGGTGCACATGCATGTGCCTGTGATCCAGGCTGGGGCTGGAGGTGGATTATGGTGTGAAGGCCCTGTTGGGGTTCCTGTGAATCTCTCTCACTTCAGTACCCAGTGAATCTAAGAGCCACCAACCTTTGACTCCACATGAAATGTGTGAGGTAAATTGAGATGAATCGCATTAAAGAGACAATAACCTCAAAGATAGTTAAGAAAACAACAGTGTCTTAGGTCAGGTTTCATGGAAGCGGAGCCTGAGGTGAGGATTCTCAGTGAAGTGGTTTACTAGAGGTGAACTATCGCTATCGGAAAGAGAGTGACGGAAGCAGCTAAGGCAGGGGGAAAGCTAACAAGAGTGACAAGAGTGCTGTAAGTTGAGTAGCCTCATTCTGATCTCACAGGAAGCTCTAGGGTACAGATTACACCCTCTCGAAACAGGGGCATGACCTTTTTTAGCCCTAAACCATTCAGGGTAAGATGGATTCTACTTTGACACTGGCCAACATCTCCAGTGACTAGGAATAAGTACTAGCTAGTAGTGGGCACTACCAGAACCCAAAATAACAATAATAATAATAATAATAATAATAATAATAATAATAACAAAATAGGTGAATTGTATTAGGCATTAAGCTGCCCCTGTGTAAAGTTAATATTTATAAGTCTACTATAAGAGTCCTCATAATAGATCTAAACCTAATCCTAAGGTCTAAATGATTCTTTTAAATATCAGTTAAGTGAAGTTACTTCTCTGCTCAACATCCTCCAATGGCTTTCCACTTCACTGCAAAAAACCCAGTTCTTACATTGACCTTCAACTCTATGCAATCTATTCCTCCCTTCCTCCTGCCGGTTTCATCCACTGCTGTTTTCTGACTCAGTCTGCTCCAGCCACACTAGTCTCCTTGTTGTGTCTCGAAAGCATCAGACATGCCCCCATGTTAGGGCCATGACCTGTCTGATCCTTCTCTCTGGGACATGCTTTACCTGGCCCGTTCCTCCAACTCCTTCTAGTCTTTGTCAAATGCTCCCTCCTGTGGGTCAAACTAGCCCTTTAACCTCATATGCTGAATCCCTAAGCCTCAGAGCCTCAGAATATGACCTTATTTGAAAATAGAGTTGTTGCAGATATAGATAAATGAGATCATTAAAATGGACTCCAATATAATCTAATTTTATATTAGTTCTTCTTCTTAAGGATTGTTACATCCCAAGTGCTGTATAAATCTGATTTCCACATGCACATGAGGCACAGGCTTGGAATATGGATGTCTAAAGAGAACTTTTTCTGCCTAGAGACTCTGGAAGAACCATTTTCCTCATCCCTTTTATATACCCATGTGTGGAGTTCTTTGAGTCTTGCTTTACTGAGAAAAATAAGTCACTGAAAGAACTGCTTTTTCCTTAATAGGAATCCTTAAGAAGAATAGGCTATATCACCCCACTCCTACCAGGGCACTGAGTCGTCAGCCTCCAAGCTTACCATTCTGGCCTTTTATTATTGTTACCTGTTACTGGAGAAGTTCTTTTTCCTTTATGTTTAGCTTTATAATATTTTTGTTGCTGTATTTTATCTAAAATTATTAAAAGTTTTATTTAAAAGGAATCCCAGTTAGCTCAGTTCATCATTGTTCTCGAACTGGAAGCCTACTCATTTCTTCAGTTCCAGAGTATCTGTTGGATTCTTCTTTAAAAATGCATTCTAGAATATTTCTCTGGTGAAAATCCCCATCCTCTCAACTATTTTGCTCATTATTTCCTCTGTTACTCAACATGCTAAAAGTAATTATTTAGGTTGGCCCTGTGGCCTTATGGTTAAAGGAGTCAGGTCCTGCATGGCCAACTGAACAGTTCAGAGCCCAGCCTCAGCAGCTTGAAAAAGATACCAGTGCATGTGCCTGAGTGCCCAGAACCTATACAGGATAGAGAAATGGAGGAGAAGGGATTGAGGCATGACTACGCCCACTGGGGGTGCTTTCTCTCCTTCTCTCTCTGTTTACGTCTGTTTCTCTTTGACAGTTGCATGTGCTCTCTGCTCACTCTCCCCCCTCCAAAGAGTATTTTATAGTTTTTATTTGCTAATTCTAATATCTAGATTATCTGTGGATTCGCATCTATTGCCTGCTTCTCTTTAATATTGTCATATAGCCTTGACATTTTGCGTGTCTAGATATTATCTGACTAACATTGCATGTGCAAAATCCGTTGATGCTACATACAATATATCTTATATGACAGAAGCTACCCCCTGTTCTGCAGTGGGTATATAGGATGAGGGCTGATCATCTTACTCTAGTCAAACATTGCATTTTTCGGAATAACTTGGAGGTGTAAAAAGTTGTGTTGAATCAATTAGATATTCTAAATATAATAGATTATATTTAAAATGTAAGTTTAATACATTTTGATGTATGTATACATGCCAGAAAGCATCACCACAAACAAGATAATGAACATATCCACCACCCACAAAAGATATCTCACACTTTTTGGAACCTCTCTCTCTTTTTGTAACTTTCCCTCTGGTAACCAGGGATCTGCTTTGGTCACTACATATTGGTTTGTGTTTTTAAGATACTTATATGAATGGAATCATGCAGTGTCTTCTCTGTTTGCCTGGCACACGGCATAATTATTTTGGATTCATGCATGTAGTGTAGATCAAGAATTTGCTTCCTTTTATTGCTGAATAGTGTTTCATGGTATAGACCCACCAAAATTTGTTTAGCCACTTAAATATTTGTTGATAGACATTTGGGTTATTTGCAATTTGGGCTATAACAAATAAAACTGTTATGCATCTTTGCTTACAAGTCTTTGTATGGACATATGCTTTTATTCTCTTAAGTAACTAGGAGGGGAACATCTTGGTCATATGGTAGATAGGTGTTTTCCTTTTTAAGAAATCATTGAATAGTTTTCAAAATGTTGGCATCATTTCAGTTTTTCATAATCTTGTTTGTTTGTTTATTTATTTCCGTTTATGAAAGAGAGATAGAGAGCACTCTTAACAGGGTCTTGATAGTACAATCTACTTCTAGCCTCAGCCAGCCCCAGGTCATGGGCAAGTACATACACAGGGTCTCAAGACCTGAATGATCCTGGAACTTTACCATGTGGGTCAGCCTAGCAGACCTGTACTGCTGTCTGGCCCCTAGTTGTACCATTTTAAATTTCTCACAAGGTATATGAATTTTGATTGCTCTGCATCCTTGTCCACATGTTGTAACATGTCATTAACTTTATCCATTCTAATATGTGTGCGTAATGGTATTTCATTGTGTTTTTCAGTTGTATTTCTCTAATGACTAATGGTATTCAACCTCTTTTCATGTGCTTATTTTTTATCTGTAGATCATTGGTGAAATGTCTTTTCAAATGTTTGGCTCATTTTTTGATTAAGGTGTTTGACTTAGTGAGTTAAAAAATATATATATGCTAATCCTCCTGACCCCAAGATCTAGCAAGAAAAGCTAATCACAAGCCATCTACATTTGAGCTCTGAGTGGCCCCTTTCAGGGACAAGGACAACTGAAGATTTTCTGCCCAGACTTCACCCTCCTGACCCCAAGATTTAGTAGGGTCAGAGTAATCCTCAATTCTTATAGAATCTGCTGCAAAAAGGGAGGAAAATGGAACTGCAGAGAGATTGCAGAACACTTCCTGCATGCCTCTGAATGCTCAGGTTTAACTCCAAAAATTAGGAAAAAATGTATAATCCATCAGATAACAAGAAACCATAGCAGGGGCATAAGAAGTATGAGAAGCCAAGAAAATATCTCTTCCCTAAGGGAAAAGAATGACTCCTCATCCTCCACAGACAATACAATGTAACTCATGTAAATGTCAGATAAAGAATTTAGAATATTCATAACGACAAAGTTAACAGAGATGCAAGAGAAGAGAGACAATGAATTCCAGAAGGTGTGGGAGAAAAGAGACAAGTTGCAGGAGGTGAGGAAATTCTTACACGATCTGAAAGAGGAAATATACACCATAAAAAAGAATTAAACAGAACTGTTAGAGATGAAGGCTGTAATACAGGAAATCAAAACCTCCCTTGAAAGTATTAAAATAAGATTAGATCATGCAGAAAATCGAATCTCAGATGTAGAAGACAGAACCTCTGACCTGGAAAATTTCACCAAAAAGGCTGAGAAAATAACAAAAAAAAAAAAAAAAAAGAGCAAGAGAATAATATGAGAAATACTAGATACCATTAAATGCCCAAATTGATATCCCAGAAGGTGAAGAAACTAATAAGAGCATTAATAATCTATTCCATGAAATCCTGGAAGAAAACTTTCCAAACCTAGAGAGGCATTTAAATATCCAGATCCAAGAAATACAAAGGCCCCCACAGAATCAACCCAAGAAGATCTCCAAGGTACATCAGAGCCAGATTGGCCAAAGCCACAGACAAAATTGGCAAGAAAGAAACGTCAAGTTACTTTCAAAGGATATGCCATCAGGCTAATGTCGGACCTATTGGAAACAATGCAAGCAAGGAAAGAATGGGAAAATATATTCAAAGTGTCAAGTGAAAAATAATTTCAACCAAGAATACTATAGTCAGCAAGATTATCCTTCATATGGGAAGAGAAGACAAAAAACATTCTCAGATAAACAAAACCTGAAAGAATTTACCAACACCAGACCAGCTTCCAAGAAGTTCTAAAAGGAGTGCTATATCCAGAAAACTAAAGTCAGAAATACAGAAATAAGAGTACAAAAAAACAACCAAGAGAATGGCCAACTTAATGGTAGGGACAGGTCTGGAAAGATAAATAATAACGTTGAATGTTAACTTTCAAAATTTAAGCTGAAAGATTAGACCACAGTAACAGTACAAATTCAACAGAAGAGAGATTAATTACATGGGACTAACTGGTGAAATAGAATTTTATGACTTTTGACTAAAACATTACTGATAATTGTTCTCTGCTTTGTTTTTCAGATTTAAGGATTTTTGTCTTCTCTTGAACTGTTGATAGGTCCATCTACCTACTGTTTGAGCTGAATTCTAAACTTTTTCCTAGCTTTAAGCCTTAAGCAAACTTCTCTTAGCAATTTTTTATTTTAATCAATTAAAATTAAAACTGTTTTTCTTGAAATTAAAAATACCAGAGACAGTGTGGGAGGAGGGTGAGAAATGGCAGAGGGTAAAAGGTAGGGAATCAAGGGGGGGAAACAAAATATATAAGAAATAAGAAATGGGGGCACGCGGGGCTGCCCGCCTCTGGGCCTGCGCGGAACCGGGGCCGCCCGCCTCTGGGCCCGCGCGGGACCGGGGCCGCCCGCCTCTGGGCCGGCGCGGGACCGGGGCCGCCCGCCTCTGGGCCCGCGCGGGACCGGGGCCGCCCGCCTCTGGGCCCGCGCGGGACCGGGGCCGCCCGCCTGTGGGCCCGCGCGGGACTGGGGCCGCCCGCCTCGGGGCCTGAGCGGAACCGGGGCCAGCGCGCTGGGCCGCCCGCCTCTGGGCCCGCGCGGGACCGGGGCCGCCCGCCTCTGGGCCTGCGCGGAACCGGGGCCAGCACGCTGGGCCGCCCGCCTCTGGGCCCGCGCGGGACCGGGGCCGCCCGCCTCTGGGCCGGCGCGGGACCGGGGCCGCCTGCCTCTGGGCCTGTGCGGAACCGGGGCCAGCGCGCTGGGCCGCCCGCCTCTGGGCCCGCGCGAGATCGGGGGCCGCCCGCCTCTGGGCCCGTGCAGGACTGGGGCCGCCCGCCTTTGGGCGTGCGGGACCGGGGCCAGCGCGTGGGGCTGCCCGCCTCTGGGCCCCGCGCGGGACCGGGGCCGCCCGCCTCTGGGCCTGCGCGGAACCGGGGCCAGCGCGCTGGGCCGCCAGCCTCTGGGCCCGCGCGGGACAGGGGCCGCCCGCCTCTGGACGCGCGGCGCCTCTGCTTCGCGTTCCGCAGTCGAGGCCGCCCAGCCCCTGCTGCCTCTCCAGCGCTGGGTGTGTCCCGCGCTCGACACCGACGCCGCCCGGCAGCGCTCTGACCGGGCAGGCGAACCGGAGGTGGCGCTGGGTCCCGCGCGCATTCGCGTGCTTGGGGGCTGGCGTGTGCCCGCTGGGCCCGCGTGTGGCTGCCGGGCCCGAGCGTTGCCGCTGGGCCTGAGCGTGGTTGCGCGCGCTCGGGCCTGACGTGTGGCCGTCGGGCCAGCACGTGACCGCCGGGTCGGCGCATGGCCGCCGGGCCTGCGAGTGGCCGCTGGGCACACGCGTGGCCCCCGGACTGGCGAGTGGCTGCCGGGTCTGAGTGTGGCTGCCGGGCCCGCCCCTATGCGTGGCCGCCGGGCCTGCGCCTACACATGGCTCCCGGGCCGGAGCGTGGTCGCTGGGCCGGCGTGTGGCCGCTGGGCCTGCGTGTGGCTCCCGGGCCTGCGAGTGGCCACCGGGCCTGTGCCTGTGCGTGGCCGCCAGGCCTGTGCATGGCCCCCAGGTTGGTGAGTGTCCGCCAGGCCTGAGCATGGCCGCTGGTCCTGTGTGTGGCCGCCGGGCCTGCGCCCATGCGTGGCTGCCGGGCCTGCGTGTGACCGCCGGCCCTGTGCGTGGTCGCCGGGCATGCACCCACGCGTGGCCACCGGGCCCGCGCATGGCTGCCGGGCCTGCGCCCGGGCGTGGCCAACGAGCCTGCCCGTGACCGCCGGGCCTGCGCGTGACCGGCGGTTGCGAGCAGCAAACTTAGGCCGAAAACAGGGATTAAGATCTTGCAAATATAAGCAGCAGAGGGAAACCTTGGATGTCTTAAACCAATTGAGAAATGTACTGTATAGGAGGATTTTCGCTGCCTATGGGCAGTGAGAAGGTGATGGTACCAGCCCTGCATTACCTCAGGGAAAAACAAGAACCATTCTACCATTCTTAAGGAAACCAGATACTCGAGGATGACTCATGCTGCAGATCCCCACAACACCATTCTCGGTAATCACAGGATGGATGCTGTGCTGCATCGGCTGATAACCATCTCTGCCTACCAGAACTGCGTTCCTGAAACTATTCCATAGAGACTCACCTACAACTGTGGAGCTGCACGAGACCCACCCTTGACCCAACCCTGAATAGAACCTATGTTTCCTATTGTGGAAAACTTTATGAGCTCATAATTGAAAAAGGAAAGAAAAAAAAGGGGTGAAAGATCTGGAGGGTATGGTCGCAGGGATGGCAGCTGCGGATGCTGGAGACAGCACGGGGGAGGTAATGGGAGTGAGTGATGGAGGGCGGCTCAGGGAACGATCATCACGTTTGATGGACACAGGGGTGAAGGGTGGTCTGTTGAAGATGATGTATGTGGGGGTATCATTGTCTTGGCTAGTGTGAACTGTACTCATGCTGGAAGGGTCCATGCTGTACACTGTAAAGATGTCCAATGGAAAAAAAAAATAATGATAACATTATCGGCACTCTGGCAGAGGGAGAGGGATCCGGTGATATGATGGCGGAAAGGATAGATGTGGATGCCGGAGGCTGTAAGGGAGGGGAGTGGGTGGTCAGGAGAGGGTGATAGAGAGTGGGTGTGGGGGGCAAAAGGAGGAATCATTTAACACCAAAAAAAGTAGAGTTCTCTGTTGAAAACTATATACATATATGTATATTGTATACATCATAATGGGAACTTTATGTAAAATGAATTTAATTAATCTGAGAAAAATAAAATTAAAAAAAAAAGAAATAAGAAATGGAAAATTATTTGTTAATGATAACATGTATGGTAATAGCCTTGATTGAGCCAATATACAGGGTATTCTGGATGAAAATCTCATTTTGTCTACTGTAATGATGCACAGTGAATGAATGTAAGTAAATAAATAAAAAAGTTATAGGGTGCATGCACCAGAGAGAGAGGAAGTGAGAAAGCACTGCCCAGGGAGGATAACCATGCTACAATCCCTTCTCCTCCGTTCTCCCTCAGGGCTTTGGGCAGCACCTACATGCACCCAGAGTGTTTTTTAAGCTGCTGGGTCCTGCTTGAGCCACACACTTGACCATGTGGGATCCAACTCTCTTAACCACCACACCACCTGGCTGACCCCTATCTTACTGTGCTTTGTGGGCTCCTTGTATTGTGGATATAAACCCTTTGTCAAATATACAATTTGTAAGTAGTTTCTCTCAGTTTGTGGCACTTCTTTTCATTTGTTTGTGTCTTTAAAGAACAGAAATTCTTCATTTTGATGAATTCCAAGCCCTAATTTCTTCATTAAATAGATCGTGCTTTTGCTGTCACAACAAAGACATTTTTGCTGAATTCAAAGACATGAGAATATAATCTATTTTTTTTTCTAGAAAGTGTATAGTTTTAGATTTTTCCATTAAGATCTCTGATCTTGGAGCCAACTGGTGGCACAGCAGCAACACAACACTCTGCCATGCTGGACCCACGTGGGAGGGCCCACATGGTGGGTGCACATGCATGTGCCTGTGATCCAGGCTAGCTGAGACTGGGGGTGGATCATGGTGTGAAGACCCTTTTGGGTTCCTGTGAATTTCTCTCTCTTTCTCTTGCTCTTTCTTCTTTCCTTCATGGAAAAAAAAATTAATTAACTAATTGAAAAAAGTGGTCTGTGATTCATTTTGAGTTAGCTTTTTGTATGTGGGTAAAATAAAGATCAATATTCATTTTTTTGCATATGAATATCTAATTTCTCCAACACAATTATTTGGAATAATTCTTTCTCTATTGAATTGCTTTGGATCTTTATTGAAAATCATTTGTCTATGTACCTGTTAACTTATTTCTGGACACTCTCTTCTCCATTCCTCCATTCTCTCAGGATCTTGGGCATGCACGCACATGTGCCCAGCATGAATCTGAAGCTGCTGGGCCTGGGACTTGTACCGTGGTTGGCCATGTGAGAGTCCAGTGACATAACCATTACCGTATCTGCTGGTCCCTCTAGATGAATTTTAGAATCAATTTTTTAATTTCCTTATTTATATTTGTTCTGCTAAAATTCCACTCCTTGGGCTCGCAGTGGTGTGGTGGTCAAGGAGCTGGATTCTCACATGGCTGACTGTGGTTCAAATCTCAGAAACAAGCAGCTTGAAAAATCACAACAAATAAACAGATAAATAAAATGAATAAATACTTTTTAAAATCTACTCATTTCTTTTTCTTTCTTTCTTTTTAAAAATTTTTTCTCCCTTTATTCCTTTCTCTCTCTCTCTCTCTCTCTCTCTCTCTCTCTCTTTCTCTCTCCCTCTCTCTTTTTTGCCATAGGGTATGTCCATTTGCCAGAGAGAGACAGACAGAGAGGGAAGATGAGAAATCACCCCCCCAGTGGGATGGCCACACCTCATCCTATTCTCTTCCTGGGATTTTGGGCATGCATGCACATGTGCCCAGCATGATTTTCAAGCCTCCAAGTCTGGAACTTGAACCATGGTTGGCCATGTGGGAATCCAGCATCTTTAACCACCATGCCTCTTGCTGGGCCCCAACTTATTTCTTAAGATGCAACCTCAAAGTCACATATTAAAAATATAGAACAAGCAATCAAAAAATGGTACCAGATCTCAGGTGAAAAGGATTTCTCTTTTTTCTGTGCCCCTTTCACACTTCATATTTTGTTTATTTTTATTTCACTATATGTACATATCTGATTGGGTTTTATTAATATTTATGTAATTTTATTTATTGTTATTATTTTTTAATTTGCTATAGGGCACATGCCCTCACCAGAGAGAAAGTGAGAAAGCAAGCTGCCAGGTTCTGTCTCAACCTCAGTTGGCTCTGTGAGAAGTCCAGAACCTTAACCACTACACCACCTGCTGGCCCTGCATGTCTGATCTTTTTTGCCATGCAGTAAACCTCTCGTATCAGGAACCTTGACTTGTTCCCTCTATAGGCTAAAAAAAAAGTAATTTTATACTTTCCAAGAGTGAAGCCTGAAGACCCACAGAAGACATTTAGCTTACTTTTTACGTTTTGTCAAAGAACCCCACAGATTCAAAATTGTTTCTTTTTTCTTCCTTTCTTTTTGAGAGAGATTTTTGCTATAGGGTGCAGGCCTGTACTCACTGGAGAGACAGAGAGATAGAAAGTGAGAAATCACCCCCCACCCCAGGAGGATGGCCATGCTGCTGCAATCCCTTCTCCTCCACTCTCCTCTTGGGATTTTGGGCATGCATGCACCTGTGCCTGGTGTAAGTTTCAAACTCCAGGGTCTGAGATTCAAACCACAGTTGACTACATGGGAGTTTAGAGCCGCACCCACCACGCCACCTCCCGGCCTCTTAAAATTATTTCTTTGGCCAGTGGTGTGGTAATTAAGGCAGCTAGATCCCACATGGCTTACCTGACCAAGTGGCTTTAAAAACACACTGTGTGTGTGTATGCATACTCCAAATCCTGAAAGGAGTGACAAACAGAGGTGAAGGGATTATGGCATGATCATCCCCCCCATGGGGAGGAGGTGCTTTCTCTCCCCTGCCATTCCCCCTTCCACTGAGTGCACATGCATTCTGACAAATTAAAACTTTGTTTGTTATGTGAAAGCTCTCTCAATCATTATTACTTCTATTGCTCCTACACTTGCAAAGAATACTGGGATAATTATTTCTCAAATTTCCAAACATACTCTAATTAACTTGGGTGATAATTATATGCAGCTGCGTCTTATTCTATTTGTTGTTCACATCCTCTCTCATCGTGGAGCTCTTGGAGGTATATGTCATATCTTCAACCATGTCAATAACATCTTTGGCTACAGAATGGTAGCTCTACCAGTATTTCCACTGGTCCCCTCCAGCCTTATTTTGAGGCAACTGCTGTTGTGCTCTTGCCCTCTAAAAACCTATTATTCTCAGGAAGATATTTTGTATTGAGTATAATCATGTCCTTCTTAGCAGAGAAATTCAGTCCAGTGAACTGACAGCATGAGACTATGTTGAGTTTGCTTTTTGTACAGCTAAATCGTCCCATACATATTAAGAACAAATACAGTGAGAAAATTGTTTTACTACTTAAACCAGCAGCATAATGATATGAGCATGGAAATCAGCCTTCCCATCCCACTCAGGCATTATTCTGATGCAACGCTCACCTTGGGTAATAGTTTCTGCTGTGAACTTTAGCTCAGAATATTTATGAAGTGTTTGTTTCTCTTCCTTAGTTTACCACATTCACTACATCTGGTAAGATTATGTAAATCCTGTCTATTTGCAGCATTGCAAAAATCTTTATTAAAGCAATCATGCATTTAAGGACGAATAGACAATTTGTTAGAAGATAGAAATATTCTCAGATTTTTGTCCTAACTGAACTATTAATTAGTGATTAAAGAAAATTCCCATTAAATCTTAATTATGGTTATATGAAATCCAAAAATGATGAACTATTAGTTGATTCAATTAGACACTGTAGCAGTCATTTGCCTTTCTTTTTCTCTTTTTTTGCAAGATTTATGCTATAGGGCATGTGTGTTCACTGGAGAGAGAGAGAGGGAGACAAAAAGTGAGAAATCACCCTTCAGGGGATTGGCCATGCCACAGTCCCCTTTTCTCCATTCTCCTCTCAGGATTTTGGGCACGCAAGCACAAGTGCCTGCAGTGAGTTTAAGACACCAGGTCCAGGACTCTAACCATGGTCAACTACAGGGGAGTCCAGTGATGTAACCATTATGCCATCTGTTGGTCCCACAGTCATTTGCCTTTAAGCCTCTTTCTATGGCAGATTAGCAACGATTCCCTCTTTTTCAGTCCATAAGATTCCTGTGCCATCATCATCATCTCCATCAATCATCAAATTGACTCCTCTGGGAAATAAAGAGATGGACACACAGGGATTTGTGCATTTGAATGTGGATACAGTGAGAACACTAAGATATTAGTTGCTAAGTGTAGATCCCATACAGAGAAGAATGTGACCATGGAAATCTAGTGTGGTGAAAAAGGAAGTGGCAGTAGATGGTCAAATGGAAAGAGAGATCATAAACAAAGGCCAGTGGATGGGTTTGAAGGAAGCAAGGTGGGTTAGTCAGAATAATGCTTGCTCTGTAAGATTACACCCATGGAGAGGTTACTGTACACAGCAAAAGGATCTTTGCAGGTGTGATTAAGTTAAGGACTTGGCCTGAGGAGATTGGAAAATGAGCCTGCATTATCCAGGTGGGCCCAATATAAATCCTGTGGCTGAGCCATTAAGATGGAAGACTCTTTCCCAGTTGAGTTTAGAGTCAGTGGAAATGATAACCCTGAAAGGATGCTCAGAGAGATGCCAAGTTGCTGACTATGAAAATGGAGAAAGAGAAGCACAGGCCAAGGAAAGCTTGTAGTCTCTGGAAGCTGGAAAAGGCAAAGAAATAGATCCTCTCCTAGAGCTTTTGACAGATAATGCAATCCTGCAAGTATCTTGATTTTAGCTCAACAAAAACTATGTTAGACTTCTGACTTACAGAATTGTAAGATAAATTTGTGCTTATGTCATTAAGTTTGAGGTAATTTGTTATAACAATAATAGAAGGCTAACATAGGGAGGATTTAGGTAAGTGATTTAGAGGTCTGATTATGGAGTATGGAGAGAAAAGCTGGTTCAGATGGAGTAATGCCTTGAAGGTGGGAGTAAAGATTCTGGCACTTACCCTAAAAAATAATAGGGTGAAGAGGGATGGTGGTATGTGTAACAAAACTACCCAGTAACGGTGTGTGTTGCTGACTATTTGGAGTGATGGGAACATTGGGAAAGAGAAATCAGGTAAGCCTTTACTGGAGAAGCCAGAAGTAAGATGGTGATGGGCCTTCAGGTATGGTGGTTGCTATGGAAATGGAGAGACAGACAAAAGCATTATTTTAAAGAAATTTGCTATAGATTTGATTGCCCCATGTGTGGGAGGGTAAGTCAAGGATTCCACAAAGTTTAAACCAACAAGTGATGTTGAAACCCAGTAAAATGGGTAGCTGGTTTTAGGGGGAAAATAAAGAGCTGTTTTAAAATACATTGCACTTTATGAAGACAGTGAGTTATTCTGACACAAATTGGGAATAGGTGCTGGAGAGAGGGTAGACATATAGATTCTGCATTATCCTGTTCTCCTGCTGATAGCTGCAGTTTGGCCGGGAGAGTAGATATCTTTAGGAACTGGAGGGAGGAGAAGCTTGTAGAAGGTCAATAGACAAGGGAGGGTGTTTAATTTGTCATCCCCTGCTGTGTGTGACAGACTGGGCTGTTCTGATTTCAAACTGGAGGAGTGAGCATCTGCTCTTTTTCACTAGGGCTTCTTTCATCCTCATGATAATAAGCAAAACAGGTAAGAAATTGAACATACAAATGTTATTATTTATACTGACAGTCCAGAGCTGATGGGAGAAAAAAATAAATCTAAGATGCTTCATTTGACCCAGTTTTCTCCAATAAGTAGGCTCAATTTTACTTTTATAAATAACTCAAAATCTTTCCTCATGACTTTATTTTTGTCTACTTGGAAAATCCATCCCCCAAATTCTTTCTAGACTCCAATAGTTCTATTTTTAGTATCTGTCCTCTGCATCTGCATAAGTATTTTCTTATTGTAACAGCAATAGTAAGACGGGGACAGTTGTAAAATGACCAGCAGGAGTTCAAGTTCAAACTTTACTGAGACTAATTGCACTTGGTCAGACATTTGCTGTGTTCTTAGCTTCTTCACTTCTGTGCCCCAAGGATGCATACTTTGTACAATTATCTTCTCCATCTTTTTATGTTCCTCTAGAAGATCTCCTCCATTTCTCTTTACCTAAAAAGCTCACTTACTCTACTAATGAAACCTGATATGTCTTTTTCTCTTATATATTAGATTTCCTCACTGATTAGTACTGCCTCTCAACTACCTTAATTCTTACAATCATCCTATAAAGTTGGTGTAGGTGGGAAAGAAGAATGTTTCCTCCCTTTTTGAACTACTTAGGTGGCACAATGGAAGTGATATTTAAGTGAAATACCACTTTCAGAAACCCTAAAAAGAGAAAGATGGACCTTCTGTGGTTTAGACTAGAAATAGGTTAATTAAGGCTAGGATCTAATCTATTATTAAGTGGACAGGTGCTAAAAAAAATACGTGTGTCTTTGATTAAAGGCTCTTCCGTGGAAACTGAAAAAATATTACTAATGGGTCTAAATACTAAAGTAGAATTATCAGTAACTTGGAAGGATTAGAAAATCTTCAAACTTCACTCTTGCCACCATTAATTGCTAGGAAGGTCTTCAAAGCAGGATAGCCATTGAATAGCCATATAATGATGAAATGTCTATCTTCTGAGTAAGATTATCTCTGTTGAACAACGTGCTTACAGATCTGGATTAGTTAGAGCCCTTAGTAGATATAAGTGGGAAAGAGAACAACCAGTTTTACCTACCTCACAATTGTATCAAATTTAGGATTTTTGAAATGTGCAATAGGGTTCTTAATACTAAAACCTAGATTTCTTGGGAGTTATGAGTAGATGCCACTTATAAAATACTACAGGACCACATATAGTAGGTCTAGTAGGTCTCCCCACACACAATAAAAGAGGTGTCAGCAGCAAGCCGTCTATCTTAATAAGGTTCATGAAGGGAAGCACTGTGGATACAGGTTCCTTGTAATTTTGTGAGGGAGTTAAATTGGTGGGTTATTAATCAGGGCTCCCCAGAGAAACAGAACCAATAGAATGGACAGATGGATGGATAAATGATATGGAACTTATTATGGGAATTGGATCACACATTATAATGACTGAGAAGTTCCACAATGTACCACCTGCAAGCTGGAGAAACAGAGAAGTCATAGGTCAGTCCAAAGTCCAAAAGTCCAAAAAACCCCAGAAAAATCAATGGTATTACTTTCCGCTTAAGATTGAAGACCTGAGAAAGGGGCGAGAGGTGATGGGCTTCTCATACAAATCCTAGAGTTTAAAGGGCAGAAAACCTTGAGTTCTGATGTCCAAGGGTAGGACAAGATGGGTATTCGAGATTCAGAAGAGAGTGAGTTCATCTTTCCTGTCTTTTTGTTTTATCTGGGCCCTCAGTCATGTGCTGATGTCTGTTTACATTGGTAGAGAGGTGATCTTTACCCAGGCAATTGACTCAAATGCTAATCTTTTCTGGAAACAATCTTAAATACATACCCAGAAATAATGCTTTATCATCTATTGGGTATTCCTTTAACCAGTCAAACTGAGAACTACAATTAATCATCACAAGTTCATCCTTCATAACTTGGCACCCACACAATTGAACCATACTTAATTTCCAAATAAAGCAACAAGGTTATTGTTTTTTATAAGGTAGTACAATTATGCTCTGTACAACAAAAGATGTGCTAATCCTTTTCCAGAAGAGGAAGTAAAGCCCTTGAGTGATGTTTAGTCTTCTCTTGATATCCTATAACTTAAATACTAAGAAGTAAAATCAATACTTAAACACTGATATAAAATTAATACATCACATGTTATGTGATAAGGAATAAGAAAGGAAAGACAAAGATATTTAATACATGTATAAATACACGTACAAATCTTAACACAATAGGGAGGACATAAGCATGAAAACTATAGTCCTCGTTTCCGTAGATGGTTGCATGGGCATAGCTGGTTATATGTAATGACCCTATTCTGCCAACTCTGTAGTCTGACTTCAGCAAGCACCTCAGCTGGTTGTAATTTTCTTACTCAGCCTGGTGACTCAAATCTTTATTCCAAAAAAGTTTAGGCCATTTGTAGTCTTGCTTGAATTTGGTTGTTATAGGTCAGTTTCCTACTGATCTTAATCACAGGGCATAATGACACTGGAGAGATCCCTGAAGGATCTCCTGTTTTTCTATACATAGTCTTCCTCACCCCCATTATGTAGTAGTAGTCCATTTTTTCCTTGGTAGTATGTATTAGTCACTCTAGCCAACAACACAACTACCTTCATAGCCTGTTGATTCAGAGGCATGAAGATCTCAAACTGTCCAGGTGGCAATTTTAACTTACAGTCCAATGGAATAATTTGTTTTGTCTCATCACATAAACATTCCTTACTCTGGAACTAAGACTTCTAGATCAGCAAAGTATAAAGCCATGGAAGAAGGAAGTAAAAATGCCAGTGGGTCACTAAGGGTAATGAGGAATGGTGGCATTTCTACCTTTTGACTTCTGAATCCAGCCTATAGAAGTGACAGCACTATATACTGGATGCTGTTTCAGAGCATATACTGCATTATGGAAAACCTTTGCTAGATACTGTCACCTAGCTGGTGTGTAACTATGTCTTCAGAGGACCATACCACTGTTCTGTCGAGTCAGCTGCTTCAGCATGATTGGGAACATAAGAAAAGTAAATTTCATAAGGATGGGCCTATTGCCACATTTCTTAGGTGTGAATGAGTTTGTTGGCCAGAAGCAATATTGTGTGGAAAACCAGAATAGTAGATAAGGCATTCTGAAAGTCTGTGGATGGTAGTTTTGGCGGAAGCATTGCATGCAGGGAAGGTACATTATCTCTATCTATCTATCTATCTATCTATCTATGTTTGTGTATTTGTGTGTGTGTTGTGGGTGTGTGTGTATATTTATATATATATATTTATATATATAAAAAAATATATATATTTATATTTATATATATATATAAATATACACACATATATGTATATATTTAATCTAAATATATATTCATATATCCATTCAAATTAGAATAAAATTCTGCCTAAATATATATATACATATATATATATACACACACATATATATATACACACATATATATATATATATTTAGATAGAAAGATACTTGATCTAAATATATATATAATCTAAATAGATTAAGTGTATATTATTATCTATCTATCTATCATCTATCTATATATTTAGATTAAGTATCCATTCCAGTAAGAATAAAATGCTGCCCTTTTAATGATGGAAATAGTCTAGAGTAATCAACCTGGCACTAGGTAGTTGATTGATCACCCTGGAGAATGATGTCATATCAAGAACTCAGTATTTATTTCTTCAGCTGGAATATAAGATACTCAGCCTCAGCAGTGCATAGGCAGGTAGGCTTTACTGAATGGAAGTTGATTTTGCTGAGCCAATGAATAATCTCTATCCCTGATACTATGGCCAATTTGTTCATGAGCCCATTGAGTGATTAAAAGGGTGGAAATAGGCTGACTTGTATCCACAAAGTAAGTCATTCTATCCACTCATTTATTAAAATCCTCCTCTGCCAAGGTTACCCTTTGGTGACTATTCACATGAGACATAAATGTCTTTATGTAGTTTGCCCCACATAACTCTTCTTCAAATTTCTTTGTCACCAATTTTCCAATCATATGCCTTCCAAACTCCTGACCAACCAGCCAAACCATTGGCAACAGCTCATGAGTCATCATATAATGGACTTCTGGTCAGTTCTCCTTCCAGGCAAAGTGTACAACTAGATACACTGCCCAAAGTTCAACCTATGAGGAAGATTTTCCTTTATTTCTATCCTTCAGGGATATCCCAGAAAGGGGCTGTAGTGCTATAGCTGTCCATTCTGGGGGGTGGGGGGACCTGCATATTGTGCAAAACTGTGAACCAGGCCCAAGTCTTCTCTATCCCTGTCAATTAATCATAGAATACTCCTCATGAGACCACACTCTAGAGAGAGAAGACAGTGTAGCAGCAGTAGAAAACCATGGCATTTGGGCCACATCTTGCTGTAACTTCAGGACTGCTCAGGCTCAATCATATTTAGTCCACTTTCTTTTGATGATGGAGAATTGCTGTGCATGCCCAACTGTATGATTTGGTGGGCTAGATAATAAGCAGTTCATGATAGGTAGCTCAGGTTACCTGTTAATTTGGTGGCCCATGGTCAAATGTTCAGTTTCTATCAAGGATCAATAACAGACCAAGAGCTAGATCTTAAAAGGTATGTAGTGGGCCAGCCAGGTGGTGTGGTGGTTGTGGCAGCTAGATCTCACATGGCCAGCTGCACGGTTCAAGTCCTGAACTCAGTGACTTGAGAAACATTCCAGAAGCATGTACCTAAAGTCTTGAGAGGAGAATGAAAAGGGATTATGGCATGGTCATCCACCCAAGGGGTGATTTCTCATTTTATCTCTCTTTTCCTTTTTCTCTGTCTGTCCCTGGAAAGCACATATGCCCTATAGCCAATAAATAAATACATAAATAAATAAATGTAATTATCTGCAGATGAAAATACTAAAGGCCTGTCTTGGGATTAACCTACAGGGTCCTGACCAAGGTCTCAGGCAGCATCCCTATCTGCCTCTGACACTGCAAGCACCATTGGAGCTACAGGATCATATGACCCAAGTGGCAGAGGAGCTTGCATAGCAGCCTGGACCTGTTGCAGTGCCTTCTCCTGCTCTGGGCCCTAATCAAAACTAGCAATTTTGGGGGTTATTTGATAGTTGCTCTGGAGAAGCACACCCAAATGAGGAATATGTTGCCTCCCAAATCCAAATAAATCAACGAGGTCTTATGTGTCTTAGTTGTAGGAAGGATAAGAGACAACACATTTTCTTGCTTCTTAGAAGGGATATTTCAACTTGCCCTACAGCACAGGACCTCTAGAAATTTCAGTGAGGTAAAAGTACCTTGAAGTCTAGTCAGATTTATTTCCAATCCTGACATACAAATATCTTTTTTTTTTTTTTTTTTTGGAGAGGTTTTTGCTGTAGGGCACACATGCTTGCCAGAAAGACAGAGAGACACAAAGCGCGAGAAATCACCCCTCAGGAGGGATGGTCACACTGCAATCCCTTCTCCTCCATTCTCCTCTCAGGATCTTGGGCACGCACGTGCACACACCCAGTGTGAGTTTAAGCCACCAGGTTCGGGACTCAAACCACAGTCAACTACATGGGAGTCCCACTACACAGCCATTACACCATCTGCTGGTTCTCACATGCAAATATCTTAATAATAAGTCTACAGTAGTTTCTACTTCTTGCTTACTAGGTTCAATCAGCATGTCATCAATGTAATGGACCAATGAAACCTTGTTCAAGGGAAAGGTGATCAAGATCCCTACTAAATAAATTATGGCATAGTGCTAGAGTTGAGAAACTCCTAAGGTAGGATAGTAAAGGTGTATTTCTGGCCTTGCCAACTGGAAGCAAACTGTTTCTCAAGGCCTTTATGAACAGATATGGAGAAAAAGGGATTTGCCAGATCAATAGCTGCATAGCAGGTGCTGGGAGATATGTTAATTTGATCAAGTAATAAAACCACATCTGGTACAGCAGCTCCAAGTAGTCAACACTGGGTTAAGCTTATGATAATTCACTGTCATTCTCTGAGAACTGTCTGTCTACTGCACTGGCCAAATAGGAGAAATGAATGGGGATGTGGCAGGAATCACCACCCTGCATCTTTCAAGTCCTTGATGATAACACTAGTTTCTGAAATCCCTTCAGGAATGCAATATTGCTTTTGATTTACTATTTTCTTTGATAGAGGCAGCTTTAATAGCTTCTATTTGGCCTTTCCCACCATAATATCCTTAATTCTACAGTTAGAAAACCAATGCCTTAGTCTGGATTCTTCTGCTATAACAGAATACCACAGACTGGAAACTTATGAAGATAGGCATTTCCTTGGCTCATACTTTTGGAGCCCAAGCAGTCTAAGAACACAGTACTGGCATCTGGCGAGGGTCATCCTATGGCAGATGGAAGGAAGAATGAACATGAGAACAAGAGAAAAAGGAGCCTGAACTTGCATGATAACAATCCATTCCCTTAGTAATAACATTAATTCTCTCAAAAGAGCAGAGCCCATAAGACCTACTTGCCTCTTAGTGGTCCCATACCTTAATACCTTCACAATGGTGAATTTTAACCTGAGTTTTGTAGAAAGCATTCAAATCATAGGAACCATGATTCTGTTTTTATGATTTAAGTTAGACTTCTGTTCACTTACGCTGGAAGTTTCTGCTTATATGGTAGTCCTCCCTTTATGTACAATTTCACTTTCTATAATTTCAGTTACCTGTTGTATGGTACGGTAAGATATTTTGAAAGGGGGTTATTACATAACTTAATACAGTATGTTATTATAATTGTTCTATTAGTTATTCATCTTTCATTGTGCCTAGTTTATACATTAAACTTTAACATAAATGTGTGTATACGCATGATTTCATACTATCTATGGTTTCAAGCATCCATGGTGGGACCTGGGGGTTCTTAGAATATATTCCCTATAATAAAAGGAGACTGTTGGGAGCCAGCAAATGATGTAGTGGTTACTTACTGGACTCCCACATTCCTACTGCAGTTTGAGCGCCAAACCTGGTGACTTGAAAATCACATCAGGCATGTGTGTTCCCAAAATCCCAGGAGGAGAATGGAGGAGAAGGGATTTGGATGATTTCTTACTTTCCTTCTCACTGTCTCTGTCTCTCTATCTCTCTGGTGAGTGCACACGCCCTAAGGGGAAAACCTCTTAAAAAGAAAAAAGGACCAGTAGATGGCATAGCAGTTCTGTCACTGGGACTCCCACATGTCTGACCGTAGTTCAAGTCCTGGACCTGGTGGCTTGAAAGTGTTAATGGATGGGAAAATGTTGAGCTACACTGTCAAGGCTCTTTGGGTCTTTGGGTCCAGATCACTAAAATTAGACATCTGTCCCTAGGCAAAAAATGAAACTGCAACTACGAATGAAGTAGGTAGAAAAGATTTAATAGGAAAGAAAGGAAAGTACACCCAAAAGGCTCTTGGGCGGGCAAATTGCCAGGTGGCAACCGCGTTTGGTACTGGTTAACCATTACTTTTATTACTAGAGATCATGAATACTCATTGGTGGGAGGTCTGTTACACTACCTATGTCCTTCGTTTGAATTAGAATCTGCATGTTTTCTCCTGCACTTGCATACTTTTCTCACAAGTAAAAAATGAGGAATTTCATTACCTAATTGTGCAAGCCCAATGTGAGCCAGGATGTTTTAATTAGATTGCCTAATTAGTTTATCGCCCTAGTGGGAATTAGGGCATTGACCTAATGGGAATTAGGGCGTTGACCAAAACGCCCTTTCACTTTTCTCTTAGGGCTGCCTGCTCATGACTAACGAACTGCCTACCACAAAACTCACACCGGGCACATGCATGTGCATGCCCAAGATCCCAGGAGAATGGAGGAGAAGGAAGGAGAAGGGCTTATAGTGCAGCCATCCCCGCTGGGGGGTGATTTCTCGCTTTCCTTCTCACTGTTTCTGTCTCTGTCTGTCACTCTGGGAAGCGTATGCCCCAAGGCAAAAACCTCTACAAAAAAAAAAAAAAAAAAGAGAGAGAACTTTTGTACAGACTAAGAATTAGTAGGCTTCCTATCTTTTTCACTTCTAGGAACACCATAATTAATGAGTCAACACCATAGGTCATCACTAGTCAGACTATTCTGATTGCTTTGGTTCTGCTGTCTATTATGGTAACTATGTCCATCTTAACCTTTGGTGGTTGAGTGTTGCTACTTGATCCCTGCTACCGCTCTGGGATACAATTACTCCAGTTGCATGTAAGTTTTCCAATTGTGTGATTACAGTTCCCATTGAGAAGAGCCCCTGCAAAGCTATCGAAGAATGCTGGGCCCCCCATCACAAGACTATTTTTCAGAGTATGGGTAGATGGTATGTTTCCTGGACACTCACAGTATGAATGAGTCGGTCTTAAGTGACAAGTCTACCCTAGCATTCCAATCACTGTAAACCTTTGAATCACTTCCTCTACATCCAAACCTGCTCATAATAGGCTGTTTCAGCCAACTAACCAGAGTTCTTTCTAACTTCTCAAAGTGCAACATTAAATGCAGAATCTCTGCTTAGTGGGCCCATATCAATAAATTTGGCTTGATACAACTTTATGTTCCTTCTACCTCTATCTTACACCTTTGACATCCATTTCCACACATGTTCCTTGGAACTATTTGTATAAATTAGTTCTTTTAGAGTGTAGTATACTTTTATATGGATCACATTTTGTATCCTACCTTTAGGGGCCTGCTGGAACTTGAGTCTGGATAAAGGTCTATAAGCAAAAAGGGATGGAAGTGTATCAACTTAAGTTGATTCCATAACATGGCTGTTGTGAATAATGGTAAAATAAACATGGGGTGTAGATATTTCTTTAACATCCTGATTTCATCTCCTTTGGATATATATGGAACTGGGATCCCTGAATCATATGGTAGTTCTATTTTTATGTTTTTTTTTGGAACCTCTATACCTTTTTCTGTAACACCTGTACCAATTTACATTCCCACTAACACTATGTAAAAGTTTCCATTGCTTCACATCCCCACTAACACTTACCTTTTACTTAGTCTATTGTGCTGCTAATAAAAGACATATCTGAGTCTGAGTAATTTTAAAAAAAGAGAGAGAGAGATTTATTTAGCTCATGATTTTGGAGGTCCAAAATCAATGGGTTGCATCTAGCGAGAGTCTTCTTGTTGGTAGAGTCCCAAGGTGGCATATAGCATTAAATGGTTAGGGTATGAACAGAGCAAGTGCACAGATCTGTCTGTCTGTGTCTCCTTCTAAACACTCAAATATTTAATCATGGAACCTCACTCTCAGGCCTAATCACTTTCCAAAATCCTCATCTCTCAATTCCATAGTTGAATTAAGTTTCCACTCTTCTAACCCCTTCACAATAACAACCAATTTCGGACACATGTATCTTGGGGGAACATGTTCAAAGTACAACGTCTTTCATCTTTTTGGTAATAGCCATTGTAACTAGTGTCAAGTTATAAAGTGATATCTAACTTTTTAAAGAGATTTTTGCCTTAGTGTGCGTGCACTCACCAGATAAAGAGAACAGAGACGGTGAGAGCAAAAGTGAAAAAAACATCCCCTGGGGTTGGGGGGATGGCCATGCCATAATTCCTTCTCCTCTGTTTTCCTCACGGGATCTTGGGCACACATGTACATGCACCTGGCATGATTTTCAAGCCACTGACTGTAGTCAGGGACTCTAACTACAGTCAGCCATGTGGGAGTCCAGCAATGTAACTGCTACATCATCTGCTGGCTGCCCCCCCCCCCCTTTTTTCTTTTAATTTGCCAGAGGGTGCATGCACAAGTGAGAGCAAGAGAGAAAGCAAGAACCCTCTCCAGGTATGTCATGCTGCAATCTTTTCTCTTTCTCCTTCCTTTCAGAATTTTGGGCACCCATGCACATGAACCTGATGTTTTTCAAACCACCAGGCCTGGAACGGGAGCCACTTTGTCAGCTGTGTGGGATCTAGCTGCCTTAACCATGAGGCCATGTGTTGGCCCTTCACTGTAGTTTTGTTTCTTTGATAATTATTGACGTTGAACATTTTTTTCACTGTAATCTGTTAGCCATTTTTGTCTTCTCTTGAGAAATATCTATTGAGGTTATTTGTCCAGTTTTTTAATCAGGTTATTTCCTTGTTATTGAGTTCTTCATATATTGTAGATATTAACCCCTTATTAACCCCATTAGATATATGGTTTGTAAATATTTTCTCTTTACTCTTCTTGCTGTGCAGGTTTTTTATTTTGATGCCATTATTTCTATGTTTGCCTTTGTTGTCTGTACTTTTGGAGTGACATTGAAAAAAATCATTGCCCAGACTCATGTCATGGAACTTTCCTTATCTTCTTAGTAGTTTTAGTTTGAGGTCTTATATTGGGTCATTAGAAAAGTCAGGACACATTTTTGCATGGAAAAACATGTCATGGAACCAGGAGATGGCATAGCAGTTATGTTACTAGACTCCCACATGGCCAAGTCCAGTTCCAGTCCCAGACCTGGTGGCTTGAAACTCACACCGAGCATGTGTGCATGTGTGCCCAAGATACCAGGAGAAGAATGGAGGAAAAGGGATTGCAGTGTGGCCATACCCCCTAGGAGATTTCTTGATGTCCATCTGGTGAGTGCACAGTCGACTACATGGGAGTCCAGCGACACAGCCATTACGCTCACTGCTGGTCCCCCTGCTGCTTTTTCAAGCCCTAAATTTGTAACTTTTTGAAACAAAGCAATGTGTAGTTTTCTTATTTAAGGGCAGACTCTCTTCTGTGAGAGTTATTAAACCTTGTTTGCAAATATGTGGGTTTTGCTATACAGCACATGCTCTATAGCAAAAAATCTCTTAAAAAAGAAAGAAAAATATGTCACAACTTTCCTGATGACCTAATATTTAAGTCTTTTTTTTCCGAGTTGTTATTAGTATATGGTATGATAAGGATCTACTTTCATTCTTCTACATGTGGATATCTAAATTCCAAGCACTACTTTATTGAACTGTCTTTTCCTCACTGTATGTTTTTGATGCCTCTACTGAAAATCAACTGCCCATAAAAGCCTGGGTTTGTTTGTGGATGCACCATTGTGTCTCATTGGTCAACATATCTGATTTTATGCCAGTACTCTGCTGTTTGGATTACTACAGCTTTGTAGTATGTTTTAATATCAGGTAGTATGATGCCTTCAGCTTTAATCTTTTTGCTCCAGGTTGCTTTGGCTATTAGGGGGTCTTCTATGGTTTAACATGAATTTTACAACTTATTCTGTTTGTGTGAAAAAAATGTCATTTGAATTTTAATAGGATTTTATTGAATCTGTAGACCATTTTGGGTACAATAGACCTTCTTCCTACATAAGTTCTTCTAATTCTTGAACATGGGATATCTTTCCACTCTGTTTTCTTCAATTTAGGATTTTATAGTTCTCTGTATACAGAACTTCCTATCTTTGGTTGAATTTACAGCTAATAATTTAATTTTTTTTTTGTTGCTATTGTTCAATGGTTTCTCTTAAATGGTAGACAGCCTGTGAGGCTGAGAGTTCAATTTTCAATCAACCAAATGTATGATGAGGACTTGTGTTTAATTTTTGCAATTCCAGACCTGTGAATACAAGAGATAAGATGATCCCTCAGGGTATGCATAGCCCCTCTTAAGCCATTTATGCACAGTGTGAGCTAAGAATTAAAATCTCTGAGCTCATCCTTTGTTTTCATCACTTGGTCTAGAGATATTAGGAACAACCAATGTCATATTCTTTTGTTTTCCATAAATATTTGAAAGTCTCCTATACAGAGTCACTAAGTTGCTTGCTCTTACAAGTGGTTAATGAGGAATATCCAATGCAGATATTTTATGTAACATTATAAACAGTTCATGCTATGGACTGTCAGTTTTCTCCATACTATTGAAAATAAAGAGTCCTTAGGATTTTTAAGTCTAATCATATTAGAAAATCCTAGAGGGACCAGCAGATGGTGTAATGGTTATGTCACTGGACTCCCACGTAGTTGACTATGGAGGCTTAAAACTCACACTGGGCACATGTGCATGCATGCCCAGCATGGAGAAGGGATTGAGTGAACATTACCCCTGGGGAAAGGAGTGACTTCTCATTTTCTGTCTGTCTCTCCAGCTAGTGCACGTGATCTGTAGCAAAAATCTAAAAGAAAAAAATCTAGAAACCCTCTAACCAGTGCAGGAAACTTGTCCTAAAATTCTAGTTCTTCTAGAATGACTCCTTGTACAAAAATCTATCAGTGTTCTCTGGAGGAACAGAACTATTAGGAACACTGACTGATAAGAGGGGATTATGGAAAAGTGGTTCACATGATTTTGGTGGCTAAGAAGTCCCATGATGTGCCCAGGATATGCAAAATGGAGAACTAGGGAAGACAGTGGTATAGCTTGGTCCAAGATCAAAGGCCTGAGAACCTGGGGGCTGCAAGTACAATTTCTGGAGTCTGATGGCCAGAGAACCTAGAGTTCTGATGTCTAAGACCACAAGATAGGTATTTTACATTCAGAAGAGAGATTAACCTTCCCTATGCCTTTTTGTTCCATCCAAGCTCTCAAACATCTGGATGATACCCACTCAATGAGTGAGGGCATATCTTCCTTAGTCCACTGACTAAATTACCAGCCTCTCCCAGAAATAATACCTTACCAGCTATCTGGGCATCCCTTAACCTAATCAAACCTATACCTAAAATTAACCAACACAGCAGGAGGGAACTAAACATTTTTAAAGTCCATATCTTAAAACCTCTGCCTATTCAAAACAGCCTAAATATTTTGTCTTCTGAGTTCTTGTCCTATCCTCTAGGGAATGGGGTTCCTGAGGTTTTTATTAATAGTTGTAGCAAACAGTTCTGATGGTTCTAATGTATCTTCAAGGTGTGAAGAGAATCTAAGATGTGCCATGCCCTAAGCTTATTCCAAAATATAGAATTGTCATTAAAACTGTATGTACCTTTTTGGTAAGTAATTGATGTTTGAACATTTCTGTGTTTCAAAACCAACCATGTTTGTGATTAGTATGAATGGTCCATGGACAGTCAGTGGAAAGCACAGAGGGAGGGGTGGGTGCAGCCATATACAGTCACGCGTCAGTTAAGCAACAGGGACACATTCTGAGAAATGCATCATTATGTAATGTTATAATTGTGCCAACATCATAGAGTATACTTACACAAACCTAGATGGTATAGCTTAGTACACACCTAGGCTATGGGGTATAATCTTATGGGACCACTGTTGCATATGTGGTCTTTAGATGAATGAAATGCCATTATGTGGTGCATGACTATTAATTGACAGGTGTGCAGATAAAAATACACAAAAGCACATGCAAAAATTAACCAAAATAAATTATTTATGTAAAAATAAAAAATACCAAACATTTTATGCTTTTACCAGTCTCTTGTACATTAAAAATGTTGGACATTAATACAATAATTGCATTCCTTAAACTTAACAACTTCTATATCTCATATTAGCTGTCTATAATTTCACCAAGATCTAGTTCACTTGTCCTTTATAAAGTATTTTACTTTGTATTTATTATCCTAGAATTGTACTTATTGGAATGGTTACCAAGCACTTAGAATGTAGCTAGTTCAAACTGAGATGTGTTAGAAATGTAAAATATATTTTGAGGACTTAGAATAAAAAAAATGCAAAACTCAGTTTTGATACTGAAAATATTTTAGCTGTACTGGATTATATAAATATATTATCAAAATTCATTTCATTTGTTTCTTTTTGTCTTTTTGGTGGCTTCTAGGAAATTAAAAATTATATATGTGGATCACATTATCCTTCTATTAGATGGTGCTGGGCTAGAACATATGAAAACAAAGTGGCTATAACTTTGACTATTGTATCGTATATATTTGCTCTCTGCTTTTAGAAATGGGAACCACAGGGGCCAGCAAGTGGTGCAGTGGTTAAGGTGCTAGATTCCCACATGGCCTACCCCAGCTCAAGTCCTGGACCTGACAGCTTGAATATCATGCCAGGTGTGTGTGCATGCCCAAAATTCCAAAAGGAAAACAGAAGAGAAGGGATTGCAGTGTGGCTGTCTCCCCTTGGGGGATACGTGTGTGTGTGTGTGTGTGTGTGTGTGTGTGTGTGAGATTTCTCACTTTCTCTCCCTCTGTCTCTTTCTCTAGAGAGTGCACATGCCCTATGGCAAAAACCTAAAACAGAAACAAAAGAAAAAAAAACACAGGAACTGAAAAATGATCTGGCTACTTTTATGCATATTTGCGATTTTCCCCTAGTGGACATATATTACTTCTTAAATAGTAAAAAGAAAAAAATACTCTATTTATAATTTTAGCATTACCAAAAACAGGACCAGCATTTAAGAGATGGAGCTTGTTTTAAAGATTAAACAATAGATACATTAAATTCTCCTCATACTTTTGAAATATATTTGTACTTTATATCAAATACAAAAGCACCCGCCCAGAAGGAGTGGAAAACACAACAGAGTTCACTGTCTACTAGGATAGAAGTTATAATTCTACTCAGTTGACAACTAATGTGATTACCCATGCCACCGTGCTCACATCCCTCTACCTATTTCTGTAGAAAAAGGAGCTATTCTTCTGTTACAAGGAAAATGAAGTCTATATACTTGGTCAATAATTGGAAGACTATGTACAATTTTCTTTTCTTTCTATTTCTAACATATAAGTGAGACCTTTTACCATAAACCTTATTAGTTATTGTCATCTGACACATAGAAACCTGTCCATAAATCATTTAAATTGTGGCTGCTAGTGAATTTTCAGCAAAATACACCATAATTTTTATTTTTTCTTATTGGTTAATGGCGATTTATTTTGTAAGGTTACTTTGGTGTCATTTGCTTTCTGGCATTTGTGTACGGGAACTCCTATCTTCACAAATTGTCCTTCTGACAGTGGCACAATCCCATCCATCTTCAGGCTTCTCCATGAGGTCATACGTAATTCAAGTGTCTAGTAATACTCTGGCGCATTCATTTCATCTGTAAATGCAACTGGTACAACCACTCCCTGTCGGTGTAGCTCTCGGAGAACATCTAATATTGAGTCTAATTCTGTGCGGAATTTGTCCAGTTCACGATTCTTTAACTGTGCGAGTCTTTTCCACTTTTCAATTTCTTTGTTTTGTTCAGTTTCTACTACTTGGTGTGTTTGCTTTATTATCTGCAAATACAAAAACTCTACATTAGTATTACAGTTTATGGGGAAGCGGTGAAGAAAATTGAACAGTCTCAAAGACCTACAGTGGAATAATGCTGAGTAGGTAAACCTGGGGTTTCATTGGGGAGCTCAGGTCATCCATAAAGCTTTGCATTTATGTCATATTTTGTCTTCAAAGATTATATAAATCTCACTGTTTGCTATGGACGTTTGTATCACCCACAATTTATATTGAAGCCCTAATCCTTGGTAAGGCAGTACTGGAATAAGAGAATAATTAAGGTTAAATGAGGTTATAAAGTTGGGTCCAGATCAGGTAAGATCGGAAGAGAGAGATATTAGCTCATCTGCCCTCTCTTCCTCTCACATGCACTGAGGAAAGGCAGCGTGAAGACAGAGAGAAAAAGCGGTTGTATGCTAGTCTGGAAGAGGGCATTCACCAGAAAGGCCTTTATCGGAACCTTGATCTTGAACATCTGGACACTGAGGAAAGGCAGCGTGAAGACAGGGAGAAAAAGTGGTTGTATGCTAGTCTGGAAGAGGGCATTCGCCAGAAAGGCCTTTATCGGAACCTTGATCTTGAACATCTGGACTCTAAAACTGTGGATGTCTCAAACAATACAAATTTATTTTCTCAATCTATGACAGTCCATTACAGCAGCCCAAGCAGATGAGTACAGTGCCCAAGCAAAGCTAAATAAACATCAGCGCCCAGGCAAGTGCCTAGAAACATCTGCCTCCTTACTTACACCTGCCATTTTCAGCTTGTGTTGATTTATCTGTTATTAGGATAGTAATCATGATATTACTAGTGCTAGGTAAATAATATGTTAATAGCTATATTTTGATATAAATTTACTTCTCATAAACATTTATTGAAATGACTTGAATGTGGAACATTTTCCCCAAAGCCCTGTTCTCAGAGTAAATTGTAGTAAAACTTTTGAGTAACCCATAAATAATTAAGAACATGGTGCAAGTTTTTTCTCTTTAAGCATTTGATATTTAGTCTTATTTTCTCTTATAAGCCATACATTCATTTTTAACAAGATGAAAATACAATGAAAACACATTAGAATATACCTTTTGGTAGGTACGACAAAACTAGAGCAAATTAAAGGCACTTAAAAATGTGGAACGATACAGGGCTGGTTCTGGAGCACAGTGGTTAAGCCAGATCCCATATGGCCCATGAGGTTCAAATCCTAGTCCTGGTGCCTTGAAACACACACCAGGTGTATGTATATGCATGCCCAAAATATTGATGGGAAAGAGAAATGGAGAAAAAATATATCATCACCACACCCCAGGGAAGGTTCTCTCTCTTCTTTCTCTCTCTCTCTGGCATGTGCCTCCTGGTAAAACAAAAGCTATAGAAATATGTAAATGTAATCAACTACTTTACCTGTTGAAGTTCCTGCTCTCGTTGTTCATGTCTCATTTCCATCTGTTTTATTTTCTTTTCTAAGCCTATAAAGTGCTTCATCTCTGGTGTATGGTTTTCTTTGGCTTCTCTCAACTCTTCTAAGAGTTTTGTAATCTAAAATTGGAGTAAGAGGTAAATAAAAAACTGTAATCACAAAGGAATAACTATTTTTTAACAGGTAATTTTGAAAATCAAGAACGTTTGTGTAACCTTTCTCTGGATGACAGGCACCTTGGATTGAGAGTGTAATTAACAGCCTTCATGTCCTATGTCCAGGAAGTAAAGGTTCATCCTAGCTCTGAGCTGAATTCACATTCTAAGAGGATGCAGGACCAACTTCTCCTGACCGTGTAGGCCAATCTAGTTATGGGGCTAAAAACGAGGTTTAACATTCTTTGGTGCATTCAGCTTTACAACAAGCTATGTATTAATAAGATGACTGTTTTTAGGATTAAACAAATACATTTAAAGCACAGTACAATGCCCAATGCATAGAACGAGTTCAATAAATACATATCCTTCTTTTGTCAATTTTCTAATTCTATTTGCAATTCTCTTATGGCCTTTATTGCTTTATAATTTTTAGAAATTCATTAACGAAAAGATTCTGCCATTGCAGCTGGAACTAGTCTCCATTTCAGGGACTAAAGTAATGAAGATTTTCTGCTGAAATTTCTCCCTCCAACCCCATTCACGAGTGGTAGGGCCCACCCTGTATCCTTCTGTCTCTGTCTTTTCATTTAAAAAATTAAAAAAAAAAAATTTTAGGGTAAAAGTATTTTCTTGGCTCTCAGGTCCTCCTTTTTCTTGCTAATCCCCACCTTTCCCCCCCTCCCTTCTAGGAGAAGCAAAGACTCCACCATTGGAATCTTTGTGGAATTAGTGCTTTCAGGAATTAAGATTGGCAAGAGTGTTGCCCTCCCCTCATCCTTCTCTCTGTCTCTATCTTTTCATTTTTTAAATTAAAAAAAAATTTTTTAAAGGTAAAGTCTTTTCTTGGCTCTCAGATCCACCTTTCTCTTGCTAATTCTCACCTTTCCCCCCTTCCCACCTAGGAGTGGCAAAGACTCTACCATTGGAGCTGGAACTACTGCTTTTGTGCAGTGTGCTCGCATGCCAGGTAAATAAATCTAACACAGGCTCAGGAACTCATAGTCAGGCTGACTTTGCTGTGTACTGTAACTCTTTCTACTTCCTGGGGTCTATATTCAAACCCCATCAGTTCTAGGCTTTCCCATATTTTAGTCCCCTATCATAAAAAGTCCTTATATCCTAAATGTTCTACATTTAAGATTAGGAGGGAAAAAAAAAAGCCTAGATTTTGAATAATAGGGAGATGTACCCCAAACTCCTTTTTGTAGAAAACCTTTTTCAGTTCCTTATAGATCCAAATCTTACCATGTCTTTGAAATGTATATAGCAAGGTAATAACTGAAACAACTCCTACACCCACTTGAAACTGAAGAACATAAAAGAGGGGTGAAGAAGTTTTCTCTTTTTTTTTTTTTTGAAAAACTAGCATAAAAATTCTTTATTCAAAATTTAACCTACAGTCTCCATAAGATTACTAATGAAAGGCAAGATGAAAAAATTTTAAAGCTATCTCTAAAAATACCTTAACTATTCCAACTGCCAAAAGCACAATGTATCCAACTTTGAAAAACAAACAAATAAAAAACCAGTGAGTTTTATATTTTTCTTTCTGTCTCATGGCTAAAATGTTTACATGAAAGCTCTACGATCCCTATTTGCATCTGTCTACTTCTATATATGCGTTTATATACAGGTGATATTTTTCTACATTTGGATGATATTGCCAAATGTATTTTGTAAAAGTGTTCTATTTAATTAAAGAAAAGTAAGTACTTAAATAAATTAAGAATTTCTAAAACTCTTGGAAGCATAGAAACCGAAAAACTTTTTAAGTCCCATGTGCTTCAGGTAAATCTTTGGTATACAAGATTAGTTTAACATTGCTGGTTTAATAAAAACAGGCACATCTTCAGAGTTGTAAACATTAAACAGAATCAGATGAATAACCTTTATCCTACCTGGGTTTACTAGTAACTCAATTACTCATAAAATAAGTAAATGTTAGTGGGTAAATGTTTATAAATAAACTTTTCAACAATGATTGTGTTTTACAATGTTTCCCCAGTGTCTCTGGTAATTTACATTCTCAGGGATTTGCTAATAAGTTAAATGAAATGAATTCACTGCATATCTCGATGATATTCAAATAAACTAAAACATAAATTGCTGAACATGAATCTATCTATTTGGGCTTCTTAATTTTTGCAGAGAAACTAAAAATATTTAGGTCTATTTATAGTATGTTCTTGTTACATTAAGAAAAAAATTTAAAAAAAAAAACTGCAGTAGGTTGGCCCCATTGCTTATAGTTAAAGGTGCTGGATCCCTTGGGGCCAGCAGGTGGCATAGTGGATAAGGTGCTGGACTCTCATATGGCCTACTGAGGTTCGAGTCCCACACCTGGTGGCTTGGAAATCATGCCATACGTGTGTGTGCATGTGCCCCAAATCCCAGGAGAATGGAGGAGTAGGGATTGTGGTGTGGCCATCCTCCCAGAGGGTGATTTCTCACTTCCTTTCTTACTGTCTCAGTCTCTTCACAAAAACCTTTAAAAAAGGAAAGAAAAAGAGGAGAGCTGTATCTCATATGGCTGGCTGGCTATGTACTTTGAATTCCAGCAGTTGTAGCTTGCAAACCACACTGGGTATTTGGGGAGGGGGGGCAGATCTTTACAAGGAGATGGAGGAGAAGAAACTGCAGCATGACCACTATCGGAGGATGATTTACCCTCTCCCTTCCTCTCTCTGATGAGTGCAACCATACCCTCAGGCCAAAAAACTGAACAAAACAAAACCAAGAGCACAAAGCTGTACTAAGAAGAAAAAACATACTCCAGAAATTTTGAAATGGAGTTCATCTATAGAATGTTGGTATGATAGGTAACAATGGCTTACTTTCTGTTTTCCTTGGAAATTAAAGTTACTAAGAATTAAAAATTTTGTCATATATAATTTAAACTACTAGAAATGATAAGGACATAATTCTGTATGCAAAATGTACAGGACAAATAGGCAGTATTTTTGGTAAGAAAAATTATGTGCTATGAGGGTGTATTATTTTTAAATGTAAAAGAATAATTCTGTACTAAAGCAGAATGACAGATGGTTTTAGAGTGTAAAAGGAGAATTAAAGACAAAAACTGAATGGATATAGAAGGCTAGCTAAGACAGAGAATCAATGAATATTATGTGTGCTTACACTGGCTAAAATCGCATAAATTTAAAATAAGCTTTTTTTTAATGAAAAAATTTATTTATTTATTTATTTATTCACTTGCTTACTTACTTATTTTTTTATCGCCAGAGGGTGTATGTGCTTAACAGAGAGGTGGATGAGAAAAAGCATCTCCCAATAATAACGGGTCATGCCACAATCCTTTTTCCACCATTTCTCCAGTCTATATGGATTATGGGAACTCCTGCCCTGTGTCTACGGTGCTTTTCAAGTTGCTAGGGCCAGAATCTGAACTGCAGTTGGCCATATGGGATCTGGCTACCTAAGCACATTGCTTAACCACTGCACTATGGGCCAGCCCTATAATAAGAGGTGGGGCTGAATTGTGAAGGTATATGTGTGAATTGTGTGCCAGTGTTTGCTTTGCAACAGTTTGAGTAGTTGACATCTAAATATTTTCTTAAAAATATTAAAAAACATACTGTCTCTGTTTTTATATAGTCACAAACAAAATTATAACAAATATTTCAAACATTATCTTTAAAATTCAGTTTTTTGAAATTCTGAAAGTTATTAACTGTCAAGAACTATGGAGTATTAGCAAAAATTTTTTAATATGTAAAAGTTTGTGGGAAAACATAAAAATAAATAAATATGAAAAAAAGTGAGTTTAAAAAATGAGCCTTAATATCCAAAGTACAAAACTAGAAGCTGGTTTTATGTTAAAATACCAAAATTTTCTTGGAGCACTAGTTGCTCTTTGATAAACTGTTCCTTTACCTTTTAAGTAATCTATTCAGAAAACAAACATTCTATGTTTTATCATAATAATTTCCTGTCTTTTGTGTGATCTCTATCATCAAGTCATTGAATACCCAGAAAAACTGAGTCTTCTCAATATAAAACAAAAACACTTAGTTTTTTTTTCTTTTTAACAATTAATTAACTTTCTTTAGAATTTTTAAATTGTCACTCTAGAAAACTTAAGTATTATATCACAGTTACCTGTGATCTTATTTAATCAAATATTTTAAACCTCTTGGTACTTCTGCCAACTTTCCCAAGTTAATTCTAAATTAAGTTCTTTAGACCACAGACTAACTTTGGCATGTTCCAGATGGTCCCTGGAATATTTCAAAGGATTCTGTTCTCTCTCCTTGTAAAATGAGAGATGTTCAACTGTATGAGAGTCATTATCAAATGAAGGTGATGCTAAACCTTCTCTGGAGTTATATTTGTATGGATATATAATTAGAAGTGTCTCAGGTGTCGTATAAAATTCTTAGAAATTTGATACACGGTATGATGTTGTGAGTAATAATTCTAGTTATTATTATTAAAATGTTGTCTGTCACAGAACTTAACCAAATCATAATGCTGCAAGTACAGGTTTCTGATAAATTTTAGATGAGACCACTGAGTTCAGTTAGAGTTTCCAGAACTCTAATGAAGAAACTAATTGGTTTATCAAACTGCTAACTCAACATGAAACAGAGTAAGAATTATATGGGACTGAATAAACTAATGAAGGATTTTTTTATAGTTCTGTTTGAAACACTGCTGGTTCTTTAATGTTTTGCTTTCTCGAATTAAGGGAACATTTCTCTTTTCTCTTAGCTATTGACAGCTTACAGCAACTTGATAAATTATACATTTGTACACAGAATTAAAAATTTGTCTTTTTTTCCTTACTTATCTCCCTAGAAACTATTTAAGTGAATAACTAACAATAATTTACGGAGCTAGTAAAGCTAGTAAAGCTCTTGGGATACCTTTTCTAGGTCCTTTTACACACAGTTGCCTTACACGGTATCTTACAACTAAGAAAGGAATGTTGTTTCCTGCCAGGACCAAAAAACTTATATTTTGGGAACCTGAAAAAAAGAGGAATTCATCCAAATATGTAAGTATTTCAGGCAAGTCGTTTGCTTGACTTCCTATCCTGGAGAGGCTTTTAAAGATTCCTTATTAAAATTTTTAGCAAGGCAGACTCTAGTGAAGAGAGGAAAAAACCTCAAAACAATGAACAGGCCTAGAATCTGGTATCTATCAAAAGAAATATGTTTTAGTTTTCTACTGAAACACAGTTTTTTCCTCTCTTCACTCAATCCCCCTACTATTTATATCAGAGACCATCACAGTAAGACCAACTTATTTATGAAAATAAATCTAATCTGTCATTTAATTTGCCTTATTATTTACATAAGTGTAACAGGAATGTGATTGACTATATAAGGTTTTGAAGTCTGCTTTGCTTAAAATTTTTTCTACAATATTTCCTAGGATACTAGGAAGTATCCTACTAGTAGCTACTACCTAATAGTAGCTAGCTATTATTTTCCAATCCCTTATTTCCTTTCAATTTTTCTCCCTCTACCCTGTCATAGAATTGCTGAAAATTAAAACTGTCCTTTTCCTGCAACCTTAACAAAGTGAAGCAGAATGACTTGATATAAACTGCATACAACCGGGTTAGCTGGTGGTTGGAGTGGCAACCTCTAATACAAATCTCTCCAAAGCTACAAACATGGAGAGTTCCAAGTCACTGCTTTGAGGTTTCTCCTGTACTGTGTATTATGCATGTCAATAAACTTCTTTGTTTTTCTTTTATTAATCATATGTTTCTGAGTCCACCTCAACTAAGAGCTTAGAAGGGGTCAAAGAAAAAATAAATTTTCCTCACTAACAGTGCTTAATACAGAAATGGCTGTAACTATCCAATTCTACCTCATAAAAAAAATCAAGATCCAGGGCCAGCAGGTGGCATAGTGGTTAAGGTGCTGGACTCCTACATGGGCAACTATAGTTCAAATGCTGGACCTGGTGGCTTGAAACTCATGCAAGGCATGTGTGTATGGATGCCCCAAATCCCATAATGAGAATAGAGGAGAAGGGACTGCAGTGTGGTCATCCCCCCAAAGGGTGATTTCTCACTTTCTGTCTCTGTCTCTTCAGTGAGCGCAAATGTCCTATAGCAAAAATCTCTCAAAAAAGAAAAAAAAAAAAAAAAATCAAGGGCCAAGCCCACAAAAATCTTTTTTTTTTTTTGGGGGGGGGGGGCGGGTTTCTGTAGGGTGTATGTGATTGCTAGAGAGACAGAGAGAGACAGAGAGACAGAAAGTGAGAAATCACTCTTCAGGGGGATGGCCACGCTGCAATCCCTTCTCCTCCATCCTCCTCCTAGGATCTTGGGCATGCACGCACACGTTCCCAGTGCAAGTTCAAGCCACCAGGTCTGGTACTTGAACCACGGTTGACTACATGGGAGTCCAGCAACATAGCCATTACACCAACTGTTGGTCCCCTGCCCACAAAAATCTTAACAGCAAATACAAACATGTAACCAACTTAATAACTTAGTTTTTCTTGATATATGATCAATACTTTTAAGTTATGTCTATTTGTACATTTAAGCTAAAAATTTACACAGAAATATGAATATGATTGAATGCCTAAATAAAGCTTATTTTAGCCCAGTATTTTGATTATATCCTACCTCTTTCTGTAGGATTTCTTCCCGAACTTGAGAAACTACAAGAGATTCTTGTTTGCTCTGTAGCTCATTAACTTGACTTTGGAAATGTTTTATAAGTACCTAGGAAATTGTTAGAAGTACTGAGTTAATAAAGTTCTTTTTAGAACAGTATTTGAAGACATAACAAAGGCAACTCATAAATGAAAAAATACATTTAAAAATAAAATCTCTGTAAAGTCTAAGCATGTGGAAGAAAATGGACATTATCTTTATGATTAAGTAGAATAATAGTTTTTATCAAAGAGCAATTGACTAAAGATAAGAAGCCTCAAAATTTGTGTAAAATAAATATCAGTCTCAAAATTTTAGACAAAGAAAGCTGAAATATAAGAACAGGTCAAAAAATAGTCTTGGAAAAAAATTAATCGCTCATTAATCTAATGCTGTACTTTATTCTAATGATTAGACTACACTAACTTCTGTTTACAGCTCTGGGAAAATAATGTATTTTAGTACTATGGCAGTATGACATTGTTTTTCTCACCTCTCTCAGACATTTTCTTACTATAAACTCAGTTGATATAATGCTTACAAATGTCTTTAACACTCTTCTCACTACTATGAGGGAAAATGCTAAAGGGTATCTATAAAGCAGAATAGACTGTAACTTTTGAAAAGCACTTTAAATATTTTTCATTAAAGTATTAAAACAGTCCTTTGTTTCTGAGCTATCTGTAATGAGATTGCAGGACTCATGACATTTCACCCAGTAAATAATTCTAATACTTCAGCATGCATCTCCTTATAATAAGGATATATCTCATGAAACTGCACAATATTTTTATACCTAAGCAAACTAATGATTTCTTAGTAGCCAGTTTACATTAAGGGATTTAAAAAAATTATATGGCATTAAGTAATTATAAATGAAGAAAGACAGAAATAATTTTTTTCTTGAAGTTTCCTCCACAAGCTTTTTTTTTTTGGAGAGGTTTTTGCCATAGGGTGCGTGCGCTCGCCAGACACAGAGATACAGAGAGATAGAAAGCGAGAAATCACCCCCCAGGGGGGATGGCCACACCGCAATCCCTTCTCCTCCATTCTCCTCTCGGGATCTTGGGCATGCACACACACACACCTGGTGTGAGTTTAAGCCACCGGGTCCGGGACTTGAACCACGGTCGACTACGTGGGAGTCCAGCGACATAGCCATTACGTTAACTGCTGGTCCCCACAAGCTTGTTTTTAAAATTAAAACCTATATAAAAGATAGAGTACAATAAATATCATATATTCAATTTGATTCATCAACTGCTAACATTTTGCCACATTTAAAAAAAACCTATTTTCTTAGATATACCAGTATTTTAATGCTGTTTTTTTAACCTAAAACAGCAGAAGAGGGCCCATGTACTCGATATCACAGATATTCTAAGTACATGTTCCTATTATTCAAGAAGGAGAACACATGTTTTTGAGGAAATGCTGATGCGCTGCCAGCATTCTCCACCATAACTCGTGGACAATTTCGCTTCTTAAGGGCTAGAGCTGTTTATATCTCTGCTCATTATTTACTCAGTAAAGGAAGGGTAACGAGTAGGAAGAATGCCTGAGGAGAATAACATGTTAGTAGGGACTTGGGATAGAAATAGACAGTTCTAATTCAGTTCAAATACTAGTGTCCCATTCATGTTAGACACGTATCTCAACCATTTTCCATTTGTCACCACCTATTTAAAGGAAGATTTATTTGAGAAATATAAGAATGAAACTGTAAAAATGCCTATTTATAGGGTATAACTTTAAAGTAGAAAAAATTAAACATATGGTAATGGCATTTTTTTTTTTAGAGGCTTTTGCTATAGGGCGCGTGCGCTCGCCAGACAGAGAGAGACAGAGAGACAGAAAGCGAGAAATCACCCCCCAGGGGGGATGGCCACACCGCAATCCCTTCTCCTCCATTCTCCTCTCGGGATCTTGGGCATGTACGCACACGCGCCCGGTGTGAGTTTTAAGCCACCGGGTCCAGGACACGAACCGCCGTCGACTACGTGGGAGTCCAGCGACATAGCCATTACGCTAATTGCTGGTCCCGGCATCCTCTTTTTTTAAAAAAATAAATAAAGCCAATAATTTTCTCTATCCATCAGGAACCTGAAAAGTCAAGTTAAAATATTTCCAAATTAAATAACAGTCCTGAAAAATCACATTAAGTCAAAAGAAAGTTTGTTAAAGGAAAATCAAAACAGATTTGTCACCTACCTCTTGGGTTGCTATTTTACGATTAAGTTCAGCTACTTTGGAAGAAGAATTTTCTACTGCATTTTGGCAAAGGAGTTTCTCCACTTCCCTCTGATGAGATGCCTTGAGGGATGCTATGTGAGCTTCAGTGTCTTCCTTGACCCTACAGAGCAGATGAAAGAAAACCACACATAAAAGTGGCTCTTCAGTCTCTGATTCAGAATTACAGAACAGCAGTATAAGATGCCTGGAAACGAAAGAAGTGAAGGGGAGGACAGCAGTGTGAGAAGTATTGTTAGGTGCTTTATATATTACCACCTGTGAGTTCTCACAACTACTCCACGAGTGCGCTATTATTTGCTGGAGTTGATAAGGACAGGCTTGAGTTTAGGAAAGAGTTATATATCCAGGCTTCTGATGATTAGTTGTTAGCTGGGATGCAAGCCCAGCAGAGCTGGACTTCAAAGTCTGGGCCTTCTTGTCTATTCTTCCCCAGCTTGGCCTATACTTTGAGGGAATCTAAGGTTCCAAAATATGTTTGAGTTTAAAACAAAGTGCTGGACATTTTATCTTTTAAGATAAACTTAGATTTTCTTGCTCAGATTCCTATTTGGATAATCTTGTCCCCTCCCTTTAGATTGTTCAAAGTTTTATGCATTGGCAGCATTTGCCAAGTTTTGGTCGGCACATAAAGCTCCAGGGACAGCTGCCTATGGTGATAATAGTGATCTTTATGGTGGTTCTCAGGCCACACAGGTAATCTGCAATTGATTGATTTGGACTGTAAGTGTGAGATAGTATTCATTTGTCTCTGTGCCAAAACTTATGTATTCACAGTCAGCTTAGTAAATGGTAAAATTATAAATACAGTTGAGATATTTCTTAGAAACAAATGTTTTCTTTTATTGGAAGGACTATAAGAATTGACAAGGTCAGGGCCAGCTGGTGGCCTGGTGGTTAAGGCAGTTGGTTTCTACATGGCCAACTGCACAGTTAGCAACCTGGTCCTGGTGGTTTGAAAAACACACTCTGTGTGTGTGTGTGTGTGTGTGTGTTTGTGCATGCCCAAAATCCTGAAAGGAGAAGTGGAGGAGAAGGGATTTTGGCATGCTCATCCTCATGGCGGCGGGGGGTGCTTTTTCACTTTCCTTCTCTCTCTATCTCTCTGGTGAGTGCATTTTCCGTCTACCAAAAATAAATAAATAAATAAATAAATAAATAGGATTTTACTTAAAGCAGATATTTTAGTCAATTGCTGTTAAGACATATTAACATGACAACAACCCAACTACAGACAAATTTGTAAGTTGTTCACTTCACTGTGTGTATATTCTCCATAGAAAGGGTCCCAATCTGGGACTAGGAAAGTTTATTCTTCACTTCTCATGATCTGAAAATCAGCTGGACAACACTAGAAAAATTTACAATTGTGTATAGGAAAATTTTTAGGGAAAAACCTAAATTTTAACTTATTTCCAGGAAATAAGAGGAATATGATTCTTCCCAGATAGCTTCATACTACTACCATATTCAGAACTGAAGAAACAAAGTTCCAATCTGGAAGCAATGTAATTGCCAGCATGACTCAATCCCTGATGTGACCGCCAACCAAGCAGTAAGCATTCATTAGATGCTTCCCAGGCTCATTCCACTCCTACGTTAGGCTGCTGTGCGGGTACATAATCTTGTATCTATCTGTTTGCAAGGAGCTGCACGGCTGTGTATGATTAATGCAGTCTTGGGACATATTATAAGTTATGTAAGGTTGGGAGTGGGAGCAGGCAATTTCCCGGGAAGCTCCAAAAATGTGTTGCAGAGGAGGTAGGACTTGAAACCAAATGAGCAAAAAGCATGAAGAAATGTGGCAGATTAGGCTTGCAGAGTAGTATTACAATAGTGATGATACTTGAGATGCCAGGCAGAGACACTGAGTCTTGATATTTAAGGAACCTGGGAGTCACTGGAAGCCACAATGCTTCAGATACAGATTATTAAAGGACATTAATGGTTTTTAAGCAAGATGATTAGGAGAGGGAAAACAGAAATGAGGCAGAACAAGGTGGGAAAATTATGTAGAAAAGCTGGTAGGCTGTACTGGTTTACTACAGTAAGAAAGAAAGCAAAGTCAGAAACATTTATATAGAAGCGCTCTATCAACTGTGAACCCAAATACTAAAGGAAGTAAAACTGGGCCTGGAAACAGAAGTCAGTACACTCATAGACAGGAAATGTGGAATTTGGGAGGAGGAACTAGCTTATAAATAAAAAAGAAATAGCATTTGAGAAACGATTGATTTAAAAAGTGGTAATCCAATAGTTGTAGTGATGCAGGATGTTGGGGTGGTCAGGCCCAACACCAGTGCCTGATTCATAACCACAAGAGGACCGGTACTTGTCTCACACTTATGAAAAATTAGAGACGTGGACAAATGGAAATGCAGCAAAATAAAGTTCACTGAAGGACAGCAAACCTCCCAAGTAGGGAGGGATCCCAGGAAAGGTTTGCCAAAGAGGAGCTGACGCAGGGGTTTTTAGGCAGCTCTCTGATAAAGAAGGGGGCTTCAGAAAAATAGTTATACAGTGGTGGGTAATTTATTATCCTATTCTTTGTGGGGTCAGCAAACCATATTGATCTGTACTTCTTATTAAAATGTATTAGGTCATTGGGAAAGTCATGATGCACTTTTGCATAGAAAAATAACTGATAGCTAGCAAACAGAAACTGATGCCCTTAGCTATAATTGTTTTGAGCCTTAATGCAACCAGTTCTGTGTTTTTTAAAACCTAGCCACTGTGACTTCATTTTGAATGAAGCTCACTATGTCTCCATCTTGGGCTTTATACTCTAAATATATGCCCCAAGCCTATCTCCTATCAGTAGGTTTAATGCTAAATTCGTGGAATAGAACAAGTGATAGGGCAAGCTCCATGGTGTAGTGGTAATGCACCGTTCAAGAGAAGCCAGATGCCACATGTGACCAGGCTGGTTCGAATCTCCAGCCTGGTCAGCATGAAACCTAACAGGCACATGTGAGTGCCCAGGATCTGATGGGCTAGAAAACTGGAGGAAAGAGATCACAGTGTGACCAGGCCCTGTGGAGGGCATTCACCTCTCTCTCTCTCTCACACATGCAAGTGCATGTGCCCTATCATGAATTAAAAAAAAATATAAAATAAAATAAACAGTGACAACGAAAAGTCTAAGTCTTGGTTCATAGAAGACATTGAATGGATGAATGTAGCAATGAAGAAAAACAGAATAAAATGAAAGCCAAGAATTGAATGTTTGGAAAGAACCAGATTTCTGGGGCAGGAGAAGGAAGGGGAATCAGAAGTCATTATAGAAACAGAAAAGAAATTTAAGTTACAGGTCCCAAGTCATGGAAGTTAAGGGAAGAATCCAGTCAATCAACATTATCACAGAAAATAAGGATAGAAAAAACATCATCAGGCTAGGAAAGGTCCTTATTGAGAGATCATGTTTAAAAATAGAAGGGATTAGAGAACTTTCCAGAATGCTTGGTGAGAAGCTGAGGAGCGGAGGTTGGCCGAGCTGCCCACAGCTACGTGCACCTTCCTGCTCCCCCACACTGACCTCAGCCCGCTCACCAGCTGTAGAAAATGGTGAAATAAATTACTTACTATGATGGTTTGGGGGTCAAACCCAATACTACCTAGGAAGAATTGAAGAAGGCTTACAGGAAACTGGCCTTGAAGTACCACCCTGATAAGAATCTAAATGAAGGCGAGAAGTTTAAACAGATTCCTCAAGCTTATGAAGTTCTCTCTGATGCGAAGAAGAGAATTATATGACAAAGGAGGAGAGCAGACAAAGAGGGTGGAGCAGGTGGTGGTTTTGGCTCCCCAGTGGACATCTTTGATATGTTTTTTGGAGGAGGAAGAAGGATGCAGAGAGAAAGAAGAAGTAAAAATGTTGTACATCAGCATTTATATAATGGTGCAACAAGAGAACTGGCCCTGCAAAAGGATGTGATTTGTGACAAATGTGAAGGCCGAGGTGGTAAGAAAGGAGCAGTAGACTGCTGTCTCAATTGCCGAGGTACTGAATGCAAATAAGAATTCATCAGACAGGACCTGGAATGGGTCAGCAAGTTCAATCTGTATACATAGAGTGCTAAGGCCATGAGAAACAGATCAGTCCTAAAGACAGATGTAAGAGTTGCAATGGAAGGAAGACAGTTCGAGAGAAAAAGATGCTAGAAGTTCATATTGAGTTCATATTCATTCAAAGGCATGAAAGATGGCCAGAAGATAACATTCCATGGTGAAGGAGACCAAGAACCAGGACTGGAGCCAGGAGATACTGTCATTGTACTAGATCAGAAAGATCATGCTGTTTTTACTCAACGAGGAGAAGACCTTTTCATGCATATGGACATAGAGATGATTGAAGCATTGTGTGGCTTCCAGAAGCCAATTTCCACTCTTCACAACAGAACCATAGTCATCACCTCTCATCCAGGTCAGACTGTCAAGCATGGAGATATAAAGTATGTGTTAAGTAAATGAAGGCATACCATTTTATCATAGACCATATAAAAAGGGTCACCTAATCACTGAATTTAAGGTAAACTTTCCTGTGAATAGTTTTCTGTCTTGTGATAAACTCTCTTTGCTGGAAAAACTTCTACCTGAAAGGAAGTAGAAGAGACCAATGGAATGGACCAGATAGAACTGGTGGACTTTGATCCAAATCAGGAAAGACGGTGCCATTACAATGGAGAAGCATATGAGGATGATGAACATCACCCTCGAGGTGGTGTTCAGTGTCAGACCTCTTAATGGGGCCACTGAATAACACTGCTGGCATTTTATATGGAGTAGTGAATGAGTGAAGGACTGTAATCAAAATATGCTCACTACTTGCTATTGTTTTTGTTTTAATATTCATCTATAGTAGTGTTTTAAAAAGTTAAATGAAGAATAAATGCAAATATAAAAGCTGAAAAAAAAATAGTAGGGATGAGAGCCATACTTAAGAGGAAGTGAGATAGAAATAAAAGAGGCTACTTATGGAAAACTGGCACTAAAAGAAAGAAGACTAGAACTTGATCAGATAAAAGAAAGATCTGAAGATATCAGAAAGCTCAGAGCGGGACAGTGGATAGCAGCAGGAGATCCCGAGGAACGAGGTGACCGTAAAAGTGCCTCAGGCATGAAAGGCTGTGCTCACAAGCTCAGTTTGAAGACTTATTTTGGAAAGAGGCCTTCTTCCTCTTCAACTGTCAACCTCATTTAATACTAGCTGTTTTCTTCCTTGAGCTATCATAAATGACGAGCTTTCATAAATGATGGCACTGCTTGGCAAGAAGAGCCCAATGGGTCAGCTTTTTAATACCACCTTGGTACATGCAGAAAGAGAGGTTTGGTCAGCCCAAAGTTGTGGTCTGGGTTGACGTGGCGGTTCGGTTTCATCAGACTCTGGGCTTCTAGCCGAGAGAGGATCCTACTACTCTAAAACAGACCTGTGCTCAGCAATGTAATGCATTACCTTAACATTCAGTTTATCCAGAGGAAATATAGCTTACTGTTTTTTAATTTTTATCTTTTTGTGTCCCCTTCATTTATAAATAATTCAACATTTTACCTTCTCATGGAATTTTCAAAATGGTTCACAGCTGCTTCACACTTCATCTTCAGCTCATTCCGCTCCAAAATTAGTCCCTCCACCTCTGTTTTCAATCTGTGGTTTTCCTGCAAAACCTCTGAAACATGGAAATCAGTAAAAGCATGTGGCTGGTAATGCTTGTTGTCCAGAGTCCCAGGGAAAGAATGAGTGTTGCCTTTACTTGGGTGTAAGACATCTTTCCTCACCCTTTTGGCACACATGTCCTCTTTACCCTTAGAGTTCTGATTTGACAGCATCATTCTCCTCTCCTTCTGAAGCCTCTCCACAGTTTTAGAAAGATCTTGTATTTCTCTCCCTTTTGCAGCCAGTTCTTCATTAAGTCTTGCCAGTTTAGCTTTGGCATGAGCCTGTTCCACCTGGAATTCTATAGACTGGAAATCTTTATCATCTTTAGCATTTTTCTTGAGTTCTAACTCAGCATTCTGATGTTTAAGACCCTCTATTTCAGCTTCAAGGTTTCTTACAGTGATTTGATGGGCTTCCTTAATGTCGTCCAGTTCCTTCTCCAGTGCTTTAACCCTGGAGGAGTTGTCAAGTTGGTTCTGGGATGCTTCCTTCAACTTGCAGGCAAGGAGCTGCTCCTGCTCCTCTAGTCTCTGTTCATACAGAATCTGAAGAAAAGACATGTAATATTAAACTCCTGCTAAGTACTTCATTAGTTACTGAGAGCCTGCATTTGACCATGCTCTACCATTCTACCATGTTCTACCTGGCCCTTCATTTAGGCACTCATTATACATTTTGATGTCGCCAATTCTCCGCATCTTGAGTGAGTCAACTGTACTGAAGTACTACTCTTTGTCAAATTTAACAACATACAGTCTTGATATATGTTATATCATTTCAAAACTGATGTTTTATAAGTATGAAATTACACATGTGCTTATATACCCTAAAACTTATTTTTAACCTTAAAATCAAACTTATATACCCTTCTCCATGCAAATTGTCAAACATACTCTTTGAGGGTAAATGGGTAAAGCTTATTGGGATTTTTGAAGTCTTTGAGAAACAGCCCACTGTCAATCTTCAACATTAATTTATTAATCTCATAGGGAGTTAACAAAGCTTGGAATCTGTATACTGGCACTTTAGTTTTACAAAGTTTATAAATGCTTTAACTTTGTGGAGGGTGGCACCAATAGTGTTTCATTATTCATTTAATGAATATTTATTGAGTTGCAATTTCATGCCAACCACTATGCCAGGTTCTAAAGACAAAAAGACATAGTACTTGTACTTGCTTTCAAATAGCTCACAGCCTGGGAGGACAGTGATACAGTAACAGTCCCCATATCCTATGGTAACTGTTTAAATTCAGTTTTGAGTGGTGAGTATCAATTTGGGGGTAAGCGAAGATAGAAACATTTTGGAACTGAGAAGAGCTATGTGAAGGCAACTGAATGCTTGGTATGTACTAGAAATCAGAAATGAAAGTGGAATGTGGCAGGTAGGGGGCAGCGGCAAGAATAGAATGGGATAGGGAACTGGTTTGCAAAAAGAAAAAAAAGCAGGATGTATAGATTAGATATATGAGGGGGGGTCTTCAAAAAGTTCATGGGGAAAAATTAGTATTTTGAAAAACTATGCATCAATTTCAACATTTTTTGCACCAAATAAACTTGTACTTTGATTCCATCTTCCATGAGATCTGAGAAGTCCCCTCATAAAAAGGTAGAAGGGTGGAAGGTTGAAGGTCATACCTAAGAGCCCCTATTTGGTTGGTGGAATATTAATAGTAATTATAACCATTTGCTAAGAGTTTGCTGTATACGAGGCATGATACTAGGGCTTTGCATATATTCTGACACTCAGTTTTCCTGATAATACCCTATGAATTAAGGATTAATTAAAAGGGGCTGGCAGGTGGCATAGTGGTTAAGGTGCTGAACTCCCATATAGTCAACCATGATTTTAGTCTCAGACATGGTGGCTTGAAAATCACACCAGGCATGTGTGTGTGCATGCCCAAAATCCCAGGAGGAAAATGGAGGAGAAGGGACGGTGGCATGGCCTTCCTCCTTCTAGGGTTATTTCTCACTTTTCCTCTCACTGTGTCTCTCTCTGTCTCTCCCCAGTGAACACACACTCCTTATGGCAAAACCCAAAAGAAAAATAAAAGAATTAAAATATTTATTGAGTGTATACTCTGTACCAGGTAGAATGATGACTACAATGGTAATAGAAATGGTAACAGAAAAACAGCCCCAGTCCATAGAATCTAGAATCTAGATGGAGAAATAGACCACCAACAATTCGGTCAAGATGGCTGAGATCATGGTGAATGCCACAAAGGAGAGGTGCTTGGGGCTGAGAGTGCCTAGTGCCTACAGAAATCATTCATCTACCAGTAAGTCCAGGGAGAGTTTTGCTGGACAAGCAAGGCTTGGCCTGATAGCTGAGGACAAGAGCACCTTCTCTTTGGGGTCAGTGAGGTAGGCAGAGATACTGATTAGGGTGCACACACTTCAGTGGTTGTAGGAAACATTCCAAGCAGGACACAGGTCTGCCTGAATGCACAGAGAAAACACAAGAGAAAGAAGGCCTGGCTACCTGTACATAAATACACCATTCATTTTTCCTCAGAGTAACAAGAACATGCTGAACAGGTATCAACCAAGGTAGGTGTGTGTGCACACGGAAGTCAGAGGTATGAAAATAGAATCTGGCATTAGTGTGAAGAGTTAGAAGAGTCAAAGTGGGTATGTGTAGATGAGTCAGGAGGTTACTGCGGTAACCCAGGACATTTTTTATTAATGACTGTAATACAGTGACATGCTGATGAAAACAAAGAGTGAAACTGGATGATATTTAGGAGTAAAAGTGGATAAATGGCGATACGTCAGTCATTTCTTTCACATAAAAAGAAACAGAGGCTCAGAGAGGTTAATAACTAACTCAAAGCTATGAACCTAAAAGGGCAGAGCTGGATCTAGACTGAAGATCAGTCTGATTCTTAACATGTATGTTTTCCATTATGCTATGGTCTGCAGTACTCAGGGGGCAAGGTCTGCGAAGAGGTAAAAGGTGATGACAAGATGAACTGGACGAAGTGTTAGAACACATAAAAGCATAGGAGCAGCCTCATGCAATAGGCCTGCGAGTAGGAACCGGAGAATTCACAAGAATCCCTGTACCTGCCACAGCCCCACTCTCACAGCTGGGTAGTCTTCTTCAGACACACAAAGCAGTATGAGCGCAGGAGATGGGTGAGCGAGGATACAGAGCGGGGAGGGGTGCCTCAAGGAGCACACTTCAGAATGTAGGCTAGTAAGAGAAGTAAGCACGTGGGGGCTGAGAGATCTGTTTGCCTTTTTTTTGTTTATGTGTGTGAGAGAGCGAGCACGAGCCCCTCAGTGGGGCATGGTCACACCACAGTCCCTTCCCCTCTGTCTCTCCCTACTGCCGGGAATGTGGTCACACATGTACATGTACTTGGTATGCTTTCCAGCCACACATCCATGCACTTACCTTCACTTTTTGAAACTGCTGTTCCATGGTACGAAGACTTTTCTTTGCCTCTTCATCTTTGCCCTCCAGATCGGCTTCTAGCTTTTTTATCCTCTTTTCCATAAATTCAACTGTATTTTTATCCACTGTATCACCCGCTGCTGAAGCAGCTAATATTAAAGCAGGTAAAGAATTGGGATATCTTCTCTTTAGAATTCCTTCCATTTCCTTAACCTATTAACATACATATAAAATGAAGCAGTTTAATGTCTACATTTAGATTCTGAGCTCTATCGGGCATGCCTAGATTCCAAAGAGAGATGATATTTGTATCACACATCCAGACTGAATCAAGTGGATGGAAGCACAAATTCGTTTCAAACTTTATATTCCTGGATTATCTCATTAAGAAATCCTATAGTATAATGCCTAACTGATTAGAGATATCTTTTCACATTTTCTTGAAACACATCTTGGGAACTGCTATTATATCAGTAATAACTAGTTTTCTGAGTATGGAACATTTTCCCTTCCCTCTTTCAGACCTCTTCATCTGGCAGTGTTTCTACTATTGATTGATTGAAAAATTGCTTACATGCACACAAATGTGCGACCCTGTCGTACTAAATAGAAAGCTTTCTAAGCACCTGCCCCTGCCTAGAACAATCTCCATCCTAACCCCAACCCCACAAAATGAAGTTCAGTCTCTTTTAAAATGTCATCTTTCAATTTTAATCCTCCTTCAAAGCACTTAGCAGAGTGCCTACCTGACAAGTAATGATGTTATCATAGAGGCTAAATACTGTTGATTTAGTCTATAAAACAATGACATGGTACGTGGTATTTCTATAACAAAGAGCTGCACCAAGGTCTGCAGAAATTCAGCTTGATATTACATAAGCCTATATGTGACCGTCTGGGTTTTAAAAGGTATTATATTTAAGATTTATCTTTGGAAAGCATACCTTAGAGCAAATTCTTAGTTAAACAGCTTTCTAGCCTTGAGCATGTGATAAGATGGCACCTGAGAGGCCACTGGGTGTCGTGGTGCAGAGCATGTTTGGTTAGACTCTGCACCAGCTTCACAACTTTGTGTAACTCCTCAATATAGTAGTATAAGATGGCACATACAGATCACATACATTTAAAAGAGAACTAGATTTTAAAAAGTAAGTGTACTTTATAAGTAACAAATTTATTTAAAGACTAAGAAATATTTTCAATGTACTTTTGATACCTTGAAATACCTATTACATTTTCGAGGAAAACTTAGATTTTTATCTAAATCTTCAAGTTTGCTTTTGTTTTCTACAGGGTCTCACTATGTTGTGACTCCCCACCCCGTGCCCCACCCTTCATCTTCCAAGTAGCTAGGGGTACAGGAGCATACGCCCAGGTCTCAGCCTCTGGAGCAGCTGAGATTACCTGCTTGTGCCACCATGCCTGGCTTTTAGCATAGGCCGGAAATCAAACCCAAGTTTCTCATGTTGTCTCAGCCTGCTAAGCAGCACTATCAACCATATGCACTACCATGGCTTGGCCTTTAATTTTACTTTTAATAAATTATTCTTTGGTCAATGAACCACTGTGGCTTGTGTACAAAGTAAATCCCACATTCTTTTTATAACTCTCATCAAAAATTAAACTTTGAAATATCCCATTAAATCAAAGCATGAGTAAATGCAAATAATCTGGAATTTTCATTATAACATGAACCTAATTGACTCTATTTGTACTTATGTTCTATTTAGGAAAAAAATATTTCTAACATAGGAATAAAGATATTTTATTTTATAATTAATCTATTTTAGAATATGGCTCCAAAATAATTCTAAATATATTTTGATATACCTTAATTGTAAGATATATATTAAGGCTTAAATCATAGGAAAGTAATGCTATGGAAACAGAATAAATAAGATCTAAAATGTATATAGAGCAATCTGACTATACAAAATCCCATCAAGTGGTGAATATTTTAGAGAGATACAATTTAAGATGACAAGCCAAAAAATGTTAAATGAAAGTGTTAACAGAAGAGAGCAGTTACTTATATAACACGGCACATTGGGCCGATACGAATCACCGTTTGAAGTCTTCATTTTGCTCTCAAGCAAGCTTTTCCTTTACTCCTATACATTCAGTTCTTCACGATTTCTCTTAAAGTTATTTAATGGAGAAGTAGTTCCTTTGCTCTTTCCTCTTATAATTCTGGATAGTTTCTACATTGGCTAATCCAATTCTTAAGCACGGAAGAAAAGCCAAAAAAATTCTGGACCACACTTACTTTATCAAAGATCTCTAACTCTTCAAACCATCTTTGTCTTGGTCCTTTTCTGGCAACTAAATCATACTACCAAATCATTACTGGCAAATGGAAGGTTAGGTTCTGTAAAAGTTACAAAATGAATTATTTGTCCAATTTTCCTTCCTCTCATAAAACTGGGGTAATATTCAGCTCACTGATGACCTCACAGTTGTGGGTTTGTGAAGAAACAATAGCCATATAGTTTAAGTATCATGACTTCACTACAGAATCATGCTCCCTTGTAAACAGATTTGTATCATGACTTCACTACAGAATCATGCTCCCTTGTAAACAGATTTGGAATTTCTTTTTTTGATATTTACTTAATGAATATAAATGCTACTTTACAGAAAAATCTTTAAAATAAAAGGAAAAAATTCATTATAATTCTATTTCCCTAAACAACTACTTCAGTTAAAAAAAATCTTTTACTAAAATTATGTAATGAAACAAATCTGAATAAAAGTCTACCCATACTGATCATGAAAGCAATCTTTTTTTTTTTTTTTTTTTTTTGAGAGAGATTTTTGCTATAGGGTGTGTACACTCACTGGACACAGAGAGACAGACAGACAGACAGAAAGTGAGAAATCACCTCCAAGGTGGATAGTCACACTGCAATCCCTTCTCCTCCATTCTCCTCTAGGGATCTTAGGCACGCACGCACACGCGCCCGGCATGAGTTTCAAGTCACTGAGTCTGACACTGAACTGTGATCAACTATGTGGGAATTCAGTGACATAACTGCTACCCCATCTGCTGGTCCTAAAAACAATATTTTTAAGCCTGAACACTGAGAGGAAGCTTAAGATGATGGCCAGTTCTTTGGCAGGATGAATGTTCTGTTTATAGGATGTTTTGCAACGTTTCCCAAGCATTACCAACATGTTCCCAATTTAAGGAACTCCTTTCTGTTACTTCTCTCCCATCTATCTTTGCTCAAGAGAAGGAATACTAACTCTAAGCCCAGAGTTTCAAAGTTCTGTGTCCTTCTTAGGTGTCTAACAGATCTGAGGTCCAAAATTACCTTCCATCAATCAGTCTAGCATCTTATAAGTAAGGCACAGTGGTCTAAAAATTCTTTATTTATAAGGCTGTAGATGATATGAAATGATGCTTATTACTTTAATTAAATGTTACTTTAACACAAGAGTTTCCAGGTTAACTATATCTTAGAGAATCTCCAGAAACAAAAAAGAAGACAAAAATGCACCATGTATAAACTACCTTAAGGAAAATTTATCCTTAACACATACTTGTCGCTCCAGATCCTGAATTTTTTTGGCATCAGCTGCTCTATCTTTCAGACGTATCTTCTGCTGAATAGCTGGGTTTCCAGATTCAGCTTTTAGTTTCTCAATCTGTCAATAAATAAAGAACATGTGGAGAAGCATTTTTAAAACACAACATAAAGTTCTTCATTGAAAATGATGTATATAGGACCAGCAGATGGCATAATGGTTACATCTTTGGACTCGAGTCCTGGACCTGATAGCTTACAATTCATGCCAAGTACGTGTGCATGTGTGCCCCAGATCTTGAGAGTAGAGGGAAGGAAAGGGGACTGTGGCCTGGCCATCACCCTGGGGGTAATTTCTTGCTTTTTGTCTCTCTGTCTCTGTGGCAAGGGCATGTGTCCTATAGCAAAAATCTCTCAAAAAAAGAGGAAAAGGAATGATATGATATATAGCAATATCCCTGATTTGACTGTTATGTACTGCATGCATACTTTGAAAAATTATATTGTGTGCTATAGAAATGTAAAACAATGAAGTGTGAATAAGAAATCATAAAAACAAAATATACACAGTAGGTATCATGGGGTAAGCAAAACATAAGTTCATTCATTCATTCATTCATTCCCCAATGAGCACTGAGTGAGCTCCTCCCACTTTCCAGGCCCTTCTCAGATATGGCACAGTACTGATGATACCCAGGTCTGACGAGACAAAGTAGGCCTTCGCTCTCATGGTGCTTATGCTCCCCACGGGGGTAGGTAGGTGATAAATAAAGGAAATCAGTAAGTAAGTAAACTAACTTTAGAGAGCGACAGGTGCTATGAAGAAAATGAGTTAATGACGAGAAACAAAGAGCCAATAAAGGAGGGACTGACAGCAACATCAGATAAGAGAGTCAGGAAAGTTCTTTCTGGATAGTGTAAATTTGACTTGAGCCTTGAATAAGGAGTGAGACTTGGGAAGAACCAAGGCCCGAGTATTCTAGGACGAGAGACCTAGTGCAGCCAGCTCAGCATGCTCAGGGTTTAGAGGCGCCTCGGTGTGGCTGGAAGAGAGTGACTTGGGGCAGTGTGTAGCCAGACAAGGCTGAATAAAGAGGCAAGGTTCAGACCAAGGGGGAGACCTGACAAGTAATTTAAGGAATCTACATTTATCCTGAGTCTAATCCAAAATAGACTACATATTTAAGTGCAATACAAAACCGGAACCTGCTTTGTTTTTGCTTCTGTCTAGATTTTTGCCATAGGGCACATGCGTCACCAGAGAGAGAGGAAGACAAGGAAAGTGAGAAATCACCCCCCAGGGTGAGGGCCACCACAATCTCCTTTCCATTCCCTTCTCAGGACTTTGGTGTACACACGCTTGGTGTGTTTCTCAAGCCACTGTGTCCAGGTCTCAAACTGTGGACAATCGTGTGGAATCCCGTGCCTTAACCACCCACGCCACCTGCTGGGCCCATTTTATATTTTTTAAAGCTATTTCAACTAGAGAGTTTAGAGCAGTGATGCAATGACACAAGGTTATATACAAATGACTCTTAGAACAATAGGGCCCGTCTACACAAATTATTCTGGTTACAATCTGTTACCTCAAGTTTGAGCTTCTCAATTTCTTCATTTGCTTCTTTAAGCCGCACTGCATCTTTGTCCAGAAGTTCCTGATTTTCAGCATACCACTGTAACCTTTTTTGTAGTCGACTGACTTCTTGTTTATGGGTTTCTTCTAAAATTTTTATTTCATATAATTTTTCACCTAAAAGATAAAGCAATATCAATAACATGATGTTAAGTTTTCAAAATATGAAAATAGACCAAAAGATTTTAAGTAAAAACCAATGCCAGGACAGTGCAGGTGGTGTGGTGGTTAAGGTACCGAACACTCCCACATGGCTGACCATAGTTCAAGTCCGGGACCTGGTGGCTTGCTTTGTCATTTTCTCTCTCTGTCTCTCTGTGTCTCTCTCTGGTCAAATTAAAATAAGTGAATTAATAAAATTAAATAAATAATTCTTCAAAAAATAAGAAAAAAGAAAAACAATGCCTATCTAATAAAAGTATTATGAATAAAATAAGAACCATGAAACACCTGAAATATACAATGTCGTGTCTAGTTTAATCCATTAGTAAACGGAAAAAAGCTCATGTGCTTGGAATACAAATCCTCAACCCTGTAGCCAGGTGGACTACGCAGAAATTTTGATGAATCAATTGTTTTCCCACTGACTTTCATTATCAAAGCAAACTTATTTCCATGAGGAAATAAATGCTGGGCTCAAGAGATAGTGACAAGGAAGTATGCCTATAATTGCATTAAAAAGTAGCAAAGGCAAACACGCATGAGTGCTTATCATATATTTACAGCAATTTTATATGATGGGTACTATTACTATTACTCAGTTTTATAGATGAGGAAAGCTAATGCCATTTTCTTACAAACAGCTGAGAATACACTTCCTTGTGCATATCTTACTTTGTACGTACCTCTGTAATACTGTAGAGGAAAGATCCATACTTTGGGGAATAGGGGCCCTTCTGATTTACCTTTCTAACCTTCCATTCTGTCTTCCTAAACTCTAATCCAAGGTATACTCACAATGCATTCATGAGGCTTACTTGAGTATTTAACCTCCATTCCTTAACTTTCAAATCTTACCATCTGTCAAGCTCAAATGACTCTTCCCTGAAACTCTTATTTAGCACCTGGTCTCTGTTCATGCTTGTTTGAAATTTTTTTCTTATTTTAAGGTTTTCTGCATTCTTTTCTTACTCCCCTTTGTTTTCCCTGGTAGGAAACATGCCATATTTATTTTTCCATTCTCTATGAAACAGTACAGTGTTACTAGTTCATTTGGTAATTCTTGAGAGTCTACGATGCTTCAGACCCATGGATCACACAGACAGGGCCTGCTCTAGGAAGGAACAGTCTGTCTAGGATGGCAGACAAGTCAATGATTAAATGTAAAATGACAGCAGGTAGCATAGTGGTTAAGGTGCTGGATTCCCATGTGGCTGACTGTGATTTGAGTTCCAGACCTGGCAGCTTGCTTTCTTTCTCTCTATCTCTCTCTGGTGAGCACTACAGCAAATTTAAAAAAATTATAATAATAAATAAAATTAAATAAATAATTCTTTCAAAACAACAAAACCCAAAATAATCCTTGATTTTCTTTGATCTTTTCAGTATACCTATTAAAACCAATAAAATACACATACCTGGCTAACTTCGAAATGTTTCTAAGATTACAATATACTATTGGAGTGCGATTCAGTTTCTATGACTTACATTCGAGATTAGAACAGCTCTGACTATACAGGTAAACTGCATACGCTTAGTATTTACCTGCGGCATGAGCAACCTGATCTTTGGCTTGGTCCCTCTCTTTCTTCATTTTTTCCAAGTCCACTTCAAGAGCTTGTTTGTCCTGCTTCAGTCTTTTGATTTCTTCCAATGAATTGTTTTTTTCTTTCTTGTTATTCAAGAAATATAAAAGGAAGTTATTTCAGACCACAGTAAATTGTGGTATATAGTCTTTCCTTTGCCTAATCCATCCTAAACACTGCAATGAAACGTTTTTCTGGATACTAGGTCTTATTTTATTATAACTGCCTGCCCCATACCGTAATCATTAATAGTTCACTCCACAGCCTCTCAGGGTCAGTTCTAATCATCTCCGCACAGCATTGAAGACCTTCAAATCTACTATTCTAAATTCTTTTATATTCTAACTGTAATGACAATTCACTAATTCTCTTGCCTGGATTGCTACAAAAACTAATTAGTCTGCTTCTTCCACCCTCATTCCCGACAGTCTATTTTCCCCACAGTAGCCAGGGGGAATTATTGTAAAGAGTCAGTTATTATCACTCCTCTGTCTCAAACCCTCTGGTGGCTCCTCTCAGGGTTAACCCAAAGTACTTGCCATGACCTTCACTGTCACATAAGTCACCTTGCCCATGACTGTGTGTCTACTGTAAACCTTCTCTCTCCCATTTTTTTCACCACAGGGATCACCTTGCTACTCTTCCAGCACCCCCAGCACATTCCTACCTTAATGGACTTGAACGTACAGTTTCCTCTGCCTAACACAGGATTCTAATTTTCATGTCACAGATGCATAAATATTTAGCATATCAGAAAAAGGAAGTTAAGTGAGTTTTCAACAGACCCTATACTCTACACTACTGTCAATAGTTTGAAGCTCTGTGTCCCATTCCCCAATCTGACAAAAACCTTCAAATCTAAATTCAAATGAAGCTATTCCCGATAATTCTGCCCTCTATGCTCTCCCAAACTTTTGTTGTGCCTCTCCTATGGCATTTACTACTTTCTATGTCAGATAACATTGATTTATATACATGCCTCTTCTCTTTATTGGGCTGAGAGCTCTCTGGGGCCAACACGGATTTACTTTACGGCACTAAGCGTGTGGCAGATATGCTCAATAAATGTACACAAAACTGAGCTCACAGCTGCTGAGGGAACTCTTGGACTCCCAGCAGCATAGAGGTATAGTTATGTTTCAAAATAACAAATTCTTACAAATTTTGTATTATACTACCATACAATTTGAAATTCAGTCTTATAAAGAAAATAAATCCTTTCTTAGAGCATTGTATAATCTTGGTTTCCTGCTGCAACGCACCTTCAACTGTATCATTTTGTTGTTTAATCTTCGAGGTGATCTTCAGCAGGTGTCTTTTCAGGAGAGGTGTCTATGTATCAATCATTCTATACAGACACAGACACAGGCATCTAAAACAAGTTCCCTAATGAATTCATATGTGAGGATGCCTTCTATAACCTACAAAAACCTAAATGTCAGCTATTAAACTATGGTATGTATAGATTCCTAGTGGCAGAGTGGTTTTGATTATTATGATTGGTGGGTTCTATAAGCATATAATTTCTGGGGACAGGAATAATAAAAATTATGCAATGCACAAAATACTTCTGTTAAAATAGAACTAACCTGTCCCAAATTGCAAAACTTCTCCCATAGATAATAAATACTGCTTTAGAAAATTCTAGACTATATTCTTTATTTTTTTTTTTAATGTTTATTTTATTCACAAGAGGGTGAGAAAACAGTAACTTCAACAGGGCCTTATCATGTCACAACCCCCCTCCCCTAGCCATTTGAGTGGTCAGGATCTTAGGCATATCCACCCCAAAGGCCAATGTTTTCAGGCTGACTTGGGATCTGAACTCACAATTGGTCACAAGGCTGCCTGTGGTTTAGTATGTTACCGCTGGCACCACTGAGGCTGGGCCAGGTCATATTCTTTATAATGTAATTTAATAACAATAAGGAAAAAAGTTATGAAACAGCATTGCATTTCACCTTTGTGTTAGGTATCTGGGATACAAACACTTGTAAGATATAGTCTGTGCTCTTTGAAAGTGCACAGAAAGTGCAATCTACTTCAGAAGACAGGTTTAAAAAAAAAAATCAACTTTTTTTTTTTTTTTTTTTTTTTTTAATTTGTCAGAGAAAGAGGGGAGAGAGGGAAAGCAAGAAATTTCCTTCCATAGGGAATGGTCATGTTGCAATCCCTTCTCCATCTTTCCCTCTTTTGGGGGCACACATACACACATGCCTTGTGTGTTTTTTAAGTTGCCGGGTCTGGGACTTGAACTGTGCAAGCTGTTCATTTGTGATCCAGTTGCCTTAACCAACACACCACAGGCTGGCCTTCAAGTAACTTTTTTTTTTTTAAGAATTATTTTATTTAATTTTATTTATCCACTTATTTATTTACTTTTTAACTTGACCAGAGAGGGACAGAGTGAGAGTGAGAGAAAGAGAAGCAAGAAAGCAAGCTATCAGGTCTGGGACTTGAACTGTGGTTGGCCATGTAGGATTCCAGCATCCTGCTGGCCCCTTTAATTAACTTTTTAACATGAACAATCACCTCCAGATTATTTTCTTATTTCAGATGTATACTTTTAAATGAGGAATTTATTTGAAATAAGGTACACATGTCCTAAATAAAGTTATTCCTTGAGGACTAAACTGTGGTCACTTTTCTTTGTTCTAAAATTTTCTTCTGAGGGGTCAGATACCTTCAGTCTTACTGAACAATTCACCTCACTTCAGTGATTGTAGCTTATTTTCCCTATCCAGACACAAGAGGATTAGTCAACTCCCTTATCTTGTTAAAGCTTAAACATTCCTTTTTGCTGGCCCACAATTTTAAACAAAGACTTGCTTTTTTAGCCAATAACAAGTTAAAGAAACTCTGAATCCACCTATGATCCCATATCAAGAAATGCCAATTTGGGGGCCAAATTAATCAATTACCTCCATGGACAGATTTACAACTCAGTAGTATGTAGATCTGCTCTCTCAGAATATATAAAAACGTTGCTATAACACGACTATATTGGAGTTCTTTCTCAAAGCTTCTTCAGTTTGTGTGTTTTTTTGTTTTGTTTTGTTTTGTTTTTGTTTTTTGTTTTGTTTTTTTTTACAACACAGTCACTCAAATTGGCTTAGAATAGACCTGTTCCAACATTTTATATGGTTTGGTTTTTTCCCATGAACAACAGCTAATATGAGTCCATTTGATAAATGCCTGAAGATAGGTTGGAAATGGGGGATACCATCTAAAGCCGGGACTACGCCATCTCTGCCATATTAAGGTCACATAAACACTAAATGCTAAATCTTAACCTTTCTTCCTTATTTTCAAATAGTACAATGTTTATACATCTCTCATTTATAATTAGAGAGATGGATTTTTAACTCTCATGGGGATTCTTCTACTAATCTTCACTATATATTTAAAATCTTTATACAACTTACCTGTGCCATCCGTAGTTCTGCTAAGAGATCTGTAAAACTCTGGTTTCTGGTGGGCTCTGACTCTTCAACTACTTGAGACAGGAAATGACGTCTGTGCATCTGTTCTCTGATTTATTTTCAAAATAAAAATTTTTAATAAGGTACTGTGCTATGGTTTGAACATGTCCCCCCAAATTCATGTGTTGGAATTTGGTTGTATTGTGAAGGTATTAAGAAAAGGAAACATACTCTGATTATAGGATTGAAAGGTGGGCGTTGGGAAGTGATTAGGCAACAGGGTGTGTCCCTCATGATTGAGTGCTGGTGGGCTCACAAGGAGGGAGAATGAGACAGACAGACACAGTCTGCTTTGTGCATGTTCCGCCCTCTGCTTTGTTGTATTACAAGACCCTCACCAGATGCCAGCACCATGCTTTTGGATTCTCAGCTTCTAAAACCATGAGCTAAATAAACCTCTGTTCTCCTAAATGATGTAAACTCAGGTATCTGCTACTAAGAAAAAAATGGACTAGAAAATAATCTTTTCAGTACAATTTTAAGTTCTCAAAAATTAAAAACTTATGAACATTGGAACTATATAAGCCACTGAAAGCAAAAATTTTATTTACTCTAAAGACTGAAATACTACCATACTAAAAGAAAAGCATACTTTAAGGAAAATGCTTATATTTTATCTAAAAAAATTAGACCCTGAAATTACTGGATTATGTATAATATAAAAATATTCCTCTCAGTTCTCAGATAAAAAAAATCAATGGCTCAGAAAGATATGTTGCATTTTCATTGTCACGTCATTATCTAGACTCTTTTCTGAGAAACACAAATTGCCAATCTGACACAAAAGAAACAAAACCAGTCTACTATTTTTCTGTTTTCCAGAGAAAATGCCTCCTCCTCCCTTCCCCATCCTGCTTCTCCTGCTTCTATCTCCTAAGAGTTACTCCTTCACCAGGATCCTCATCTCAGGTTTGGCTTCAATAGAACCTGACCTAAAACAGTAACTGATTATTTGACCATTTTTCTTCGTTTAGTATTACTAATCACAGAGTTCCTAGGAAATGGTTACGTATCTCGGACTTAATGACCAATCAAGATGAATAATGTTATTCAAGGTGAATAATTAACGTTATTTATATAATGTTATTCAAGATGTTATTATTCAAGGTGAATAATAACCAGGTGTTTCTGAAAGCTGTTAGGACAAGGCAGAGCTGCAAACAGACCCAGTTCAATTTCCTGAAACTGATGTCAAACTCAAATATGAATATGCTGAAAATACTAAAGTATGTACTAGTCATCTAACACCAAAAGGAATATCTGTTACCTGTTAAATACTGTATATAAAAGTTATTAAACTGGAAATCAGTGTACAAACAAGATAAATGAATGTAAAAGTAAGTACATTTTTATTGTTTTTAAGTAAACTAAATATTACTATAATAATAAAATCCTTAGATAGTCTCTGTATATTCGATTTTAAAAATTTCAAAAGGACTTACTTTAATGTAGCTAACTCACTGATTAAATTCTGATTTTCCTTAAACATTCTCTCCTCGTTTTTCTTGTTTTGTTCTTGGAGATCTTTCACTTGATTGTACAATCTTTCATTTTCCTTTATAGAAGTAGACAATTGATATTTAGTTAAAAGTTGGCAGTATTCGGGACCAGCAGTTAGCGTAATGGCTATGTCGCTGAACTCCCACGTAGTCAACTGGGTTTGAGTCCCAGACCCGGTGGCTTAAACTCATGCTGGGCATGTGTGCGTGTGTGCCCAAGATCCTGAGAGGAGAATGGAGGAGAAGGTATTGCGGCGTGGCCATTCCCCCCTTGGGGGTGATTTCTCACTTTCTGTCTCTCTGTCTCTGTCTGTCTGTCTGGTGAGCGCACGCACCCTATAGCAAAAACCTCTCCCCCCCCCACCAAAAAAAAAAGTTGGCAGTACTTATAATATATATGCTTGCAATAGATAAATCCTTTAAACATTTTTAAGCTTTTACATTTATTCAGTTTTTGAGTATGCTAAATCTTTTCCAAAATTCATACATTATCTCAGAAGGAAACTGGGTAGCTAAAAACAATTCCTTCCAAAATAAATAAAATGTCTACTTGTTTAAAAAAAAAATCACAAAAATTCCCAAAGTCGGAGAAGCTAGTGTCAGTATAAGGTACTGCATTTTAGGAGTAATGAGAGAGGTTGCAGAAATCCCCACATCCAGACTACGTGGACCAGGGTTGAAAAGGCCCAGTGAATCTCTTTACATGTTCTTCAGTTATTGGCCTGAGAGAGAAATATCACTGCTGAAGGAAGAGTCTAGAAGCCTGGTTTCTAGTGGTAAGATAATTAGATGTAGCCACAATGGGTTTTCGTGCGTATGTATTAGAGTGACTGTAAGCAAGAAGTTAAAGACCAGGTATTTCTGAAAGTTGTTAAGGCAGAGCTGAGAACACACCCAGTTCCACATGGAGTTTGAGCTAAAGAGTGTGTCAAATAAGTTGAGATTAGAGGGAGAAGAGAAGATACCAATCTGCACTTAGATGCTCTGGCTTATTAATCTCTTTAAAATTAAAAATTTTGATGAAACCAAGAGCTTTCAAGGAACAAATGAAAACTATGGACTGTGTCACCATATCTGGAACGGTGCCTGGCAGAAAGTCTGTGCCTAAATAGTCTCCCCTAAAATAATTAGATACCTAGGTTAGAGTGTTTATGGGTTTGTGAAATCTCCTTAAAAATCTCTGCTCTGGGCCAGCTTCATAGCATGGTGGTAATGTGCTGCTCAAGAGAAGCCAGATCCCACATGGAAGCCATGGTTCAAGTCCCTGACCTGGTCAGCCTAAGACACACTGGACATGCATGCCAATGCTCAGAATCCAGTGTGTGTGTGCAGGAGGTCTGAAGCAAGGGGATTGTGGCATGACTAGATCACATAGTGGGTGCTTTCTCTTTCTTCCTCTATCATGAATAAAGACAAAAAAAAAAAAAAAAAAAAAAAAAAAAACAACAGACAAACTTCACAGAAATGAAAAACTACTCTACATGTCAAGATCGGTCTGGCAGGAAAAGAGTCTGAACATTCTTACTAACTCCAGTGCTCAAGGGCAGTGTGTCCTGCAAAATCAGTCTATTTCATTTAGTGCAAATGCTGTAATCATTGATGTGACAGTGCTTTTTCTGGATGTCCCTGGGGGACAATGCATGTTACCAGCTGGCTCAATGCCCAGGCTCTAGTTGTCAAAGGAGAAGAATGTAATGCGAAGGAGGAAAGAGGAGTAAGGAAAGGTGGGCAAGAGAAAGGGAGTGAAGATAAAGTCTTAAGCTGGAGATCACTCCACCTGTTCTGGCTGATGATCTGACTGGCATCACTAAGATTCTATCACATGTTAAAAATATCTGCCTCTACAGGAACACAGATCTTACATTAAATTAAAAAATGTTCTACTCTTAGGGTATTAGCAACTGATTTCAGATTCATTTTCTGAATATAAGAGCAAAACTAGCCAATATTATTTACTGAAAATCACTACTCAAAACCACAGAAAAATAGGACAGTTTCTAAGGCACAGAACTATGAATAATAATACGCAACATTCACTGATTGGCTAGTACGCACCAGGCCAAGAGAGTACTTGCTGAGAGGTTGGTTTGTGCTATATTTTTTTTCCCTGTTATTTACTTTTTCCATGAAAGAGATGAGAAATAGAAAAAGTACAAAAGAGAGAGAGTATGTATGCATGCACATCCCCAAAAAAGTCTTGATACTACGAACCAGCCTCAGCCTCAGCCAGCCCCAGATCACAGGCACGCATGTGCCTAGTGTACTCAAGGTCTCTGGACATGAGCTCGGAACCTTTCCACGTGGGTGGGTCTCACAGAACATCCCGACTCTGTTTTTTATTTATTTATTTTTCCCAAGAATTATTCATTTAATTTTATTTATTATTTTTAATTTGCTACAGGGCAGACATGCTCATGAGAGAGAGAGAGAGAGAGAGAGAGAGAGAGAGAAAATGAGAAAGCAAGCTGCCAGGTCCAGGACTCAAACCATGGTTGGCCATGTGGGAGCCCAACACCTTAACCACCATGCCACCTGCTGGTCCCTCTGTCTTATTTTTAATTTCACAGTCACCTTATGAGGGGAGTATCCTCATTTCACAGATGACTAACTGGCTTAGAGAGGAAAGTGATGTGGTCTTAGGCTGCATAGCAGGTGGTAGAGCTATGATGTAGAACCAGATTCTTTCAATTCAGACCCTATGTAATTATTAGCCACTTTAAATCTGCCCATGAGAAATGTTCACACTAATCAAATTATTACTTCCTCTTATTTGTCAGAATTCCCTTGCCTGTTAAACGAACACAAAGAAACTTTAACATGCCTTATTTTCACAATGAAGGAATCATGAGCAAACTTGCCATGTGCGGAAGAATTCTCATACCTGTTGGTATCCTTGAAGAAGCGTCTCTTGTTCTTGTATTTCTTTTTGGATTTGCTTCAACTTTTCTTCAGTAACAGAATCAGCTGTTTCTCCAAAATGTAACCACTTTTGTTTTTTATTTGCTTCTTCAAAGCTACTTAACTGTGAGAAAAAGCAGAGATTATTTTACTAGGGGAAGGGAAGATGAAGTGAGAAGTGAGGAAGAAAACAGAAAGCTCTAAATGCTTAGGCCCAAATTGCCTTATAATATTGACCGCACTAGACTGTGACCTAATTACAGTTAAATCTGCACAGTGATGATGTTTTGTGTTGATGGTTCTCTTGAGCGAAGCAACTCAGAAATGCTACACAATGACATTCTCTTGAGTCTAGACCTTCTACAGCAGTTGTTGCTGAAACTTGAATTTCTTTAAAAATAAACTGATTCGTTTTTAAGAGGATGGCTTACAGAAGAAAACAATCAGAATAGGACAATTCAAATTTGGATCTCCCTCCCAGTCCCAGGGAAGATTCACTTTAGGCTCTAACATAAGAAGGCACTTTCCCTGAACCATGTCTGTATTTTATACAGCAAATATGGCGAGTCAAACAGCTCCAGGAACCAAGGATGACAATTTATTTAGCGAAGAGCACAGGTCTGGCTTTTTTTTTTTTTTTTTTAATTTAATAAATAAGAGGAACAATAGAACAATGTGTCTAGTACCTTGGCTTGAAGAATGTAATTGTCCTGATTCAATCTGAAGAGCTCCTTTTCCTGTTGTCTCTTTAGTTCTTCCAACTTATTTTCTAGCTCTCTCTCTTTTTCTGAGAATGTGATTTTAATTTGCTCAATCAGTGCTTGTGCACCCTTCCATTTTTCCTCTGCTTCCTGAACTCTTTTAAACATAAATAGTTCTTTCTCTTTGTTCCCACCAGGGTATCCTGAAGAATCCTTTTAAGGAAAACATTACTTCATTAAAGTAGATTTACATATTAAATTCAAACACAGGTCATTAGGGATAAACAAAACAAAACACACAAAGGATAAATATGACAACAGGTTAATAACGTTCTAATACCTAAGAAAAACAATAAATATTCACTGAGAGTAATTAAGATATCACTCTTAAAGGAAAAGAATCATGTGTTTATTATATTTATTATTTATAATTTTAGTATGACTTTATGACATAAACACAATATAGATATTAATTTGAAATTTAATACCTACAATCTGAAGTTGAACAGAGGAATCAGTTTCTGTAGGATCTTCAGCATTCTTAGGAATAGTCGGGGAAATTTTATTTCTGAGAGCTGGTTTATCCAAAGTTGGAGCAGGCCTGATGAGTTTTGTTCCAGATAAGATTTCTAAATATTATAAACAATGATAAAAGTATCACAAATGCAAAGTTGAATGTGTGTTCAGAAATCATGTAACAATAAGATGAATACAATGGGAGCTAGCAGATAAAATGAGGATTTCAAAACAGGCTGATATACAGTACTAAAACACAGCTGTTTCACTGTGCTAATTGACTGCACTCAGCATTGCCAAACATAATCAACATACTTCTCTGTTTGTCACAGATGGCTAATTGACCCAAGATTCATGTCAAAGGACAATGGAACTACATAAATGTGAGGAGAATGTGGATTAGAACAATTTCGGTATGTATTACTTTTTTTTTTTTTTGAGAGGTTTTTGCTATAGGCACATGCGCTCGCCAGAAAGACAGAGAGAGAGAGACAGAAAGCAAGAAATCACCCCCCGGGGGGGGATGGCCATGCCACAATCCCTTCTCCTCCATTCTCCTCTCAGGATCTTAGACACGCACGCACACGTGCCCGGCGTGAGTTTAAGCCACTGGGTCTGGTACTCAAACCATGGTCGACTACATGGGAGTCCAGCGACATAGCCATTACGCTATTTACAGATCCCAGTCTGTATTACTTTTAAACACATTAGTCCTTTAAATGTTCACAGCAATAATATTTCTAAATGACAAATCAAAGAGCATGTGATAACTTTTCGAAACATTTTGGTTCATATTAAGTGTGCTTTATAAATGATGTATATCAAGCTATTATATTGGAACCAGCCGTTGGTGCAATGGCTATGTTGCCATAGGTGATATCTATAGCCCATACCTCCCTCTTGAACTCCATTTATCTCTAACTGCCTCCTTGTCACTTCCTGCTCAGCATAACTAGTATGTTGCACAGACATCTCACAAACAAAACTCAAGTCTTTCCTCCACTCCACATTTATTATTCTACCACAGCTTTCCCTATCCTAACTGACAATAACTCCATTCATTCAGTTGCTTGAGCCAAAAACTTTAGCAACCCAAAACCAACTCTTCAGATTTTTGGTTCTACCTTCTAAATCTATTTTTATCCAGCCACTTTTCATTATCTCCATTGCCACCACCCTGGGTTAAGTCCTATCAATTGCGACTTTCAGAAAAGGAATGTAGTACCTTTAGATTAATTCTCTTCCATGTACAGAATTTTATTATGAAGAATATACAATTACCTTTTTTCCTAGTTTGATTTGAGGTGGGAATGGATCTCAAGTTTTTGCTTTTCATATTATCCTTTGAAGATTTCTTTTCATGAGTAGAAAATATCTTGAGTGGTGAACTGGGTTTTCCATAGCCTGAGCTCCTAACTGATGCATATAATGTGCTCTGGGGTTTTCTTTTGATTAAAGGAGGTGCACTTCGGGCCTTCTTGTACGGTACTTGTTGACCAGGTGTAGCCCCTTCTTCTCCAGAACTGAATTGAGATCTAAAGGTCTGTACACAATAAGCACAAACTGTTTAGTACCTAAATGAACTTCAACTATTGCTGATTTAGCAGATAGCAAAACAACAGTGATTATCAAATAACGCGGTTTGTAAAAGGCAAACTGCTGGGGTCAGCAGATGGTGTAGTGTTTAAGGTGCTGGACTCCCATGTGATCAACTGTGGTTCGAGTCCTGGATCTGGGGTCTTGAAAGCCTTATATGAGGCATGTGTGCATGCATGCTCAAAGTCTCGGGGAAAGAATGGATGAGAAGGGATTGTAGCATGGCCATCCCCCCCGGGGGATTATCTCTCACTTTTTGTCTCTCTGGCGAGTACATGCACCGTGTAGCAAAAATCTCTTTTTTTAGAAAAAAGGCAAAATACTTAAGTTCTCTAAGTTTAATTCATCAGAATTTTCGTATTTTCAAGCACACCTTCAAAGATAGCATTAAAAAACAGCGAAACAAAATCGTAAAGCAAAATAAGCTTACCAAAAAGCAAGACACGTAATTACTAGAATGAAAATGAAGGAAAGAAGGAAGAATGTATTTTGAAATGACATAAAATTAATTGTCAATACTCTGCCTTCTCCTGCAAAGAACTAGAGATGACTCTCAGTAGCACATAATTCAAAATTATGAAATGCAAATAGAATATTGGGAATATGGAAATGCTAAAGTAGGAGAGATCAAGAATAGAGAGAAGGCCAGCCATTGGCACGGTGATTAGGGTTGTTGGATCCCACATGGCCAACAGCATGGTTACACTCCTGGATACAGCGACTTGAAAAAAAACACACTGGACATGTGTATGTACACACTAAAAATCGCAAAAGAAATGGAGGAGAAGGGATTGTGGTAGGACCATCCAACATAGAACGTGCGTTCTTACTTTCCTTCTTCCACCCTCTGACAAGTGCACGTGCCCTATTTTAAGAGAAAAAAAGGAGAGAGAAAAAAAAAGAAAAGGTGAAGTACAAGTTTCTTCACAGCTCCTAATAACATTCCTATAAAGTAGCAAATTAGCTATAATGCAAATGATTTTTCCAATCAATGAGCACTACAATGATGATTAGGCCTTATTTTCTTATACTATCCAATTTCTGAATGATGTTTACTAAAAACATAAAAGAGGGAGAAGAAAAAAGAAAAAAGTACAGACTGGCTTCTTGAAGGTTAATGTTAGAGTGATATTTTAAAATTTGGGCTATGGATATTGCTGCAACAAATATCACTAACTAATATCCAGAATCTACTGTGGAGGTTAGCACATAATCACTCCCACTAGTTTAAAAAGCACATACTTAACAATAGTATATGTGTGTGTGTGGTGTATATATTTTTATTCTGTTATAAGGGCACGTGTGCTTGCTAGAGAGACAGAGATAGGGAGAGGAAGGGAAAGTGAGAAAGCAACCCCCACCCCCCCAAAGGAGATGGCCATGCAACAATCCCTTCATCTCCATTCTCCTCTCGAGATTTTGGGCATGCATGCATATGTGCCTGGAATGGTTTTCAAGCTTCTGGCACCAGGACTCAAAGCACGCAGTTGGCAATGTGGGATCCAGCTGCCTTAACCACAGGGCCACCAGCTGGCCCCCAAAATACATATATATTTATAGAACTCTTTCTCAATATATCAAATAAATTTAGATGATTAATACTCACTTTATTAACTTTGTCATCCTGAGATAATGATGAAGAATTAACAGATATTTTTTTCCTCAAAACATCAAGGTACGTTTTATCAATGTGTTCTTCTGTTGCCATTACTCTTGGACAGCTATCTTCCACACCATCATTTGTTGTGTTTTCTAAGATCATATTCTCATCATTTTTGCCAGAAATCTGGTTAACATGTTGTGGGTCTTGAGATACAACATTTGGGCTCATCTTAGGAAGTAAGGGGCTAACAAATTCAGTTGCTTTATTTTCGGCCACTTTCCGAGAGCTATAAAACAAAAGAGGACACAGAGAATAGTCCCTTTATAAAGTGACTCAAGTATCATTTACACACAGACACAGTGACTTTTCAAATTAAGTTACTAATGTTAAATACATTACTTGCAATTATGGTTAATAGACAATATTCCCATAGTATCATAGTTGCTTTAAATTTCAGGTAATAATTTTTCTTTTGAGAGGTTTTTGTCATAGGGCATGTGTGCTCACCAGAGACACAGATAGAGACAGACAGACAGAAAACGAGAAATCATCCCCCAGGGGGGATGGCCACACCACAATCCCTTCTCCGTCATTTTCTCTCAGGATTTTGGGCATGCACATACATGCACCTGGTGTTCAGCTTCAAGCCTCTAGGTCTGGGATCTGAAATGCAGTGGGCTATGTGGGAGTCCAGTGCTTCAACCTATATGCTACCTGCTGGAATCCCAGGTAATAACTTTAATGCAGTATAACACAAAATATTACATAGGTGACTCTAAAACCTACTTTAAAGAAGGCCAAACCAAACAAGACTGTTATTGCTTTTGCATAAGAAAAATAAAAACATAAACTTCTGAATGAATTTTTTACAACGTATGTATCTTTTATCTCAAAATGCATTTGAGGCAGGAAAAACATTTTACATATTTCTAGAAGAATTAAAGAATTACAATGTATGCCAAGGAGATATAGAGAAATTCTAAAAAACATAAATTTAATTATAGTATACAAATATTTTTAAAGTAAAATAAAATCACTGGTAGGATTTTAAAATAAAATCCTTTCCATGATCAAAAATACTTAAATAAAATTACTAATTCAGACAAACAATTAGATATTAAAAATCTTAAAAAAAAAAAAAAAACCTTAAGGAAATGTTCTAAATGTGGTATAGGGGCTCCAAAAATATGGAAATTTTTATACTTAAAATTTTTAATCATGGTCACTCATTTAATTTCATAATTAATAAAGATGAAAGAAGCCTTTAAGAGGCCTCCATTTTCACATTATGTAGATTGGTTTTCCAATAACTGTTAGAAGCTTCTAAAGTAGGTGGGATCATCGGAAAATACAACAGTTCTTTGCTTTTTCATAGGAGGAGAAACTGGCTAGATGCTAATAAAAATTTTCCCATTCTTGTGTGATTTTCTTTATTGATGACAGAGCACATGCACTTTGACTGTGGGGGGCTTGGGGGGAAGCACCTCCATAAAGACTGGTCATCTTGCAGTCCTCTCCCTCTAGTCTGTTGTATCGTGGGCACTTGTGTGCATGCCCGGTGTGTTTAAGGTTGAGCAGGCTGGGAATCAAACCACAAATACCGTGTAGGATCTGGTTCTCTTGAATAATGCATTACCACTGCACCATGCAGCTGGCCTCCTAGAACTTTTCTCTTTCTTGTTGGGTACGAACTACCACCTTGTATCTAGAGGAGTCATTTACTAGTCTCCTTTAGAATATGAGTGCTGTGTGGGAACCAGCAGTTAGCATAATGGCTATGTTGCTGGACTCCCACATAGTTGACCGCGGTTTGCGTCCCGGACCCGGTGGCTTAAAACTCACGCTGGGCACGTGTGCGTGCGTGCCCAAGATCCCGAGAGGAGAATGGAGGAGAAGGGATTGCGGCGTGACCATACCCCCTGGGGGGTGATTTCTCGCTTTCTGTCTCTATGTCTCTCTCTGTCTGGCGAGCGCATGCACCCTATAGCGAAAACCTGTCCAAAAAAAAAAATATATATGAGTGCTGTGATGACAAGAACCCAAAATATGTGGCTTAGTGGTCACGAAATTGATAACTAGAAGTTGGAAAGATAGTGACCTATGTTCTCTAGTGGCAAAACATTAGGTATGGTAGATTTACAATAGACAGAGCATATGCTTGGTGAGCCCAGAGAACTAAGAGAAATAGTTGGAGAGAACAGAGTTATTACATGCTGGCTGCTAATGGCTGCTTTTGATAAGGTATTACACCAAAACATGAGCTGGAGACAGAATGAGCTGGTTTGTAAACAGAACTGATAAAGAATGGAGTCTAGAAATTCAGGGTTTCTTGAGTTCATTCTGTATCTAGACACTAACAGTCATATTTGACATTGAAAAATACTATGAGAAAGCAAGATTTCATGAAACTTTTCTCAGCTGAAAGAGTGACTCAGTACTTTGGCAAAGATCACAATTAACGGTCTCATCTTCATACTTAAGGTTATCGTTCCTCAAAATATCCAGCCAGCTGCAAATAGAGAAAAAAAAAAGCCAGAGAGACAAGGAACCAGTAACATAAATCATATCTAAAATCTCTGTATGGCAAAGAACTCTGTTTTGTTATTACTGGCACACAGAACTGCTTGGAACCAAGGGATCAGAAGGCTACCAAACTTTCTGAAGAAACTATCATGCCAAAGAAAGAAAACACATTCTATAAAAAAAAAAAAAAGAAAAAAAAATGGAAAAATAAAAAGTCAACAACTAGGGCCTTACAACTACCTTTAGGCAGGAAGTGGACTGAGGAAGAAGTGTATCCCTCAAGATGGTTGTATCCTCCCCACAAAATCCACTTTGGTTCTGGTCAATGGTGGTTAACATACAAGGGGACTAAGAAAGCTGGTTGAAAATGGAATTAAAGTGTTTACTAAATGGAATTAAAGTATTTATTTGAAACTTCTGCAGTTTTTTTGGTGATGCACATTTTCTATGAAGTTTCTGAAGACTCCTTCAAACTGTGATATTATGATATATGTTGCCTGTGTACTACATACACATGTGTGTACATATATTGTTTTCTGTCCATTGCTCCTGACTTGTAACTATTTAGCCTTTTGTCCTTGGTTCTGAAGCTTCTCAAGGCAGGCCATAGAACTGATCATAAAGAAATTAAGATCCATCTGCATTCCAGAAGGGTTCTGCCCATAAAGGAGAAAGAAATGTCACAGAAGGGTCAAAAAGAACCTGGAGAAGCCTTGCCGGGTGTCCTCATTCAGTTTATTAGCATTAGTCAGAATGCCCTTTTGACTAACCACATTTCCACATGGTTGTCCATGCTTCCATCATGCCTATGCCATGACGTAGTCTCCATAAAAATCCCAAAAGGACAGGGATTGTAGAACTTCTGGACAGTTGAACACATGGAGGCTTGGAGAAAGGACTTATCCTTGTGCTGGGAAGGTGGTACACATCAACTACTTGGGGATAAAGCCCGCAAGTGGGACCCCTTCTAGACTTTGTCATACGTATGTCTTCATCTGGCTGTTAATTTATATCCTTTAAAATTTCCTTTACAATAAGCTGGTAAATGTAAGTAAGTATATTCCTGAATCCTATAAGTCACTCTACAAGATTAATCAAACCCTGAGAGGATCTTGGGGACCACCCCCCAACTTGTAATTGGTTCATCAGATGTTCTGGAGGCCTGAAATTGCAACTGATGTCTGAAGTGGGAATAGTCACGTGGGACTAAGCCTTTAACCTGAGACCTGATGCTAGCTACTTGGAGATAGCCTCAGAACTGATTCGATTAGAGGTCACCCTGCTGGTATCTGTTGTAGAACTGACCACTTTCTTGCTGGTGAGGGAAAATCCCTCATGTTTTGGGGTCACATAGTGATCTGTGTTGTCAGTTTATGATGGGTGTCAAAAGGTTCATGGAAAATGCATATTATGAATAAAGTATGCATGGATTTTACATTTTTTTAAATACCAAAACACATTTATACTTTTATTCCATTTTTCTGTGAACTTTTGAAGTCCCCTCCTATAGAAGGAGCAGTTGAGTTTGTTTTTCTTATTCAGACATACAAGTACAAAACAAATCCTCCAAGGCATGGAATCAAGGGCTGCACAGAACAATATATTTATAAGATAGTTTCTTCCTTAGGAGCAGAATAATGGTCTAATCAAGGAAAATGTCTAACCCCAAAGTAGGGTGTCTTTACAAAGTATTTCCAAAGGCTTTCAAAGTTGCCACAGATTGTTATACTCCCCTCATAATTTTTCTTTCTGAATGGGGGTATCTATTATAGTTCCACTATTACATATTGCATGAGGGTGAGGAAGTACATAACTTTTTTTTTTTTTTTTTTTGGAGAGGTTTTTCGCTATAGGCGCTCGCCAGACAGACAGAGAGAGACATAGAGACAGAAAGCGAGAAATCACCCCCCAGGGGGGATGGTCACGCCGCAATCCCTTCTCCTCCATTCTCCTCTCGGGATCTTGGGCACACACGCACACGCGCCCGGCGTGAGTTGTAAGCCACCGGGTCCGGGACGTGAACCGCGGTCGACTACATGGGAGTCCAGCGACATAGCCATTACGCTAACTGCTGGTTCCCAGGAAGTACATAACTTTTTAATTCATCCATTGGCAGACAAGGGGGAGCCACACCCAAACTTAATAGAGAGGACCTTGTGTTGTATAGAAATCTGAGGCCCCTAGGACCCAGTAAGCTAGATGGGCTCGTAATAAATGTGAGCTGAAGTGATGTGACACTTCTGTGTTGGGGCAGTAAAAGAATACTTAAAAATATGCTAAGCTGTTCTCTCCATAAAACATGAACACCTTAAAATGATGTGCTGATGACAGAAGCAGCTTGGATCCCTAAATGTGTGAAGCACAGCCCTAATCCAACTCCACTGACCCACATGTGATGATGAGCAAGAAATAAATTTTTGATGAAGTTTAGCTACTAAGATTTCAAGCATTACATTATAGCAGGTAAGATTATTTACTCTGAAACTTACTAAAGATTTTTTAGAAATGTGTTCTAAAGATATATTACTGACATTACTGTAATTACTGTCATGACTTTAATGTAAGTGTACTTGTTTCCAGCTTCTAACACAAATATAAAAATGTTTTAGAATTCATATTCTGAAATGGTTTCTACCTTTAAGAACAAAAACTTATGTAAGAAAATATCTTCTGTAACACTAACATACTCCTAATAGCAATGACGAGTGAGCCCAATATCCCCTTTAAAAATTCTAACTAGAGGGAACCAGCAGTTAGCGTAATGGCTATGTCGCTGGACACCCACGTAGTCGACCACGGTTCGTGTCCTGGACCCAGTGGCTTAAAACTCACGCCGGGTGCGTGTGCATGCGTGCCCAAGATCCCGAGAGGAGAATGGAGGAGAAGGGATTGCGGCGTGGCCATCCCCCCTGGGGGGTGATTTCTCGCTTTCTGTCTCTATGTCTCTCTGTCTGTCTGGCGAGCGCACGCGCCCTATAGCGAAAACCTCTCAAAAAAAAAAAAAAATTCTAACTAGCACTACATATCAGTCAAAGAATACTAGACTTAGCACTCAGGTGGATTTCAGTGTAAGCTTCAAAGCCTCATTTTCTTTCAACTAGCACAAATGCACAAATAAGGCCGATAAGTCAATGCAAGTGAATTTAAATGATGAAGATGTACTTTAGGAAGGGACTCTAAATAGGTCTATTAAAAATACATACTGATAGATAGATGCCTATGTTTCTTGGCTACAGTCATATGACCTTGGCAATGACTTTACTCATTTTAACCTTTTTTTAAAATTTATTTTTTTTTTTTTTTTGGAGAGATTTTTGCTATAGGGTGCATGCGCTCGCCAGAAAGACAGAGAGAGACATAGAGACAGAAAGCGAGAAATCACCCCCCAGGGAGGATGGTCATGCCGCAATCCCTTCTCCTCCATTCTCCTCTCGGGATCTTGGGCATGCACGCGCACGCGCCTGGTGTGAGTTTTAAGCCACTGGGTCCGGGACGCGAACCGCAGTGGACTACGTGGGAGTCTAGTGACATAGCCATTATGCTAACTGCTGGTTCCCCTCATTTTAACCTTTTAAACCTCAGTTCTTTTGTTGATAAAATAGGGATAATAATGGCCATACCTCATAGAGTTGTTGTTTGGTTAACTGAAATAATGTATGTAAAGAACTCTGCACGGGACCTGCCCATAGTAAACAAAAATGTTAGCTGTTATCATCACCATCTGATTCTTGTGACAGTTACAGCATAAACTGGGTTTACTTCCTTCATCACTTGAATGATGGAGATATAAAGATGTCTGTCCTACCCGTGATAAATATCATGTGAGATACTGGATATGACATTATAAGTGCTACATGAATGCAAAGCTGTCTTATGACGAGGTTATTAGGATGTGCTATCCTGAACACAGAAGAATGACAGTGGGTTACACATACTTCCTCTAAACTAGATTGGAGCTGGAGGATTTTCATGACACTCATTTCTCTGTGACCACAGAAGTCACCCTGTGAGACAATGGGCAGTCTATGACTAGTTGAAACTAACCAGTTTATAAAGGAGCAAATCTGTAACTAACATACAGAATCAAATTCACTTTCCTGGGGCCAGCAGGTGATTTGGTGGTTAAGGTGCTGAATTCGCACATGGCCAATCACAGTTTGAATCCTGGACCTGGTGGCTTGAAAATCATGCTAAGTGCATGTACGTGTCTGCCCAAAATCCCAAGAGAAGAATGGAGAAGAAGGGACTGACGCTGTTCCCCTAGGAGATGATTTCTTAATTTCCTTCGCTCAGCGTCTTTCTCTCTCCAAGGAGCACATACATCCTATTGCAAAAATCTAAAAAGAAAAAAAATTAACTTTCTCCCTCATCATGAATCAAATGTCCCTGCACATTTGCTGAATATTAATTGACAGAGGACAAATATAAAAAGGAGAGCACAGTGACTAGCAAGTAAGACTCATAGACTGTATATTAGCCACTAATCATTCATTAGGAATGATTACACAGAGCAAATCATTGTAAAAGTTACCAGTGACAAAACTATAAACAATTAAACAAAACCTCAACCAACCAATCCACTAGCACAATAATTCCAAAACATTCATACCTGACAGGCTGTAAATCAAAACCAATGACCCCAAAGGAATCTATTCTGATAGGTTTCATGAGCTCCTCTACTGTGGGAAGATCTAAGAACAGAAAAAAGTTAAATTAGAAACCGAAAATTTTATGTAAATTGCTTAATCTACATACCTAATACCAACAAAATTATAACTTGCTTGTACTAAGGAAATTCCCTTTGATATTTATCAGATACAGTCATGCACTCCAAAATGACACTTCAGTTAATGATGGAATGCAGTGGTTCTGATCATAATGAAGGTGAAAAATCCCTAATATCTACTGACATCATAGCAGAATCTACTACTCATATGTTTGTGGCGATGCTCGTGTAAACAAACCTAATGCACTACCAGTCATATAAAAGTATAGCAAATACAATTATGTATAGCACTGGTATTGATAATGAATGACTAAGTTACTGGTTCATTTATTTACTGTACTATAGATTTTATTGTTATTTTAGGTATGCACCTACTTATAAAAAAAGTTTACTATAGGGGCCAGCAGGTGGCATGGTGGTTAAAGGCACTGGACTCCCACACGGCCGAACATGGTTCGAGTCCCAGACCTGGCGGCTTCCTTTCTCATTTTCCCTCTCTCTCTCTGTTCCTCTCTGGTCAAATTAAAATAAATAAATGAATAAATAAAGTTAAATAAAATAGTTCTCTCTAAAAAAAGTTTACTATAAAACAGTATGCTACGTTATACCAGCAGCAGCTTCATCTATTTTGTATTTACTGTATCTCTTGATTGCATCACTTCCTTTATGTTTGATTTAATCTCATTTTGTACATCATGGCTCTTCTAGTGGAACAGATGTTAAGGTGGAAGACAATGGTACTGACAATTCTTACCTCCAGTGAGCCAAGGCTATGTGTGTGTTTGTGTCTTAGTTTTGAAAAACAAAAAAATTTAAGTAAAAAATAAATAAAATAATTTTTTAGAACAAGGCTATAAAGAAAAATGATGGGGGGGTGCTGGATCTGAGGCAGAGTGGTAACATGCTGCTCAAGAGACTAGATTCCATATGGTGACAGATGTTCAAATCCCTAGCCTGGTCAGTCTGAAACACACTGGACACAGGTGAGAATGCCTACCATCTAATGGAATTGAGGGTTGGTGGACAGGGATCATGGCGTGACCAGATCCTAGAGTAGGGTAATGTTCTACGCCTTTTCATTCGTTCCCTGCTCACTGACTTACCTAGACCAATTTCTAGTCCTGTAAGCTCCATTCATAGTAAGTGCCCTATTATTACTGTTGCTTTTCTACATTTAGATCTGTTTAAATACACAAATACCATTGTGTTACTACTACCTTCAGTATTCAGTGTAATAACACAGGTTCATAGCCTAGAAGAATAAGCTATACCATGTAGCCTAAGTGTGTAGAAGCTATATTATCTAGGTTTGTACAAATGCACATGATGGTTTTGCACAACAAAATCACCTAATGACAGATTTCTTAGAACGTATTCCCACTGTTAAGTAATGCAAGTCTATATATCAAATATGTATCAACTCATACATTCTTGCTAAGTACGTATCTAATTGACCCCAAAATACTGTTCTCTACCAAAAATGAAGGAAAACTTTAATATTAATGTATATGTGAAAGGTAAAACATCAACTTAAGTGATTTCTTAATTTGTTCAAGGTGTATTAGATGAGGAACTGAAACTGTATTCTGTTCTTTGCTCTAACTTAATAAACCATTAATTCCTGTATTTCATTTGAACGAATCTTTTAAGTTATAAAAAAAATTACCACAGCAAACTGTATTTAAATTATACTGGAGACTGTTTAGGGAGGGTCTCAGCTAATTCAAAGATCTAACTATCCATCTTTACCAGACTCAGTGGTAGAATTGTTTCTTGAAGATTCTTCATTTTCCTGATGATCTTTTACAGAGCTCTTGACATTTTCCATTGCATTATTCTCAATTCTTTGTCCATCTGCATCTCCCAGAGAATGGGCTATATGACAATAAGCCTGATGTAGGGCTTCAATGTCACTGTTGCTTTGTCCATAAGAGACACCTGATGAGATGAATGTAATCCCCAGGTACAATTACACCACAGATACACGAGAACGATAAAACACTAACATCATTCCTTAGTCTGAGAGGAATGGTGAACAAGGTTGTAGGACAATAGCAACATTATGGAAACAGAGTTAAATACAAACCTGGGTAATCTGTAGCTGTAGCTTACCAGCGCGAAATCACAGCAGGCCCCATACCTCTACTCAGCAAGCTGAGCTGTGTCCTGACAAGGTCATTGTAAAATTTGACTTCACTAGTTATTGCCCTTTTCCTACCATCCTTAATGAAGCCCTCTGCATTTGATAAAACTATTCTCAAATTTCCCAAACTAACAGGTTCCTTTGAAGGTCTCTACCACACCCTTACCACTATCATTTTCTCTTTTTCTCTGCTTTTCTGTACTAGCAAGCATCTTCAAGTCTGCATTTTTTTCCATTGCAATTCACTCCTTTAACTTGGCAATCTAATTTATGTTTCAAGATCCTGCTAAAACTGTATCCTCAAAAACAATTTCCTAATGGCCAAACCTATCCACCTTTAGTTCTCTTTAACATGAGAGACATTTGCCATTGTCCTTTTCCTGTATCCCTTCTTTTCCTTGATAGTCCAAAGACTTTGATGGCTGTGTTGTCATCTTTCATGGTCTATGGGTCATCTCAGGGCTCTATCTTTGGTCTTTACTTTTTTTTTCTTTTGCCCTGGCTAAATTCATCAAGATCCTTAGCTTCAACTTAATCCTTGTTATCTGTATGCTCATGATTCCCCACTCTGTCATTTGCCCTTACCTCTTCTGAATATCAAACTCTTAACAGACACCTAGATTGCCCTGTAAGTAAAAGGCATATAATGTATCCCCAACTGAGTTCACTGTATTTCTCCATCAAAACTTGTTTTTCTACCAGTATTTCCTATTTTAGCTAATGGATCACTACTTACTCAGTAACCCAAAAATAGAAACCTTGATGTCATCCTTCACTCTCCTTCCCTATTAACCTTCTCTTCTCACCAACTGGCAAACAAATTCTAGAAAAAAGAATTCAAAGAAGCCAGTGACAATAATGATCTTGGATTTGAGTATTTTCTTACTCATTTCTGTACTTTTATTAAGAATTTTCAAAATCAGGAAAAAGAATGAGTCACAGAAGAGTAGGAAAAAAGAAAAGTAACCAGTCTCCTCTGAAGGCCCACTGGTGATCAATTAATGCTTAAAAATAGAACAGTATTTTGGAACCAGCAGATGGTGTAATGGTTATGTCACTGGACACCCACGTAGCCAACCACAGTTTGAGTCCTGGACCCAGTGACTTAAAAACTCATGCCAGGTGCGTGTGCATGTGTGCCCAAGATTCTAAGAGGAAAATGGAGGAGAAGGGACTGTGGTGTGGACATCCATCCTGGGGGATGATTTCTCGCTTTCTGTCTTTCTGTCTCTCCAATGAGAGCACATGTCCTATAGCCAAAATCTCTCTAAAACAAAACAAAACAAACAAAAAAAAACCCCAGTATTTTATCTTACAGCTTCATCTTCCTCTATATACAACATAAAATAATGTACAACTATGAAGAGCTATTTCAACTCTTAACAAAAGAAGTCGCTGAATGCCACATATACAAATGGGTAAAAATGGATTACAATGAGAAGTCTTTCTAGTTAGGTAGCCTACTATCTGGAGCATATTCAATAACAAATTTACTTAAGTAAACTAAAAACAAAAAGGAGGAGGATGGTGTCAGTGCAGAATTGCCCACAGTTGGGCCAGCCTATGAACTGGTGGTTCCATGAGCTGGATCCCATGGGGCCAGTTGTGTGATCTGAGTCCCGGATTCAGTGGCACATGGGTGCATGTATGTGTCCTCAAAATCCCAAAGAAGGGAGAAATGGAGGAGGAGGAATTGAGATGTATCCATTCCCCATGGTGGATACTGTCTCACTTTTCCTATCTGTCTTTATGATAAATTAAAAATGAAATTAAAAACGAAAACAAAAAACTGCCAGTAGTTAGGCAGCAAAGATTTTCTAGAAGGTCACGAGGAAAAAGGTCTTGCCTGTTAAAGTGAACCTAACTTAAGGGGAAAATTAATTTTTATGTAAAAAAGAAAGAAGCAAGGTGTTTTTTTGCCTCCATAAAAATACCAGGATATTGGGACCAGCAGTTAGCATAATGGCTATGTTGCTATGTAGTTTACTGTGGTTCGAGTCCCAGACCTGGTGGCTTAAACTCACACTGGGTGTGTATGCGTTCGGGCCCAAGATCTCGAGAGGAGAATGGAGGAGATGGGATTGCGGCGTGGCCATCCCCCCAGGGGGTGATTTCTCACTTTCTATCTCTCTCTGTCTGTCTGGCGAGCACATGCGCCCTATAGCAAAAACCTCTCAAAAAAAAAAAAAAAAAAAAAAAAAAAAAAAAAAAAAAAAACCAGGATATTTTAGCATTCGCTAAGTATATAGAGACAAAATAACTTCAATGGTAAAAAGTAAGAGTACTGAATGTTCATTCTAATTTAGCAGGAATGAGGTGTCAGAAAGAAAAGGTTCAAGGCTTGAAAGTAACAACAGAGCAAACATGCAGAAAACAAAAATGATAAAGTTAGAAAGTAGAAAAAAATGGAAGTTAGAAAGTAGAAATGGAGGATAAAGAACTATTACAGGCTGCTCAGAAAACAGAGCAGGGAAGGATACTTTTTTTCTAACTTGAGTCTTTAACCAAGAAATTTTGAAAATCATTTTATAGTCATGTAAGTTAACCTTATTCTGATTTTATCAAAAGAAAAGTGAAGGGCTTACTTTCCTGCCTTTTACATTAAAAAGAGAGAACTCCAAGTAGTTATCCTATATACGATTGATTGCATGTAAAATGCTCCTTATTTTTCAACTTCAGAACATTGAGAAGTGTCAAATCCTGTTTTGCAGAGGAAAAGGTTTAATTTTGTGGTGCACTGTTGTCACCCTGTAACCACATCAGTCATGTAGCCCTAGACAAAATGAGTATTTGCCTATGAGACAGACAGAAATATGCAAATATGTTAGATCTGGCTTCGTGTTAGGAAAACCTCAATTTTATATTTATTAACCTCTTTAGTACAATGAACCACAATGAATTTCATAAGTAATATTACTACCAAAAGATAACCTTTGATAATGTTCTACCTAAACTTAACTTGCTTAATACCAGAAGAAACATGGCAAAACAAAACATTAAGAACTTTCAGTTCTTAAACTAAGTTCAAATGATGATTTGAAGACTTTTAAGTGTATTTTTGAAATACCAGGTAAATTCAATACCCTACAAACAATACTGACTATACTTCATGACTTGAGATTCTTTATTATAGCTTGCACTTTAATATTTCTTTAATGCCAGAGGGTACATGCATGCATGTGAGAAAGCGAGAAAGCAAGAAAGCAAGAAAGAGAGAGAGAAGTTCTCCCCAATGGCACATTATCACGCCACAATCTCGGGCATGCACATGAGTGCCTGGCAAGTTTTCAAAGCTGCCAGGGCTGGAACTCATACCATGGTTGGCCTCGTGAAATCCAGCTTCCTCTGTCAGCTCCAAGTCTTGTACTATTGATTTAAATCATCACAATTATAGAATTGCTACTGCTTGTTGATTTTTTTTTTTTTTTTGAGGAGATAAGAGAGAGAGAAGGAAATGAAAAATGGAGGAACACATCTTTGAGAGCCCTGCCATGTCATGATGCTCATGCTCGAGACCTGTTAGCTAGGACCACAGGCATACTCCATTGAGCCTGGCCTGTTCATTCTGTGGAATCCAACTTGGGCTTCTCATGAGGTTTTATCCACCACATTGTGACACTCTCCCACTTGTGCCACCACGGCTGGACTTCTTATTCAATTTCTCAATGTACTGGGCAATGTATATTATCTCAGGTAACCACTATAAGCCTCATTTTAAATAAGAGGAAATAGCCTTAGAGGCATTAAATGCCCAGTGTCACTCAGCTGGTAACTGGCATGGCTAGGAAAATGAATCCTGATCCATATGATAATAAAGCTCGTCCTCTACTATCTTCCAGTAATTGACTAATCGAATTGTTTTAGCATCAATAATGTTTAAGAAATAAGACCAAAAGGACTACAGATTTATATAACTGCTTAGATTATCTTAATAAGATTTCTACTTTCAGCAATACATTATTTATAGCTAAGTTTTTCTGTATAATTTAAAGTAGTGGTTCTCATACTGTGCTTTAAAAAAAATATCATAGTTTTTCAGAGAAAATCATAGGTTTCACAGATATTGGACTGAAATTCCAACTTAAATTATACCTTAAAAATGAAAAATTATGGGGCCAGCAGATGATTGAGGGGTTGTATCACTGGACTTCCACATGGCCAACCGCAGTTTAAGTCCTGGACCCAGTGACTTGAAAATCACACTAGGTGTGGGTGTGTGTGTGTGTGTGTGTATGTGCGCGTGCCCATCCCCCCTGGCAGGTGATTTCTCCCTTCCCTCTCACTGTTTCTGTCTCTCTTTCTCTCCAGTAAGCACACACATCCTAAGGCAAAAACCTCAAGGGAAAAAAACCCTTAAAAATCATAATAGAACCCAGTATGCTACTCAAATGTGACATTGATGTAATTGTAATATTTTAAGACATATAATTGTAATAATTTTGGTAACTTTTGTCTTTTCATTTCCTTGTAGTTAGTTGTGCACATCCTAAAATAGTTCTTGGCCATTGTGCATACATCTGAATTTCCTATAACATACTGTTCATTAAAAAAGTTGTAGTTCTACACTGGTCTTTTAAAGGAATTCATGTCTGCTTACTGAAAACTGTGGAAGTGGTCAGGGTATCACAGTATAAATGACAAAGTTACTTGAATCAAGAGTTATAAGGCTGAGGGACAGCCATGCTCGTCACACATTTTTATTGTGGCTAAATACTCAGTTGGGCAACAAATGTCTCAATAAGAAAATTGTTATCATTTTTTTTTAAGAGAGAGATTTTGCTATAGGGCATATGTGCTTGCTGGACAGACAGATACAGAGAGACAGAAAGTGAGAAATCACCCCCTGGGGGGATGGCCATGTTGCAATCCCTTTTCTTCCATTCTCCTCTCAGGATCTTGAGCATGCACACACACATGCTCTGTGTGAGTTTTAAGCAATCAGGTCTGGGACTCAAAACTGTGGTCAACTATGTGGGAGTCCAGTGCTGTAACCATTATGCCATCTACTGGTCCCTAGTTGTAATTTTTAAACTTTCATATTTATACTTTGAAATGAAAGTCTATGAAACAAGTGAAAATAGCAGTAACTCTTAGAAGGACAGTGACTAAAAATAAGAGATTTAACTGGACATTGTGGTTTGGGTCCTCTTTTTTTTTTTTTTTTAAATCTGGTTGCTAGTTATATGGGTATGTTCCATGTTTGAAAACTCATTAAGTTGCTGGGCTGACTCTGCAGTGCCATCACTAAGTGCTGTGCATGGGAAGCTGGGTCCCATATAGCTGACCATGATTTGAATTATGGCCCAAGCAGCTTGAGAAACATGCCACGCACATGTGTGTGCATGCCCCAAATCCTGACAAGATGGAAATGAAGGAAAAAGCAGTGCGGTAGAACATGATCCATGGGAGGCGCAGGACAGTGGGGAGTGTTTTCTCTCTCTCTCTGCTGAGGATACATGCTCTACGGCAATTAAAAAACAAAAGAAAAAGAAGATTCATTAAATTGCATTATTTATGATATAGGAAGTTGTCTACAGTTATTTTATATGTCAATAAAAAGTAAAAAAATAAAATAAAAAGATAAATAAAAACTAAACGCAAGCTAATTTTTAGAGTTGGTTAGAGCTTTCTATTGTTCTTTTTGTCCAAGCATCTGAATCAGTTTGGTTGACTAATATCCTGGGACTGCAAAGCAAGCTTATTAAAAAGTTCCCACTTACAACTATTTATGTGGTAAGTCAAGAATATTCTTATACAACACATTAAAATATATAAACACACTGAAGGCTGATAATGACAGGAAGATGTAACAATCTCTGACTAGAAAATTTTCCAGAATCCATTATTCTCATTATTTTTATAGGAAAATGTCACAAATGCCAGCTTCTATATTTATACTGGTGAAGTACCATTTTACCTATATAGAAAGTTCTACATAAGATTTCAATTGGAGATAAGGGGTCTACTGCTTTAATAAAGTTTGAAAAGGCGTTGTGTCAAAGACACATACAAACTTTAGGAAAGTCTAGTTGATCCCAGACATTTCAGTATTTTGGAATTTGACTCACCTCTTTTCTACAGAGAAAGAAATATGGAAAAAGCACAGTAAGACCAAAGGCCCATTTCTCCTACACATGTCAAATTTAACAGAATACTCAGGAGGGGCTCAGAAAACTAGATAATACTCACCTATACTGCTATACTTTGTACCAACAGCATTCATTCATTAATAAGTAGTCATCTGAAATCACACTTACTGGCCTACTCACATTAAGTGTCATTATAAGTAAACTCTGATGATTTAAACTGCTAAATATGATAGAAAAATGTAGGGATTAAAGTTCTTATTATCCATATGGTTACTATATAGATTTCCCTAGGAATTAGGTCACTTAGTTCAAAGCATTCTGTATCTACAGAATGGGCAGTTTTTCAAACACCTTTACCTGTTTCTATCATTTCACTATCAGCCATTTCAGGTAGGGCCTTTGGCTTTGTTGTTGCTTTATCTTGTTCATCAAGGTTGACCTCTGCAACAGACTCTAACGAATCAAGCAGCACAACTGGAAGAATATGAAAGAAAAATATATATAAGGAATGTAGAGAAATTTCTGTGGTCCCCGTGAGCTAATAAAATTATTTACTCATATGTAATCATTATCAAATATAAATGTTTACATATATAAATAGCGATATAGTCTTACACACACACACACACACACACACACACACACAGAAAATAAGCATAATTTTCTTCCTGTGTATGAGAAAGCAGGGAAACATCAACATACACATCCCTGCGTGTATACAGGTCTAATGAACGTTTATAATGTGGAAGGCAGAGGGCCTGAGGAAAACAACCAATACAACAGAATGGATTCAAGATGGGCCTATTGAGAAAAGCTATAAACTAATTTCTTAGAAATATGAAAACACAAAGATAAATCGTGATTTATTCAGAATTATTTAGATGAAATTGTAAAGTCTACTTTTTATCCAACTGAAATATATAAACATACAGAATAGTTACCATTAGCTAGCATGCCAGTTTTCTCTTCTTCCTAAATTAAAAGACGAAAGTGATTACGTTTGGACACCAAAAATTACATAAATTGGTCACATGTAAATAGTAACAGCTTTTGAAAACCATTGCTTTAGTCCATGATAAAGTCAGGAACTGTGATTGCCAGGTTTCCTCCACCACTTCCATTCATCAATAATTCTTCAAGACTAGAGAGACTATAGCTCTGAGAGAACTTCTAAACGTTCTAAATTAACTTAGACATTAATAAGTCTTGCTTAAAGCATCTAGGTAACATCTGCTTGTCTACCTTTGCTCAAAAGGTTCCTTTTTTGAACAGCAACACAATGGAGCTAATTTACACAAGAATCAGGCAATTGTAACATTCCTGATCAATTTTCCCTTAATGTTTAAAATTCATGGCCAAAAATACCTTATACTCATTGTTTCATTTACATTTCCGAAGGTATAATCTTCAGGAAGGCAGAGCACCAAGTAAATGGCAAGGTAGATAAAGTACTTTAATACTACAGGGCCCCTGAGAACTAGTATCACCTGTATTCCCCCCCCCCCCCCCACCCCATAGTATATAGGCTCATCCAATAACAGAGCTTTAATTCCTTACCATTTTGATTCTGACCCATACAGATCTCTATGAGGTTTCTACATTTAGTTTGATACATTTTTAAACATTTTCTGCTTGTTTTGGGGACAAGCAGATGGCATAGTGGGTTACATTGTTGGACTTCTACATTGCCGACCACAGTTTCAGTCCTGGACCCAGTAGCTTGAAAATCATGCAAGGCCCATATGTGTGCATGCCCAAGATCCCAGGAGGTGAATGGAGGAGAAGGAACTGTGGTGTGGCCACCCTCCTGGGAGGTGATTTCCCATTTTCCCTCTCACTGTCTGTCTTTTTCTCTCTGGTGAGTACATGTGTCCTATGGCAAAAACCAAACAAAAAAATCTCAAAAAAATAGTATTGAAATTTTAATTATGTTTTCAATTTCCAAGGCTTAACTTAAGGAAATTATTTGGCAAAAGAAATTCCTTACAAAGTCCTCAACTGCCCTGATTTTTCATTAAGATTTCTATTAAGGCAACATCCCAAGTTAAAAAAAAAAAAAATTTAACTGAGTGTCAAGAGACCTTAAAGTTTACAATGACAAGACTATGAAGAACTCCTATTCTGTGCTCCTCCTATGACAACTGTCAACCAGTAGATGAAAGAAGTTGCAAAACTGTCAAATATATAATTAATTGATGCATACCTGTTTGGGTACATTTATTTTTTCTGGTTTGGAATTTTCTTTGGAATGAATCTCTTCATCTTTAGTAGTTAAATGTACATCAACATCTTCCTCATCTTCAAAGTCATCACTGTAATTTTCTGAAGAAAATAATATTGAAAATATAAGGATCACTCTGTCAAAGTCAGATTCTAGGAAAAGACTGTTATTTCCAAAAGAAGTCTGTGTAAGAATAATTTATTGAAATATAAAATCAAGATACCTTTAAAGAACATTTTTTTTTTAATGGCAAGGATTTAATGAGAGTTCAACTTATAAGAATATTGGTTGTTTGTTTTTTTTTTTTGTATTTTGAAATAATTTTAGGAGTTTCAAACACCCTTATTCATTTCTTTCGTGAGAGAGAAAAAGAGGGAAAGCAAGAGAAAGACAGGAACCCTTGACAAGGTTTTAGCACGTGGCGATCTCCCCCAGCTCTCTAGCCAGCCTGATGAGTACACCTGCAGTGTGTCCTGCACGCTCAGGTGAACCTGGGACCTGAACCCTGGGTCTTCCCATATGGCTCTAGCAGCAAACAGTGGCACCCTACTGTCTGTGCGATCAAAGCAAGGCTAGAGACTGATGTTTGTAATCTTTTCTATTATTAGCCAATTAAAAATTTCTAGAACTGTCCAAAAGATCTTAAATCACCTTTAATTTTTAATATTTAGGTTATTTTAAATGAAAAAAATCTCTAATTTCTTACTTATACAAGGCAGCACTTTTGTAAAATCTTGACACTCTTGAAAAGGTTGAGTTTTGCTTTTCATTATTTTTTTCTGTCTATGCAGTTAACTATACTGTAAGGCTTCTACAGTACTTACAAAAGACCTCTTTCTAACCCTTCCTTTAGTTAAAAACTGATCCTAAATGACCTCTGCTGTTTCTCAATCCTGGGCACTCAAACCAAGACTCCATTTGGGGTGTTGTCTCTCTCTCTCTTTCTCAATCATAAAAGAAACAAATTTTATGGGGGCCAGCAGGTGGCACAGAGGCTAAGATTCTGGACTCCCACAATACTGACTGTGGCTCAGGTCCTAGACCAGGCAGCTTGAAACTCATGCTGGGCACGTGTGTGTGTGTGTGTGTGTGTGTGTGTGTGTGTGTGTGTGTGCCCAAAATCCTGAGAAGAGAATGGAGAAGAAGGGATTGTGGTGTGGTCATCCTCCCTGGGGGATGACTTCTTGCTTTCTGTCTCTGTCTCTCCTGCAAGCGCACGCTCCCTACAGCAAAAATCTCTCTTCAAACCAAACCAAACCAAAAACATGACCTGTCCTACTTTCAGCTATAGAACCAATGGCAAGTCACAAACACTCCTCACCTCATGTTGTTAAGAAGATTAAAAGTTAAAGTGTTTAGGAGAGTTGGGGTAGGGGGTTGGCAGGAAGACAAAAGATGGAAAAAAGTAAACCTCTGTACCACTATAATTTAAAAGACTTTGTCCCGGCTTTACAGATTCCCACAGTTCTGGTACAGAAATTTTTTTCTCTGCCTTCCTAATTTGTCTACTGAACATACAACAAATGAGGCAGTGGTTTACTTTTTATAATTTTTTAGTAGTTCAGATTTCAACACTAACAACCCAACTCTACCTGCTCAAAGCTCTTAGCAAAGCTTTGAGATTTTCTTTTTGTTTTTCTCCTGTCAATGTCTGTATTAAAAGCATTATTATCTTTTCAAATATCAGACATTTTCAAACCAATGAAATTACCTGCCAGTTCATGTTTTGATTCATTCTCATGTTCATCTTCAGTCAGTTCTATATTGGCTTCATTACTGGAAAAAAATACTTAGTTTAGTATTATATATTAGTAATATATATTCATTTGATACTTTGTGCATATTTAAGAAAAAAACCTCTTAAATTATATATTTCTTCTATACTACTCTTGTTCAATCAAAAGCTAAACATTAGGGGGACCAGCAGATGGCATACGGCTTGTGTCACTGGACTTTCACATAGTTGACCGTAGTTCGAGTCTTGGACCTGGCAGCTTAAAACTATACGAGGCACATGCACATGCATACCCAAAATTCCGAGAGGAGAATGGAGAAGGGACTGCAGTATGGCCATCCTCTCTGGGGGGGGTGATTTATTGCTTTCTGTCTCTGTCTCTCTGGTGAGCACACATGCCCTATAGCAAAAAAAAATCTCTCTCTTTAAAAAAAAAGCTAAACATTAGGGAGCTACAAAGAAAATATTTTGAAAAACAAGGATCCTCAAAGACTAATTAAAGCTGTAGAAGTAACAGAAAAGCAAAAAATGTTGATGGTAGGCTCCACACATTGAGCTCTCCTCCCTCCTTCCTCACCCCATCACCTTGACACACGGCTGCTTGTCCGGCTGGGCCTCAGGAATATCATGTAAGCATTCCCTTACCTCATGAACTCAGCTTGTGGCTGGGGCTGTTCTGGAGGCACGCAGCCCTCTCCTACTTCAACATGCCCAGCTCAGAGGCACTGAATTATTGTACAAGCTCTAGCAACTTCGCTAATCAATAAGCTGACCATTGTCATCCTCAAACAATGTCTGGAGGATCCCTGCTGTGGAGTAGGGAGTTTGTGCTGACCGCACAGGTGATGTACAGCCCCTGATCTTAACAAATGTGAGCCTATATTCATGGCAGCATGGACCTTCTCTGCCCGGCTGTCAGGGGACTACTCCTGTCTTACGTAAGTGAATTCATGTCTTTCCCACTGGACCTCCGGGTATGTTTTCTGGAACTAATAAACATTACAGGCAAGTCCTCTCAGTTTTGGGGCTTCCCCCTTACAAATGCCATATTTCTTAAGTTTATGTACAAATATAAATAATTTTATACATAAATATGTAAATTTACATAATACAACCCAGATATTCCCTCTATACTAAAGATTAGAATGGACTAAAAGCTATGAGAACCAGTAAAGTCTATGTGGGGGCTAGAAAAAAAAGTCAAGATCAGCATTTACATGCAAATAAGCAATCTAATCCTGAAATGGAAACTGAATAGTCCCTTAAACTAAGAAAAACTCAACAAGGGGACAAAGGAGCTTGAAAATATTTCATTAGGTCATTGGGAAAGTCATGACATGTGTTTCTATGCAAAAATGCATCATGATGACCCAATAATTACACTGGATATACTAATTCATGTACTTACTTTCTTGCTAGCTTGCTTTATATTTTTAGAATTATTTTATTTAACTTTTATTTATTTATTTATTTATAACTGAACCAGAGAGGGACAGAGAGAAAGAGAGGAAGCAAGCCACTGGGTCTGGGACTTGAACCGCAGTCGACCAGGTGGGAGACCACCAAGCCACCTGTAGGCCCCAATGTACTTCTTTCTTTGAGACCAAGGAATCAGTTCTACCTTTTTCAGTTTATCAGCCCTATTGAGAGATGAAGAGACCCAAGAAACTGAATGACTATAATAGTAATAATGAGCTGACAGAAAAGTCATGATGCATTTTTTTACATAGAAAAACAGAAAAAATAAGTCATGACTTTTCAACAACCCAACAGTAAGCAAACACCAAATATTGCATCTTCAATGCTATGCTGCACTCTAACCAGCCTTTTCTAGAACAGAAATACCAATAGTTAAGAACACTGTTAAGAAATAAGAAAATGTAAGAAATATACAAAGGAGCAACAATTTGTGGTCAACAAACCTGTGCATGCTGATCTGTGCTGTCATGGTCGGGAGAGGTGACTGCCATGGCCCTGAATGTTCCTGTACATTTTTACTGGGTATGCCAAAAAGGCAAGGCTCTATTTTTTAACCAAGCCATTTCTTGGGGTTATGTTTGCAGTGAGCAATCTTGAGTGATGAGGTACTACTTCTGCCCAAGTGCAGGCTTCTCTCTGCTTAGAAAAGCAGTAGCTTTCTCAAGCTCAGTGTTCCTCTCCTGTAACAGTTCTCTGCTAGCTGCAGACATCTGTCGTGAATCCTCTGCCTTGTCCCTGTGGGACTAATGGGGCATGGGGAACCAATGCTAATGAACATGACTCTGGGGGTACTCCTTGTGTCGTGTGAGACGTAAGGTTCTTTATTTTTGACCCAGGAATCTCATGTCTTTTGTCAACATCCATGAAACTGGGAGGCTAACTTGCTAGCTCCAGTAAAAATCACACCCTGTACAGTTCGCATCAGTAAATGGATTGCTTTCCCTCCTGTCTAGAAGAAACAATCACCTTGAGGAGACTAGGAACTCCAGTAACCAGAGGTCATGACCCTTAACTTAATTAAACTTTTGGATTTCAAAATCCTAAATAAAATTGTAATCTGCTTTCCAGATTTTAAAATTACAAATTTAAATTGCAAACGAAAATTACATGGGTAACTAAACTAAGGAGATCAAAGATCTCAGGTTTTGCAAAGGCCTTGAGAACGGCAATGGTCTATGGTAATTGTGAGAAGACCAGCTCAGTCAACTAGCAGGATTCCGAGCATAGAAGAGGTTTTCTGTCAACACACATCAAAGCAGAACAAAGACCAAACTTGTCTTTGCTCCCTGGTTCCCACTTTCCTTTCTTTTTCTTTTTTTTTTTTTCCTGAGTTAACAGTAATCTGACCTTTCTTATTTACTTCTAATTAATAAAAAAGACTGTTCTTGTTTTAAGAGATAATTGGAAACACTGCCTCCAGATACCTGAAGTTAATTTTTATAAAAATCTTGAATATAATCAGAGTAATTAATAAGTTATCAACTCGTATCCCTCACATTTCTTATAATTTGTTCCTAATCTGCTAAGATAGACGTTCCACTGTCTGACAAACAAATCAATATGTTCTCTTAATAAGTAAAAAAACTCTGACTATAATAATGAACGGAGAATGCAGTTTAAAAATAAGACTTCATTTTGCCTGTTATATTTACTTACTTAAGTCTATGCACATATCATCCTTCTAAAAATATAGAAAAACACAAAAATCATTTAGTAGTTTAAGTTGTATTTACTTTACCTGTGTAATGCTTTAAAATGTGCAGAGTCATGAGAATCCAATTCCTTATTTAATCTTGAATAATCAATGGAAGATGTCAAGCCCTTCTCAAGCCTGGCAAAAAATTGCTCCTTCTCTTCTTGTTCTTCTAGTGTGTCCAATCCCAATCCAACAATACTATGATTAAGCTCAGAGACTATTTGTTCTAAATGAAAAGTACAAATACATTGTATTAGTATAAAGAATTCTGATAAAAGTAATTTTAATGAATGATGCTTTCTGATACTATATAGTAAATTAAAATAACTTTAAATACTTAATATCTTACCTACAAAATTCAGATTCAAAATCAGTAACGTACAGTTAAAGCTTCTCTAGGGTTGTAAATCTTTTTTTTTTTTTTTTTTTTAATAGGGAGTGCATGCACTCACCAGAGAGAGACAGAAAGGAAAAGTGAGAAATTACACCTTGGAGGATGGCCATGCCACAATCCCTCCTCCATTCTCCTCTTGAGATTTTGGGGCATGCACACACATGCACCTGGCATGATTTTCAAGCTGCTGGATCTGGGACTCAAACCATGGTTGACCATCTAGCACCTAACCACCACACCACTTGCTGGCCCCTAGAGTTGTAATTCTAAACATCTAGGAAGACAGGAAATCTGTCTACATGCTTCAGTAAAAAAAGGTCCAAGATAGCCGAGTTAATTTTTGTAAAATTTCTGAATATAAGCATTAATAATTTAAATATTTAATATATTAGATTATTAATCATTTATTAACTCATATCCCTCACATTTCTTACCATTTGTTTCCAAGCTGTCAATACTTAAGATAGAGGTTCCACTGCTCTTAAGTAATTGAATCTTTTCAGCTGCATCATCTTCTATTTCCATAACAGGCTGAGAAGTCTTCTTTGTTTTCAAATAACTTATATTTGTGCCAGGCCTTCCTAGGAACAGGATTTAATATAGCTGGATATTTAGGTTTAAAGAATTGTTTTGACTACTATGATAACATAATAATACCTTTACACTAATTTTGTGCATAGTTACTATAAAATAAAGCTGCTTTATTAGCTTAAAAAAAACCATCAGACCTAAAATTCAAAAAAGAAAATGTTTAATTCTATTTTATTTTAGTACTTCTTATTAAACAGAGTATTTCAAAAATTTGCATAAGAAAACAAGATTTTTGGAAATTACTTTGAAGCACAAGTATTTCAGTATTCTACACCACTTTAAAGAAGATCTGCTTTCCTGCTTTATTCAACCTGCTCTTTAGTTTCATTTCCTTAGAGTGTTTTTACTACTTGACTTTTTTCTTTCTTTTTTTTTTTGGAGAGGTTTTCACTATAGGGCACGTTCACTCGCCAGAAAGACAGAGAGAGACAGGGAGACAAAAAGCGAGAAATCACCCCCCAAGGGGAATAGCCACACCACAATCCCTTCTCCTCCATTCTCCTCTCGGGATCTTGGGCACGCACGCACACGTGCCCAGCGTGAGTATAAGCCACCGAGTCTGGGACTCGAACCACGGTCCAGTACATGGGAGTCCAGTGACATAGCCATTATGCTAACTGCTGGTCCCTCTGTTTGACTCTTAACACTTTTGGAAACAGACTATGAATGCCATAAACCAGTATAATAAAACACAATGGGGAAGGAAAATAACAGGGGTTAGACAAGATCAATTAAGGACAGCAACAGGGGCCAAACAAGACCCTGTCTGTATACATATCATCTTAAGAAAACAGAAGCATCGAAAGACCTTTCAAAGTCATTATTTCTAAAACACTGGAAATAGTGGCTCCCTGAAGAAGAGATTCTCACAGTAGGATATGCATGAATCGTTAGGACAGTGGGAGCATTCATTATCTCTCACAGCATTTCGAATCTGAAATTTTCTCTCATGTTTAATACATATTAAACATTATAAGTGTCTTATAACTAATTAGATATTAGATGGTATTAAGGGATTATTGATACTTCTTGGACAACAGTATGGTTATATTTTTAAATGAAAGTTCTTTTCTGGAGAAACTTTGAAATATCCGTAGATAGCAGTGATATGCTTTGGGAGATTCCTTTCACAATCCAGTGTGGGGAGAAAGGGAGGAGAGTAAGAGGAGACTTAGATGAAACGTGATTGGTTGTGAGTTAATGATTGTTGCTAGGCAATGGGTACATGGAGCACGTTCAACTTCTTTTCTTCTGTATATGTTTGAACTTTTTCATAATAAAGAGTCTTTCAAATGTTCCATGAATCTGGGCCAGTGGATGGGGTACTGGTTATATTGCTGGACTCCTACATGGCTGGCTGTGGTTTGAGATCCAAACCAGGTGGCTTGAAAATCATGTGTGTGTGTGTGGGGGGGGTTGCATGCACGTGCATGCCCAAGATCCCAGGAAGAGGATGGAGGAGAAGGGATTGCGGCATGGCCATCCTCCCTGGAAGGGGTTATTTCTCACTTTCTCTCTCACTGTCTCTCTCTCTCTCTCTGGCAAGTGCACATGCCCTTTAGGGGGAAAAACTCTTAAAAAAGTCCTATGAATTTCAGGCAGAAAAATACAATTTTTTTTTTAAATTTGACTACAGAGCACATGATCAACTGGAGAAACAGAACAGAGAGAGAGAAAAAAAAAGAGAGAGAGAGAGCCACACCACAATCACTATTCGCCCATCTCTACTTCCTGTTGCAATTTTGGGCACACATGCATGTGTGCCCAGCATGTTTTTCATTTTTTTAAGAGAGATTTTTTTTCTATAGGGCATGTGCACTCACTGGAGAGACAGAGAGACAGAAAATGAGAAATCACCCCCCCAGGAGGGGTGGCCACACCTCAATCCTTTCTCTTCTCCTTTTGGGATTTTGGGCATGAATGCACATATATATACCCAGCATGAGTTTCAAGCTGCCAGGCCTGGGACTTAAACTGCAGTCGGCCATGTGGGTGTCCACCAATGTAACCATTATGCCATCTGCTGGTACCCCAGCATGTTTTTCAAGCCACCAGGCCTGGGGCTCGAGCCACTTAGTCGGCCATGTGGGATCCATGTGTCTTAACAATCACACAACTGGTTAGCCCCCAAAAATAATTTATGTTGATAATGTAAAGGTTTTGATTATTTCTTCTATTCAGATGTTGTGAAAATGAATGTGGGAGTGGAGGGAGCTGCAACTTCAAAAGGGTGATGAGGAATGCCTTTACTGAGAAGCTACACTTGAGCTAAGACCTGGTGGAGGTGAAGGGCCAATCCATATGATTACTTGAAGGAAGGATGTCTGAGGAGCTGAGGAGACAAGGAGACAAGACAAAGCCTCAAAGTCAGGAGAATGCCAGGTGTGTAGAGAGTTTCAAGGCCGGTATACTGACACTGGCATAAGCATGGGAGAGGTAGTGAGAAGTCAGGGAGAAGGTAGCACCTTTTAGGATGAGTGACATGAGAAGTTACTAGATGCAGAGGCTGTTATGATATATGGATAAAAAGATTTTTGGTGTAAAGCTCCAGGAACTCAGAAGTCAAGTTGTTAGAGGAATTAGTTATATGGTTAATATTAAGTCACATCACCAAGAATGAGACAGGAGAGCTGGAGACTGCTGGTAAAACAGGAGCTAAAAGCCTTAGGTAATGAAATGAATAACTTAGAGAACCGTACATAAACACAAATGGGAGAGGTAGTGGGTGATCTGATGACAGGTTCATAAAATCAGAGGGGGAAAGGTCTGGAAGCAGCAATGAAGAGAAACTACCTATTTTCCAGGTTGAACAGGACAAGAGATGTGTGGGGGGGAAAGTAACTACTGATGGAGGTTCCTGGGAGGCAAGCGTGCTCACAGAGGAGAGTTAGTTGCATGTCAACTATAAATCTCAGTGCTCAGAAGGAAATGTGCTAGACAGTAAGGGGTGCTGAGGCATACCAAGCCTGGACAATCCAAATGCTTCTGCAAGGAAGGAATACTTTTACTGAGATGTAAAGGAAGAGCAGGAAATAACCAGGTGAATAGGAAAGGGAGACAACTGTAGGCTGGGGGAGAAAGGAGGTACAAAGGTTTGATAACGTGCGTGGCGGGCCACCACTGAGGATGCACAAAGGCCAGAGAGGCTGGACCAGTGATGGGGAATCTGGGAAGAAAATAAGCCCAGGCAGGAAATCAGCAGACTATGCTCATCCTTACAGTCCAGGGCTAGAGTTTTGCTCTTGGTCCAAGAATGCTAGAACATTCTGAAACAGTTACGTAATATCAAGCTTTCTCTGACAGTATGCATTCAGTTGTAAAAAACTGACACTTGGTTAATGAAAATAGTTACAACATGCGAAGTAAAAATATTAAGATTAGAAAAATATCAATTTTTGGCTAGAAGGAAGCCTTAACAAGTTATAAGTTCTTGCTTCAAGTCCCTAATTTGTGTTCTCTTGGAAAGAGGTCAGAATCAAGTGATTTTACAGTGCTATAAATAACAGTTTTACTGGATCAAATAACTTTCACACAGCTATAGTTATATGGTTAATAAAGTCACGTCACCAAGAATTAGACAGGAGAGCTGGAGAGTGCCGGTAAAATGGGAGCTAAAAGCTTTGAGAAATGAGAGGAATAACTTAGAAAACCATTTATAAATACGACCAATCCAGAGGTGTCTTTAAACACTTGAATGAAAGACAGCATGCACAGCTTGGGCTGCTGCTGTGGCAACTGCCCAGGGTCTCACTCTGGCTCTGAAGTAGGACACATGCACGTGACCCACACCACACTCACCACAGACTAATATAAAGGAAACCAAGATCCATGTTAGTTCTTTGTGGGAAGAAAAAAAGATTATAACCAGCAGAGAATAAGAGTTTTACTCTCAGGTAGAATGTTTTATCCTTATGGCAACTGAAAGAAAAAGCAAATTATAATGTACAAGTTGCTTAATGTTAATGGCATCTATCTAGTACACTGCTCTTTCAAGAGGAACGATCAGTTTCCCTCAGAAGCTTCTTCACTCTTGATGGCAGGAATCACCTTATCATTACACACTCCTGCACACTGCTCAGAACACAGACTGTGACTGGGCCAGGGACCAGTTTATGTCCTGAGGCAGAAAACCCTCTCTCTTGTGTCTAGTGGACATTGTCCAAATTTGCTTCTTAACTATTCTTTTTTGCTTCTTTTAGTAACAAAATCCACTTCTGAATGATACCTTCTTTTAAAAAATTGGGACCAGCAGATGGCGTAACTATTATGTTGCTGGACTCCCACATGACAGACTGCAGTTTGACTCCTCGACCTGGCGGCTTCAAAGTCACTTTGGGCTCATGTGCGTGCATGCCCAAGATCCCAGGAGGGGAGTGGAGGAGAAGGGACTGTGGCATGGCCATCCCCCCTGGGGGGTGATTTCTCACTTTCCCTCTCACTGTGTCTGTCTCTCTCTTCAGTGAGCACACATGTCCTAAGGCAAAAAATATCTCTTGAAAGAAAGAAAGAAACAAAGATAAATACATTTAGTCAGGAACACATGTAAATGTTTCTGGTTCAGGACCTATTCTTTCCCCTAAGCATATTTCTACTCTGATTTATTTTCTTCAACCAAAAACTGGTTTAATGCTAATTAAGTTTCAAATCTTTGTCAACAATTCCAGTAATATTTCATACTGTAGTATACTTTTCAAGCACTGACAGAGGAAAAGATTCTAAAAAAGTATTATTCATGTACAAATTGTACCACTGTTGCATGGTTTGGGAATTTCTGAAAAAAAAAAAAAGCACTCAATTTTTCAGTAAGACAGCTCCTTGATGTACGGTACTAAGAACAGAGAAATGACAATATCAAATCTCTCACTCACTTATTAAACACACTTTTTTACTTATTGTTGAAGGTCGGTGGATACCAGGAAAAAGAAGTGTTTTCTGTCCTCACAACTCCCAATCTCAGAAGTAGCCCCATAGGACACAAATATCAACACAAGTGCTATTATGGCGTTTTGACATCAGAACAAAGGAAAACATAATTGTGTTGACAGAAGCTCCAAGAATTAAAGAAAGGTGTGAAAAGTAGTGATGCCAGGCTTTAATGAGCAAAAAGGACAAGGCAAAAGGCATTCTAATGGCAAAGGAGCCTGAGGCATTGCTCAGAGGCATGGGAGCCAAAGGTGTATTCAGGAGATCAGGAATAACTGAGGATGGCTGGAGTTCATTATGCCAGACAGGAGAATTCCCAACAGATTACGCAGAACCTTAACGGTCACACGAAGGAACTCACACGAAGGAACTCAGGTTCAGTTTTCTGGGAAAAGACAGGAGTCACAATTTTCCCTTACAGAAGAGACAGAGACATTCTATCAGTTTACAAAGTCGTGCTTAACACGGATCCACAAACAGTGCAAACAGAGGTAGTACATAAAAAGTACTCTGGGTTCTTGATGGCTATGGCAGTATAGTAACTACACCATATACGATACACACTTACTGTAGGCTATACATGGTATGTACTCTGTGTTTTACATATATATAGATACTATATGTTATATAAAGTAAGCATAGATACTTACTAGATGTTATATAGAGTACTGTATAGGTACCGACTAGATGTATATGCATATATATATATTTTTTTAAATAATTATTTTATTTAACTTTATTTATTTATTTATTTAAATTTGACCAGAGAGGAATAGAGTGAGCAAGAGAGAGAAGGAGAGAGGGAGAGAAGGAAAGTGAGAAAGCAAGACCTCAGGTTCAGGACTTGAACCGTGGTTGGCCATGTGGGAGTCCAGCACCCTTAACCACCACACCATCTGCTGGCCCCTGATGTATATGTATCTTAAGAAAACACTTAGGAAAATAATTCTGCATTTGTAAAGATGTGACTAGAAATAGTTCTGGAGAAGATTAGAATACGTATCAGAGAGGATCAGGAATGAGGTCTTTAGCATTAAGGCACTAAACCTTTTGTTTTTTTACTAATGTTATTAACAAATTGTGATACAATACAAACAAATCTACAGATTTGTTAAAATCTTCCCAATGGAATGACATTAATATTAATACACTGCCAGAATATTTAATTAAATCAGTTTAAATCAATTTACCATTAGGCAGGATAATATTCAAAATACCTGAATCATTCATAACCTAATTTGAGTAAATATAAATTATCTCAAAGTTATATAATCTGATAATGCAAAAAAAACAGATTTTCAGTTATATCTGGTTGTAAAAAAAAGTCATTTTTCTATACAAAAAGATGCATCATGACTTTTCCGATGACCCAATAATAATATATAATAAAGTGAAATAATATGAAAATCAACCCAAACCTCAGAAACCGACACTATTACTATTATTTTCCTTAAATATTTATAGTGTAGTAACAAAATTCAGAATTAAAAGTCTTGACTGACCCCTTGTGGTCAAATTTGAAACTAAAACTTAGCAGTATTTACCATCATCTTCCAAATCGTCTTCCGTAATCCACCAAGGCACTGTATCTTTCTTTCTCATTTCCTTTTTAGGTTGCCTAGGTGTTTTATTTGAATTTTCAAAAGAATCATCTGAAAGCTGAATCATATACAAGTTAATGAATTTTAAAATACATTGGGAAGTTCCAGAGTTTCAGATTCATGACTAATAACATTTACATGCATTCTCTCACAGTCCCATTATCTCACAGACGAATAACATTCTCAAAAATAATGTACAAATTCGCCAGTGGTGGTGGCACAGTATTGACCTGCAGTGCTGGAAGCCACATACTATAACATGTATGTACCTTGAAAACACTAAGCTAAGTAAAAGTAGACTCGAAAGGCCACATGAATAAATTCATTTCTGTGAAATGTAATAGGCAAATATTTAAAGACAGAAAGTAGACTAGTGGTTGCCTCAGGTTGTAGAAATCAGGAAGAAGAGACGGGGTGATTGTTAATAGATATGGGGTTTCTTTTTAGGGTGATAAGTGTTCCACAATTGATTGTGGTGATGGTTATAGAACTCTAAAACCATCGATTTGTTTACTTTAAATGAATGAATTGGATCGTATATAAATTACATATCAAGAAAGGAGAAAAACAAACAATGAAAGCTGATCCCACCACCTCTACTCTCCTACCAGGTATGCGAACTATATCTTTAAAGAATAATTTATCAAAATGAACAAAGAAGTGAACAAGACTCTAAAATCATGGTTTTCATTGTTTAAGACGAAACACTGCCTTACCCAAATCTGTGACACGAGGTAACGGTTTTTATGAGCGGAGGTTGAATATGACGGGAGGTACCAGGACAGAAGGTAGGGAAGAGTGTGCTGGAGAACGTGAGGGCGCGTTGTAGGAATGGTAAAGGAGGAAGAAAAATTCCAAAAGACCTGTACTGCTACTTATGCTTTACAATGAATATACTTTCTATAAATCAGATTTTCAAAATGCACCTGCTATGGATTAAACGTGTTCCCCCAAAATTCATGTGTTAAAATTTGGTGATATTGTTAATCCAATTGTGGGGTGAAGAGGTGGGGCCTTTGGAAGGTGATTAGGGTTGAATAAGGCCGGCAGAGGGGGATCCTATGACTGAATCCTGATGAACTGATAACAAAAGTAAATGAGACAGAGACACAGACACGGAGACAAGCTCATTTGTCCTCTTGTCATTTGATGCCCTGTGCCACCTTGGGACTCTGCAGAGAGCTTCCACCAACAAGAACACCCTCCCCAGATGCAGCCCTTTGACCTTAGACCTTTAAACCGTGAACTAAATAAACCTCTATTCTCTACAAATTACTCAACATGGTAGTCAATGACTAGAGAAAGAAGAACAGACTAAGACAATGTATTTGAAATAAAAAAATTAGTGCTTCAAACAGGAACTGAGATTCATTCTGAGTGACTATGACATCTTGGTAATTGCTGTATGTGTTAGCAAATCCTTTGAACAATCCTACAAAGTAGGCATTATTTTTATGGTTAAAGGTGCTTATTTTTTTTTTTTTTTTTTTGGAGAGGTTTTTCTCTATAGGGCGCGTGCGCCAGACAGACAGAGACATAGAGACAGAAAGTGAGAAATCACCCCCCAGAGGGGATGGTCACGCCGCAATCCCTTCTCCTCCATTCTCCTCTCGGGATCTTGGGCACGCACGCACATGCGCCCGGCGTGAGTTCTAAGCCACTGGGTCCGGGATGCAAAACGCAGTTGACTACGTGGGAGTCCAGCGACATAGCCATTACACTAACTGCTGGTTCCCAAGGTGTTTATTTTTAATAAGTTTTTTTTTTCATGTATTATTTCTCCAGAGAGAGAGAGAAAGAGAGGGAGACAGGCACCCCAACAGGTCTTCATGTCGCAATCCACCCCAGCCCCAGCTGGCCAGGATCACGGCATGGGCATGCATGTGTGCATGCCTGACATAGTAGTGGTGGTGGTCAGATCCCGGGATGTGAATTCAGGATCTTTCTCATGTAGGTCTGGTTGTATTATTGCTGTTCCAACTGTCTGGCCCCCAAACTAAGGTTCTTCCTACTATACCAAACTTTGTTGATGAACAAAAATAGTTTAAGAGGTGACTCTTACAAACAAGTGGATGAGGGAGAAGAGTGGTATAAAGTCAGTGAGACAGACATGAGCAAAATCATGAACGGCTTTCTAAGTCATGGTCAGGAATTTGGGTTTTATTCTACATGTGATAGAACAACAGGGGAGGAACAGTGCTTTATACTGATTCATGTAACATTATTCTGGCATGATATGGTGAAAGGAATGCTGGGATCAGATGGAAACTGCTGCAGTTTCCCCAGCGAGATGAAGGTGTTGCAGGTGGCAGCAAAATGGGGAGAGAACTAGAGGGAAGACATTGAGAAGTGGAGCTGAGAGTTCCGCGATGGACTGACATCTTGAGAGACAACTGAAGGGTAAGTCATATGTGACGAATTTACAATACAGCTCTTGAAAAAGTAAATTTACCTCTTTCATAAACTGTTCAAATTCTTCATCCAACTCTTCTTTGGAATAGCGAGCCATAATCAGTAATTTTCACTTCCCAGAGTAAACATTCGAAAGCATTTACAACATTGAAAACTCTGAATGACAGGAGACATAAACATGTTTTGAGAAAATCCATGACATGGTGAAGACTGGACTTAAATCTTCACACATCTCTGTTATGATTTAGTACACTATATCTACACAGTTATCAACTAGCAACCTGGTCAGGAGACTCATGGTTCATTAAGCACACATTTGGAAAAGCTGCTTTGACAAGTCTGTCTTGTACTGAGGGCCCAGAATTACAAATTCATCTGTTAACATCCAATTTAAAGGGTGATTGCTACATAACAGTTCCTAAACCTGTAAGTACCTGTGTGTGTAGTACCTCTCAAACACAAACCAGATCCCCACAGAGAATCTTAAAAATTATAAACTAGCAAATCAAAGCACTATTTCTACCTTGTAAAGCGTAAAAAGTTTGTTCCACCTTACCACTCAGCTAGGTATTTTACTAATCCATATAGACGGTTTTGCAATACACTCTGCTCCCAAAGAAGGGGATGTTTACTGATATAGACAAACAGCAATAGAATTTATTAAGAAGATTCAAGAATACTAAAAACAGATTTAACTGAATATGCGAATGAGCATGAATTATGTTTCTACTGAAGCGACGAAACGCATTTTAACACCTTAAGTGGAACTCCGTGAAGTGCAGCGCACAGCCTCTGCTACACCCACCGGCGAGTCCAACCTTCCCCAACTGCTAGATTTTAATTCCTAGAAGCAGTTCAGGCCCAGTTTACCCTTGCACAGGGTGGGGTTGGAATCCCTAACGATACCGTTCCCAACCTACGGAATAACATCTCCCACCCTCACCAGCACTTCCGATGAATTCCAGGGCTGTGCACTCAAGATCTTGGCCCCAAACCCCGGGTCAAAAACCGAAGGGCCCCTCACCCGCCGCGTCCCGGCTCCAGGAAGCGCGGGCTCGGGGTGGCGGGAAGACAAAGACGTGCCCGCAGCGCCGTGGGGAGGAAGAGGGCAACGGCCCAGGAAAACTACCGCCCGAGGACCGGATCCAAGGCACAGCCTCGGCCACAGGGTCATCGCCGCCTTACTTACCTCGGCGTCTGAATTCCGCGCTTTCCCCAAATGTCTGTGCGGGCCCTGCAGTTGCCGGGGTAACAGACACCCGTGGCCGGGCTCGGAGTCACATGATCCGGGCTGATCACGTGGCCCCTGGGGGCAGCAGGGCAGTCGTTCGCTTCCCAGTGCGTTAACCGGGTGGGTGAGCTCTGCGGGGTATTCTGGTGGGCAGGAAGACCCCCTGCGGATCCAAAACTGCTCCCCGCTTTGTCTGCGCTCGTTGGACACGTGGGTGGAAGGCAGCTAACCGGTTACTGGGGAGCCTGCGGGAGGCGGAATGGGGACTGCAGTTCTGCTCGGGGCTTCCTGGGAAATGTAGTTTTGCTCCCCTAGTCCGCGCGTTTCCGCATTTCAGCCCCTTCCTAGTTCCTTCCCAGGTCTTCCCACCCTGGTCATTGCAGTGGTCTGTTTTTCAAGAGGAAGTTTTGGAGGAACGGAACTGATTGCATTTTCTTCATGTGCAAATCCTTGTGTGGGCCAGTGAGAGTAACAAGTGTGTAAGAAAGAACTGTGTTGGAATAGTGCTCTTCACCCACCTAGTGGACTAGAAATAGAAAATACAGACACATCAACCTAGAACGATTTTACTGCTCAGCTGAGAGCATTTCTGTGGATTCCCTTTACCCGTCCTCTCAAAACTCATTCTATAGCGGCATATTACACTACGTTCTTAGATCGTATTCTTGATCGTTTTTCTATTCTTTAAAAAAAAGACCTCAAAAGCGGGGGGGGGGGGGGGGGGGGGTGGAGGGGGAACCTACATAAACTAGCTTTCCAAAGAACAGCATTTAGGATTGTGGAGGGAAATCTAACATTATTGGAGCGTTTGTGCTGGCGGACAAGGTTCAGACATTACTGTCTTGGGCCTGAACTTTTCATTGACTCACTAAGTGTGAACTGCGATCCGAGGTATATTGGTCTGGAGCTGTGCCTTATGAAAGGAACTTGAAAACATCTGCCAAGCGCTGGAGGAGCTTCACACGTATTCCAAATCCTTGACGTTTACGAGTCAAGTCAATCACTTATATTTTATTTTTTAAATGTGCGAAGTAAAGAAGATAGTCACAGTCTGTGTCCTAATAGAGTGTTAAATCCAGTGGAGCAAATGCAACACACAATTGCTTAGGAGGTACAGTGAAAAAAATTACTGTGATAATGTGCCTTTTTTTAAGTGATATTTTTGTTATAGAGCACGTGCACTCACCACGAGACAGAGACAGAAAGTGAAAAATCACCCCCCAAGGGGCATGGCCATGCAGCAATCCCTTCTCCATTCTCCTCTTGGAATCTTGGGCACAAATGCACACATGCCTGGCATGAGTTTTAAGTCACCAGGTTCAAGACTCCAATGCTTAGAAGTCCAGCAACGTAACCTTTATGCCATCTGCTGGTTCCAACAATGTACTTTTATCCCAGAAAGTTTAAGAACCTCCCCCTGCCCCCAGACATGATTGGTGGTCTAAAATCAAGGCCATAATGTACAGTTGTGCTGTGTATTCAAAGTCAGCAACTTTGGGCATTGAGCAAGCATACTCTCCTGTAGTAGGTTCTGCTCTTGCTCTATACAAGACTATTTTATACCTCCTCCCTCCTGGTCAGGTTCTAGAGTGATCAATCCCTCCTCTCTTGCGTGAGATTTTCTGGTTTTATCGCTGAAAGCCCTGAGTCACAGTAGCCCTCTCCATTCTGTGTAAACCAGAATAGCGGTGACCCAGCCCTGTTCCTTTCTTCCCTTATTGCCCCTTCTAACATGACACATGGACTATAAGCACATGGCCTTGCCTCGTATGATGGTCCTTCAAAAAGTGTGTGGAAAAGGGATTAAAGGGAACCAGCAGTTAGCGTAATGGCTATGTCGCTGGACTCCCACATAGTCGACCGTGGTTCGCGTCCCAGACCCAGTGGCTTGAAACTCACGCCGGGCACGTGTGCGTGCGTGCCCAAGATCCCGAGAGGAGAATGGAGGAGAAGGGATTGCGGCGTGACCATCCCCCCAGGGGGTGATTTCTCGCTTTCTATCTCTCTGTCTCTCTCTGTCTGTCTGGCGAGCGCACACACCCTATAGTGGAAAAAAAAACCTCTCAAAAAAAAAAAAAAAGAAAAAGAAAAGGGGAATTAAAGTATGCATTTATTCTGATGCAGAAAAAATTGAAACCCATGCATGTAAATAGGCATTTACCGTGAACTTTCTGAAGGCCTCCCCTTACGATATCAATTCTCATGATAAATATGCATCTGGATAAAATGTCAGTAAAATGACAGAGTAAGGATGCTGGGCCTGTGGTGTAGTGGTTAAGCCAGTGTGCATTGGGAGCAGGATCCCACATTGCAACTTGAATTTCAGCCCTGCTGACTTAAAAAACACAGCAAACAAGTGTTCATGTGTGCCTCAATCCTGAAGGGATGGGGAAACAGAGGAAAAGGGACTGTGGTGTGACCACACCATATTGGAGGGCTCTCTCTCTCTCGCTCTCTCTCTCCCCGCCCCCATTCTCTTTCCCTCTCTCTCCCTCTCTGGTATATGCACGTGCCCTCTGGCAGTAGAAAAATATAAAAGAAAGAAAAGGCAAAGTAAGTTCACTAGTTCAGTGAATTATATAATTATGAATGAAACAAGGATTCCTACTTTGACAGTTTTTCATTATTGTGAGAGGTTTCTCATGTGTTTTTGTGTTTCTTGGAATGAGTAAACTTTGACATCCAGTTTGTCTAGCTCCCCAGCAAGGATCTGGGGTGGGATGTGGAGTGGGGTGTGGGGTGTGGGGTGGAGGAACACCATACCTTAGCCCTTATTGCATTTTCTTGTAATAAGCAGTACAGTGTAGAAACTCAGCATTGACAAGATCTTACAGTCAAGACCTGCAGTGTTAATGCTGTGTAAACCTAGTGCATTGCGGAACTGGACTAAGGAGAAATGAGTCAGATTAAGTTACACAATAGCTCCATTTAACAAGATGTTTACTTCTTTTTCAGATAAGGGGATTCTCTTCACTGATGTAGAAAATGAGGAAGACATTGAAAGAATTGTGTTATTTTAGCCATAAGAAAATCAAATTTAATGGCTTATACATTTCTGATTTTGTTTGTCATTGTTATTGTTTACTTTTGCCTATTCATATACTGACTGCTATTATTTTAATTACTTAAACTTTTTCTTATTTCTTTTTAAAAAATGTAGTGTTCAAAGTTGTAGCTGTTGTGGGACCAGCAGTTGGCGTAATGGCTATGTCACTAGACACCCATGTAGTAAACTAGGGTTCAAGTCCCAGTCCCGGTGACTTAAACCCATGCTGGGTGCGTGTGCATGCATGCCCAAGATCCCAAGAGGAGAAAGGAGGAGAGGGGATTGCGGCATGACCTGGGGGGTGATTTCTCGCTTTCTATCTCTCTGTCTTTCTCTGTCTTTCTGGCAAGTGCACGTGCCCTATAGCAAAAACTTCTAAAAAATTTTTTTAAGCTGTTATTACAATTTTTCTCCCTCCAAAATAAAAATCATTATTCATAAAAGAATATTGAGAAATTATGTAGTCATCTTACAAGGATTTAAATGTTTCTGAAACATAGGCAGATGTTATTTCCCTAGGCAATGCAGAGCTGCCAGTTTATAATTATGTCATGAGGATACGGATGGTAATTTAAGTTATGAAATGTTTTAAAAATAATTCTTCAATGATCCAGCAAATGGCCAGTGAGTATTTCAGTCACCACAACAATTTTGCTGTGCTTCTAAATAAGATGATTAAGAACATAGTTGTATATTTACTGTTTAAATTGGTAAATTGGACTTCCTTAAAGAAAAATGATTGTTTAATGAGAAATACCCCTGTAAGAGGGTAAAAGACAAGCTAAAGATTAAGAGATAATATTTGCAAACCATACATCTCACAAAGGTCTGCTACTGGGACCAGCAGTTAGCATAATGGCTATGTCACTGGACTCCCACGTAGTCGACCGTGGTTCGCGTCCCAGACCCAGTGGCTTAAACTCACGCTGGGCGCGTGTGCGTCCGTGTCCAAGATCCCAAGAGGAGAATGGAGGAGAAGGGATTGCGGCGTGGCCATCCCCCGTGGGGGGTGATTTCTCGCTTTCTTTCTCTCTGTCTCTGTCTGTCTGGCGAGCGCACGCGCCCTATAGCAAAAAAAAAAATAAAAAAAATAAAAAAAAAAAAACCTCTAAAAAACAAAAACAAAAACAAAGGTCTGCTACCTATAGTATACAAAGAATACTCAAAACTCAATAATTAAAAAAAAAATTAAAAAACAGGTAAAAGAGACCAGAAGATGGTGTAATGGTTATGTTGCTGGACCCCCACAGAATCAATTGTTCTAGTCCCAGACCTGGCAGCTTAAATCTCACACTGGGCATGTGTTTGTGCATGCCCAAGATCCTGAGGGGAGAATGGAGAAGGGATTGTGGCATGGACATCCCCTCTGGGAGGTGATTTCTCATTTTCTGTCTCTCTGGTGAACACATGCATCCTATAGAAAAAAATCTTTCTAAAAAAGAAAAGATGGTCACTGGACTCCCACATAGTCAACCTTGGTTCAAGTCCTGGATCCAAGTGACCTAAAACTCATGCCAGGTGTATGTGCATGCATGCCCCAAATCCTGAGAGATGACTAGAGGAGATGGGATTGTGGCATGGCCATCCCCCTGGGAGGTGATTTCTCACTTTCTTTCTCTCTATCTCTCTGGAGAGCTCATGAATCCTATAATAAAAGATCTCTCAAAAAAGAAAAAAAATGGGTAAAAGTTACAATCAGACACTAAACCAAAGATGATATAAAAATGGCAAATAAGTATCACTAGCCATTAGGAAAAAGCAAATTAAAACCACAAGGAGGGGCTAGTCCAAGGTGTGGTGGTTAATGCAGCTGGATCCTACATGGCCAACTGCACGGTTCAACTACCCAACCTAGTGACTTGAGAAACCCATCAAGTGTGTATGTGCATACTTTCCCAAAGTCAATAGGTGGTAGGAATAAATTAAAATAAAATAAATAAAGTTAAATAATTTTTATTTACAAAAAAGAGGGAGGAAAAGAGTTGTAGTGGGACCATTTACCATGGGCATGCTATCTCTTTTGTCCTCTCTTTCTGTCTCTCACCTAGGAGCACACAGGCAAATAAATAAATACATAAAGAAAATATTACTGGGTGAGTGTAGCTATGAAGTGGTAGCAAGGGAAATTTTTGTAGTGATGAAATATGTCTATCTTGATTGTGGTAGCAGTTACAGCAATCTCCATATGTAATAATATTGCATAGAACAACACACTCATACATAAACACATACATGAGTACATGTAAAAACTCAGTGAACTCTAAAGAGCTTCTGTACTAGCTTTCAACTTTCTGCAAATCTTCTATTATTTAAATATAAAAAGGTGTCAGACATTGTTATGGTGGTAAAATGTAATGCTCTGTGAGGCTGACCACATGGGAAGCTTCTAGGTTGCCATCCAGAGACCTTCCTGAGTGACCTGGGACATGCATGTGCCTATAATTTGAGGCTGGCTGAAGCTGGAGGTGGGTCATAAGTCATGATGCGAGGCAGTTAGGGAAAACAGAAGAGTTAAGGTGGAGTACTGAATGAGATTCAGGGAGATCCAAAACCAGGCAGTCTACCCCAAACCAGTCAGCCCACTATAACCTGATAGAAAAATAACTTTCCTTCCTGTTCTCTGTCCCTCTGGCCCATATCGATATTGTACTTTTGAGATATACGAACAAAATAAGAGGCAAGGACTCAAGACAGGACAATTCTTAAGTTTGGAATTTTAAGTGATCAGACCTAATGGAAATTATAGGCAAATGAGCTTAAATGCAAGGAAAATTATAGCCCCCCAAAATTAGTCCACTCTAAGAAGATCATGCTTGAGGCCAAAACCATCTAACCTCTACCACCAAAATGCAAGACTAGCCAGTATGGGCCACAATTAGTGCCAAAGGGGACCCAAACCATGAGCCTAAATGATGTAAGACTTCTTGTGACCATTAATCACTACTTCATTGTAAGAGCCTTATAAAATTCCCTGTGAGGTGGGAGACATGAACCCTAAGAGTTTAGAGTATAGGCCCAGGATGAACTCAAAGAATGGCTAAGTTTTGGGGTGAAGAACATAATAACTCAGCTGTAGCTGAACTGCTTCCTCACAGAGACAGCTTACAGCAGTGACTTAACGATTAACCTAAGACAAAGACTTCTTTCTTGGTCCATCACAGTCCAGGAGGACAGTAATGGTCTTTTATGGTCCAAAGCTTTTAGGCAAAGAGGGTTTCCTGACCTTTGTACCCACTCTAAAATTAGAAAGAATAATCAGACCCATCCAGATTGTGACCCACCCCCAACACAAGGAGAATGCATGCACCACCTGGCAACAAGCATGGACAAAGCCCCTTTGACCCAGGTATAAACCCTTCACTCCAGTTCCTTGTCCACAGCCCACTCAGGACCCACTGTCTGCTTGGGAGCTCTGCTCTGCTTCTTCTCTCATAACTAACTCCACTTGCTTACATACGTCCACGTCTAATTCTTCATGAGCTGCAGACAAGAACCCATGTACCACTGTGGCTGCTTGGCCTGATTACCCCTGCACCTTTGTGTTCCCTGAGGCAACCCCACCTCTGTTTGCTTCTCTCTTTCTCTGTCTGTAGAGCTCATGGATGAAAGAAACTAAAAAAGATAAGTAAAATAAAAATTGCAAAAAAACAAAAATCTAAAATGGAGAGCCTATGTTTCTTCTTTCTTTCTTTCTTTTTCTTCTTTCTTTCTTTCTTTCTTTCTTTCTTTCTTTCTTTCTTTCTTTCTTTCTTTCTTTCTTAGACTCAGGGCATATGCACTCACCAGAGAGAGAGAAAGAGAAAGTGAGAGGGAAAGTGACAAATCACCCCCCTCAGAGGGGATGGCCACGCCACAATCCCTTCTCCTTTCTCCTCCTGGGATATTGGCCATGCATGCACACGTGCCCAGCATGGTTTTGAAGCTGCCAGGTCTGAGACTCAAACCACAGTCAACCCTGTGAGTCCAGCAACGTAACCACTGTGCAACCTGCTGGTCCCAAGAACCTATGTTTCTTCTATTGAAAGCAAAAAGTAATCTTTGATTTTTATCTAAGGTGATTACCCATCCATGTGCTAAGTTTCAGACAGCAATGAAAAATTAAAGAGAGAAATTTATTTTATAATTGTATTTAACCATAACACACAATTGCTCATTTTATATAAATCTGGTACACAATAACTAACTATGAAGATATATTAGAAAATTATTTTTGTAGTATTGGGAAAAATCATGAAGTATTTTTCCTATGTTTTTCTGTGCAAAAATGCTTCATGACTTTTCCAGTGACTCAATTATATACCTTAAAATTTCCAATTTGCTTAATTTCTTTTCCTTGTTTTTTCTTTAGACAGGATTTCACTATGTCATGATTCTCCTTCCTCAGCATCCCAAGTAGCTGGGAGTACGGGGATGCATTACCGTGTCTGGCTTTTAGAATGGGGCAGAAATCAAACCTGGGCCTCCTCAGCTCCCTTAGATAGGCATGTTGCTGGCTTTGCTTCTTAAACTCCGCTTTAGCTCACAGTGCCATTAGGGAGATAACTGAGTGTGTAATTCTCCTAACTCGCTTCAGACATTTGTTACCTTTTAAAAGGCACATGACTTTCATTTATGATCTTGAATTAATGGTTCTTTATGACACGCAAATAATGTATATGTGTAAATTTCAAGATATTTTCACCCATGTTTGGTATTGATTAAAGAGAGATTTCAGATCTATAACTTAGTATTGCTTCCCACTCATCTATACTAATAAGCTTTTTACAAATTAGTCCTCCTTCATGACAATTTGTACATATATATTATCCTCAGAACTCTTTTGTCTAGGAAAATCTTATAAGAAGCACAATATTCAATATATAAAGCAGATTAAATTTGAGGTGCTATGGTTGGAGTGTGGGTGAGAAATGGTTTGGAGCAGCTTCCCTTTACTTTTACTTTTTGTAAGCTTATTTTAGTCATGATAGAGAGTATGTGCACATGTTTGAGAAAAAGAGAGAGAGAGAAAGAGAAATGCACCTTCAGCTCATCGGAATTATGAGCATGCATGTACACACCTTTGGTGTCTTCAAGCCAATCTGGTTTCCAAGTCTTCCGTGTGGCTTCCAGCTTTGCACTGCAGTTTGCTATTGATTGGGCCACCAGACTAGGCCTCTCTTTACTTTTTTGCTGATTTCTGAGGACCTCCCCAGAACTCCAGAGTGCTGTCTAAAACTGCTGTTTTACACCATTCCGTAGCACAAGTGATCACATAATTTTGATATATGTATATTTAAATATATATGCATAAATTTAATGTACGTGAATTTTCTAGCAAATGATAGACACAGTTAAGTATAAATATGTGTTTTTTTTTGTATGTATGCAAAATTGTGATTTTAGCACATCTAAATGTTGATTAAGCTCATCTAATTATTAGCAAATTATTAGGGTGGGCCTAGGTAACAATGTTATTTTAAAATTATTATTATTTTTTGTTTCTATCTCAGGTAGTGAGCAAGATTATTCATTGGGTGCAGAAAGAAAATATTAGAAATTTATTCTATTTATTTTTATCTCAAGATAAATTAGAGTTTGACTAATTGGTATAGATGCATTGATTATAAACAAAGATTTATGAAGTAATGGTTCTGGCTGCCAGATGGTTTTACTGACAGGGATTTATATGACATCACTGGTTTATTGAATGAAACTCTTAGAACTCAAGCTTACTATATTAAAATATACCAGCAGGATAAAATTTGAAGTCATAATTATTATTTCTAAGTTAAATGTTTTGTATTTAAAATACAATATTTAAAATAGTACTTTTTTGCTATGAGAGATTCTAATAAAGAAAAATATAATGTCTTCTAGCTGGAAATAAATACTTTTCCACTTACAATCTGTAGACTTAAGCACATGTAGACCATATGTGGAATCATCTTCTAACCTGTGCTGTTTGTCAGTTCAAATTGTCATGCTTGATACTCTGTTTTTCTGTGTGCGCTATTAGACCATTTTATATGTCACATGTAGACCTTTATGGCCTCATCTTTAACTAGATGCTGCTGGGACCAGTTCTACCCAGTCTTTGACTAGCTCTACCCAGTATAAGTCAAGAGTGTATCTGCCTTGAGTCTGGATGTAGACCTCTTGCTTTCTGCTTCCTGGGGCTTCTCTGACTCTCAAGGGAACCCATTCAGCACTCAACATTTGTTATTGGGAAGTATAAAGGACTTCATCTCTGTGGGTCCATCTTTCACCAGTGGAGGGGGAGAGATGATAAATAAATGCTTCCCCTTTTGACCCAGGGTGGAAAGTATTGGTACACATTGCATAAAACTTCTCAGAATATCCTGTGTCATTCAAAGCCAGTTGCTCACAGCAATGGCTTGGTAATATATTCCTGTATTGGCTTTCCCTCTTTCATTATGTTGCTCTTATTCATCACTTCTACTACTTGGCAATCCATTCCCATATACATTACTTTCATTCAATGCCTCATATTCTTCTTTCAGGAAAACCCTGATAGCATTAGCATAAGGATAATCCCTTAAAAACAGACTTTTAAGGTAAGGATTCAGAAATTGAATAACTCACTAGTAAGATGGCAATGAAGACCTCACTACTGATGGGAAATGGATTGGTGATAACTAGTGGCATGTTATTACTAAAATTCTCTCATGAGGTGAGTTTGGGAGAGGTACAGGTGGAATGTAGAGTTGACTCCTACACTCACTGTTACACTTAAATGGTATGGTGGCAATGGTGATTGTTAGTACTATATAATACCTAGACTTTATTAGTTGCTTCAGATGCCTTCAAATAAAGAGGGCCCAAGTCAGCCCAAACCAAAACACAATGTAAAAGCCAAGGTCTTCTATTATCATTTGAGAAGACCATAATTTTCTGTAGTTGCAGGGACCTGTGGTGAAAATCAAACTCAAGCTCAAAAATTTTTTTCTGTTTTAATACTTTGACTTTATTTATTTATATTTATTTATTTATATTATTATTTATACATTCAATCACTATACATCAGTTAGATTGTAAAGACTCTTTACCCAGCATGTATACACCTCAGTCCAGCCCAGTTTAGAATACTATACATGTCCTCATTAACAAATAATAAACCATATCTGTGTCCCACAGATATCTTACCTCTCTATTTTATTCCCCAAATTTCCTTTCCTACGCTCTTCCCTTCCCACAGTCTTTCCATTTTGTCTCTAGTGTCCATAACAATTTTTAATGCTTGTATGTCCTGCAGTCTTTCAGTCTCTACCACAGAGTGCTGACAGGCAGTGTATGTTAAGTGAAGACCTACAACGTCTCTCTTTCATAACCTGACTTGCTTCACTCAGCAACAAATCTTCCATATTTGTTCACTTTCTATCAAATTCCAGGGCCTTGTTGTTTTTTTATGGTTGAGTAGTATTCCACATTGCCTATGTGCCACACTTTTTCGATCTATTCATCCATTTGTGGACATTTGGGTTGGTTCCATGTCTTAGCAATCGTGAATAAGGCTGCAATAAATATAGATGTGCAAGCGATTTTCTGACTGAGCATTCTCCTGTCCTTTGGGTAGATATCCAGGAGTGGAATTGCTGGATCATATGGTAGTTCTTTTTGAAGGTCTTTGAGGAACCTCTATATTGTTCTCCACTGTGGCTGGACCAATTTATGTTCCCACCAACAGTGTAGGAATGTTCCCCTTTCACCACATCCCCTCCAGCACTTATCATATATTTTTTTTTTTTTAATCTTTGCCATTCTGACTGGGGTTAAGTGATATTTCATTGTGGTTTTAATCTGCATCTCCCTTATGATGAGGGATATTGAGCATTTCTTCATATGCTTTTTGGTTGTTTGTATGTCTTCCTTGGAGAGTTGTTTGTTCAGCTCATTTTCCATCTTTTCATTGGGTTAATCTTTTTCTTCCAGGTAAGTCACTTGGGTTCTTTGTGTATTCTGGTTAGGAGTCCCTTATCTGAGGCACAATTAACAAAAATTCTCTCCTGTTCTGAGGGTTGTTGATTCACACTAATTACAGTATACTTTGCTGTGCAGAAACTCAAGGTCAAATTTTAAGAACATCCTAGTTGCAATAGAGAGGAAAAGCACAGCCTCTTTGGGTGTCCTGAGACAGGACCCTGGTAGACAATGGCAGAACTCTGATGCCAGGGAACCTGAAGTGCTATTCTTTTGAGTTAAGAGTACCTGTAGGACAGGTAGAAATTAGAGTTCTAGCTCAACTTTTTCTCATAGAGGCTATAAAATGGGTCTGTGGCCCACTCTGCAATTGCTTCCCTAGTCCCCCCGTGAATAATTGGGATATATCAATTTCCAATAATACTTTGTAACTGAAATAGTTGCTATGTTGTTTCCTGGATCTGAGGAGCCAAAAGGCTAAGTCCATTTACGTGAGTAAATTAGAAACAATAGCACTTCCTGGGAGGAATGACAGAGATTAGCGCCAGAGTGGAAAGAGCTATACACAGAATACTTTATCAATTACTTATATGGAGGTAGAAATGGCCTGAGATATTATTTATAACATATACACAGATTACTGAATAGTGGCAAATAGCTTGACTTTTTGGTTAGGAGTCTTGATAATGCAAGATCAAAAGATCTGAGACAAGGAAATCTGGGGAAAGAGGCATATGAATGGAGGAATGGGGTGAGCATATAGCAAGCACACCATTGTGTCTCATGTTAATGCCAAAGACTAGTCTCTGAACAGAAAGAAACCAAGAACAAAATAGGCAGGTTAGCTTTCCCTGTGGATATGATTATACTCTCTCCTTAGCCTTTATAGACCTCACTGCTTAAAACAACTGACCTCTAAACAGAGATAACACCATGGCTAGAAAGGAGGCTGTTCACGGACACAGCAGTGTGCCTCCCTCACCTTAATGCTGATCCAGCTACTGAGCCCTTATGAAAACTCACTTGTCAGTTGTAGAGACTGATGCTGAGCCCTTGATATGATATCCTTCAAATAACCCAATTAGTCATTTGATATCAAATTAATTTTATTGGACCCCTTCCACCTTGGAGGTGGAAATAATTGATACTTGGTGGAATTGAAGCCTGTTGTGATTTTGGGTTTGCATTCTCTGCAGCAAAGTTCCACCAGCATCCTGAATTGAAGGTTTACAGATGCCTTACCTGTTAGCATGGCATCTCCCGCAATATTGCCTCTGCCCAGAATTTATTTTTTGGCAAGGATCATGCAACAATGGGTGCATGACCACAGAGTTCACTGGGGTTACCATATACTTCATCTCCTACAAGCAGAGACCTAATTCAATGCTGGGATGTCCTGTGCAAAGCTCAGTTAAAGTTTCAGGTTGGGGATAGGATGAGTATATGTGCTATATCGATGGCTGTCATGTGTGCTGTGACCCTTATAGCTAGAGCATATGAATTCAGGTGTTTAAGTAAAATTGGTCCCTTTCATCATTACTTCCAGTGACCATTTTCCAAGTTTGTGCTTTTTGTTCCTAAAACCTTACATTCTGCTGGATTCGAGGTCCGGCACTCCCACCAGGGGGCAGTATAAGTGATACATAGAAGTTGATTACTTTGGGCTCCTTTTTCCACACATCGTGCTCTGTCTTCCTAAAGCAGCGAGAAAATATGAATTAACAAACTAATATATTGGCAGTGTCAGTCCATACTTATTAATGCAAAGAGCCAACATTGCTGCTACGTAATGTAAGCAAGGAGAAATATTTGTGGACTTTATTTTTGTTTCTCTTGATGTTTTTGTGTAAAGTGATAATGGTGAATGAGCAATCAGAGCAACTATGACCTAATAAGGGCAAAGCGAACTTACGGGAAGAGATCTGAGTCACCTACCAGAAAAGCAACCTGAGATCATCTGAGATGCTGGCCACAGGTGAGAGAAATATAGAATGGGTAATGGAAGAGAGAAAGAACTATCGGGAAGGTCTTGGGACCAACTCCAGCACAGAGGCTATAGCTAGTTGCACAAACTCTTGGAGAGTTTGTGACCGGCTACCCCCTTGAAGAAAACTCTGGTTGATAGGACTTAATAATGAATAAATGGATTTGAGCAGTGCAAAAGGTCTACCATATCAGATATCACTCTACATGTCACTTCAAATCTTTTTGGCCCTACATTTTACTGCATATTCACAGTGTTTCAGCAATCAGTTCTCATAGACTTTGATCAGCTTCACGCAGGTGCAACTGGAGAGTGCTTCGCCTCTGGCCAAGATGTGAGCCTCATGCTTCCTTCCCTGAAACTTTTCTGACACTGAAGTGTGACACGTTCATTGAGCTAATATACACATGCAACCTTCAAATGGCTATGTACTAGTCAAAATCCCAGGCCCCACCTTCACTCAGAAGGGGTAGAAGCCTATGGAGAAATTATTCTTTCTCATATATATATATATATATATATATATGTGCATGTGTGTGTGTATATATATATATATTTATTATAAATATATATATAAGAATATATACACATATACACAGAGAGAAATAGACATATATAACATTTTAATTATAAAATTATATATGATAATTTTAATTATAATTATATAATTATAATAATATACATATTTCTTCAGGCATTTCAAAAGATTTTTGAATCCAGCAAATCCATAGCCATAGCCATTTGCTAATGTGTTCTTGTTCTCCTGTTCCCTGTTTTAACTCCTCCCATTTATTATTCTTGCTCTCTGGGATCATATTCTTCATAAATTACCAGGAAAAAGACTTTCTGGGAGACCATAAGACTTAGATGGTAAGCTTATTAATTAAGTTGAAATATTGAACAAATACAAATAATCAGGTCTCAATATGTGGTTATGTGTCATTATTTATATGTACAGAAATTTAGGAAGAGTGATATTTCTGCAGATTAAAATAATTGCTTCAACTTCTCTAAACTCTATTCTTTATTCAGTTTACACCTGAGAGCTTGTAATCATAGTAGTAAGGTGCTATATCACTAACATGTTCGTTCTGCTATACAAAGTGCACATACTACTTAGGGATTCACAGATTATTAAATGGTTAAATGAGAAAGCTTTTATACAATACAGTAGTCTGAAATTGTCCAACATTATTTTTCTATTGTTAAGTAATTGATGTTATTAAATTCTTGAGGAAAATAAATACAAAAATTAGTTTAATGTTCTTCTTAAAGTAAATTGAATTTGAAATATTATTTCTATTAGTATTTATAATGTCAGTTTACACTTTCACCATCAGAGGTCATGAAAGGACAATGTAAAGCAGAAAATTTGTGCGTTGTTGAAAATAAACTCAAGTTTGAAATTTAAACTATAATGTTATGAGAAGACCTTTTTAAAAAGAAAAATTATAACCTACTGAAGGTCATTTGAAAATGAAGAAAATTAACTTTTAAAACTAAAATTACCTGATGTATTACAAGAACATCAGGCTATTCTTTGACTTTGGTGTGTTCAAGTTTTAAGAATAAAATTTTAAGTGCAAAGTATTGTTGACTACTTGTCTTGGAATACAAATATATTATTTTCTGTTGGGTTTGCAAGACCTAAAGTAGATGAAAGCATTTTGCTTATTAAAAAAAGAAATAAGTGAAATGAAAACCTAAAAATGTCTTCGAATATATTTCTTCCTGAACATAGCCTATATGTCATGAAGCATAGTGAAATGACTCATAAGCTTAACATCTGGGAAAACTGATGATTCAAAATATATTATCTTATTAATAATAATAAATTGTATTTAAAATATCTATTGATATGTGTTTTGGTTAAGCTACAAGTAGGTAGCATAAACTTCTCTTGCTTTTGATAAATTATTAGACATGCAAAGAAACAAGTAAGTTAAAGTAATGTACAATTAGGCTATGAAAATACAGTCATTAGTCATCATTACTCCTTTTGTATAATTTTAAAACCTCCTTATAAAATGAATGTTAATATTTTTGCACTCATATAGTTTGTTTTCTAAAATAATGTGGCACATGAAATAAGCGAATCACAAAGAGACAAGTCCTAAACGATTCCGCTTACATAAGATACATAGAGTAGTGCAATTCATAGACACAGAAAGCATTGGGCTGTTGGGAAAGTCATGATGTTTTTCTGGGTTTTTGTTAAGCAAAAATTGCATCATGACTTTCCAAACAACTCATGAAATAATGGTCACCAGGAGTTGGGGATAGAGAGTATAGGGAGTTGTTATCTGATGAGTACAGAGTTTCAGTTTTACAAGATGGAAAGATGTCTAGAGGTTGGTTGTACAGGTATGAACATTTAACACTATTGAACTATACACTTAGAACTGGGTAGGATGGTAAATTCAATGTATACATATTCAATGCCAACTAAAAAAGTGCAAATTAAACAAACAGAAAACATTTATGGCACATGAATTAATACTGCATTGGATAATCAAAGTCTTATTGACTGAAGTTGGAGTGCAACGTTACTAGCATCTGGAATCTGCCTGAGCCAACTCTCAACAACTCTGGGTCTGGCCAGTTGAGCTCTGCTGAGCCAAAGGAGACATGAGTGGACAAAGGAAACTTTGCAGGGCTGGGGCCTCATTGAGGGAAATTACCTTTGACTTAAACAAAAAGTATTTATTAAAATGTGATGCTATCTATCCCAGATTCCTCATTGACAGTAGGTACAATAATAGCATCCACACTACAGTGCTGTAAGGACTAAATGACTTAAAACTTGCACAAATTTTGAATGGTATATTATATGCAATAACCTCATAAGGTATTAACTATTGTGCTGTTGTTCTTTATGAAACATATCCTATAGCATATGTGATAAATAATGACTATTTGTTTAAAGAATCAAACATTAGTCTCCACAAGTATCCATACAATTGTCCCTTCCCTCAATTCTGTCATCTTTTTTTGAGTCCTGTCTTACTGGTTTATTCTCTAATCTTCTAGTGGCTCTTGAAATTTGTAAACCTTCATACTGATCCTAGGTACAGCTTGTTCCTATCCAATATCACCCTCTTGACCTTTAGTGCCCACAGGGTGTGGTGAGGAAGGAAGTGTATGAGCACTTATAAGGATCTGGAGTTGGAGAAATCCTCACCAGAGATTTTATTATTTTAACTCATGTTCCTTTCTTGATAACAATAACTACTTTAATGTAATTTGGGAGGTATTTTTAAAAACGGGTTTAGACTTTTCTTGCTCATACTAGCTCAAGATGTTAGCATATTTAGGGCCCATCAATTTTTTTTTTTTTTGGAGAGATTTTTGCTATAGGGCACGTGTGCTCGCCAGACAGACAGAGAGATACATAGAGACAGAAAGCGAGAAATCACCCCCCAGGGGGAATGGTCACGCTGCAATCCCTTCTCCTCCATTCTCCTCTTGGGATCTTGGGCACGCACGCACACGTGCCCGGCGTGAGTCTCAAGCCACCGGGTCCGGGACACGAACTGCGGTTGACTACGTGGGAGTCCAGCGACATAGCCATTATGCTAACTGCTGGTTCCCAAGGGCTCATCAATTTTTTTTTGAGAGAGATTTTCGCTATAGGGCGCGTGCGCTCGCCAGACAGACAGAGAAATAGACACAGAAAGCGAGAAATCACCCCCCAGGGGGATGGTCACGCTGCAATCCCTTCTCCTCCATTCTCCTCTCGGGATCTTGGGCACGCACGCACACGCGCCCGGCGTGAGTTTTAAGCCACTGGGTCCAGGACACGAACTGCGGTCGACTACGTGGGAGTCCAGCGACATAGCCATTATGCTAACTGCTGGTTCCCAAGGGCTCATCAATTTTTTTTTGAGAGAGATTTTCGCTATAGGGCGCGTGCGCTCGCCAGACAGACAGAGACATAGAGACAGAAAGCGAGAAATCACCCCCCAGGGGGATGGTCACGCTGCAATCCCTTCTCCTCCATTCTCCTCTCGGGATCTTGGGCACGCACGCACACGCGCCCGGCGTGAGTTTTAAGCCACCGGGTCCAGGACACGAACTGCGGTCGACTACGTGGGAGTCCAGCGACATAGCCATTATACTAACTGCTGGTTCCCGAGGGCCCATCAATTTTGACATGAAAACATGACATATAGACATGAAAATAGATTCTGCTTCTTGGGTGAATACTGATACTTTGTAAATTGAGAAATAATCTGCTCAAAATTTTGTTTTTAGTTATGTAATGAATTTAGCAGGAAAATATAAATTAGCATTTGATATGAAATGGGAGAAAATCTATTTCTTTGTGATGTCCTTCTTTGAAAAACTCCTTTATCCAGAAAGTCAAAGCACATGTACATTTTCTAGTCACCATATAAATCTCACTGATGAAAAACAAGGTTTCTTTGAAAGAAAAAGAAAATATAAAAGGACTGTTTCTGCAATTTTACCAAACCTTTCACCAATGCTTCTAACAAGTTCCAAAATGAATTTCATCTCCATCCCCTCCCTTGTTTGCCCTCTGCAGGAGGTTTTAATGAGCAATGAGCTGGTTCTAAGGGTAAAAGCCAAAGAAAGGAAAGTCCTGAATAATCCACCACCTGCATTATTCCACTCTAATAATCAAGAACCTTGAGAGTAGAATTAGTTCTGTAACACCATTGCCTTATTAAAGAAATCCATTTAGTTCTGAGAAATCTGCAAGAGCTAAAGAACCGTCCAATTTGGGGTTATTTCATGCTTATACTCATCTCCCATAACCTTCAAGTTGGGAACACCAGATTTTCCTTGCTTACATGTCTAGTAGAAAAGTTAGTTGTACTTTTATTTTTAATTTATCTGTTTAGCTATTTATTTATATGTTGAATGTCTACTCATTATTCTCTTCTCTTTTATTACCAGATCATAAACTCTTTGTGGGTGGTAGCTGTGTTATTAGTTTTTGCATTAAGCCAATGTATGGGTGTAGGAATTAATATCTTTATTGTCTCTTGGTCTAATTTTATCATCTAATGGTTTAAATTATAACTTAAAATATTTTTAAGTGTTAATATACTTGAATGACATCATTTATGTGAGGCAATGTTTCCTTTTCTTCTCCCACTGACACCTTCTAACCTACCCCTGTGTACTTGATAGACTGTTTTTTTGTCTGATCATGGTCAAGCACATTGTTTTCAGGTAGAGGAAGTTATACGTTCAGTGGAATAATGGTGACTTGTCATTTCTCTCTCATTTCAATGATAGTGATGGTGATTAAATGTCTAAGGTGGCATACTGGCTAATGCGGGAGTTGTAACCCTCCATCAGCTCAGCAGTTGCTTAGAGTCAACCAGCATATTCTTTTTCCATCCCAGGGTCCAGTAAATGGATGAATAAGTTGATTGTTTTCATCTGGATAAATATTGTGTCAATGGAACATGCTTTTATTTTGAGTCTCAATTTTGAAAGGCTTGAAACAAAAAATCTGGACCGTTGGCCTACTGTTTCAGAATAGGATTCCTCAGAATTGTTAGAGTGAGGATGACTACTGATGATGACTGCTAGGATAAAGTACTTGTTCTGGTGTTTTTGGGAAGCCTGAAGAAGTCTTGCTACTTTTGTCACATTTTCTCATACATTTCTCTCTTAAATTATTGTAAGTTAAGTAATTTCTTCAGCAGTTTCGTTCCCTTCCTCTTATTACAATAAACACATTTAGACTATTTACCTACTCCAAAAAGCTATTTTGCAATATATAGGTAAGATCCAAGATTTATACTCTACTTCTTCCCTCAAGGAAGAGAGATGTTAATTCTTAATTTTTCTTTAAAAAAGAGAATAAAACTCATGAGCTCTGACCTCCATATTTTGAAGTTTTTTTTAAAAAATACTTTTTAAAAGAAGATAAATTTGATTTAATTTTAGCTGACAATTTATATTTAAAATATGTAGTAAGAACGTTGTAGGAAATGAAGAAATAATGTCATCTATTAACATTACTAACGAATCCTGGATTTTTTTTTTTTTTCCGAATTCTGGATTTTAAAAATGCACTTCTTTGTTTAAATCTCAGAAGATGGCCATAGGCTGATTAAGAAGAAAAACCTGTTGGGGAGGAGTCCAGACCTTAGCGGACCTGTGGAAGTGGACCTGATTTCATATTGCTTCTGACTGTCACCATCGTGAAAACACCTTGCTTGAACTAAAACTTCTAGTGAGTTTGTTTTGACACAAGAATATGGTAGACTAGTGACCAGAGACGTCTACTATCAGTGAGGATTAAGTTGGAGGACCTGAGAACTCTCAACTCTCCCTACAGTGGAGCCTCAGCCTCTGAGTCACAAGGGAGGGAAGGCGCGGTTGGCTGAGGCTAGCAGGAAATGGAATGAAAACCAATTAGGAGCAGGCTACTGAGAACAGTAGCATCTGAACATTGGAAGAGAATTGTATACTTTTGGCTCAGATCAACAGCCTTTTAAGGTTTGGCTAACACAACCAGAATATACTGCTAATCTGAGTTTGTTTTACATTTTTGGTTCTGGCAACTCTTCAGAAACAAAAGGCTGTTTTCTTATTTGAGAAATTCTTTAGTCTTTACAGACTGAAATCGTAGGACATGATAAAATTAAATATCAAATTTAGAATTGTAATTTAAATCTTGTCAAATATATATAATCTTATGAAAAAAATGTATGTAACATACATCAAAATTATCTGGGTCGGGAAGCCATATTTGATTTATTTTTTTATTATATTTTCTTATGATCTCGATTGAACATGTAGTCGTTTATCACATTTGAAAACAAAGGGAAAGTACAAAACTAGTATATGAAACATCAAAGTATATGTGGCTCTTGCTTACAGTTTGTTATTATTGCTTAAGATTTATTTTTGAAAAAATAAATGACTGGAGACAAATTAAATTTCCCCATGTAAGGAAAGGAGTTAGATTAATTATTAACGTACTAAAACAGGTAATACACTTTAATAGGCTCTTAAGAATAGTGTTCACATCTGTAGTAGCAAAACATTTTGACAAAATTTAAAGTTTCTCAAAAACCCAGGTTAAAAAGTATATCAAAATAAATTTCTGAGCACTCCCAGAGGGCCAAAACTTCCTGGGCATACTGTGAAAGCCATAATTTGTACAATGATGCAAAAAGTTTAACTGTGTATAAAAAAAGTATGACTGACTCTTATAAAAATGGAACAAAATTTCTCCCTGAATTTATGCATTATTATTCCTCACATACTTTCCCCATTTTAACTAAATTTTATAATTTCTCTTTCCAAAGTTGGCTATTTCAGTTTAATTTTTTTTTAGTAAGATTGGTTCAGGTTAGTGCAGTAACTATCATGCCCACTACCTTTAAATGCCTAAGGAATAATAGTTTTCTGTGTCTCTAAGAGGTATCCAGTTGACAACAATCATGTTTGTTGAAGAATTATATTGCTCGGGAACCAGCAGTTAGTGTAATGGCTATGTCGCTGGACTCCCACGTAGTCGACCGCGGTTCGCGTCTCGGACCCGGTGGCTTACAACTCACGCCGGGCGCGTGTGCGTGCGTGCCCAAGATCCCGAGAGGAGAATGGAGGAGAAGGGATTGCGGCGTGACCATCCCCCCTGGGGGGTGATTTCTCGCTTTCTGTCTCTATGTCTCTCTCTGTCTGTCTGGCGAGCGCACGCGCCCTATAGCGAAAAACCTCTCAAAAAAAAAAAAAAAAAAAAAAAAAAAAAAAAGAATTATATTGCTTTAAAATATTACCTCTACAGCTGATGAACATTATTCATAAACAGGTAATGTTAATAATGTAAATTATATACTATCCTTTATTACTGATCAAAACATTTAATACTTAGCAAGTAATTTATTGTCTTAGAAATCTAATAACTATAATATATGATGAAAATGATATCTTCATATTATCATACTGGCATATCGTGCAATATTATTTGAAAGAGTTTAAAGAATTTTATCTCATTTGCAATCTGTGAAATGTTGGTAGTGTGGACAACGAGCTTCTTACTCTCTTCACAACACAACGAGGACAATATAAATTTTTGTGTTATCCACCAGGATTTGAGTACTTGCAAAGTTGCCTTATCATTATCTGTAAAATGATGGAAGCTTTTCATAAGATGGCTGTGCTACCTGGTTCATAATTAACTTAAGCAATAAGACAATAGTGTGTAGGCTCTGGTATAGCTATAACCTTAGTAGTATGGCAAAGAACACATGTAATGACTGTTAGAACAGCCAGTGCTCATGTTAAGAGCAGTCGCCTTGCTCCTTTCCACCTTGCAATTGTCTTGTGAAGTTCTGGGAACTGTTAGTTCCTGTCATTGGGCAAGAGAAAGATGGTGCTTCTGCTACCACTTGTAGAGGCCAGCATCTTTTAAGGAACACTCAGACCCATTCTTCCAAGGGAAGCCACAAAAAGTATTCAGCACACTTTACTGAGGACATATTTTGTCCCAGGGATCATGCCTGGCTCCAAAGGCACAGAGATAAAAGATACAGTTCCTGTCAAGAAGAATTCACTGTAAAGATGGGAAAGAGAATTTTGCCATGACATAATAACTAAAATGCACTGTGGAAAATGCTACAAAAAGTGCTATTACAACACACACACACACACACACACACACACACGTGCGTGTGCACGCCACCAGCTCTGCTTTGAGAAACTAGCTATTGCTGCACAGAGGAGAAAATGTTTTATTAGAGAAGGAATAAGCAGGTGTTCCCTTATTAGAAGATAGGGAATGATATTTCAATTTTTGAGAAAAACACTTTTAAATAATAAAAGAAGCATATCTTCTTTGGATAAAGTTGCATATTCTCCGTAGCTGAAGCATAGGGCCCACCACTAGAGGCTTTTTATTGTCCAGCACCTAATTCTGCTCTTTTTTAAAAATTTTTAATTTCTTTCTTTCTTTCCTTCCTTCTTTCTTCTTAAAATTCATTTACATTCATTCACTATACATCATTCCAGTATACAAAATGAGATTTCCTATCCAGAATACACTGTATATTGGCTCAGTCAACCACATCAACATACATGTTAACAAATAATTTTCCATTTATTTCCTGTATATTTTGCTTTTTATTCCCATCCTTAATTCCCTATTCCTCACCCTTTGCCGTGCCTCACCCTCCTCCCACATTGTCTTTGGTATCCATGGTTGCTTTCTATGCCTGTTACCCCCATTTAATTGATTTTCTAATGAACCTAATTAGTCTAAATATTTCCGATGGCTACAGTTGCTGTTTCCAGGAGACAGAGTGGCTGCGGCAGTACCACTTCCAGTATTTAGTGACTGTTCAAAGGAAGCAGCAGTGGTGACACCAAACACAGGACCTTTGTTCAGTTATGGCAATAGAATGATCTTACCTGGCTTGGTCTACTGGCCTAAGATGGGCATGCATACCATACCACCCCTTCCATCTATAATTACTTTTATTGTCCCTCACTCAGATATAAAGCAAAAACAAATAAAGTCAAACAGATATGTTTGAAAAAACGTCTGCATGCGTGCCCAAAATCCTAAGAGGAGAATAGAGGAGAAGGGATTGTGGTGTAGCCTCCCCACTGGGGATTGATTTCTCACTTTCCTTCTCTGTCTCTCTCTCCCTCCATCTTTCTCCAGTAAGCACAAATGTCCTATTACAACCCCCTGACCCTCCCCCCAAAAAAGTGCATTTCTGTGTTTATGCACACGTATTAGTATTGGGCGGGGGAAGCATGGGGACATCTAAACCATCAGTTTCCAGCCTCAAATGCCCTGCTCCACATGAAACACAGCTTAAAAACCACTAGATTGCTGTGGAAAGAACAATGTCTTTGTTACAACAAGGTGAAAATCTTAAGTTATTTATAGTTGCGTGGCTTGGGTTTTAAATTACTTCACGCTCTCTCGAGCATTTCTTCTTTTTTATCGGTAAGATGGGAATAACACTTACCTCTTAGATAGCATTGCTTATGTACTTGACCCTAGTAGGTGCTTGGAAAATAATTATGAAGATGGGTCTGATCTAAATATTTTCCTAAACATTTAAAATGGGTCTCTTTAGCATACACTTTCTCCAGTGACCTTCCATGTTGTCCTCTTTGTCTTTTCCCTTAAAATTGACCTTTTCCATACATATGTACATACATATTACAGAAGTGATGTGTACATACACAAGAGAGGTTTTGAAATGTGAAATCATTTACTGTATTTGGAGAACTATTTCTATATCTTTTTGTATTTGTGAGATAAAAATATTTTTAAAGTTTTGCATGTGCAAGATCCCATCCCAAATAACTTTACCTACCTAACACATTTTCGGAACATTCTCAGCAAGCAGTCTGTGAACAACAATGAAATATTTGCAAAAGTGTTCGTGCCTTTTGTCCCCAAATGTCTAGTATGGTTGGAACAAACTTTTAGCCTTTAAAAGCATTTTCAGCAAAACAAGTGCTTGGAATGAAAATAAGCACTAGAGCTCTTGAACAAGGCAAAATAGTGGAGCTGTTGACCATTTTCAGTTTAAACAATCGTGTCAGTTGGTCCATATGCTCTTCTCTTTATCCCATTTTGTATCAGACACAGAAAGTTTCTCAAAGAGATGTCCTGCTCCTTGCTAACCTGTTCGTGCTTGTTCCTCTTAAACAAAACATTGCCTGGAATACTATTTAGTCATAGGAGGCTTTGGTTTTGCAGATAATGGCTTAGACTTTTTATTGCATTGTTTTCAAAATTTTAGTTAGGAGAAATATTTTAGAGTAGGAGGGAAAGTAATCAATGCTAACAAAAAATATTGCATGACTCTCATATTTCTCACTAAAACAGCACTAGAAATGAGACCATCTCTACTCAGACTGTCCACACATTCACTCCTTCACTCATTATTTACAAATATTTTGGGAGCACTTGTAATGTTTAAAAACTCTGTAGGAGAGCACCAAATAGAAATCATCCTTGCCCTGATGAAGTTTCAACATGGTCAGAATTGAGCATAGCCCTGTGGTGCAGAAGCGGCAAACTCAACTGCGGTGCTAGAAGCCACACGGTGGGTTGCCTGTGGTTTGGACCCTCAGGTTGGCTTGAAAATCCACTGGGCACTGTTTCCACTCAAGACCCTGACAAACTCGAGAGCTGGGAGAAGAGGATCGTTGCATGGCAAGATTTTGTTGAGGGCGTTTTTTCCTTTCTTGTGCATGTGATCTCTATCATGAATAAAACAAATACTTTTAAAAAAGAAAATGGTCAACATTAGAAAAAAAAAATGTTTGCAAAACCATAGAGAAGACAAAAGCCCTATCGAGGATTTTGGAATCAAGTGTGGGAAGCTCAAAAGGTATTGGAAATAATATCCTTCCTGTTTCTGGGCATTCAGTATCTCACCCATTACCCTCCTGATTTCCCCTTCAGTCAGTTTTACTATTCTGACTTATCGATTGGGACTTAGCTCAGAAATGTGAGACAACCTATGGCTGAACTCAGTTATTTATATTTATATGTTTAAAACGACTTACTTATTAAACTTTCTGTGCCACATGTATATGTTTTCCAATAACAATGGTGCTTTTTAGCGTTATCCTAGAGAGTCTTTTATCTTTTTTTATTGCTTAGTTTCGTAAGAAGGGATTATCACTGTGAACACGACAAGAAAACAGTTCGAACAATGTTCTTAATTCACCACTGTTTGTTTGCTTTTAATTCAGTATGAAACTGTTAACCTTTACAAAAAGACAACTAGAAATATGGCTAAATATTTATTTTCATAATCTCTGGTTTCACATATTTGTAAGTTCAGAACTGAAATCCTATATCGCCTCTGACGCCCTGGCAAAGTTAATGGTACAAACTCCTTTTTTGAACTTTTTCCCTTGACTTAGTCTCTTAATTTTTTATGGCTCTAAAAAATAAAACATGAAAAAGCAAAGCAGATATATTTTCTCTTTCATGTATGACAGATGTTCCCTCACCATGTTTCATGGGCATAATCTGTCTTTAGGAAACATAGAGATCGATGTTTCTGCCAGCAAAGCCTCATGAAAGAAGACTGCTTGTCTTGATTAGCAAATCCTTCATAATGAGCCTGCCTGGGGGTCACAAACTAGTCAAGTTTCTGGGCGAAAGTCGACATTAAATAGTAAAGGACTCCTTCGCATGGGGCTAAAATGCAGAAAGTGGCTGTAAGTACACAAGGAGTGATCACAGCCATTTTGATCGGGTTTGTTGATATCATTTTAAATGTACTAGCTTTTTTTTTTTTTCTTCCTTATCTCTAAGTATTAGGTATACAAAAGTAATGACCAATGTGACTAATTGGTCATGCAGATTCATTTTTAAGACAGCCCTGGAAGCATGGGTGTTAATACGGATATTTTTAATGGATAACTGTAATAACAAGTGTATTAAATAAGGTCATAAGGCAAACCGGAGGTTCCAGCTATCTAAGTGGTATCATATACAAGTTTGCTTTAATTGTCGCAGAAGAACAGAGATAGACTCTCTTGGTTAAGCCTGATCCTATCTCCTTATACTGCTGGCAGATAGAGCAGTTTTGCCTTTCAGATTTTCACTCAGTTATTTTTAGTTCTTCTGAAGCCTGGGAAATAAGAAATATAACCTCCTTGAAAAATCCAAGTGGGCCAATCATAGCAGGGCCTCTGAATCCGATTAGATAAAACAACAAAGAGGTTCTGTTGGGGCAGAGGCAGGAAGAGTCAAGGTGGGTGGCAATCACTGCTTAACTCAGGGGAAATGGAGCCTCAAAGAATTCAAAAGTGGGTGAAAAAAATAACATAAGCAGTAGACAACTTTCCCACATCTCAGGTCACTCTCTAAATACAGCTAGCAAAATTTTCCCCACGCTAAACTTTTTTTTTAATTTTTGAAGTATAATAAACAGTATGTGAATGTATGTTTATCTTAAGCACCACACTGAGAGAGATATTCGCTCTCTAGTAACGTCTTTGCTCTACACTAACCAGTTTTCATCCCCTGTATGAGCTTAGAAGGGAAATCAAGACAAAATTTAAGTTATAAAAATGGATACTTAAGTGTTCTAATATGACACCAGAGTAATTTAATGCAGACTTTGCTCTCAGTTATTAAAATGGCAGAGAATGGTGGAAGAAAGGGGTGGGTAGAAGGTTTCCTCCTAAGTAGAGTTAAGAAATAAAATTTATTCCAGTTCTACCACTGGATTCTTGAGATCAGTTTGTGTAATGTTAGCCTAGTGAATACGAGGGAGTGGAACAAGAGAGGTGGGTGAGGTGCTGACCGTTGTCACCGATAGCTTTGACAGAACTCGAATAAGTGACACTCTGCATCCCTGGTATCTCCACTTTGTAAAAGAAAACAAATAAAGAGGGAACAGGGCACTGAAATACAAGAGAGTGGACATCTGGCACCTCTAGTGCCTTGGAAGGCACTGAAGGACCCTGCCTCCGTTTCACTGTTTGAAATGTGGGAATTAGCTTACATTTCACCCTCATTTGTTAACTTGAAAATCATTCCGAGTTCTTTTATGTCCTTCCATATTGCCAATGTCTGGGGTTAGAGCTGTGGAGAAGCTACAGAAAGTTGAATAAGGCATAACTTCTTTCTTAGTACAAGTGAAGTCAGCTTTGCTGAACCTCTGTCCTTTCTCTCTCAGTTTCTCAACATCTTGCTTCACTTATCAACCCCCCAATTCCCCTTTAACCACTGAGAGGTGCTGTGGCAGGTGTGGAAGAGAGGTCAAATGGAGGAACTGGTGGGCGGTTGGGCCATGGAACCCTACAGCCTGTGCAGGAAGGTTGGAGGAGTGAGACAGTAGGGTGGGCCTGGCCAGCACCCTATCAGGTCTCGTGATTCTACCAGATTCCACTTGTTGGCCAGGCCTCTTTGACCTATTCCCTGTGGCATAAGCAGGTTTTGTATATAGTTTCAGGTTCTAGGGCAGTGTGGGTGCAGGCACATCTGAAAGTAAATGAACAGTTGTTTCACTTTGACTCTTCCAGCTTGAAAGCACCACCAGCAGGCCCAGAGTGTGGGTGCAGAGGTGTTTCCTGGCTTCTCTACCATGGCAGCACGCAATCTGAGGCTAGCTGGCTTGGCAGTCCTGTCCCCTCTCCTGTGGTTCCCTGTGTGATGCCACGTGGGAAGGGGACCTGGTCACAGAGTGGCCTCTCTGTACCATTATGGCGCTGACAGTCTTGACACCCTTAGACTGGATACAAAAATTCAACAGCTCCAGTCTAGGTAGCCACATCTGCCTTTCTGCCTTTTGTACAGTAGGTACTCTTAGACAAAGGCTTAAGGAGACACCTGGTATCCAAATATTATACAACACTTTATATCATAGTCTCATTTTACCCAAAGAGAACACCTTCATAAAAAATGTGTCTATTTGTCCTGTGAGATATATAACGTTAGCTGTTAATTCCCACTTTCACGAAGCCAGTCTGTGCTTTCCTGTACAGAAGTATTCTGTCTGTGGTGGACACCTTTGTTAGAGCTATCATCATATATTCCTTTTAACATGGACTGTCTACACTAAGACTCCCTGAATCCTTATTCAAAATACACATTCAAAACGGGAGTCATGGAAGTCAGGAACAAATGCTAAACATTATATAAACTTTGTAAGGAAAACTTGGCGTAAAATGTTAAAATTGATTATAAAGTTATCTTCTTTAAAAATAGCTTTTTTTTCTTTCTTTTTTCCTAGAGAGAAGCAAGATGGAGAGAGAGAAAGAGAGAAGGAGGCACTCTTAAACGGGCCTCTAACCCTGGTATGAGTCTTAGCTGGATCGGGGCATGGGCATAGATATACCAGGTATGTTCAGGGCGATGCTGGGATATGAATTCAAGACCATTCCATGTGGGCCCAGTTGCATTACCATTGTGCTACCCCCTGCTCACTGATATGCAGTTACCTACCAATCTAAACTATAGTTAAAAAATCATAACTTTCTGGTCATTGATTTCCCAATTTTCTAAATAAGATACATTATAGAGTTTTTAGTTTAATAAAGTGTTTTCACGTATGATATCTTTTTGATCCTCTAAGATGTCTGAGCTAGATGGTTTATAAGCTCCTCCAGCTTTAAACTTCCATTAGTCTGTGGCTCCACATCTATTAAAAGATACAGACTGGAGGTGATATCGAACAACAAAAACAATAGACTGAACTAACTCCACGCAGCAGAGTGACATCCGAATGCTCTTCACAAAGTGCTTGCATATTTAGATAGCACCTTTAACATTATCAAATGGTGCTCAGGCCTTTTTGTTTACAAGGTCAGAGACTCATCATCTGCAGGTTCCGGTGGGGAGGAGAGCGTCTGTGAGTACCCTGGGAGTCAAGGCAGCTGAGTATTCAGCAGGCAGCCACCCATCTTGCACCAAGTTTGTCACTATGGAATTGGCCATGCAAACTCTTAAAGAGGGCACGGAGACTCTAAAACCTGTCCTCCCATCCCTCTCTTTAAGAGCCTTTTTCACTGACCATAAACACTGGCAGAGACAGGTCTCTAAGAGAGAGCACTCTGAGACTCTCTCTAAACTGTGTCTTGAAAATCACACCTGGATTAAGCCTAGAAACCAGGGTCTTCCCTTTGTTATTGGAAGCTTTTGAAAGTGGTCATCTTCTTAATGTGGTAAGAAGCTGAAATATTGTTCAAAGAAACAAGAATTTTGTTGCATGTTTGTCAGGAGCAATAGAATCTTGACCAGCGCTTTAGGGAATATTTTTGTTGCAAGTACTTCTCTCAATCTTTTTATTTTGACTTGGAAAATCATGGGACCATTATTCTGGTATGTTCTCATTTTATACAAGTGGTACGAGGCACAGAGAAGGTGGTTTATTCACTAAAGAAAGACTTGCAGTCTGACCACATCGACTGTAACTCTAGTAGTATGCATGCGGAATTATAAAGTACATTTACTCTTCCTTGAAAATTCCTAGGGGAAGATTGAGGTCTTTTAAAGTTCAAGATTATTTTTTCACTTTTGTGTGTCACTAATTCTATATTCTGTAGCATCATGTCAGGAGTTCTCTTAAGCACCAGAGCAAAGATACAACGGTCGACTCATCTTTGGGTTTGGATTACATGTGTGGGGCTGTGTTTTGGCTGGAGTTCTCAGGAATAGCAACACTCCATCAAAAACACAGCGGCACACCTGTACTCCAAATGGCTGAATAAGGCAAAACATATGACATCAAAATGCAGCAATCATATTAAAAAGAAAGGGGAAAAAAAAAACTATAGCAAAGCTATAGCAAAGATAAAGACACCAAGACACGAATATACATGAAAGATAGAAAGTTTTATGTACGTTTCTCATGAAATGATTTGTCTATCATTTAACCTCTGCTCATAGTCATGTTTGTGCCGTCTGATGTTGACACAGGCACCACATACATAGCGTGTGAAAAGTTGCTCAAATGAGGTTCTGTACTAAAACAGAATCATCACAGATTGCACAACGATAAATACCTGCTGCTTATAGTCTCAAAAGCTCTAAAATATTATAAAAGCAACAAATGGAGTTTTCCTGAAATTTTTGGTGATAACTGATCTGTAGAATAGACATTATTTGGAAAAGGAAATTATAACCATATTTAATATTTTAAGGGGAAATTCCTATCCTTGGTTTTCACATAAAACTTCCACAAATTATCTTTCCAGTCTAATGAATTCTTACTCATAACATGTAGAAAAATGTTAATAATCTCAGTCTGGTTGAACTTTCATGTAGTTTATTTCTCATAGATGTAATTTAAGACCATTGAAATGGCGATGTTTCTGTTTGCGTAATTATCTCTGATAACTGGTTGTAAAAAATAGATTTTGCATGTAAAGAAGTATAAGCAGGGTATAAAAATAGAACTTCTGATAGATAAAAGCTTATTTCTGTCAGATTGATTTCTTTTAAAGTTTATTTATTTCCTTCATATGAGAGGTAGAGAGACAGAGAGAGGTAGTACCCTCCATACAGTCTCACCACACCACAACCCTCCCCGACCATCCCTCCAAGCCAGCAGGGATCATGGATCTGCATGGATGTTCCAGGCATGTTCAGCTTGACCTGAGCCTTTGGTATGGCTCCAGTATCATGTAGTGATGTCCTACCATCTGCACAATCATGGCCAGGCCAAAGATCAATTTTCCTAAAAGTTTATTTATTTATTCTATGAGTGAGAAAGAGAGAGCAAGAGAGAGACAGCATCCCCAACAGGATCTCAAAAACACAGCACACTCCAGCCTTCAAACAGCCCTGGATCATGGGTAAGAGTGTGCCTGGCAGGGGGCTGGCCGGCACGTGGTGTGGTGATTAAGAGCGCTGGACTCCCACATGGCGAACTGCAGTTTGAGTCCTGGATCTGGCAGCTTGCTTTCTCATTTTCTCTCTAGCTCTCTCTTTCTCTCTCGCTCTCTCCCTCTCTGGTAAAATAAATAAATAAAGTTAAATAAAATAATTTTTAAAAAATTTAAAAAGAGCATGCCTGGCATACTCAGGAAGGTCTTCAGACTTGAACTTGCAACCTTTCTACATGGGATTTCTTTGCAGAGCACTGCGTTTTACTGTTGCACCACAGTCTGGCCCAAGAGTGATTTTGAATGAGCAAGTCTGAGCTTTTGTTCACTGAAACTTGTTATAGTACAGACTTTTTCCTTGTGTTTATCCACACAGACTCATATTCTTTCCCTTGTTACAAAGATAATAAGAATATATTGTCCATTGGATAATGCTTCTATAATTTTTTTCAGAGAGTATTTTTATATAGATACCCTAGTGGAGTCAGTGTTTAATTAGCTGTCTTCTTGCCATGCTTCATGCATTGCACCCATGAATTCAAGTGCTACTTCTTGCTTTGGCCTGGAGCATGGAGAGTGAAATTAACACCAGAGTGAAAACCCAGCTTTCTAGTAACTCCATGCACACTGAATGGTCTCAGGCGGAAGACCAAGGTTTGGTTTTAAACATTTACTCTTTCCTTTGGAAATATCACAAGAGAAATTATTAGAAACACTGCTTTTTATGTTGGGCACTCAGGAAACATGCTCACAGCATCCAATTTGGAAGTTTGGTGGCACCACAGTCTTTTTTGGAAAACATGTGGCTGGCAATTGAGAAGCCAGGAAAAATCATGAGGATTAAAGGAAATAAATTAAGAGCTGAGTTATATAAATCTTGAGGACTCGTTGCACCTGGAATCATTTTCATGGTAGTGTGTACAATTGGGCTTTCTCCTCTTTAAAGAATCCTGGCTGCAGACAGAAAATTGCTGTTTTGAGTAAAATACTATACAAATCTTTCATTTAGTGAGTAAAAAGTATGTTTCCCCTGGTTGAGATTGGCAAGAAGTACCAGGATATTTTTTGGTAGAGATTGCTGTATTTTTCTTATACATCTTTGATCCTAGACTGATACTCTCTGCGTGTGTGTTTTTGTTAGCTTTCACTGAATGAGTATAATTCAGCTATACTTCATAGTCTCAGAAAATTGGAGGAACTAACACATACTGAGTTTGGTAGAGAAAATGTGGACATGGTAAGAAGTTTTAGGCACTTAAAAAAAGATATCGTTTTGAGGACATTAAGGTTTTTAATTTATTTGTAGAAAATAGAAATAAATATTACCATTTCCCTTTATGCTATGGTTAGGGAGGAAATAAAAGGATAAAAATATTGCTATTTTTGAGATCCTATTTACTATAGCATTATGGTGGGTATTTTATATTCATTATTCAATAATATCAACATTTATTGAGTATAAACCTTGAAGTCCTTTACATATATTAACTCATTGGATCCTCACCAAGACACTATCAGGTAAGTATTTTGTTATTGTGGTTTTACAGATGAGGAAACTGAAGCTGACAGAATGGAGTGCTCTTAACCATTGCACCAGATTACTTCTCTTTGCTGCTGTATTATGCTAATATTTGTAATATCCTACAAGATAGTCAGAAGTATCCTGTTTTATGTGTGGATACTGGAGTTCAGAGATAAGGTAACTGGCCCAAAGTTATGCAGCTGGGAAATGGTGGAGCCTGATTTAATCCAGGACTGAGTCATGCCAAAATCTGTGTTTTCCCCTTTACAATAAGTACTCTTTTTCTAGAAGATTAAGTCAACCTCTTTAGCAAGCATGTCCTACAAGCAACGAGCTGGGAAAGGTCTGAGACCAGGCCCATAAGGCAGTGTGGCAAGGGCACTGCAATGTGCCCTGAACTGCAGCCTGTACACATGGTTCAAATTGGCCTCCTTCCCCATGTGCAAGGTCAGTGCTCAGATGAATTGAGAATTTCAGAGCAGTTTGCTTCCCAGAGTGGACATGCGCCTTCAGACAGACTCTCGGTGGAAATCCCGCTGGGACTTCCACATAGCACACATATTTGTAACGCCTTCTCCTGCCTCAGGCTATAAGGGTGCTTTGTAGTTAGGACCTAGCTCATTTTAGAATCCCATCTGGTCTTGGTGGAGCACATTGGAGAAAAGTGAACTATAGATTAACCCCCAAGCCAGAAAATATTTTCATGGTTCCCATTTCCATAAGGTCACAAAAGTGTATGAGAATAGAATGTCTGGCAGGAAGTAAAAATCTATAGTCTCAGAAATATTCTTTTCTCTGATTCTAACTATGTCTCTTCAGACCTAGCTACTTGTAAGAAACCACAAGTGGGGACCAGTGCGGAAAGTATCACATTGTTCCAATGGAAGCAAGTTAAAGAGAAAAGGCCACATGTTCTGGGCTTTTAACATTCTAGGCCCAGATAAAATTTCATCGATCGGCTACATCGATGTTGTATTTTTATGTTTCGGAGCTTTCTATCAATCAGGGGAATTACTCAAATATAATGCAATGCATCCTTAGAGTTTCTCTTCATTTTGCTTTATGAATACTGAGGAACCTGTTGCTGATATGTTGACATTATTTTCCAAATGCATGGGCACCATAAAGCTTGTGCCCCAACTGTTGTTAGGAGGGATAATCTCACTTATTGAGTGCCTAGCCTTTCCTCTTTTGCAATGTAAAGATTAACATTTTGACTGAACATCAGGGATTGCTGCATTTGGAAATGAATTGAGGTTAGAGAAGCTGGAGGAGGATGAAAAGGAACAGTTCAAGCAAGAGTTAAAACAATCTCTGGAATATAATTTGGATCAAGAAGTAAAGAAAAATGGTGAATGAGAGAAAGAGATAACTAGATTGATGATCTTAGAGCAAAACTTGAAACTGCATCTTCAAAATATGTACCTTCGGATGCAAAGAATTGAGTTCCTCAGCAGCAGTTGTCATCTATGAAAATGATACAAAGAAATGTGTAAAACTAGAGAGGAAGAAACTGAAGTTGGAACAAGAAGTAGAAAACCTTGAAAGTCAAATGGAAATAAATATGATGGAACATGTTCAAGTAGAACAGTATAAATGGGAGACTAAAGGAAGAGCAAGAAAAGATATACAAGAAAAATTAAAAGAAGTCAAACAGTTTTATAGGTAAAAAATTATGTAATTTCATATGTAAATAGAATTCAACAAATACAGATACATTGTCATGTGAGTCTGGCTCCACTGTGATAGAGGGTCATAAGCCAGTTCTGAAATCTTTTAGAGCAGAAGTTCTTAATCTGGGGTCTGTGCACATAAACACTCTCCAGAAGGTCCATCAATGCCTGAAACTGAATGCATATTGTTGTGTCTGTCACTGGTGGGATAACGGATCACTGCGATCACTGCGTTCATCAGCGTCTATGAAAGACCTATGACTCAAGAGGTGACTGAGAGAGACGTGAAAGTTCCTTTAGTATTGCCTTCTGACTTTCAGTCAGAATTAAAGATGTTGAAAACAACATAGCAATAAAAGAAACACATGTACAAAACATTCCTTCTTTCAAAAGAGTCCTCTCCTCATGGATAATGTCATTCTTCTTGTTTGCAAAGATTGTTATGTATTATCAAGGAGAGATCCGCTTCTTTTTGAGGTGCAAGGTTAATGTAAAAAGATTCTGAGGAATAATTCAAAGGAACTACAGAAATTTGTGGAAAAAATGGAATTAAAGTACAAATTTATTTTGGCACAACAAATTTTAATCCACGTATAGTTTTTTTCTTAATATGTATTTTCTGTTAACTTTTTGAAGACCTTTTGTACATAAAATAAGTGTGTAGGATGCATAGAGTCTTTCGGCTGCTTCTTGACTGGGAAGAAAATATTTTATGGCATTTATAGCAAAAATATTTTGAGCGATAGTCATATATCATTTCTGAAGGCTACAAAATTAAATCAAATTATGGAGTGTTTCTCACATTGGGATAAGAAAATACTATTTGTGGCTCCTAAGGATAAAAACCAAAAAAAAAATACCGGAAATAATTAAAGATTAATTTGTAAGATCCCTACAAAAAAACTTTTCAACAAAAATCTTCAAAATGATCAACTAGACAGTCTGCAACTTACATACACCTTATAAAAAGGAACGTCTACTCAGGAGGATCTACCTGTAGCCCATTAGACCTGAATTCCGTCTCTTTGTGACATTCAGCTGGCATTTTCTTCCTCTTTTTCCTTATCTTTCTGCCTTCCTTACTGTATAAGATCACCTACATCATTCTCCCGACCTAATTTCTACCTCCTAATGATGGTGCTCAGTGGCCTCTGGGATAGGGGTGACACTGACTTAAGAAAGGAAGGTGCAGATTAAAGCAACCACGTTGCTTCATCCTGTATGCCATCTCCTCTCCAGCTCTGGCTATGACTCAGGATTTTGTGTTCCATGTCTTCAGTCACATTCTCTGCCCCTTGGGACCCCGTCATCATCTCAGTCCTTTGCCTACTTCCTCTAAGGGCCCCACTATCATAAAACGCTTCCAGATGATCTAGATTGTATTTTGAATATAAGAGAGACTTGTTTCTGTCTTTTCCTAAAAAGACCCTTAGTTAACTAGCATGCTGACTCCAAGCCCTACCTCAGGGCCACTGTATATGTCCCCTTGGGCCCCAATAGCTACCTGCTTGGCTCCCTCTCTTGCTTCTTTCAGGTTTCTGATTAAAAGATCATCAGTTGGCCTTCCCCCTCCATCACTCTATATCTCCCTTAACTCGCTCTGAAAATAAAGGGAGGAGTGTTAATTGAATTATTTCAATAACTGTGCTATCAACCCACGATAGCTAAAGAAGATAATGTTTGTTTCTCATTCGCAAGTTCTTCATAAAAACATAAATAAAAGTAAGCTTATTTACTATATATTTTGTGCTTCAATGTCACAATGGATATGTTCTTTGGACTTTTTAGTTAATTTACTTGGTGGTAATGGTATGCTCACAACATACAGATAAAAGACCTTGTGAGGTCAAATCTTCTCCTTAATTTTACATGTTAATACAAGTCTCGATACAGATTGTTTCTGTGCCTTTGCCTAGCCAATACTGGCAGTTGTTGACTTTGAATGCACAGGACAAATAAATTTAGTAATATTGTAGATTTCCATTCAAAATTTACATACATTTTACAGATGAATTTCTAAGACTCTTAAAAGATTTGTTGCTTCTAGTGGCTCCTTCTGTAATACCACTTATTCTCTGTTCTTGGCCAAGGTAGAAATTCCATGGAAAAATTACAGTAGAGAAAGGTTTGAGAGGAAGGATAAAAATTAACATTATTCTCTGTAGATGATATAGTAATGAGGCAAAGATAACAACATTTAATGGAAAGAAAAGGAAAATGAGAAATGAATTCATCAATACCTGAGGCTCCTGGGCCAGCGCATGGTGTTATGGTATGGCAGCTGGATCCCACATGGCTGACTACACAGTTTGAGTCCAAGAACCAGAAACCCGAGAAAGACACTGGACACATGTATGCCCAAAATTCTGAAAGGAGGAAGAAATGATAGAGAAGGGATTGTGGTGTGACCATCTCCCATGGGAGTGGCTTTCTTGCTTTCTTTCTCTATCTCTCTGAAGTAAGTGCATGCACCCTCTGGCAATTTTTTTTTAATTGGAATCCTATAGCAGTGTTCATTTATCTTGTTAACTCATTTGGCAGACATATATACCAGGCATGTCCTAGGCTCTGGAGATACATGGATGGACTGAGTTGCAGAAGCTTGTGGGGTAGTAGGAGGGGCGGTCACACAGACAATCACGGTGGGAAGCGGTTCATGATATGAGAGAAGGATGGGCAACGTGCAGATGGGGATAGAGCGCGACAGTGCTGATCAGTTTAAAAATGAAGAGGGGGCTGTCAAGTCAGCAGAGCTGATACCAATACTTAGTACTTCACGGCTTCAAAGCTTTCTCACGTGAATTATTTGTTTGATGGCCCTCAAGCACTTTGAGATTGAGCAGATTATTGCTAATAAATGTGGAAAACCAAGAGATTTTCCCAATCTCATTTTACTAGGTCCATGCCCTGGTCATCTCTTTCCAAATCCATTACATTTCCTATGACATCATTTCTCATCTATGTCATTTAAATATGATGCCACTGGTGTTAATTAGAAAGTGATAAAATACGCATCATTTACTATCATTTTTTAAAAGATCAAATATTAAGTTCCTTTGGGTAGGAAGAAAATCACTTTTTAACACATTCCACAATACGCGCAGGATGCTTATGACAAAGTGACAAATCGGTGCCTCCTAGTTGGAATCATTTTGCCAGTACAGAATGCTGATGAAAAAACGTCTGTCAAGCAATACATAATCTGACTGAGGAACAGAATTTGCCTTTCTTCTGAAATATTTAAGGAATCCTTTTCATGGTTAAAGGTTAAAGCCTGTCTCATTGGTTTCCCTGAAAAATGTTTTCCAACTTGTGTTCGTATGTGATTACAACAAATAAAAACATTATTAAAAGCCCTGGGTCAGCTTTTCCTTTAGATAAGTGCTGTGCTACTAGAACATATGACATCATATTTGGCTCCAACATTTGGAAACGAAACAGTACCAAAGATGACAAGTTCTGGTAGCCGCTTTGTAACAGGGCTAAAATTTAAAACAAGGCCGACAAAATAAAGTTGGAGGAAACTGACTATTTTTTAAATTGTGTATTTATCAAGACAGTTTTGGGGTTAATCTCTGGAACCAGCACAAGAATGAATGAGGTAATACTTGCACATGTTGTGGATAAGATAACTGAAGCGGGGGAAAGCCCATTTCCAGGCTAATGTGCAACTAAGATGATATGCGCTGGATGGCTGGAAACTGTTGTGTGGTTAGGATAATACAGGGTTCAAAAAAATGATGCTGATGGAGAGCGAATGGTCACATTGGGTCTGAAGCTTTCGGGGGAGGGGGGATTGAAAAGTGGAGGCAGGAAAGGAGTCCGCTAGAGCCCTCTGAGAAAGACTTGAGAAGCAAGAAAATAGCAGTGAGCACCCAAACTCCCTCACTAAAATGACATTATGAGGGTTGGTAATTAAAACGTCACTGAAAAGTGAACTGTGATGATAAAACTAGCCTAATGCTGTTCATGTGTATTTTGGAGTATGAGAAGAGATTGTAACTCTGATTTCATTCCTCCCTACCCAGATGGTATTACCGTCAAAGAAATGTTCAGAGGTCTCGTTGGGACCCACTTTGTTTTATTCTGTGGCTTTGAGGAAGGGGACAGAAAGCATTGTGCGGGACGTGTTGACTGAAATGCACCATTAATTTCATGTCTCTTTTGTAGAAAGCACTTTTAATGTGTGCCAAGGCATTTTAAGTGTTTCAACGACATGTTTTTGTGACAATAAAGAAGTGAGGGCACATTTTCATGGTATCAATTAAAATATCATCGTAATTTACAGGGTTGAACTAAACACTAAATTATATAACAATGGAGTTCTTTCAGTGTGAACAGAGATAACAGCAACCTTTATTTTGCCCCTGAGTCACTGAGATCAGAATAAACATGATCTCTGATTGTCTCTATGGTCTGGAATCTTGGTTGCTAGGGGGCTTGATTTTATGGAAGGTCTGTATTTTTGGAACTTTCTTCTCCCTACCCAACAGATCCCAGATTTACAAGCTTTGAGGTCTTAGAAGGAAAGAAAAAAGGCATATTTGTTTCTTTCTTAACTAGTGTAGGTTTCCAGATGGTATTAGAAACTATTATTGGCTGAGAAGAAACACTTGTTTGTGTCTTAGTTTTGTACTTGGGGCCACAAACTTGGCAAATGGCTCACTTGGAGCATATAAACAAAGCATTTTCAGGATTTGCTGACACTCAGTATCCCATTCTTCTCAAACTTTGCCAGATGCAAATACCAAGGACCAATTTCTCTAGTTTTTATTCTGTTCGGAATCAATTTAAAGAATGACACTGGTGAGAATCTCAAACTTGATTCTTTGTACTAATGTGCACGGACACGTAACTGTACGACTGTTAACCGACTAGTTAAGTTGCATATGGCAACAAGATTGAGGCTTGTTGAATTAAAGCCCTTGGTCAAGACTGAAGGGGCATTTCTAAATCAGTGTCATATTATTGAAGGTTTCATTCACGTCATGGTGGAAGATTCTTTAGGATGCAAAGATATTTAAGGCTAATTTTCTGACCTAAAAGTATCCACACTATTACAGAGACATACGTACACATAGTACATTTAAGGTGTGTTGCTTTAAAGGAATTAGCAAAGAAGGAACCTAGGCATGGTGGAAAGAGACAAACAGAGGTTTTGCAGGCTGGGTGTACATGGGTTCAAATTCTGGCTCTGCAACTTGCTGACCTAGAACACATCATTTACCTCTCAGTTTTCTTATCTAAGAGGTGAGATATTGACAAGTTACTTTGTCAGTTGTTATGAATACCAAATAGGATACCACATGAAAACTTTCCAGCACTGTGCCTGATATGGAAATGGTGTTCAATGAACATTGGTTCCTTCCTTCAAAAAAAAAAAACAGTAAGAGAGCTATAGCTAATGGGATAATGGGATGCTCTGTAAGTAAGTGGCCTTTGAGTGAAAAGTTGGTGGATGCTAGAATTTCTTTCCTTTCTTTCTCTCTTTCTCTCTTTCTTTCTCTCTCTCTCTCTCTCTCTCTCTCTCTCTTTCTTCTTTCTTTCTTTTTTTTTTTTTGGAAAGAGACTTTTACCATAGGGTGCATGCACTTGCCAGAGAGACAGAGAGATAGAAAGTGAGAAGTCACCCCCTGAGGGAATGGCCATGCCACAATCCCTTCTTCTCCATTCTCCTCTTGGGATCTTGGGCATGCACGCATACGCACCTGACAACCTGACATGAGTTTCAAGCCACCTAGTCCTGACTGAACCACGGTTGGCTACGTGGGAGTCCAGCGATGCAACCATTATGGCATCTGCTGGCCCCAGAAGGATGCATAGAGTTTCTTCCTAGTGATTTGAGGAGCATCACAGAGGAAGACAGAATAGAAAAAGCAAAGGAAGTAAGTGTGTTTGAGAATAACTTGCTGTTCAATTGACTAACTAGTAGGAAACAGTAAAGAAAGTTTTACGTAGGGATGGATTACAGGTATCGGCATTATGGGGCCTACAAGTGCAATGTGAGGAATTATAAAATTCTGCTAGCAAAAGGCATTAGTGGGATAAATAGTGGACACGATATCTTGACCCAAAGGAACATGAATATGGAAGCAGCATATTAATCTAGTTACAGTGGAGAGAGGCAGCGATCAGGAGACTGGATTATGACCATTTTAGAGTAGTTAAGAAGAGACATAACAAAGATTTGATTGGTGTGGCAGAAGAAAAGGGAAGAAGTCATGCAAGTATGAGATGAACAATAAGAAACTGGAATTTCTCCTTTTTTTGAGAGGTTTTGGCTATACGGCACATGCGCTCCCCAGAAAGACAGAGAGAGACAGAGAGACAAAAAGTGAGAAATCACCTCCCAGGGGGGATGACCACTCCGCAATCCTTTCTCCTCCATTCTCCTCTCAAGATCTTGGGCAAGCATGCACACGTGCCTGGCGTGAGTTTAAGCCACCAGGTCTGAGACTCGAACCACTGTCGACCACATGGGAGGCCAGCGACATAGCCATTATGCTAACTACTGGTCCCTGAAATTTCTCCTTTAACAGATGCCCACATAATACTCTCTACTCCCCACATGTCCTTAGTACAAGAGGGATTTCAAAAAGTTTGTGAAAACATTGAATTAAAGAATAAGCTTATCTTGATGCAGAAAATTTTTGAAATTCACACATAGTTTTAAAATATGCATTTCCATGAACTTTTAATGACACCTATCACATAGACAGTCTTATTTTACAGGCTTACATATTTATTTACAGGCTCACCTCTTGTATTGGTCTGGAATTTGGCTGAGGACTGTATTTTGTTCATCTTGGTACTTCTAGAGTCTTTCACGAAGTCTGAGAGTATAGTCAACCTTTGAAAGAGTTTACTTAATTCAGGAATAAGTGTTGAGTAAATGTGGAAGATAGACAAAAAATGGAATTGCAAGAGGGAAATATAACAGAAAGGAAAGTAAATGATAAGCAAAAATGGGGGGATGGAAAGTAAGGAGAAAGATGAGAGACATGCTTTAGAACAGCTTGAGATCATTCTTAACCAGAGATGTGGAATTGTAACCATTAAAAAATTAGATTAGCACTTTCATAATTTTTTCTTTACCCTGAAGCTTTCACCCTACACACTGCCCTTAATAAATAATACTTGATGTAGATGGTGATGATGTGTCCTCTTCATGTTAATCCAGGCAGTTCCCAGTTTATGAATGAAAAGGGTTCCAAAAGTCTGTTGTAAGTCAGTTGTTTGGCTATTGGAATGTATTTGTCCTTTGAGACAAATGTAACTCTCAGTGGTTAAATTCTTGAGCTACTTCACAAAAGGCAATTTAACCCACAGAGTGTCAGAATTATACTGCTAATGTACTGCAGAATAGTAATTCCTTATAGACATATTATATGCTTAAAGGTTTGCAAAGTGCTTTTGCATGCATTTTGAAAATGGAATATCTCTGGGTAATATTTTTTTCCATGGGGAAAAAATGTGTTCCAAGTTTTAAATGTGAGGGACGTTTTATGCATCCTCCACCTACTCTGGGCTCAGAGAAAAGACTTGGCTTCCACAGAGAGGCTCCTACACTCTCCTTTTCCAAAGCACCCACTCCAGGGAAATCCTAAGATGGAAACATAGAGGGTGGATGGGAACAGGTCGGTGCAGGAGGGCTCTGTGGTGATTTGGACATCACTGGCTGCATGGTCAGAAGAGAGTTTAAATCTGATTCTGTCACTTACCAGCTGATAACCTTGTATGAGTGTTTAGTTTCCCCTTATGTCATGCAAATATACTAATACCTACCTCCTGGAAGCTAGTGAAGTCTCAGATGAGATATACGAAGGTGTACATAGCACAGGACACACACAGTGGATGCTCAAAATGTCCCTTTGCCCTCTCCCTCACTTTCCCACCATCGCTAAAGTCTAAAGAGGACTGAATGGAGAAGGACTCCTGCAGTGATCAAGTCACTGACAGGGTAGAGCAAGGGCTCAGGAACTAGGGAGGGCCTCCTGGGGGGAATGTTTCCCTAGTGAATACCCAGTTCCAACAGGGTGAGGTCAAGAGCTTATGGGTGCTGATTCTCCACGGTAATAATGGCAGCTGCAGATTCCATCTGCATCAATACTACATGGATCTCGATCGGAATGGGAACTAGGCCTGAGCTGTATGTTAGCACTGTAGCTGATATGTCCCAAGTCTTAGTTGCTTAACGTATAGCAGTTTAGTGCTTGCTCACACTCATGTGAAGTGCTACAGGTTTCCTTGAATGGTGTTTTAGTAATGCAGGTTCCTTCCATTGTGTGACTGGAGGGAGAGGAAAGAAAATTTTTTATTATAAGAATGCACATGGGAGATTTTTATGGGTCAGGTCTGGAAGGAGCTTATATCACTTCTACCCTTAGATCATTGGTTAGTAGCATGTTAAACCGAAAAGATTGAGAAAATACGGTCTTACTGCTTGCCCAGAAAGAAGAAATAATTTTGATGGTCATCTAGCAATCTCTACCAGGATGGAACTGTATGTTCGAGGTGGATGCTTGTTGGTACAAATTGTTTGCAAGTGAGCAATTATAAGCAAAAACAAAACAAAACAAAACAAAAAATAAAAGACAAATCTTATATGTGCATCTCAAACAAATTGAGTAGAATAAAATAATAGGTGTATAAAATAATGTAATGCTCTTTATTATTATTATTTTTTTGTGGAGAGATTTTTGCTATAGGGCATGTGAGCTCACCAGAAAGACAGGGAGAGAGACAGAGAGACAGAAAGTGAGAAATCACCTCCCGGGAGGATGGCCATGCCAGAAATCCCTTCTCCTCTTAGGATCTTGGGCATGCATGCACACGCTCCCAGCATGGGTCCGGGACTTGAACCGTGGTCAGCTACATGGGAGTCCAGCGACATAGCCATTACACCAACTGCTGATCCCATACTGCTCTTTTTAAAGGATGATTATGGTAATATACTTTATTTGATTATCACCACTGCATGCATGCTTTGAGAAACTGTATTCTACTCCACAAAGTTGTGTAATCATTACGTGTAAAAAAGAAATTATAAAATAAGATTGAAAGCTCAAAAGAAAACAAAAACAAAACAAACAAACAGAACCACCAGACGACAAAATAAAAGAGTCAAACTGAATGAATATCAGAATAAGAAAGGGTAATGGTCTGCATATCTTGGGGCAAACTTTGACATGTACTCTAGTTCTCCATCACTGGCAGAAGTGTAAGAGATAAACTAGGTCAATGCTAAACTGTTTAGATGAAAACATAAACATGATGATCCTTTGAAGTTCCTTCACTAAGGGGCTGGCCCATAACCTACTAGTCAAAGGTGCTGGATCCCACACGGCCAACTGTGGTTCGAATGCCAGCCCTAGAGGCTTGAAAACACATCAGGCACATGCTTCAAATCCTGACAAGATGGAGAAATGGAGTAGAAGCACATGCCCTTGGCAAAATACAAAACAAAAATTCCTCCACTAAGAAAATGATTCAAACAATCCCAAGCTTAATTTATAATATTAATTTCAGAACTTCAGTTTTTTTAAACATGTGGTGGTTGCTGTCTGAAGACACAAATAATTATTTTATGTATTGTACTTCTCTACAAACTATTTAACAAATTGACACAAGGTCTGGAGACTCAAGCTGCACACATATTTGTGGCTGATCAGGCCAGTTATCTCACATTTCAGCTTCCCTGACCGACCTTGAAAAGGGTCTTAGGAAAACCATGGATCTGGAGTGTAATCACTTCAAGAGATCAAATTTTCCAAGGTCCTACAATATCCTCGGTGTTAGAGATAAAATGATCCATAAGACATGTTATTAACCCACCAGAAGCTTATGGTCTAGTAAAGGAGACCAGAGTGTTAATAAGCAAGGATAGTACGGCAGGGTTGTATAGCACTGGCAGATGTTCAGCAGAAGATGGCATCTCAGGGTATGCAGATTTCAGAACGGAAGGTAAAGGGAGAAAGGACGAATGCGAGAATTGACTAGGAATGGAAGTGAGAGTAGGCAGGAACCAGAACCCAAGGATCTTACAGGCCATGTCAAGGGGCGTGGCTGTTTCCCTGCTGCTGACTAGGGGCTCCTTTCACTTTGGTGCCCAAGCCCAGTGAGCTCACGGAAATGTTGGTTCAAGGGGACCAGTGGTTAGCATAATGGCTATGTCGCTGGACTCCCATGTAGTGGACCACGATTCGCGTCCCGGACCCGGTGGCTTAAAACTCACGCCGGGCACGTGTGTGTGCGTGCCCAAGATCCCGAGAGGAGAATGGAGGAGAAGGGATTGCAGCATGGCCATCCCCTCTGGGGGGTGATTCCTCGCTTTCTGTCTCTCTGTCTCTCTCTGTCTGGCGAGCGCATGCGCCCTATGGCAAAAATCTCTCCCCCGCCCCCCAAAAAAGAAATGTTGGTTCAATAATTTTAAGCCAATGTATTTATTATTATTTTTTAGGATTTTTGCTACAGAACATGTGCACTCACCATAGAGAAAGAGAGAAACAGTAATAAGGAAAGTGAGAATTCACCTCTCAGAGGGATGGTCATGTCACTATCCCTTCTCTTCCATTCTTCTCCATTGTCCTCCTAAGATTTGGGGCATGTATGCACACATACTCAGCATGGTTTTCAAGCTGCCAGGTTTGGGACTCGATCCACAGTCAGCCATGTGGGAGTCCAGCAGCTTAGTAACTACGCCACCTGCTGGCTCTATAAGCCAATTTGGCTGTAAAAATGGCTTTCCAAAATATCTCTGTGGTATTACTCAATTAAATTATATAAGAATGATTTGCTTAGAATTCTGATGTATGTGTCTCGGACATACACACACTTTAGATACTGGTATAGAAGTTTGTATAGCAGAGGCAGTGGGAGTTCCAAATTAGGTTCCTTGTGTCCTTCAGGCTTGTAATATGATTTTTTTCTAGAAAAAAAAATTGTTCAAAACCAATTTAAAGTACAGAGTAAATGCATCCCATTGAATATTTGGAGGTGTTCCGAATTGCATTGATTTAAGTATTGGATTAGCAGCTAATATTTAAAGAGTAGTCACTTTAAGCCAGCAGGTGGCATAATGATTAAGGTGCTGGACTCCCACATAATGGGTGGTTCAAGTCCCAAACCAAATTCAACTATTTAAAACACACTGGTTGTGTATACATGCCCAAAATACTGAGAGGAGAATGGAGCAAAAGGGATTGTTGCATGGCCATCCTTTGGGAGGTGATTTTTCACTTTCTCTGTTTCTCTCGGTATCTCTGGTGAGTTCACGTGCCCGAAAGGGCAAAAATTTCTCTTAAAAAAAATAGTCACTTTCTTCCTCAAAAAAAGTAGGGCATTAGACCATAGAGGAAGAGAAAATAATTGTTCAGTATAACCCAAAATATTGCAGTTACCTTTTAAATATGGGATTGCTTGGAGCATTTTTAATTTGTTTAGTTTCCCCTATTGTCATGTGAGGATAATAGTACCTACCTCATGGAGTTTGCGATTTGTCAGATGAGATGCATGAAGGAGTGCATAGCACTTACACATGTAGTGGATGCTCAAAAGGTTCCCTTTGTCCTCTTCCCCACCCTCCCACCGTCAGTAACCTCTAAAGAAGAGCAGGTGGAGAGGGGCTGCTGCTGTGATCAGCTCACTGATGGGGAAGCAAGGACTCAGGAGCTAGGGAGGGCCTCTTGTAGAAGATGTTTCCCTGGCAAATGCCTAGTTCCTAGAGGGGAAGGTCGAGGGTTCATGGGCGCTGTTTCTCTAGCCATTAGAATGTTACTGAACCATGACTCCTCGTTAGATTCCCTTTAAAATACTCTGATGCCCAGGTCATATCCAAGATTAATTAAATCAGAAGTGGAACCTTGGCACCAATTCTTTTTAACACTCCCATGTGATTCCAATTCATAGTCCAGTTTGAGAAGCATTGATCTTTTAGATAGGATTTACCTATTATATGGAAAGATCAATCTCCAATTCATCAGCCTAATTCATTTAAATAATGTGCTAGACACTGTGCTTGACCTTGGGGGGCAGGGAGGAAGGGGCTAAAAACTGGCCTGACATCAAGATTATTGTACTCCAGGAGAGAGGCTGAGGCGTGCTGGGTGAGAAGAGGGGGAGACATGAGGGCTACAAGGGTCAGGTGAGCTTCCTACCACAGGACTGAGTGCGGAACTTGGCTTAATGTGTATCAGGGAAAGAAGGGGGACAGCATGGTAAATGTTTAATAATAGTCTTGTTCAGTAGTTGGGGAACCTGGACCATAAATCTATAAGGATTCACTAGAGGAAAAGCTTGATGTTAGATGAGGTTTATAAGCTAGGAGAACTAGTCTCCATGCTTGAATACAGTAGACTATTGCTTTTGCCTACCTAGCCTCTATTAAAGACTTCTTTTTTTCTTTTTTTAAAGCAAATTAAGGAGTCCTATTCATAAAATTTCTTGAAAGTACAATATAGTTCTGAATAGAATTGATAAAATACATTTTTTTTTTTTTGGAGAGGTTTTTGCTGTAGGGCACGTGTGTTCATCAGAAAGACAGAGAGAGACAGAGAGACAGAAAGCGAGAAATCACCCCCGCCCATGGGGGATAGCCACGCCGCAATCCCTTCTCCTCCATTATCCTCTCAGGACCTTGGGCACGCACGCACAGGCACCAGGCATGAGTTTAAGCCACCAGATCCAGGACTCGAACTGTGGTTGACTATGTGGAAGTCCAGTGACATAGCCATTATGCCAACTGCTGGCCCCACAATATAATTTATTTAAAACATACAGAACATACACACACACACACACACACACACACACACATAAACACTAACTTGAAATACAGAGTATTTTTCTCTTAACTATTTAGAGCTGGGACCAGCAGATGGCATAATGGTTACATTGTTGGACTCCCATATAGTTGACCACAGTTTGAGTCCTGGATCCGGTGGCTTAAAACTCATGCTAGGTGGGTGTGCATGTGTGCCCAAAATCCTGAAAGGAAAATGGAGAAGGGATTGCTGCATGGTCATCTCCTATGGTGGGTGATTACTCACTTTTTGCCTCTCTGTCTCTCTAAAGGGTGTATAAAACCTAAGGCGAAAATCTTTTTCTTCCTTTTTTTTAAAAAAAATGTTTAGAGCTTAAGAGCTCTAGAGAGGCAGCAGGACAAAGTTTTATTGGTCAATGGTGTATTTTTATAGGGCTATAATGTACAATATTAAGAAAATATTAAGACATACTGATTTTTATTTCTTTTTTCAGATTTCCTTTTTTTTTTTTTTTTTTTTTTTTGAGAGGTTTTTGCTATAGGACGTATGCACTCACCAGGAAGACAGAAATCACCCCCTGGGGGGATGGCCATGCCGCAATCCCTTCTCCTCCATTCTCCTCTTGGGATCTTCGGCACATACACACACACACACACACACACACACACACACACGTGCCCAGCGTGAGTTTAAGCCACCAGGTCCAGGACCCGAACCGTAGTCAACTACATGGGAGTCCAGCGACATAGTCATTACACTAACTGCTGGTCCCTCCGATTTCTTTTATGGGCTGGACTATGCTAGAGTTTTCCCAGACTAGGATCCATACTTGTGAATTTTTTTCTTGTTTGTCAGTTGGTTCAATTTCATGAAAAGAGCATGGGTATTGACTGGTTTGGTTCAAGATCTTTGGGCTTGTGTGTCCTTGTCTGTGAAATGGTGACAGTTTAGTTAAAAAGCTAGAGTACTGGGAGGATTAATTACCCAATGTGCAAGCCCTGTGTGCCTGTTTTTATACTTATTAAACTGGGTACTGAGTGCTGAGGACATGTATCTATTCTTTAAAGTACATACAAAATATCAGCATGATAGTTAGTATTCATTCACAGAAATGATCTTTGTTCAGATATTTTTCTTCTGTGGCTGGAAGAGGCCATGGTAATTAATGTTCAATAATTCTGAAATGAGAGATTCACAGGTCCAGCAGTGTTAATGGCAGGATCGAGGGTAAAAGAGAAATATCTGTTTGTTAGTGAACAAAAGCTAATTGAGAAAAAACATCACAGGAACTTAAACAATTTTACATGTTGAACAACAAATTGAAACATAAGGGAATTTACATGATAATTTATAGGACATAACTGGATTTTCAAACATTATCATAATAACTAGATCAAAAGATGACTTTTGTAATTTAACATTGTAACTGACGAAATCGACGTGATCGTGTATAGATTAGTTGTAAGTGTGGGGCTGGATGAAGCAGATTCCACGGGAGGAGTGCCCGTTGGCATTCTCACAGCTCCCCGGTGTGTCTGTGCCCACGATCTGGGCTGGCTGAGGCTAGGGGTGGATTGCAGCATCAGGACCCTGTCAGGGGTGCTGTCTCCTTGCCTCTTTATCTCTCTCTGTCTCTCTCAGTCATGAAATGGATAGACTTCTAAAAAATGTAAAGGGTATGGGAACCAGCAGTTAGCGTAATGGCTATGTCGCTGGACTCCCACGTAGTCAACCGTGGTTCGCGTCCCGGACCCGGTGGCTTAAAACACGCTGGGTGCGTGTGCGTGCGTGCCCAAGATCCCGAGAGGAGAATGGAGGAGAAGGGATTGCGGCGTGACCATCCCCCCTGGGGGGTGATTTCTCGCTTTCTGTCTCTATGTCTCTCTCTGTCTGGCGAGCGCACGAGCCCTATAGCGAAAAACCTCTCCAAAAAATGTAAAGGGTAAATGTATGATGAGAAATTCAATATTAATCATTTTGGATTTTCTTAGCACAAGAAATAAAAGGAAGAATTTCCAACTACCAGAGCAGTTTACCAACCGCTCTGAATTTATTTATATTCATTTGGATGTCTTCTAGAATATATAAAAACTAACAAAATGTATCTTCCATGCTACATGAAAAAAATTAAAAAGGCTATTAATTCCACGTATTGAAGGTAACAGGTAAACCTAAGTTGTGTATGAATTCTGTGATTTGGCTCATATTATAATAGACCTTTCAACTTGCTGCTGGTGTTTTAAATTAAGCATCAAGTCAGTGTATACATCTGGCCTTTCTTGGTGGTTTTCTAACTTGCCAATATTATATCTTAAATGTATTTATATTAATCACAGTTCAAAATAGCCACATCATTAGATAATCATTTTTGGGAAAAATATATGTTCTTAAAAATGGAACTTATACCCGCTTCAGTCTTTGTTGTCCCATCACGGGCCAGGGATGGGGTGAGGAGGAGGGCCATCAGCTCACTCCGCGTTGTTCCACGTGTCTCCATTCTGCTGCCAAAGGGAGGATGGAGACACATGTGGCCACATTGTCACACTCTCCTGCCAGCTGCAAACCTCATCACAGTTCCTGTGAAGTACATTTCCACAGATCGGGTTTCTGCCAGGGAAGACTTTAACAATCTCCTACTCTGCTTTCAACCAACAACAATTAGTATTAGCAAATGGTTCAGGCCACTGCCTGGGATTACATATGATTTCTATTCAAAAAAGACAAACTTTTACTCAAACCAGACCCACATGCGGAACACTTGAGCTCCCTTCTTACAGTTAATGAAGCTGAGACAGTTTCTATCATTCATTTAAATAAAAAATCACTCTCACATTTGAAATCGAGTTGGCTGTTTTCCCTTGGCTGGGCGAGCCATCTGGTAGGAGGAGCGTTTGGAGCACTTATGTTCAGGCCAGGAGTTTGACAGAAAAAAAATCATTATCCTTTTGTGCCTTACCCTTTTAATGTGGTCGGACTTTTGGTTTTTGTTGTTTTCACAGCAGGTTTTGGATTTTTTTTTATTTTTTCAGATAACACATATGGCAAATAAGTTAAATTATTATTATATTTTACAGTCAGAATTGGCTTTTTTGGAGTGTGGATAAGAAAAGCCTATACCTGATTGAGGTCACTCAGCTCATTGTAAAATAATGAAGATTCAAAGGGTTCATTTTCTTTCATTTCATACCTGTGGTTCTTTTAACATGGCTATGTTATTTTTCATGGTAAGGTATTCATTCTTCAGGGTAAGGTTAGGTCAATTTCTTTCCCATGTGTTTCAAATATTTCTGATTGTCCCCAAAAGAAGGACCATTACTTTAGCACGTTCAAGGATTTTAGTGTTCTTCTCAGATAAATTCTACAAACCCCCCCCCCCCCAATTTTTTTTTGATGGCTACTATCTAGGCACTTTTACGGATATTTTCTTCAATGATAGAAGCTGATAATATTCAGCAGTTAAGAAACTTGTTCAGAACAGTGACCTCATAGCAATGATTTTTTTCATTACATTCTTTAACTTCAGAAAGTCATCAAAAATTCAGTTGTAAGTTTTATAGAACTTAAGGTAGCTGAAAATATCATTTTCTATGGAACTGAAGGTAGCTGGAAATATCATTTCCATTCTACAGATGAAGCAATTGCATTTCGGAAGAATAAGGTGAAAAAAATTTTTTTCAAGCCCAACCAGGTCAGACAGAGTGAAAAGGATGCTAAAAACTAAGAATACTTTCTGCCTTTTAGAACATTACTCATTTTCCTGTGTTGTAATACAGACATATTTCATCCTTGGGCACCTTTTTTAATAATAGGTACAATTTACAGGAAACCATGCATTTTCATAAAATGTTTATTCTTAAACTACATGGATCCCAATCAGGGAAGTAGTTAGTTGAGGCAAAGCTCACCATTTCTAAGTTGCTGAGCAAGTCAATTTGTATGTAAAATACATAATAGTATTTATAATATTTTAGAGTCATGAGTAATTTTTTTACTATTTTGTACACATGTTCTAAAGAAATCACTCTGAATATATTTAAACATTCGAGTATTAAATGTTAGTATCAATTAGTTTGATATTAATTTCAAAAAGAAAGAAGTAAAAAATCAGAGCTGACATTTATGGCATACAGAGCCTGTATAATAGCTTTATAGTTTGTCAATTTGGCAAGGATGAACTAAATTTCCCAGAATCCTCTTTCCTGTATAGCAGGCCCACAGAGAAGATTTTTGAGAGGCAAAGGGATATAACTGCTATTTTGTAGCAGTACAATAACCCACTTTGTCATGAAGCAATGGTTGCACCTGCAACTGCTCGCCCTTCCCCTAGGCCCTCCTCCAACTTCTTGATCTAGTGTGTTTGTTTAGTTCAGTGACAAAGGATTCTGGGTTTTCTAGGGCACTTGTATTAGTTTTGCATTGCTGCTGTAACAAATTACCACATATGGGACCAGTAGTTGGCATAATGGCTATGGTGCTGGACTCCCATATAGTCGACCATGGTTCGAGGCCTGGACCTGGTGGCTTAAACTCATGCTGGGCGCGTGTGTGTGCATGCCCAAGATCCCGAGAGGAAAATGGAGGAGAAGGGATTGGGGTGTGGCCATCCCCCCTGGGGGGTGATTTCTTGCTTTCTGTCTCTCTGTCTCTCTCTGTCTTTCTGGCGAGTGCATGAAAAAACCTATAGAAAAAACCTCTCCCCCCCAAAAAAATGACCAGATATATGATGGCTTACTATATTATTTTATAGTCCTGCAGGTTAGACATATGACATATACTTCTCTGGATTAAGGTCAAGATGTCTTCAGGACTCCATTGTTTTCTAGAGGCTTTCGAGAAGTGAATCCAGTTCTTTGCCTTTTTCCAGTTTCAGAGCTGTCCTTATTCTTTGGTTCATGGTTCCCTAACTCTATCTTCCAATCAGCAGGGACTGGCAGAGTCTCTCTCACATTTCATTGCTCTGACTGACTCTTCTTTTGCCCCCTCTTTCACTTTTAATGAGTTTTTTATTATAATTACACTGGGCCCACCCAGATAATCCAAAATAAGCTCCTTATTTTAAGGTCAGCTGATCAACAACCTCATTCCATGAGAAACCCCTATTCTCCTTTTGCTAAACAAAGAACATATTCACCAGTTCCAGGGATTAGGAAGTTTACCTCTTTGGAAAGGGTTATTAGTCTGCCTACCACAATGACCTTGTCCTCAAAGTCAGGGACAACAAAAACTGACATGGGTTTCAGTTGTCTTTATGGGGTTCTAGTTCCTTCTCATTTTTTTCTACTTTATATCCATTTTATCCATTCCGTGGACTTCAAGATCCAGCGTCAGATACACAGAGTATATATAGCCTTTCCAAAAATGCATAATCAGTTCCCATGTTTGTTTAAGGCTGATTCTCTATTACAAATATATCTCTACATCTATCTATGTATCTGTCTACCTGTTTACCTACATACCTACTTACCTACTCATTGTGGATCTGCGTTTCTGACTGACAATATATAATCTATCCTTTGGTATCTGTAGGTATAAGAAAAACACATGGATGTCACCATGGCCGTTGAAGGGTAAAGCTAGAGAATATTCCATCAATGTTCACAGTCACTTTAGTGATTGTGGTCATCTCTTTCATTAATTCTGCTTATATAACATTGGTTAGAACTAGTCACATGGTCATACCTAATTTCCAGAGGGCAAGAAGTATGAAAAATATAATCCTCTGTGTTCTTGGAAATAAAGGCGAAGGTAATGCTGAACAGTAGTAATGCCTAACACAGGAGAGATAAGAGAGAAATATAAGGGGAGAAAAAAGAGCAAATGAGTGGCAACAGCTGGAAGACAAAAGAGGTTGCTATAAAGGATGAGCTCTGCTTGGTTCTCTCCTCTTTTGGTTCAAGCTAGAGGTAAGCTGCGAAGTCATCGCCTTTTATCTATCTATCTATCTATCTATCTATCTATCTATCTATCTATCTATAATCTATTTTCTAGAGAGATTTTTGCTCTAGGGTGCATGTGCTTGTTGGAGAGACAGAGAGAGAAAGAAAGCTAGAAATCACCCTTTGGGGGCTGCCCATGCTGGAAAACCTTCTCCTCCATTCTCTTCTTGGGATCTTGGGCACACACACGTGCCCATCTTGAGTTTTAAGTCACTGGGTCTGGGACTTGAACCACAGTTGACTATGTGGGAGTCTAGCAATGTAACCATTATGCCATTTACTGGTCCCCATCACCTTTTATTTAATCCTTTGCCCTGATGAGGAAAAACTTGGTGTTAGTGAAGCTCATGATGACAAAGTTAGAAAAAATTATTATTGTTGTCAAAGCTAGAAAAAGTTAAACTCTAATGAAATTTTTATATAAACATTTTTCACATTTATTTTCTTTAAAACACAGGCTACAATATGAAAAAATATGAGATTTTTATTAGATTAAACACTTTATAAAAGCATTTATATTACTCACAGGAAAATAGTATTAAGCAAATAAATAATCGTGGAAAATTAAGTTGAACAACTTGAAACAAATTACCAAATCTTTTATGAAGCAATGAAATTCTTCATTAAAAAAGGTTAGGTTTAATTTTAATTTAATTCATTTTGTAATGAAGTAAGAATTTTAAGTGGATGACTCTTTTCCCCTAAGTATTGTGAATCTGCTAGAAATATAGATTTATTTTCCTCTCTCCATTTTCTGCCCTCCTATCTGACTATACATGGAATGTTGTGATAGTTATGCAAGTGCAATCAAATCATTTAGATAGTTTAGAAAATATAATCGTGTATGAATAGTCACAAAATTCTTATATTTAATTGGTGTAGACAAGTCTTCCTTATATGAATTTCACAGAGAAACATTTATAGTTATGCTGAATTGCCTGGAAATTTGATCATCCAGAAACGTTTTGAAATTTGGTGGATGCCCACCCTTCACGTATTATAAAGTGAAGGTCTAATTTATCTTCTTGTCTAAATTCATTCAAAACGTCTGCATTTGTGGATCAGCTGTTGTGCTGATGCAGTTGCCAGAACGCCACTCCCTCCAAGAGGGCTCATTTCACCACCCACATCCTGGCCCATGGCCCGTTGGCCCACACGTTCCTCTTTGTGAATCTGGAGCAGAGTGTGAACTCAATCTGCTATGCACACAATGGCACTTTCTTGGAGTGTGGCTGTCTAGACCATTTCCTTCACACAGTGGCTCAAGGGTCTTTTTATGGAGCGATTACTGGAACATTAAATTGCAAGTAGTGGCTTCTTCAACAGATTTTTTACCCAGTTCCAACTGTGGCATTTTTAAGTGTTCTTGCACAGATTAGTATTGTTGTTAATGCGCCTATTCATATTAGATTTAAAGTGAGTTTTCTTACAACTGAAGCTCTTTACCTCTGTTCTCTCTCTAGAAATGACAAGGATTTAGTCCCTACTCCTTTTGCTTTTTCATTGTTATTGGGTTTTTTGCTTGTTTTTGTACTGGGATATAGACTTGGGGGGAAAAAATGGAGAGTATATTTAAAACAAGCCCTATCTACCTAGATGCTATAGCTAGTAACTGAGTTTTAGAGAAGTTCAACTTTTTTTTTAATTTTTAAAATTTTGTTTATTATTATTATTATTGTTTTAAATTTTGCTATAGGGCATGAGTACTCACCAGGGAGAGACAGACACAGAGAGAGAGAAGAGAAGAGAAGTGAGAAAGCAAGCTACCAGGTATGGGACTCAAATCGTGATCAGCCATATGAGAGTCCAGTGACTTACCACTATGCCACCTGCTGGCCTCAAAGTTCAGCTGTTTTAATGCCTCTGAACTCTCGAAATCATGTCCATGACTACTCATTTGCTGACAATGCAAATCAATTTCCATGTGCCTCATTTTTCTTATCTCAAAAGAAAAGGTGTCCAATTAGTAATAGAAGCAAAATATGTGTTGACAGTAATGATGAAGAGTTTAGAACTGAACAGGAGGAATATAAACTATATATATAATAAAATAGTAAGATAATGCATATTTTTTAGAACTTGAAACTATGGCTTACTTTATGTCTGGTTTGGGAAAGCCAGTCTCCTTACTAGTATTATAAAAATGTCACCCTGAATTTTCTTCTATTGCTTTCATGATTTCTTTTGCTTACATTGTTAGCACAGCTGTAATTCTTATGTATATCTTAAGGTAGGCATTATGTCCAATTACCTCAACATCTCTCATTTAATCCTCTTCCACCTAATTTGAAAGATACCTGTATCAAATTCTAAATTCCCCGAAATACCTGGATTTGGTTTTGGTGCATCAATTTTACCAGTACCAAAATGTTTTAGTTACTGCAGTTTTGTATTATGTTCTGATATTTGATATGTCACTTCAAAATATTCTTTTAGAGATGAGTTTTAGAATCAACCTGTTACACTTACTAAGAAATCCTACTTATGTTCTGATTAGGATTATGTAGAATGTATAGATTTACCTGGTACAATTAGAATTTATTCCTATCGAATCCCACTCATGCAAGAATATGGTTTATTTAGATTTATTTTACATCATTCTAATCTTGCTCAGTTGGCACACAGCTTGATTTGACTATATTCAGAGAAGAAACAAAACAAAATGAATAACACCTTGGGGACACTTGAATTCAGTCAAATTACAAGTTCCCCTTGTGATATTTGTTCTAGAAGAGGTCAAATTATTAAATGTATGCATAATTGCTTTGGCCACTTACATAGTCTTTAAAGGTTGAATCACAGAATATCACTCAGTGAATACTTGTTATTAGATGGTAAATACTGAATATTATTTCCAGGCCTGTCAACTTCCATCCCTAGTTTTCTACCTCTACTTGTGGTCAGTAGGGGGTGCTCCTGCAGCAACATGTCTTCTGGATTCTACTGGATCTTAACAAATTTCAAACCACAGGAAGTATTGGTTTATAAATTATCAACTGCAGTTCTCACACATTCTAACAGTCTCACATCTGTAGGCATTTTATGTAGAAGACAAGTAATGGGAGAAGGTGAGATCTTCAAAGTGTCTTGTAATTGAAGAAGGTCTGTATTATATAAGCACAGAAGGCAGAAAGGGATTATAACAAGTTGTGTTTGGGGTAATGAAAAGAACCTCTGCTTTTAGGATTCATTCCTTTGAGCCCTGGTGCCAGCAGACTGCTTTGTGAGCTGTCAGTTTCCTGATCTTAGTTCTTCAAGAGTAACATTTTTAAAGAGGTGTTTTAAATAGGGAGAGCTAGGGAGAGCAATGAGTTGGAGGCTGGGGAAGGAAACTGGTTTACTTGCAAACAATCCTTTGAGAAAAGATTTGATTCTCTCCGCTGGCTTTGGGACAGTTGCCCTCATTGTGAATGGTGGTGATACTCAAAGTAGTATTCCTGTCTCCAACTCCCCTACCAGTGGGCTCAGTGTTCCATCCTGATGCTCCCAAACCATTTAGTGCTTATTTCTGTTTGACAAATACTACATTTTATGATGTTCACACAATACCTGTGCATTTGTTTGTATTTCTCTCTAGGTTAAGCAAAATGAGGACAAGATCACATTGTGTTTATGTAACGTAAGTAGGCAGTCCGTAATGATTTGTTCAATGGATGAAGAGAAAAGAAGGGTGGAACAAAGAAGTGAGGAAAAAAGTAAAAAGTTTCACAGCATGGAAGATTGATATTATTGGTTAAGTTTATTTTTAAACAGATCCAGAATCTGGAAACAACGATGATAACAAAATCTGTCAGACATTGCTGTATATAACCCATACAGACAATAACAACAAAAAAAGCAATTTGTTTCTAGTAAAGTTGGTTATAATATTTGCCACAGCAAACATATAATGTAACCATAACCATCTCGTTGTGAAATAAAAGTCACTTGCTATTTTTATGGATTCCAAAGTTTAATTGTATAATATAAGTGTGCTTAAAAGTAATAAAATTCTGGAATGTTAGTGTCCTGTTTATAGTTTTATTAAAATGACATGGCCTACTGAAATTCAGATATTGCAATGTCAACTCTTAATTCCAATTGTGGCTTTTATTAGAACCAAATTTTCTTATGACTGTCTTCTTTCTTTTTAACATACCAAGATAAAGCATCGTACGTTAATTAATTAAAGAGATTAGTTCAGGTGTTTATATTAATAATTCCTTTGGTTACTTTTTCCAATAATACTACTAACTTTATCTTCAAACAACTGCAAATTAAGGTATTTTCAGAGTTCTCATTCTCTAGATAATTCATTATCCCATAATCTAGTCTATATAAATTGTTATTAGAATATTCCATATTAAATTGAATGAAATACACATTGTTTCTGAAAACATCTTTTGAAGATGCTCACACTTGAAAAGTTTCATGTTTATTAATTAGACAAAAAATACATTTTTATACAATATCGACTTCCTACACTCGATAATCAATTAAAACTATGAAAATCTGGGACCAGCAATTAGCATAATGGCTAACGTTGCTGAACTTCCATGTAGCCAACCGCGGTTTGAGTCCCGGACCTGGTGGCTTACACTCACGCCAGGTGCGTGTGCGTGCGTGCCCAAGATCCTGAGAAGAGAATGGAGGAGAAGGGACTGCATGGCCATCCCCTCTGGGGGTGAGTTCTCGCTTTCTATCTCTCTGTCTCTCTGTCTTTCTGGTGAGCGCACACTCCCTATAGCAAAAATCTCTCAAAACAAAAAAACAAACAAACAGTGAAAACCACCTGTGTCAAAAATTGAGACACTAAAACAATGCATCCAAAACAAAATAATATTTTATTTTTAATGTTTTATGCACTTACTTTTTAAATGATTATCATAATTATTGATTCCTTTAAGTACCACTTGAAACCATTTTATTTTGTTTATTTATTACTTATTAGGATAATCATGGGCTAGCCGTTAGCCTAGCAGCTAAAGGAGCCAGATCCCATATGCTTGGCTATGGTTCAAATCCTGGCCCTGATTTCTTAAAAAAAACATGCCAGGGACAACCAAATGCATGCCCCAAATCCTGACAAGGTGGAGAAATGAAGGAGAGCGGATTGCAGTGTGACCATGTCCCATTGGGGGTGCTTTCCTCCTCTCCCACTCTCTCTCTGTCTCTATGTCTCTCTTTGGTGAGTGCATGCATACTCTGATCATGAAAAACAATAGAGATTACCATTGGGAAGTTGAAGGAAGCTAAGGAGAAAGTAGGCTTTGTGAGTAAATGACTTCATTAAGGCTTATAAATCTGAGAATAGACTTTCTTTTCTTTTCTCTTTTTCCCTCCCCTCTCCTTCCTTTCACTTTTTGTCTCTCTCTTTCTTTTTTTTTTTTCCATTTTCTTCTTTTTAAATTACCAGGCCCAACATCTCCCTGTACGTAGAATTATAATGCTTCTTGAAAATGACCCCATGCTGGGGCCAGCCAGTGGCACAGGAGTAAACTGCAATGCCCTGTGAGACAGAGCCATGTGGGAAGGTTCCTGGTCTATATCTGGAAACCTCCCTGACTGTGCTGGGCACATGCGTGCTTATGATATGGGGCTGGTGGAAGCTAGGAGTAGATGGAGACATTGGGACCTTGTTGGGAGTGCTGTCTGTCTCTTTTGCTCCTGGAAGAAATAAATAAGTAAACTTTAAAAAAAAAGAAAATGATCAAATGGTGATTTGATGTATTGCGCTTGATTAGTATCATATACTGGGTTGTCATAAAAGTCATGATGCATTTTTGCATAGAAGAAATACTTCATGACTTTTCTGACAACCCAACATTATTTTTCATGTATAATATGTTTATACTAAGAAAAACTGGAAACAGTGTGTGTAATGAGAGTATTCAGTTTAAAAATTATAATAAATTCATACAATGACTATAGTGTAGCTAATGTGTTATTTACACACTAATTTAATATAATGTGTTAATATAATGTATTCATTATATATTCACATTAATATAACATTAATCTTAAACATAAATATAATTGTGTGATTTTTTAATGTGTAGGGTGATGCATTAAGCTGAACATAGAAAGACAAAATGTATTTTTTTAAGCTGTATTATACAGTATTTGTTGAATATCTGCTTTGGAAGTAGAACTTATTCCAGGGTCAGACTCCTAGAGTTCAAATTTCAGCTGTGCCACTTGGAGTTGAGGGGTATCAGGCATCGGATTAACCTCTCTAAACTTCTTTATCTGGACCATTCCTTGAGATGATTTCAATGACTTTCTTTTACATTTGTATAGAGGGTTAAATGAGGTAATTCATGTAAGTCAATTGATATAGTGCCTATCATATGATGAACTATTAATAAATAGTACCTATTATATTCTCACCATCATGCTAAGTTCATGGGATAACATAAGCAAAGTTGAAGAACTGCTTGTGGTTTTCGATATTAATAATATTTTATCTATTTTATTGAGAACCCTATGCTTAATAGGATGGAACACTACACATCATTCATTTTATTAAAATGGCTTACAAACTGTATTTTTCATGTATCAATAGATACATATATTTGATATGAGACACACTTGTATTTTATTTGTTTTATTACCTTATACTGTAAACTAAACACAGTGGGGCCAGCAGGTAGTGTGGCGGTTAAGGTGCTGAATCCCACATAGCTGACTCCACAGTATGAGTCCTAGACCTAGAGGCTTGCAAAACATGCCAGGTACAAGTGACTGAATGCCCAAGATCCCGAGATGAGAATGGAGGAGAAGGGATTGTGGCATGGCCATCCCCCCTGGGGGGTGATTTTTTGCTTTCTTTCTCTATGTCTCTCTCTGTCTTTCTGGCGAGTGCACACGCCCTATAACAACAACAACCAAAAACTCTCAAAAAAAAAAATATATATATATAAAGTCCATACTTGATGTTCAAAGCTTAGATATATTAATTTATTGGTTTTGCAAAAAAAGGTGATACTATAACTCTATTATTTATTTTTAATCTTTTAGCTGGGATAGGTGACATTTCCTGTCATCTACTATTTGTTTACCTAGTAGTAGAGTGGCTAAAGGAGAGACAGTATAAATGCTTGATTATTTACTCTTTAATTTACCCAATTTTCAAGTAAGAGAGTGATTCTCCATTATCCTCAAAAGACGACCATTTATTTTTATTTTAAATATAATTTTAAAGTCATATTTTAACTATAGTTAAAACTAGTTAGTAAGTTTCCATTGTTGTTAGTTTTATCCTTTTGGGTACTGTTATGGTTGTATCTTTCGCCAATGAGAGCTTCTTTCGGTTTGGCTCTGTAGTCTTCTGACACCATGGAATGGTCTTCCCCGTTTGTTATTATCTTAAGGTATTTCAGGTCATTTTGTACATTACTTGTTCTGGACTCGAAATTAGCCATTTCGCTAAGGTCCAGTGTCCTTTAATAGGAAATGAAATATAAATACCCAATCAAGGCTCCAGGATTACTCATTGAACCTAGGTTTGTCATTTCTAGTTCTTTCAGCTAATTTATTCTAATGTTTCTAATTAAAATACATAACTATTATTTTTACCTTTTCCGTATTACATCTGTGTCTGTACCCTTCTACACTGAGAATCTCAGTTCTCAAGCATTTAAGGGGTGACAAAAATATAATTTCTTCCAGAACATTTTCTTTATTCCATGCTACACACACAACAGTCTCAGAACAACAAAATCAAGATCACCATTATGATTACTAAAAGCAATTAAATTTGTTTTCATATGCTTCTCTATTCTTTGCTACCCTTTCAAAGAAAATGATAGTACTATATTTACATTGCCATATTATAAAGTCACTGAAGCCTGTGATAACTTTCTCATTAAACCTTAGTTCTATAAGTGACGATGTCCTTTATGCTCATTCTGAGTTGTTATTTCAATGTACTCTCGTCATTTTAGTTTTCTGAAGCTCGCTTATTCTTTAGTACTTTTTGAAGAAAGGACCAGTGAGAATGATACTTCTCAAGTTCCTACATGTTTGTCTACGGCTTTTATACATGTTACATTTTCTTCTCCAGTGCTTTAAATGTGTTACTTCTTTTTTTTCTCCTAGTATAATGTGCTACTGTCAAAAATGCACATCCTATCATTAGTGACAACCTGGATGAATCTGGTAGACATGCTGTTTTAAGTGAAATAAGCCAGGCACAGAAAGACAAACACTGCATGACCTCACTTACATGTGAATCTCAAATGTTGAACTCACAGAAGCAGAGAATAAAATGATGGCTACCAGAGGCTGAGGGATGAGGCCAAGGACTGGGATATGTTGGTTAAAGGGTACAATATTTTAATTAGACAAGAGGAGTAAGTTCAGGTAGTCATAATGCCAACATGGTGATGATAGTCTAACAATATAAGGATGTATTGTATACTTGAGGTTGCTAAGAGGGGTTGATTTTAAATGTTCACACCACACACACCAAAACAAGTATGTTAGGTAAAAGATATGTTAATTGACTCGATTTAGTCACTCTATAATGTATACATATATTAAAATATCACGTACATCATAAATGTATACAATTTTTGTCAGTTATAAAGGAAATAAAATTTTTAAGGCCAGATGACAGAGAAAGAGGCAGATTGTCACCATGCCTCTGACAGGGTCTTTGGCCCTGCAGTTCACCTCTGGCCTCAGCCCAGATCATGGAACATGCATGCCCAGTGTACGGGATGTCTCTGCACATGAACTGGCAACCTTCCCACATGGGTCAGCCTTGCAGAGCTTTGTGTTTTCTCACTGCACCACTGTCTGGCCCTACTTTCTCTTTCCCCCCCTTTTACTTTTAATCTCTTCATTTACTTTTCTTACTAAGCTGAAATATGCATAACATAAAATATACCAGTAACCATTTTTAAGTGTACAAATCAATGACATTATGAACATCCAGTGTTGTGTAACCCTTACCTCCATCCATCTCCAGAACTGTCATCCCAAACTGACACTATCTGGACCCATTAAACAATAGCTCCCCATTTCCTCACTCCCTTTTCATTTACTTTTGACTTTCAAAAGGTTTTGCTTATTTTCACTTGACATTTGTTGTTGCATTTATTTGCTCTCCTCCAGCCTTGTAGATGTGCAATTAACAACAATTATAAAAATTGTGTATATTTAATATGTACATGATGTTTTGATATATAAACGGATTGTGAAATAGTTCCCACAATCAAGCTAATAACATTTCATCACCTTGAATGGTTATCATGTTTTGTTTTTTTTTTTTAATTTTTGTATTGTGTGTGTGTGTGTGTGTGTGTGTGTGTGGTGAGAACACTTAAGATCTACTCTCTCGGGACCAGCAGTTAGCGTAATGGCTATGTTGCTGGACTCCCACGTAGTGGACTGTGGTTCGCGTCCCGGACCCAGTGGCTTAAAACTCACGCTGGGTGCGTGTGCGTGCGTGCCCAAGATCCCGAGAGGAGAATGGAGGAGAAGGGATTGCGGCATGGCCATCCACCATGGGGGGTGATTTCTCGCTTTCTGACTCTCTGTCTCTCTCTGTCTGTCTGGCGAGCGCACTCACCCTATAGCAAAAACCTCTCAAAAAAAAAAAAAAAAAAAAAAAGAAAGATCTACTCTCTCAGCAAGTTTCAGGTATACGTTAATATTAACTAGAGTCACCCAGTATACTTGCTGACCGCCAGAACTTATTTGTCCTGAATAACTGAAACTTTGTACCCTTTGACCAACATCTCTCATTTCTCCTACCATGGTAATCACGATTCTCTGATTCTATAAATTTGGACTTTTTAGATTCTACAGAAATGTGATCATGCAGTATTTGTCTTTCTGTGTCTGGCTTGTTTCACTTAACATCATGTCCTCCATGTTCATCCATGTTGTTGCCAGTGGTAGAATTTTCATTTTTTTTAAAGTCCAAGTAATAGTCCTACACACACACACACACACACATATATATCAAATATTTCAATGTATAAAATACACTAATATATTCCACTATATACTTATAGTTATACACACATACATACATATATAGCAGTGTATTTATATACCAAATTTCCATATCCATTCATCTATCAATGGATACTTAGGTCATTTCCATATCTAGGCTCTTGTAAATGTTGCAATGACCACAGTGCAGACCTCTCTTCAAAACAGTTATCATTTCCATTGGATATATACTCAGAGTGGGTTTGATCTTTTAGCTGCTTATAGGGTCATCCTCCCTGGGATGAACATCTCAATAAAACTGGGATTCTATGGGAAAAAGAGAAGGCCTATTAAAAATGTTCCTAATCATCATGATTGATCTCTTTTTCAAAATAACTACACTCATTTGAATATGAGCAGAGGATGGCTGTCACCTTACCTGCTGCTCTAATGTAAGCTAACACAAAGAAATAGAAATAAAATAAAATAAAAGTTTCTTGAATGCTTGAATAATTCAGACTAGTTGTCAATAAGGTCTGTGTTCTGCCTACAGATTCATTTTCATTAAGATACTATAACTGAGTAGTTTTTCTAGTAAAGGGAATACGTTAAAACATTTACAAAAATTAACTGTGCTTCTTTACCTCATTCACCTCAATATTGGTGAGCTGTCTGGCTAGATTTAAGATCATAATGCACAACTAAATTAAGTGACCCAAAGAAGAAGCAGTACAAAATCTTGATTTAATTAGCACTATTCCAAACTGCATGTTCAGACAGAAATTTGCTTAAAGGAAACAACAAACTTACCTTGAGTCAAAGCACTACAGAGACAATTATGTGGCAATAAAATTATAAATGGTGGCTACATACACTAATTCTGCAATAGAATCTACATACGTGTCAAAAGAGCATCAACGGACCAGCAGATGGCATAATGGTTGTCACTGGACTCCCATGTAGTCAACCATGGTTTGAGTCTTGGACCTGGTGGCCTAAAATTCACGCTCGGCACATGAGCAAGCGTGCCCAAAATCCTAAGAGGAGAATGGAAAGGGATCGCAGCAAGGCCATCTCCCTACCCCACCTGGGTGATTTCTCGTTTTCTGTCTCTGTCTCTCTGGTGAGTGCACATGCCCTATAGCAAAAATCTCTCTTAAAAGAGAAAAAAAAAAGGCATTGATTATGCATCAGTCCTTTCTAACTTTCAACAATACCAAATGATGCTTCATGTAAACAAATGTTCTTGGCCACTCTGGGGCTTAGTTTCCTTATCTATAAAACGAAAGTTGGATTAGATGGTCTCTGAGGTCTCCTTACACTCTGTAGCTTTTCAAGTTTCAAAATCCTAATCTTAAGTCAATTATAATACATGGCTAACCTATAGCATTTTGTTTCTTTTTAATTCTTTAGTCACTTGCATTTGCTGGATCTTCAGTACATGTTTGGATGAATGAGTACAGCTAGAGTCTTTCTCATCAGTGTTCACAAGAGAAAGGATGTTAATTTGGGCTGTAAGCTGTTAAATATCTCTATGTGACCAAACTGCCATGATACTCGCATGTCTGAGTGACAATGAGTAGTCAGAGACCAAAGACATTCTTATAGATACTGGTTTTAAAAGTCAGTCCAGAGAGGCATGAACTAGATGAAGTAATGAGTATCTGGGACATTTCCTTGTATAATGTATGCTAATTATGACACAACTTCATTAATTTGATTTTAATTTATTTGATGCTTTTGATGGTTAAGATGGTGGCTAGGTTGAATTATTTTTCACTTACTAAACACTCTTTCTTAACTGGCTAATGTTGTAATTAAGATTTCTGAGAAATGATTGTATTCTTTTTTTTTTTTTTTTTTTTTTTTTGGAGAGGTTTTTGCTATAGGGCACGTGCGCTTGCCAGACAGAGAGAGACATAGAGACAGAAAGCGAGAAATCACTCCCCAGGGGGGATGGTCACACCGCAATCCCTTCTCCTCCATTCTCCTCTTGGGATCTTGGGCACACACGCACATGCGCCCGGCGTGAGTTTAAGCCACCGGGTCCGGGACTCGAACCGTGGTCGACTATGTGGGAGTCCAGCGACATAGTCATTACGCTAACTGCTGGCCCCAATACTTCATTCTTAATATGGTTAATTTAGTAACAAACTTCCCACTCAAAGAGAATCTGATAGTTTCTAAAGGAAGGGTTCACCCACATTGCTAGACGATGGCTCTTAACCAGAGGAAAATATTTTAAGGTCAGTAACTTTTCAGTTAAATCACTAAGGAAAAACAAAATAAATTAAAAGAAAAAAGTAATACATTTAAAAATAGAGAAATGTGTTTTAAGTTAGGTTTGGCACCCTACTATCTTATTTTAAGATATTCTAAGACGCATTATTTTCTTTCTAGTTCGTATTTTATTTACAGAGAAAATGATTAACTTTTACTAAAATGATTAACTTTTATGAATTATTAAGTTTTATAATTTGGGATCTAGATTACTACAAGAAGTACTCAAATGTAGCAGGGCTTAGCAGGAAAAAGAAAAGTCGTGCCTCCCACATATCTTGTCTAAAAACTTGCTTCTATAGATGTGACCACATCGCTAATGTCATAATATTAACATAAGTTTTTGATTTCCTTCTGCTTTTCTGTGATATCAGTATTTCAGGTTGCCTTTTCTTCTCTGTCTCCTATGAAAGCCTGTGAAGGGATCTCATTTAGGAAATTGTTTCAGAAGAAATTTAAAATATGAAACTGTTTGTTTTCAAAAGTAGAGCTACAGAACATCCTGTAGACTTACTATACGAGGAAAAAGTGTCCAGGTCAGGCAATTATGTATGTTTGTTCTGATAGCATGTGCAGATAGAGTGGTATCAGTACTTTCTTTCTTTTCTTTTTTTTTTTTTTTGGAGAGGTTTTTGCTATAGGGCGCGTGTGCTTGCCAGAAAGACCGAGAAAAGACAGAAAGCGAGAAATCACTCCCCAGGGGGGATGGTCACACCGAAATCCTTTCTCCTCCATTCTCCTCTCGGGATCATGGGCATGCACCCACACGTACCTGGCGTGAGTTTAAGCCACCAGATCTGGGACTCGAAACCGCAGTCGACTACATGGGAGTCCAGCAACATAGCCATTACACTAACTGCTGGTCCCGTCAATACGTTCAAGAAGAAAATTATATTAGGAAAAAGTATTTTTATGCAGAAAGTAATTCCTAGAATATTATTTGATCCTGAATACTACTTTTAAATGTGAGTAAGTAAAATGCTTTTACTCATGGTTTTACTATGTTGCAAACAGAAAAATGTAATACTAACTTATGACATTTATCTACATCTATTTTTGGAGCATACAATGCAGTAAGTGTTGTATTTAAATGCATAGTGAAAGACCCGCAACAAAATATTAAAATAAAAGTCACACGCAGATGGTATGATTTCTTTAACCTCTAAATTAGAAACTGCTTATATACTAATTCTGAGGCGCAGTATACTTTCTTATAAATCAAGGAAAGTTACCCTTTAAGAAGATGGATCAAGCTTTGGAGCAGTTTGGAGTTCAGAGGTTCAGATGATGAGGATTTTAACAGTGGTTACAGGGACCTGGTTCTTTTCTGGGTCTGCAGAATGTCTTGAACCATTTTTCAATGTTTTGGGTTTAGCAAATCCAAACTGTGTTTTGCTAAGCACTTTTCTCTTCATTTTAAACCCATGTGTATTATAAAGGAAATTTAATCCGTATGTTCTTGATTCCTTTATACTTAACTCATCAAAATGTTTTGTAAGAGCTATTTAATGTCCAAGAAGCCTTTGAGTACTTTTTTAACTTTTAAAGCTTTTTCTCCCTTAGAAACGGGAAGTTATGTTTTCTAAGAGCAAACAAACTAAAAAAACTTAGAAGTCAGAGTTTGTTTGAAGACTTTAAACCTAGGATAAATGCTAAATTCATGATAATAATGATGCAAACACTATGTGCTTGATTTGTTCTAAGCATTTTTCGCATTTTAATTTCTTTCATTCATGAAACTACCATGTGAGTTAGGTACTATTACTATCTCTATTTTAAAAGAGACTCTGGGGGCTGGCAGATGGCGTGGTGGTTAAGGCGCTGGACTCCCACATGGGCCACCTGACAGACTACTGTTTGAGTCTCAGACCTGGCAGCTTATTTTCTCGCTTTCCCTTTCTCTCTTTGTGTCTCTCTCTGGTCAAATTAAAAAAAATAATAATAACAACAAATTGAATTAATTAAATAAATAATTATTTAAGAAAGGAGAATCAGATATCTGTCTAAGAGTCATGCAACTCATGAGATAAAGCTAGGATTTGAAATCAGGTAGTCTTTCTATTTCCATAGTGCTATTTTAAAACTTAATAACTTTCAAAATTACTTAAAATTAGTTATGAACCAGGCCTGGCCTGGTGGCACAGTCTGTAGCAAACAGCTACAGTGCTGAAGCCACATGGTTAACCACTGATTTGGATCCCTGGGTTGGCCTAAACACATGGCAGGTGCATGTGCATGTGCATGTGCATGTGTGCAAGATCCTGAGGAGCTGGAGGGCTGAGAAAAGGGGACTGCTGCACGACAAGACCCTGTTGACAGTGACTCTCTCTCTTTTTCACTCTCTAGTGTGCACACGCTCTCTATCATGGATAAATATAAATAAACCTTTAAAAAATCAGTTACGTACCAATAGTGTACTGAAGACCATGTGCTTGCCACTAAGAAAGTTTACTTTGTAATGGACAAAAATAGATCAAAGGGAAAAAAAAACAAAGAAACAAAGAAAACCCTAATGAGATACTGTACATTTCTTACATATCATTCATTCAACATATATTTGCAGAGTTTCTATTAACCATAGACTCTTGTCACTGAGGATACAGCAGCCATGGAACTTGTATCCTAAGGGATATTTATTCCATCTCGAAGAGCATATTACTGGGGAACATTTGAAAAAAAATACGTAGGCTGCTTCAGATATTTCCAACAATAATAGGAAGGTCAGGAGGCAGCTGGGATGACCTGTAGCAACCTCCATCCAGCCTGAGCCCTTGGGAAGACATGTTTCCTGTGGGGGCGTCCATTTCTGATTTTCAGATACCACTGCCATTTTTCTTCCCAGCATTCTTTCTTTCCTCAATGATGACAAGAAGTTAGTATCCCTGTCTAGGTAAAATAAGCATTTTATCCTTAACAGTCTTAGCTAAGCTGAAGAATAAAATACTTTATAGACCTTAAGGGAATTCTGCACTCATTTATGGTATGTTTTATGCATCTGGATTATGAATGAGAAGGTGATGCACAAATGAAGGAAGCTTAACAGTTAACTCAGTAGGTTGATTAATGTTTATTTGAAAATTTTATGGTGTTTTCAATTTTTTTTCTTACTATGAAAACAATTTGGAGGCCCAGCTAAAGTGGCACAGGAGGTAGAGTGCCACCTTGCAATGCTGAATCCACATAGAAGAGCGCAGTTTGGGTCCCCAATCTACCTCAAACATGGCTGGAGCATTTGTGTACATGCCCATGGTCCTCGCTGATGGAAGGCTGGGAGTTGAGGAAGTGAAGCAGTGTGATGACATCCTGTTTCTTTCTCTCTTTTCATCTCTCTTTCTCAAAATACATAAACTTAAAAATTTTGGAAAACAGAATAAAGTTAATAATAAAATTCTATCCACCAACAGAAGTATAGCTGACATTTCTGCCTGCTGGTTATAAATATGTCTGTCTTTTAATAGTGATAATTGTAATCTTTTCACCTACATATGCATTTTTTATGTAACATTTTCATTAAAATAAAAAAGAAGAAGAAAGAAACAGCAGCCTACTTGCAGGCATTGTAGCTACTACCTCATGCTCTGAATCCCTGGCATGTCCCTTCCCCATCAGCTTAGTCCCTGGCTGCATGAAGATCAGAGAGATTGGTATGTTAGAGGAACATGTCCACTGACTGAGGGGAGTACTGACTGCTGCTGCTTCTGCAGCACATGTGTCTGGGCTGCAGCTACCACCTGGAAGCAGGCCCTGCAGAGAGGAGTCAGGTAGGACCATCGGGGAGCAAGAGACAGTTGGCAGGGACTTCTAGTTTGCATGTCTTCTGCTTATAAAAGTAGAGAGAAGCCAGTCTCCTGAAGGACTTTACCCCCTCCCCACCCCCTTTCTGGAGAAAAATGGGAGAAATTTTCCTCTGAGCCCCAGACTCTCACCATGGATTCCAAGAATCCCACCCATAGAGGAACAAGGGAACTGGCATGGAGCTAACACACATCATAGAGAAGCACAAGAGCAAACAACTTCAGGGAGGGAAAAAAAAGAACAAGCCAAGCAAAACAAACAAACAAACAAAAATGGAACCTCCCACCCCAAAGCAGCAAGAGAAATAACATCCTGCAAGCCAACCAGCAGGTGAAGCTTTGTTTACAATCAAGTCTCTACAGCCAGAAAGGAGCAGAGGTTGCAAAAGACACCACTCCCACCCAAACAGAGAGTGAGAACTTTGGCAGGCAGGGCAGGCCTACACACGCCATCCTATGAGAGGCAAGTCCAGGGGAATGGCTACCTGACTTAACTGATGACCCCCATAATGCACCTCTTCTGGACTCCCCATCCCCAAACTGTCTCATGTGCAGGGTACTCAGAACTAGAAGACGTGGCTGGTCACTTGTTCCTTTTGAGCCATTTTGCCAGGGACACACCTGGGATCTAGGGCTGCTCTCTCCACCCCCAAACTACAGAACCTATGCAAAATATTAGGAAGAAATAAGTACATCACTAGATGCCTAAAAGTCAATGCAGAGACACAAGAAATGTGAGAAAACAAGGAAATATTCCTCTCCTAAAGGAACACAATAATCCTTCTTCAACAATGGACAGAACACAAGAAATCACAGAAATGTTAGAAAAACAATTCAGAGTATGCATCATAACAAAATTTATGAGATGCAAGAGAAAATAACTAATCAATTCCAGGAAAAGAGAAAATCATTCTATAACAGGAATTCAATAAAGAGGTAGACACCCTTAAAAAAGAACCAAATAGAACTTCTGGAGATTGAGAATATAATACAGAAAATCAAAATCTCCCTTAAAAGTATTAACAGCAGATTAGACCATGCAGAAGGAAGAATCTCTGATCTTGAAGACAAAACCTTTGACTTAATCCAAGTTCCCAAAAAGAATGAAAAAATAACAAAAGAGAAGAGAAGAGAGAGAGAGAGAACTATACGGGAAATTTTAGATACCATTAGGTGGCCTAATAGATGCATAATGAGTATTCCAGAAGGTAAAGAGACAGGTAAAGGGATAGAAAATCTCTTTTATGAAAGACTATCTGAAAACTTTCCAAATCTAAGGAGACATACAGACTTCCAGATCCAGGATATAAAAGAACATCAAATATATTCAGTATAAGAAGATCCTCTCCAAAGCATATCATAGCCTAATTGGCAAAAATCAAAGACAAAGACAATATTCTAAAATATCAAGAGACTAGGGGACCAGCAGTTAGCGTAATGGCTATGTCGCTGGACTCCCACGTAGTCGACCGCGGTTCGAGTCCCGGACCCGGCGGCTTAAACTCACGCCAGGCGCGTGTGCGTGCGTGCCCAAGATCCCGAGAGGAGAATGGAGGAGAAGGGATTGCGGCGTGGCCATCCCCCCTGGGGGGTGATTTCCTGCTTTCTATCTCTCTGTCTCTCTCTGTCTGTCTGGCGAGCGCACGTGCCCTATAGCAAAAACCTCTCCAAAAAAAAAAAAAAAAATATCAAGAGACTAAAGCCAAGTTACCTACAAAGGTTACTCCATCAGATTAACCTCAGACTCTCAAATGAAACAATGCAGCAGGGAAATAAGGGAAGATATATTTAAAACTCTGGAAGAAAAAAAAAATTCAGTCAAGAATACTATGCTAGGCAAGATTATTTTTCAAATGGGAGGGATAATTAAAATCAGTCCCAAATAAACAAAAACAGAATTTACCAACACTAGACCAGCTATTTAAGAAACACTTAAGGAAATACTGCATAAAACAAAATGAAAGGGAGTCAAATAGAAATAAGAGAATACAAAACAACTAAGCAAATGAATAACAAAATGTCAGGGATAAATCTGTACATACTGATATAATGTTGAATTTAATGGGATAAATTATCCCAAATTAAAAGACACAGATTGGCTGAATGGATAAAAAGAGTTTTCTGTATTCTGCTTTCAAGAAGCACACCTTACTAATAAAGACATACCTACACTAAAAATGAATGGCTGAAAAAAGTAATTTCATAAAAACATATACCAATTTAAAAAAGGCTAGAGTCACAAAACTGGTATCAAACAAAATAGACTTCAAGACAATAACTGTAAAAAGAGACAAAGAAGGACATCATACCTACAGTATTAAAAAGATCAAGTCACCAGAAGATACAATGATTATAAAATAGTTACTCATCCAACACCAGGGTACATACATACATAAAAGATAGACTATTAGAAGTGAGGGAGAGATAGACTGCAGCACAATAATTTGGGGGGATTTGAACACTCAACTCTTACCACTGGACATGTCATATAGACAAAAAATAAACAGAGGCTTGGGAACTAAAAGATACAAAAACCCAAATGGACCTCACAGACATTGATAGAATACTTTATGAAAAAAAAAAACACAAAATACACATTTTTCTCATCCACATATGAAATATTTTTGAAGATCAACTACATAATAGGGCATAAAGCAAAACTTAATGAATGTAAAAGTATAGAAACTATAACCAGCATCTTTTCCAACCACATGGAATTAAACTTCAAGTCAACAACACAAAGAGCCTACAAAATTACACAAAACTATGGAAGCTAAACAATCAACTTCTGGCTTAAACTCACACTGGACACGTGTGCGTGTGTGCCCAAGATCCTGAGAGGAGGATGGAGGAGAAAGGATTGCGGCATGGCCATCCCGCCTGAGGGGTGATTTCTCGCTTTCTGTTTCTCTGTCTCTCTCTGTCTCTTTGTCTCTCTGGCGAGCACACACGCCTTATAGCAAAACACTCTCTAAAAAAAAAAAATTAAAAAAACCTTCTGAAAGATTTCAAAACTACTGAAGAAATTGAGACTGAAATAAAATGATTTAGTGAAACCAATGCAAATGAGCATAAAATTCTACATAATCTTTGGAACAACACAGCAAAAGCAGCCATAAGAGGTTAATTTATAGCAAGTAGTGCTTACAAGAAAAAAAATGAAAGCTGAGAGCTAAGTAACCTAATGCTGCATCTCAATGAACTGGAAAAACAACAGCAAAAGGCCCAAATAATATCAGAAGAAAAAATTAATAACGTTTAGTACTGAACTAAGTGAAATAGAGAATAAAGATGTACACAATAAATAAATAAATCAGAACAAAAAGCTGGGTTTTTTGAGAAGATAAAATTGGCAAACCATTTGCTACACTAATCAAGAAAAACAGAGAAAGGATCCAAATAAGTAAAATCAGTAATTAAATGGAATATTACAATAGATATAACAGAAATACAAAAGATCATGAGAGAATACTATGAACTACTATGTGTTTACATATAAGAAAACCTAATAGAGATGTAAAAATTTCTGGGCACATATATAATTTACCTGAATTGTACCAGGAAGAAAAAGAAAGCCTGAAATAACAATAAATAGTCTTCCAACAAAGAAAAGCCCAGGTCCTGATAACTTCACTTTTGAATTCTTCAAAACTATTTTTTTTAAAGAGCTAACCTGAATTCTCCTTAAACTATTTCTAAAGATTTAGAAGGAAGGAACCCTTCAAAACTTATTCTGTGAAGCCTCTTTCACATGATACCAAAATAGATGGGGACATAACAAAAAATGAAAACTTCAGACCAATATTTTGATGAATACAGATGCAGAAATCCTCAACAAGATACCAACAAACAAACCCAATAGTATAGTAAAAAGATTATACACCAGGGCCAATGAGTGATGTGGTAGTTAAGGCAATATTCTTCCACATGGCTGACCATATTTCAAGCCGTGATGGTTCATAGACTCCACAAATTCTTACTTTAGGAGTATTTTCTTCTGAACTGAGACTTTTTAAAATTTCATTTTATTTTATACATTCAGTCATGTTATTTAGCTTATAAAGTGAATATTTCAACATGGGAACATTTCTCCCTAGTCCAGTTGATAAAACTATAAAATTATCTTCAACAGATAACCCCACATTTCTTTGTCCCATTAATGCATTGCCTCTTTATTTTTCTTCTAAATGTCCTTCCTCAGGCTCTAGTCATTCACACACACTATATCTGGTATTCATATCCATTTACTGTGTTTCTATATCCTTTAGTCAATCAGTATCAGTCATAGAGTGCAGACACAGAAAGTGGGAAAATATGGAAGATTTACTGCTGAGTGAAGCAAGCCAGGCTATGAAGGAGAGACATTGTATGTCCCCACTTAATATATACCAAACTGAGACTTTTTAAAGACAAAATGCCTGAGTCCCACAGGTGGAAGGCATTATTGGTTAAGGTGCTGGATTCTCACATGACCAAACATGGCTTAGGTCCTAGAACTGGTGGCTTGAAAATCATGCCAGGCATGTTTGTGTGCATCCCCAAAGTCCCAAGAGGAGAATGGAGGAGAAAAGATTATGGCATGGCATTCCCCACCGGGAGGGGGGGGGAGGGATATTTCTCACTTTCATTTTTCTGTCTGTAGGAACTGCATGTGCCCTATGGCAAAAACCTTAACAAAGAGAAACTATACTATAAGAGCAGGTAGACTTCATCCCAAGAATTCAAGGATAGCTCAATATATGCAAAACAATAAATGTAATACATCACATTAACAAAAAGATAAAACAATCTTACATTATCATATTAATTGATTCAGAAAAGGCACTTGATAAAATACAATATCACCTCAAGATTAAGACTCTCAGCAAAATATGTGTAGAAAGTACATTTCTCAAGACAATAAAGTTCATATATGACAAACCCATAGCTAATATCATACTGAATAAGGAAAAGTTGGAAGCTTTCCCACTGAAAACTGGAATAAGACAAGGCTGCCCACTTTCTCCACTTCTTTTCAATATAGTGCTGTAAGTCCTAGCCAATGCAATTAGACAAGAGAGTAAAATAAAAGGTGTTCAAACAGGAAAAGAAGAAGTAAAATTCCCTTATTCACAGATGACATGATTATATACATAAAAAATACAAAGCTTCATGAAAAGACTAGAAGTGATTAATAACTTCAATAAATTGGCAGAATACAAAATTAGTATAACAAAATCTACAGCCTTTTTAGACACCAACAATAAACAGATTGATGCAGAAATGAAGAAAGCAATTCACTTACAATAGTCACAAAAAATAATTACATACATACATACATACCCAGGAATAAACATAACCAAAAAGGTTTTTCCTTCTATAAGGAAAATTATTAACTGAAAAAAATAAACTGAGCACGATATGAAAACCTGAAAAGACACTCTGTGTTCTTGAATTAAAAGAATCAATATTTCCAAAATATCAGTTCTACCCAAGTTGATTTACAAATACAATGCAATTCTGATTAAATTACTGGTGATATTCCTCACAGATAAAAGTTATCTGGAATCCTAAAAAGCCCCATATTGCCAAGGCAACACTGTACAAAAAGACTAAGGTAGGAGATATCTTACTAACTTACCTTGAAAAGGCATACAAAGCTGTGATAATCAAAATGGCATGGTACTGGCACAAAAACAGACACATAGACCAATGGAGCAGAACAGAGAATCCAGAAATAACCCCCATAACATACAGCCAACTAATTTTTGACAAAGTACACAAGACAATACAATGTAGAAAGAAAGTCTCCTCAGCAAATAGTGCTGGAAGAACTGGATAACCCCCACAGAAAAATAAAACTGGACCTCTATCTCTCATCATTAACAAATACCAACTCAAAATGAATCAAAGATTTAAGTGTAAAGCCTCAAGTTATAAAATTACTAGTTAAAAACAAGGGGAAACACTTGAAGATATTGGGGTAGGTAAAGATTTTTTGATTTTTTGAATAGGATCACTAAAGTTCAGCCAGCAATTCCCAAAATAGGCAAGTGAGATTACATGAAGCTAAAAGGTTTAGGCACAGCAAAGGAAACAATAATTAAGAGTGAAGAGACAACCTACAGAATGGGAGAAAATATTTGCAAACTCTATTTTAGATGGGGACTGATAACTAGAATATATAAGGAAGTTAAGCATCTCATCTGCAATAATAATAATAATAATAATAATAATAATAATAATAAAGAATTATCCAATTAAAAAAATGAGCAAATGAGCTTCCTCTTGAAGGAAGACATATAAATGGCCAAAAAAATACATGAAGAAATACTCAGTGTCTATTATTGTAAGGGAAATGTAAATCAAAACTGTAATGATATACCATTTAACCTCAATCAGGATCACTATGAACAAATAAAGAAAGAAAGGAAAAGTGACAAGTGCTGGAGGCTGTGGTGTCAAGTGAACACTTCTGGGAATGTAAATTAGTACAGCCACTATGGACAACAATTTGAAGATGCTTCAAAAACTTACAAATAGAACTAACATATGACCCAGTAATTGCACTTCTTTTTATTATACTTACCACAAACACTTAGTTGGAAAAACACTTGCACATCCATATTTATTGCAGTACTATTCAGAATTGCTAAGACACAGAATCAACCTAAGAGAGATGTTCACCCCCAATAGGGCTTTCATGCCACAATCAACCCCTACTTTCAACTTCAGTTGGCCCCAATATTTGCATTATGTGTGCTAGGAATACTCAGTGAGATCCTAGAACATGAACCTAGGGCCTTTTCCATGTAGGTCTAGTTACATTACCATTGCACTGGTCTATATTTTCTCAAACAAAAGGCCCTTTAAGATGATATTAGTTGGCTAATCAGAATTACGTTGACATGGCTCCCAACAAAGAAAAGTTGACCAGAGGGTGTGAGATGAAAACTATGAGAAGAGATGCAAGGCATTGAAAGGTCACTAAAAATGATACCTTTCCTTTAAAAGTATGTCCTTGTTTCCAAATCACTATACATTTTTTTTTTCATGTGAAATAGAACTGTTTGGAAAGGATGGATGCCACAAGTCTCATCTATATAAAACTCCAAAAGTGGCTGGAAATAATAAAAAGTTGCCAGGCCTATTACAAATAAATGCCTTTTCCCAAGCCCTCAAATGAAGTCTAAGATTAACTGTATTTTGTGGATATTATTATTATTGTAGATATTGTTATTATTGTGGATAATACTTCTCATCTCTATTTTTTTTATTTTTTTTAAATTTTATTTTATATTAATCACTGAGCATTACCACAACATATGAAATGCTATTTCCCATCCAGAATACACTGTGTAATGCTTAAATCAGTATATTTTAAGAACATATTTTAAAAGGTTTAACCTTTAAAACCACTTAAACTCTAGTGTTAATTAAACTTTAAAATAAAATATGCTAATATGTAAGCATAAAATGTTAAACACTGTAAATTACCTCAAAGAAAAAACAAAGCATAATTGTACTTACATTTTGTTGAAAAGTAATATAAAAATATACTAAACAAAAACATCAATATGTTGAAGAAAACTTTCATTTTAAATTTTTCTACTACATACCTGTAAGTAGCCAAAATATTCTTGCTTCACGTGATTTTTCTGGTTCTGCTAATAAGCTTTTCTTTTCTTTTTTTTTTAAACTTTATTTATTTAATTATTTTAAATTGACCAGAGAGAGAGAGACAGTGAGAAAGCAAATCGCCAGATCTGGGACTCAAACCGCGGTCAGCCATATGGGAGTCTAGTGCCTTCAACTAGCATGCCACCTGTTGGCCCTTAATAAGCCCTTCTTAATCTTGAGAATTTTATTTAAATGTCCAGTGAATTAAAAAAAAATTCTTAGATGGAAAATATGGAAATTCCTGAGCCATTCATGTTTCAACCTTAGAATTAGCTTATTTGAAAGATTATTATTTATTTTTGGCAAGCTTAGATCAGTTTTCATTTGTCTTTTAATGGTTTGTCTCGAAAGTACTTCTGCATCCTTTGTCTTATGTGTCAGTGCTATCGTCACCTCCCACAATTTCTCTGACTGTTGGAAGCTGAGAGAAAGCTGCTTTGGAAAATGGAGTCCACACAAAGACTATTAAAGGATCTTAGTCTTTTTTCAACTTCATAATTGTAAGTTGTTCTCACACACTTAGCATTTTTTTAATGACATTTTCATAATTCTCAAGAGTTTCTTTATTGATCAGTACTTTCCCTTGTTGAAAAAAATTAGTAAAAAGCAACTCAAAAAATAATTGACTGTCAGTGTGGTCATCAAACAAAAAGAATTCACTCATAGAACTAATTTGTCACTTCTAATCCCATTTTCCTGATAATATTGTGTTTTCACCTTTAAAAAAGTCATGAGTACTAATTTTTAAGAATTTGTAAAATTTTAACTAATGAACTAAAACTAGTAACAATCTCACCATGATAGATTGGAGTTATTTGGTTCTGTGAAGTCAGTGGAGGGGGTTCAAGTGGTTCAGTTTGCCAAAGCAATGATTTGATTCTATAATACATATGTAGTCTTGCGTTCAAATTCTGGGGGGTGCTTTGTCTTTGTCTCTCACGTCATCATCTTTGTTTTTATATTGTAGTCTCTCTTTTTCTGTTCAGAAAAGGAAGGATAAAAAGAGATGAACAGGTATATCAGACTTGTGGGAAGTCACTCCAGCTACTCCCTTTCTATTTAGGCCCAGGAACATTGTTTACCACTGTCGTTCACCAATATGCTAAACTGAAGCTCTATGGCAGACCTCATTAGGTCTTAGTGCATTCCTAGTTCATCTAACAATCACTCTAAAGATAACACAGTCCATCTTGCAACATGGCTCATAAATGCAGTTTTATTTGAAAAAAGAAAAGAAAAAGGTAGGAAAAGTGAAAAGTTCAAGTTCTCGGTTTTCTAGTCTGAAAGCTATTTGTCAGACAAACAATGCAGTTAATTTGGAAAGACACATTCAGGTTAAATTAAGTAAAACCACCTTAATACTCAAAAGGTAAAAATTTAATGTTCAGGTTAACAGACTTCTTTTATAATTTTTGTTTTATTTTATGGCTTTGATTTAAATTAATATTAGGCAGAAAAATTATCAGAGAGTTGATGTTATGTCAATTTTTCTATTTGAAATTTTACACAAGTTCCTAATCAGAAACTAGATCGTTTTCCATGTAGCTGACCGTGGTTTGAGTTCTGAACCCGGTGGCTTAAACTCACGCTGGGCGCGTGTGTGTGCGTGCCCAAGATCCCAAGAGGAGAATGGAGGAGAAGGGATTGCGGCGTGGCCATCCCCCCAGGGGAGTGATTTCTCACTTTCTGTCTCTCTGTCTCTCTCTGTCTTTCTGGCGAGTGCACGAGCCCTATAGCAAAATCCTCTCAAAAAGAAAGAAAAAAAAAGAAACTAGATTGTTTTTGTAATGTGAATTGCAATTTCCCATTTTAAAAAGTGTTGTGTGTATTCAAGAAATATTCGAATACATAACCTAAACTGTATGGTTACATCTAGCATCTGGGGTATTTGATACTTTTTGTTTTGAAGCTTATGTGACTAGTCCAGTCAATGAGTAAAATAAATAACAAGGAAATGGCTTTTTTTTTTGGAGAGGTTTTTTTGCTATAGGGTGCGTGCGCTTGCCAGACAGACAGACAGAGACAGAGGGAAAGAAAGCGAGAAATCACCCCCCAGGGGCGATGGCCACGCCTCAATCCCTTCTTCTCCATTCTCCTCTCAGGATCTTGGGCATGCACACACGCGCGCGTACACACACACACACACACACACACACGGCCTGAGTTTAAGCCACTGGGTCCGGGACTCGAACTGCGGTCGACTAGGTGGGAGTTCAGCAACATAGCCATTACATTAACTGCTGGTCCCACAAGGAAATGACTTTCTAGTCACGTGTATAATCATTGCCTTTGAGGGGATAAGTGTTCCAAAGGGAATCTGTTTTTGTTTGTTTTAATTTGAGAAAGAACTTAATATACTTTTTTTTTATTTCCAAAGAAAATTGTTTCCCTCCATGTATATTTCCTGTTTTATTTCTTCTCTTTCCTTTTTTCTCCTTTTCTTTTAAAGTTTATTTACTTCTTCCGAATCATGAAGATTCAGTTGCTTCAGAAAGGTTGAGATACAAACAGCAAGTGTGCATGTACAATGACAGAAATGAAGGATGGCAATATACAAATCAGTTTAAGTGAGCTCTTTCCCATACCTAAGTAGGAAAGCAATTTTTAAAATCGGAAGCACTTGTGCATTGAGAGCCTGATCCCACATGGCCAACTGTAGTTCAAACCCTGGTCCAAGAAGCTTAAAAAGCATGCTGAGTGCATGTGCATATGGCTAAAATTATGATGGGAAGGAAAAATGGAGGAAAAGGGATTGTGGCTTTACTATGCTCCATTAGGGGTGTACTCTCCTCTCTCTCTGGTGAGCACATGTGCCCTTTGGGAAGTAAAAAAATGGAAGCAGCTATCTGAAGGAGTAAAAATAGGGCTAGCTACATAGAGAACGAAGAAGAGGTACCAGACAATGATAAGCCCAGCTAGAGAATTGGCAAAACCTTCCTGAGTTTGAGCTCACTGAATCACAAAGTGGCTCTTACATCTTCTAAGCCATTTTTCCTCTCTAGATATAATTTTATCTTCTCCTAAAATTCTTTCAGTTCAGTAGAAGTATTGCAGGAAGTTTCTTCGCATAAAAAGTAGATGGGAGTTGCTAACGCACCCAAAATTTTAGAATATTGGTAAGAAGATCATCTCATGGTGATGCTGAAATAATCAACTGTAGGGTCCTCAACGACTTATTTTTTCCCCCTCTATAGTGGTTTTGCTAGGTGTAAGCTTTTGTAGACTGTCAACTTCTGCCTTAAGCAAGGAGTTTAGATGTAGATAGAGAAAAGGATGAAAATGAAGCTGGAAAATGCAGAGGGTGTGGGCCCTGGTGTTTGCTCAGTGTCCTTGGTAAATGAGTGTGTGGGCCATGAAAACAGCTTCCTGCCTGGGCAGAGGCTGTGGGAGGTGGAGGTCCAGAGAAAAGGAAGGAGCTAACTGAAGACAGAAGATGATGCAGATGGTGTGCAGACCTGGGTTGCTGCACCCGGTTCTGAAGCTGGAATGAAAGGGAGGGAATAACTGCTCAGCAGAAATGTTGCAAATGCAGGAGGAAGGAATGAAGACAAAACAAACAAACATTTGTTGGTTACTGACTATGTGTTAAGCTCCATAACTGGCACCAGGAACATGATAAGTCATTTCATAATTATGACAACTCAACAAGAAAAGGATTTTATCTTTTAAAAAACAATTATTTATTTATTTTATTTAATTTGATATTATTATTTCTTCAATTTGACCACAGAGAGACAGAGAAAGAAAGAGAAGAGAGAGAAAGGGAAAGTAAGACAGCAAGCTGCCAGGTCCAGGACTTCAAACATGGCCAGCCATGTGAGAATCCAACACCTTTAACCGCCATGCCACCTGTTGACCCCAAGGAAAGGATTTTTAATTCCCATTTCATGGATTCCTATATCTGAGAAATCTAGGGTTCTAATAAATTACTTCATAATGAGTTTCCGAGAACTCTGGTTATCAAAGCAAGAGAATAGATAAGATTTAAACCTAGCATTATTCTGTTTTCAAAGCCAATGATTTAGGTACAGTTCAGGAAGAAGCAGTTCACCACAGAAATATTCTTCTCAATGAGTTTATCTGATAAAGAAGCTAGAATATCTTTGGAATGGGGTTGACTATCTTGACAAAAGGATTTTAATACTCAGTGGGTCAAAGGGCAAAATGAATTAATAAAGAGGTAGAAACGCCTTACTCTTTCAGGGTTGCCCACCTCAAATGAATCTCTGAGCATGTTGCAGCTGGAAATACCTTGATGTTACAGAAACCTTGCAGACCAGACACAGAAAGACCCACAACCAAATGGAAGATAATGCATTTATGGTACAGTGTATTGAATTAATATAAAACACACACTGAGAAACAAGGAGAACAAAATAGGGAGGGGAGTTGACACAGGATAAGACTCATTGGGTTCAGTGGGGTGGAAGAAGCTCCTTACCTAAATCCTGGGGTGTGCAAGGCAAATATATCCTCTAATTTTGCCTCATTAAACTCCTATGCTGACTGTGTGGTTATGAGGACCAGAGCTGAAGGTGTGCGAAGGGGCTCAGTGGACAGAAAGCACCTGGAGCCCACATACATGTGCTTTATTGGAAGGATGAGGGCAAGGTATGCAAGATCAGGAAGGGAAGCTCACTGATGATTGCTGAGTAGGCTGTTGCTATTTGTCTCTGGCAGAATGAGGTCATTAATGGCTGATTAAAGGATGAGAAGCTGTCATAAATGTGTTTATACCTAAATATAATTGTATACCTATCATATAATTCAGTCATTTCATTGAAATATACTTGTATACCTATCATATAATCCAGTATTTCAACAAACTGACAACTGTTTTTGAAGATGGTTGTACTATTTCATATTGCCAGCAGTCATGCTATAAAAATACATACCCTGTGGTGTCACAACACATCACAAGACGTTCACCTTTAAGTTCGTCACTTACTGACCATTTCCATTAAGGACTTAGTCATAAGAAAGGAACTCAGTCATTAAGTGAGTGCCTATACTCAACCTAATTGCTTGTTTATTATGAAGATTTTTCTGTGGTGGGTGGCAACACATTCTTCCTAGTTCTGAGTGGACTCAGAGTATTGTTCTGTTTCTTTCCTGTGATTCTTTTTGCAGTTTCAGGCAATTTCCACACATGTGCTGGCCAGTATTCAGCTTAAATCAGAGGAACTTATTGCAGATCTTTAACTCTTTTTCTGCAGCTCTTACTCATGAAGATCTCTCTTCTACAGGAAGCTATCTCCATGTAATTACTCTACTCTGAATTCCAGGTGCCTTGGTATCCCTGCATTCTCGAATCTTTATCTTCAACTCAGGGAAATTGATAGGCTCTGAGTCCCAGCTCTCTTCTCTGTAAACTCTATAAGCAGTGTTCTGGTTTCCCATTACCCTCACATTTGTTTTGCCAAGAGTCACTGTTATGTGCTGCCTGACAGTGTCTGAAAATCATTAATTCCTGTCTTTGTTTAATTTTTCATTTAAGGAGGGAAAGTTACTTTATCTTTTTTTATGAGAATTACTTTATATAACTTTATCTATTTGTTTGTTTGTTTTCTTTATATTTGACCAGAGAGTGACAGAGAGAGAGAGAGAGGGGAAAGTGAGAAGGCAAGTCGCTAGATCTGGGAATCAAACTGTGGTCGGCCATGTGGGAGTCCAGTGTCCTTAACCACCACACCACCTGCTGGCTTCTCTGCCACTTTATCTTAACCAGAAGTGGCAGTTGTCTTGTTAATCGTAGGTGCTTATTTGTATTTTAAAATCCTGTCTTGTCTTTGTTTAGCACACACATGCGCTACTTAATTTAACTATGACTATCCTCTCAAGAACTATGTACTTGCTTGTTAGATATACATACTCATATTACAGAGCATAATAAGTTAAAATATTTTTCCTTATTGCACAAGTACTCCATGTTTATTTTGGAAAAAAATAGAAAATAAGATAAGCAAAAACAGAAAAACAAAAATCACCATTAAGTCTTCTATGTTGAAGTTCCTATTTTGGTGTTGACATTTCCTGATATACTGACATATATGCCAGAAAAGAGATCTATTTTGGGGGAAAAAAATCACTGTTTATTTCACTGTTTGGGAGGGGGCAGTGTCACCTTAAAGACAGGGGATTCTTCTATTGGGAGACACTGATATTTCTTGATAGGCTCTTCTGGTTGATTAAGGTGAGATCACCTGGGAGTATCATAGAGAAATAGGTAAGGAAGGAAAGGCAGGGATTTTTCTGTCTAATAAGGAAGAGAGCCTGTAGTATTCTAGTAGTTGTCCAGAAAGAAGAGAAGGCCTCAAGAAAAGAAGCTCAGGAAAAGTGTAGTAAAATAGGGTCTATGGAGAGAAGTTTCCCATGGTCAGTAATTGCTTAATGATTTCTTGCTTAATAAATTTTTATAACATATATAAAATAATAAATTGTTTTTGTACTTGTTCCAAATTTCCAAAACTTTAGTAATAGTCTGCTTGTGTTTTTGGTGCTTTGTGAGAATTCATTCACCTTCCATATATTTTCTGGGTATCTACTACATGCTAGGCCCCACAGTGGGTGCTAAAGATACCCTGAATAGGGATTCCCCTCTTTGGAGATTGCATTTGAATGAGAACCAAACAATGTACAAGAAAACAATACACACAGGCACATTTTATAATGTTTATGAAAGTGTTATAGAAAAAAGGGAAAGTAGACAGTTTGGGGGTTAGGCTGTGATGAAGGCACAAGTAATGTTTTAATAGGATGGTCAGGATGAGTCCCATGATGAGAGAGTGAGAAAAATGGAGATCAGGGAAGAGCAATTTCAGTGGAGGGAGTAGCCAGTGCAAAAGTCCTAAGCCGAAGCCTCCCTTTCATGCTAAGCAAGCAAAAAGCACATGCCTTTCATGTGAGCAAGAAGATCAGTCTAATGTCTTATTACTCATAATAAGAAAAAAGTACTTTTTTTTTTTTTTTGAGAGGTTTTTGCTGTAGGCCGCATGCACTCGCCAGAAAGACAGAGAGAGAGACAGAGAGACAGAAAGCGAGAAATCACCCCCCAGGGGGGATGGCCAGGCCACAATCCCTTCTCCTCCGTTCTTCTCTCAGGATCTTGGGCACACATGCACACGTGCCCTGTGTGAGTTTAAGCCACTGGACTCAAATCGCAGTTGGCCACATGGGAATCCAGTGACATAGCCATTATGCTAACTGCTGGTCCCAATATTCTATATTCTTGTAGGAGTGTTCGGAAAATCCGTAAGTTTTAGGCAAAGGGGAAAAAAAATAAGTATATGGATCTAGGGATAACAGTAAGAAACTCAAGCAGATGCTGGTTGGAGGACTGAACTAGGATGGGCTCCAGCAATGGAATACTAACATGGCTCAAAGACGGTGACGAAATGTGTTTTGAATGTACTTGTTTTAGTTATGGATGCTATCTTGGTAGTTAATCTTAGAGTTGTTTAGCTCCAAGCCCCCTCCTGTCTTTACTGTGTTGGGGTCTTTTGTAATTATTTGGTTGTCTCTTTGGGAAGTGACCTTTCCTGTCCTGGGCACTGTCAGCCAACAGGCATAGACTGCCTCTAACCTAGAGTAGGTTGGACAATCAGAGTACTTCCAACTCTTGGTCACAATAATTGGTTCTGGGATGGACAAATTGCACAGTTCAGACATATTTGATTCCTTCTGAAAACTGATGTGGACATCAGGAGGTTGTGATCTATTCTTTAGAAACATTGGCTACAAAGATGGTAAGAGCCTGGTGGGTATTTTGCTAACATAGGAAGATATCTTGGTAAAAGCAGAGTTAAGAGGCAAAGTAACAGAGCAAGACAGAGACCCCATCAGTCTTGATTGAAACCCTGCATCCAGCCATGCTCAAAGTCAGCATCAGCCCCTTTTGTTCCTCATGAGAGAATTTCTTTGGTTTAAACCAGTTTGAGGTGCTTCTACGACTTCACACTCAAAAGATCCTAATACATGATAACTCTTACTGCTCCAAAATATCCCCAGAGTATTTCTGGGAGTCCCAAGGGTGTCTTACGTGCCTACAGAATTGGTCTGGTGGTCTTTCTCTGAGTTGCCACGATCCTGGCCATGGCCTAGGGAAGGCTCTGCTGCTCTTGGTGTGAGCGGCCCTTTTATCTGCCAAGTAGAACCTTACCAGAGGGAGGATGCTGAGTGTGAAGAGAGGATCCTGTCTACATTTTCACTGAGAAGTCTCAAAGCAATCTTCTTGAACCCCAAAGTATTACTAAGCAAGTAGAGACTGTTCTTTTAGTGGACACATCTACCATCATCAGAAAGACTAAGGCAAGTTCCTCACCTGGGACCCCTCTGCTCTTTTCCTCTGGCCTCTTCTATAGTGCAAGTTTCCTTCTCTATAAGGGGACTACTCTCAGGTACCCTGACCACCTTCCCTGGACCACCATTGTTATTTGGATCTCATTTGGTCTTCCCAAATAAGAAGTTGACATCCCTGCAGATATGCCATCATTGACCATGCTATTTATTTTGTTTTATCCCAGATGTGTCTCATTCCTGATGCACTTCTGATATAATGATTAGAAGACAGGGACACAGTGGGTAGGGCAGGTGTGGTAATTTATTACTGCTCAGCCACTTTTAAACCTCTGGTCCAATAGAATTGGACAGTCATGAACTTAGATTGCTAAGGTCGAATGGCATTGTATGGGTCAGCCTGCCACATAGGGAATTATTTATTTTCAAGCCAAGTCTATGAAAAGACATTGTTAAGGAAAAAAAAGACTTTGTTAAGGAAAAAAAAAAAAAAGGCTTCAGTCTCAAATGAACTGAATATACTGGTAACTTGTCAAACCATACTGGCTTTTTCTCAAAATAATCAGCATAGCGGTAATCACTACTATACCAAGCATATTTAGCATTTACTATGAGCTAGACACCATGCCAGTTACCTTCTTATACTACTAATTCGATTTGGATTGGAGTTCTGCAATGCATTCTCTACACCTGCGAATCAAACCTGAAAGTAGTGATCAAATAAAATTCTTGGTAAATCTTTGAAGCTATCAAAAAGTTTTACATTCTGTGATGTCAAATTCAGGGTTACATATCTGGTTTGGAGTAGGCAAGGTAAATGGGAGAATGGTTGGGGGAATCAAACACATGCAGGGGAGGTGTGACTGTGGCAAGAGTGAAAGGTGTTAGGAGGGCTCTCCCATCTTTTCTATTTCAATCTGTGTTTGACACTGTTAGATTCCACTGCACACATTTAATGTAGAAACCTAGAATTCAGAAAGATATGAGGTATTTATGCTGGGGTATTTTTTTTCCCTATAAATTTGAAAGATTGTGCTTTCACATTGCTGGCTAAAGGCAAACACCCCAACTAAATGCTAAAGCCCAAACACCTGGAATATCTTGACCCCCTTGGAACATCCCTGTACAACAAGCATACATTTCAGGATTTGTGACTATATCTTTCATTTATCCTTTCTTTTACCTTGTGAGGTTTTCCCTACCTTCTCTCTCCAACCTACTCCGTGGATCTCAGAAGCGCCCTTTTTCTCTGCCATGAGTCTATTGTTACCACTTTCCAGGTTCTTCAAGTGCAGTCCTGGCTTTTTATACCAAGCTGCGAAGGATTTAACTCACTTCTGGCATTATGTGGAATCCATCAATAAGCATCTAGGGGATGTCCCTGCCTCTTCCGCCTGCCTTTCTCTCCTGCTCCACACTCCAAAACACACTGGAGTTCTAAAAGACTCCAAAAGAACAAATGAGGACTCAAAATAAGAAAAGATACTCAGGACACTTTGTTTTCCTTCTGAAACACAGTATGCTGAAGTGGAGGTGATTTCTACATAACTGAATGCACTGTTTGGCACAACACACGGAAAAACATCCAGTAATTTGTCAATCACCACAACTGGCCAAGAGAACCGCCTCTTGTCACTGATGCCACATGGTAGGAACATTAGGCCAAGTGTCTGGTACTTTGGTGTTGTTGTTGGAGTTCAATTCATACCAATTGGACCCACACAGCAACTGTGTGTTGAGGTAATGGTGCAGTACTTAAAAAGAATCATTCATAGGCAGAGACTCAATTCCTAATTTAAGAGCTTGGTGCCCCATGGATGAAGTGCCACTCTTTGTTAAGGTTTGCCAGTTTTAAAAAATCCCAGTATTTTTATTCATTCTTTTATTAAGCAATATAAGTTCTATTAAAAAAAAGAACAGCACCACGAGGAAATGGAAACTCTACAGAGGTGAGAAGCCAGTAAGTAGACATTTGTACAGCTCTTCCAATGGTGGCAAAGGAGCGAGAGAGCTGCTGCATCACACTAGGGATTTCCTTGCTTGCTTTGTGGATTTTTCCACATAATTATCATAAACTGCTACAAGGTTTAGAGGTTTTGGCTTGCTGAAAGGCTTTCTTAAGCTTAGCAACTAAAAGAGTAATGCATCTGTTAGATTTCTTCCTTTCTTCAGTTCATCAGGAATCCATAAATAGGATTTTTTTCTCTTTTAAACAAAGATTCCTCTCTAGATATGTGCCAAGTCCAAATGTCTCTTCCCTCAAAGGCAAGGCCCTCTTCCAAGATGGCAGATACTCTCTCAGTAGGATGGAACACAATGTTTGTGTGACTATTAGAATCTCATTGCTTTTTCCAACCAGGAGAGTCCTAGCTGTTTATTAAGAATGTTTCAGAATGTGTCTAGCCTCGGTGGCACAGTGGTAATGCAATGCACTTCAATACTGAAGTTCCCTGGGAAAATTCTGGGTTCACATCCTGAAGTCTCCCTGTACACACCAGGTACACCTGTGTGTATGCCCATGATCCTGGCTGGGTGAGGCTGGGGGTAGATCATGGCATGAAGGCCTTTTGGGGTGGGTGCCTTTCTCTCTCTATTTCTCTCTCACTTTCTTTTTCTTACTGTATCTCCATCATAGAAGAAATACGTATAGTTAATTTTTTTCGGAAGGTAATTTGTGGGGCATTGTAACTTGCAAGGGCACATGTCCACCCACATTCTGCCCTCAATGTGATGGCAGACATTATTTACCCTCATGGCATGCCTTCCCATGCAAATTAGATGTGCGCTGGAATCTTTCTCAGTGGTGTGCTCCAGACGGCTCCTATCCATAAGACCCAGTACACGATGGGCCTCTTATTTGCTACCCTTGGCTCCAGTGTTTCTGGTCAGCCTGAGCAGTATGGTCTAGCTCCAGCTTTGCTAGACGGAGGGAGATTAACCTCCTGAATCAAAGGAGAACTTTGTTGTAGGAATTCTGGAAGAATTACAACTGGGGGAGTCCTTTCAAACTAAAAGGAATTTCAATCCGAAGTAGGTAGAAGGTAATTCCACGTATCCAGCATGGGAATCTGGTAAATGTTGACATCACAGACTGCTATGACTTCTTGTTAAACTGAGCATCATTTTTTTCCCACTCTTTCAAGAACTCTAGCTATAACTCTGTCTTGGTGTAGCCCAAACTCAATCACCTGAATTTATAGAATGGAATGGCAGGCTTAGAAGTAGCAAAATAGACTGTAGGCCCCTTTTAGAATGAAAGAGGAAGAGCAAGAGAGCCAGATAGTAGAGGAAAACTAAAACTTTGCACTAAGAACAAATCTATGATCACTTGGACAAAGCCAGCCTACAGTTAATTTCTGCCTTATCAATGAAGAACAGGTGAATTAGTGTGGCAAATAAGATTGAGTTGTTTAGGAGAACAGATTTTATATGTCTAAAGGAACCCATGTAATTGAATATATGTACTTGAGAACATTAAAAACTATGTTTTTTAAAAAATATTCTCCAATTTAGACTTTCTATAACTGAGGCGAGCCTTAGCCAAGATGGTCTAAATTCGTTTTTCCCCACTCAACTTTAAAGGACTCACTTCAGGCTTGGCAGAAAATACTGTAAACTTATTGTAGGTAGTGCTCCCTCCCCCATCCCCCTTATGAAGTCTCTGCGCTGTCTGCCCTGACTACTTGTCACTTTCTAAGCCAGCTGGTAGATAGTTCTTTCTGTTACTTATTCACTCTACCCTTACCAGTTTCTCCTTTTCACCTCTTCCATAAAGTCTTCTTTACTAATGCAGCATTATCTTCCTTTATGTTCTTAACCCTTGGTTACATTTTCCACGATACCTGTGGAGGTACTTTTCTTTATGCATCAAGGAGTAACACTGTTCTTAATGGAATAACCTGGAAACTGTTCTTTTTGTTGTTGTTGTTGTTGTTTTAACTGCCAAAGGACACATATACTCTCCAAAATGAGAGAGAGAGAGAGGGAGAGAGAGAAAGCACACCCAGTGGGGTATGATCATACCACAATCTTTTTTCCTCCTTTCTCCATCCTTTAGGATTTGCGGCACACAGGCACATGCATCCTGCCTGCTTCTCAAGCCACTGGGGCCAGGATTCAAACCCAACTCAAAGAAAGATATGAGGATGAGAAGTTTCAGGTTATTTTCATGAAAGGCATTGTTACTTCTTGATGTAAAAAAAGCACACTCCATGCTCAAGTTGTCTTATTTTTTTTTATCTTATAACAATGCCTTTTTAGTGCTTTTCATAATAGATCTTTGCTTTTATTGTGTAAAACAAAATAAAAAGCAGGCCATTCAGTTAAATTTGACTTTCATATAAACAAAAAATAATTTTTGATGTGTGTCTTGATCCAATAACCATAGTAAAGGCTAAAGGGCTTTGTTTTGAGACCCTCATTTCTGGAACCTAACATGTTGGAGAGTAGTGGCAATGCAACCAGAATATTCCTTCACTGGGTCTCTCAATAGGTCATATATATGTGCCAAATATATGAAGGCATACAGTGAAGTATTCCCATTCTGAGCCCAAACAGTTCCCAAGAACTTATTCAAGTTTTACTAATCACAGATAATGAACTGGTCTCTTCAACCTTGAAGTAATATGCTTTTGGGGAAATCTTATCTGATCTTCCAGTCTATATTACAATTTTATTTATCCTTGGTCACCGTATTTCCCCCCATAGGCTTTATTATATGGCAAATATGTAGTTATGGGAGTAATTATTTATGTAATGTATCACTCCACAACTGCTATAGGCTTTGTGAGGGTAGGGATCTTTTCTCTTTCATTCCATACTGTACTCAGTGTTTATCACTGTATCTGACATAGATGATCAGAACATTTAGAAGCCATAAACAGAAATTTCCTGTAGCAACGAACAGAAAAAAATGCTCAGAATAAATAAAGCAACAAATATGGGAAAACATATATAAAGAAAACTTTAAAATATTTCTGAAGGGCATGAAAGAAGATATAAACAAATGCAAGGCATATCATATTCTTATTGAGAAAAATCTCAATAACTATAAAGATGTCAACATGTGGTGAATTAATTTATAGATTTAATATATACCTGGAATTATGCCAAAGATTTTTTTTAACTTGAAAAGGTGATTCTAATGTTCAAATGAAACAAAACAAACACACAAAAGAAGAGCTAGGAAAAATTTAAAAGAAAACAGCAACAAGGGTAGGTGATCATTTCTGGATAATACAGTATATTGCTAAAACTTTATTAATTAAAGTGTGGCAATGGCATTTGAATAGGCAGATAGGCTAATGAAAAAGTTTAACTTACATTTCAAATTAGTGATGAAAGTAAATTTTTCATTAAGTGATGTTGAAACATGTGGGTAACCATCTGGAAAAAAATTAAGTTGAATTCATACCTAATGTTATACACTATAAAACTGCAAAATGGATTGGCAATTTAAATGTAAAACTGAAACCATAATTATAATAGGAGAATAAGTAACAGAATTCAATTGTAATCTTGAAGTATGAATTAAATTCTAGAAACCATAGAAAGATTGATTCAATCATATACAAAAGAAAAAGGAATTTCTCATGGCAAAGACAGAACAGAACATCTCCTTAAGCAAAGTAAAAGATAAGCAAAATAGGAAAAAAAATGCAATTCTTACCACAGGGGAGAAAAAGTTTATCTCTCTAATACATCAAGAATTCCTAGAAATCACCAGGAAAAAGATTGGCAATGAAAGGTTGATACTACATTATTCTGGAGTCTTTGGGGAAACAGGCTTACATAGACCTATTAGAGTAAATGTCAATTAATAAACATTTATGGAAAATAACTTACCAATGGCTACTAAAATTATACATGCATAAATTATACAAGATACATGAAATTATGAAGATACAGTTATTGGTTGGGAGACTTAATATACACTTAAAAGGGATTAAATATATTATGGTATATCTATGAAATGGAATACTACTCAACCATAATAAAGAATGATGTCACTCACTGTCTTATGTACTGAAGGAAGACTTCAAAATACATATATGAAAAATGTAAGGTGCAAAACCAAGTTCATTGTGTAAAAAAGATTTCGTGTATGTATGTTTATGTGTATTTACACATGTTTATATTCATGTATGCTTATAACTTTCATGTATATATATGTATTTAATATAAACAAGGAAATGAACAAAGGATATTTAAGAAAATTTCTTATAGTGGTTGCTATTAGGATCAACTGAAGTAGGAAGAGGGAACTAGGTAAAAATGGGGTGGGGTAGGGAAGAGATTTTTTGTTGTATAATCTTTTATTGTTTATTTTATTTTTGAAAGATATTATGGTAATGGACATTTAATAATTAGGTAAATAAATTGATTTTAAGAGGAAATGAAAAATGCCATCTTCCAGAAAAACAAGAATAAAGACTGCTTGTTCTTTGAAATTAATGACCATGGATTGAGTAAAAGAGCACTGAAAATAAGCCAAGGCCAATGCCATAAGGTTTTATGTTCTTTCTTTTCTTTTATTTTTAGTTTTTGCTTCAGGGAGAGTGGACTCATTTCAGAGACTGAGAAAGAGAAGAGGAGAAAGTGAGAAAGAACTCCCCTCCCCAGAGGGATGGACATGCCACAGTTGGGAAGGATGTGAAGGAACATATGGCTCACATGTTTTCTTTTTTTTTTTTTTTTCTTTGAGAGGTTTTTGCTATAGGGCGTGTGCGCTCGCCAGACAGACAGAGAGAGACAGAAAGACATAAAGCGAGAAATCACCCCCCAGGGGGGATGGTCACGCTGCAATCCCTTCTCCTCCATCCTCCTCTGGGGATCTTGGGCACGCACGCACACGCGCCAGGCGTGAGGTTAAGCCACTGGGTCCAGGACTCAAACCGTGGTCGACTACATGGGAGTCCAGAGACATAGCCATTATGCTAACTGCTGGTCCCGCCTCACATGTTTTTTTAAGCTGCTTTGTTGGGACTTGAACCATGTAGTCAGCCATGTGAGGTTTCAGCCACCTTAGCCACTGTGCCACTGGCTGGCCCATGTTCTTTTATTTTAAGTTGATTTAAATCAATCTGGAAATAGACAGGGAGCAGATGAATAAATGAATATGCATGTTTATTCTAACAGTACAGACAGGTATTGATTTATCTAGCAAGACTTCCAATTCTTTTAATTAGGAATGGATGCTTCCTCAGAATTATACAAAGATGGCTAGAAGGCATGATTAGTGCTCTCTTAAAAGATACTTCCTGGCATTTTGTGTTGCCGGAAGATAGATTCAGGCTTTCTGGCATTCCATCTATCAAGAAAAACTCTGAAACCAAATATGGTAAAAGCACAATAACTTCTCACTGAAAATGAAGCTACCTCAAGTGGACACCCACCATACTCCACTTCCTGCTGCATAGTACCAACAGTCGCCCCTTGGCACTGTGATGTAAACAGGACATCAGAGTCAGAAACCATCTTCACGTTAAGTGTGAGGTTTATTACTGCAGTTGTACCATTGCACTTACAGCAATGAAAGAGCTAGAGCTCATAAAACAAATTTTCCTTCTTACACACTATATTAGGGTCACTTTTTTATAAGAGCATGCACTGTATATATTTTAAACCCAAGAAGAATAGTTTTCTTGATATTCTGCTTATAATAGAGGTCTTGATGAAATCCATATGGCTTATGTTCAACAGAAGTGATGTTGATTGACAGGGGAAAGAACTTCAATAACTGGCAAGAAATAGGACTTCATAGTGAAGTGAGGAAGTTTGCCCCTAAATTATGAGGCTGAGATGGAAATCTTAAGTTCCTTAACTTCTTACTAGAGTCATTCCAAACTCCTGCATTGCTTTGACATCAATGGCTAAATTATTTTTCCACTCTCACCTTGCCAGGAAAGCCTGCCAGAACCATCTCTGTGCTCATCATCTCTTGGATGGACTACTGTGAAGTGATGAATCGGTTGTAGAGACCAAGAGCAGGGACTGGGAGGGGAAGTAGCCCCAGATGAGCAGAACAGACCACAGAGGTTTTGCTAGGCTGCTTCAGGCTGTGGGTCTAAAGAGAGTTTCAAGGTCATCCCAGTATCTTTTTTTCTTTTTTCTTTAATATCTGTGTTAGCAATTTCTAGACAATGTTTGAACTAATATCACTACCTTAAAATATTATCAGTGAAGTCTCTTTTGAAAAAGAAAACAATAAAACCTTTGTTGTCTGTTCTGTTACTCTGTTCTTGTGAGCCCTTTGGAAACATCATGTATAATTCAGGATGTGTATCTCTGTTCACTCCCTACATGTTTTAGATGAATATGTCTGGTTCAGTCCCTGTATCCTGGAGTAAAGAGAGATTAATAGCTCTCTTATGTTCTGAAATAGTTATATATGTATGCGTATTATACAGATATTTACTTGTTACTTGTTCATGTTTCCCCTCTGTCAAAACAAAAGCCACATAAAAAACTGGAGCCTACTCTGTCTTATTCCCCTTTGGATCCCTCCCACGAAAGGCTTGGCACGTAGTGCGTTCTCGGTGAGTGTTGTTGAAAAATCCATTTAGGCTCACATATAAATTCTGCTGCTTACAACATTCTGTATTTGGATAAACTAATTCATCTAATTCCCAATCTCTTTACCATTGATTACAAGTAATAAACATCATCACAGAGATTTTGTTGCAGTTAAACGTTGCTAAGTAAAATGCCTGGAAATGGCAAGCATTTGTGCCTTAACTCTTTGAGGCTGTTAGCACCTGTGGCCTCTCTCAGAGAAATCTGTGCTGGGACAATAGTTTCAAATCTGACAAGCTGTGAATTTGGTTTACATGGTGAAGAATTGAGTTGTTTGTTTTAACACTATATCCAAATTCTCACTGCCTGCTTTAATATCAATTTTTCTAGCTATTGCTTTTTTTCAATAATTCAAGAGGTTGATCTATAAGGTCTGATGGTTTAGTTGGTCTGTAGGGTGTTATAAAGATAGAGAATATGTTACTTACAAACAGCACTGAGTTAATTGTCCTAGAGATCATAGGTAGTGGATAGCCATGGGTCACTGCTCTGCTAACGAGCTTCTTCTATTCTCTCCTTTTCCTCAGGTCTCCCTACTTTCTGAGACATGACAATATTGAAATTAATCCAATTAATAACCCTACAATGGCCTCTGAGTGTTCAAGTGAAAGGGTAGCATGTCTCTCACTATGATAGGTAGTCTGAGTTGATTTGCTAATAGCTGCTTGTAAACTTAGGTTAATAACAAGTTATAACAGTTGGAAGATAAAAACATTTCACTAAATTTACCAATATGAGCTATTAAATATTTAGACACTAAAAATATATTTCAGGGTAGGAAAGTTTAGAGGAACTGATTTACCACATTAGGTAACTGCTGAAAAAGCTCAGGAATTGGAAATAAAGACAGGGCTGGCCCCAACATGTAGCTGGTTTGAGTCTCAGCCCTGATAGCTTGATAAATATGCAGGACCCATATGCATGTATGCCTCAGACCCTGACAGCTGAACAGATGCAAGAGAAAAGATTGTGGCCTGACCATGCCCCATTGAAGAGTCCTTGTTCTCTCTGTCTGGTGAGTACATGTCCTCTTTGGCAATTAAAAAAAAAAGTCAGAAATAACAGAAAAATATATAGTAAATATAATCAAGGCATAGGGGACTGATAGTCATATGTTATTTTATTGTGGTTTGTCATGGTTTGCAGATATTACATTTCTAACAAACTGAAGGTTTGTGGGAACCCGGAACTGGGCAAATCTATCAGCACCATTTCTCCAACAGTGTGTAGCATGTGCTCATGTCATGTCTCTGTATTCTCTGTATCGCATTTTGGTAATCCTCACACAATATTTCAAACTTTTCCATTATTATTATATCTGTTTTGGTAATGTGTGGTCAGTGATCTTTGATGTTATTATTGTAATTATTTTGGGGCTCTAGGAATAGTGCCCATGAAAGACAGTGAACTGAATACATTTTGTGTGTGTTCTGACTGCTATACTAATCAGCTTCCTCTATTTCTCTCCTTTCCCTCAGGGCTCCCTACTTTCTGAGACAATAATATTGAAATTATAATCATCCTACAATGGCCTCTAAGTGTTCAAGTGAAAGGGTCACATGTCTCTCACTTTAAATTTAAAAACTAGAAACGATTACACTTAGTGAAGAAGGCATGTCAAAAGCTTAGATAGGCCCAGGCTAGGCCTCTTGGCCAAAGAGTGGACCAAGCTGTAAATGCAAAGGAAACATTCTTGAAGTAAAGGAGTTAAAAATGTTCTTCCAGGGAACACATAAATAGTAAGAACGTGAAACAGCCTTATTACTGTCAGAGAAAGTATTAACGGTCTGGAAAGAAGATTAAACCAGACACAACAGTCCCTTAAGCCAAAGAGTACTCTAGACCAAGGCTCCAACTTTTTTCAATTCTATGAAGGCTGAGAGAGATGAAAAAGCTGCAGAAGCAAAGTTTGAGGCTAGCAGATGTGGATTCATGACGTTAAATGAAAGAAGTCATCTCTGTAACATAAAAGTGGAAGGTGAAGCAGCAATTGTCCAAAAAGCTGCAGCAAGTTGTCAAAAAAATCTAACTAAGATAATTGATGGAGGTGGCCACACTAAACCACAAGTTTTCAGTGTAGATGAAACAACCGTATATTGGAAGAAGATGCCATCTAGAACTTTCATAGCAAGAGAGGAGACATTGAGGCTTGGCTTCAAAGTTTTGAAGAAAAGGCTGCTTCTGGATAGGTCTGATACCGCTGGTAACTTTAAGTAGAAGTCAATGTTCACTTACCATCCCCAAAATCATAGGGCCCTTAAGAATTATGAGACATATACTACTCTCCCTATGATGTTTTAATGGAATGACAAAGCCTGGATGACAGCACATTTTTTTACAGCATAGTTTACAAATACTTGAAGCTCACCTCTGAGGCCTACTACTCAGGAAAAAAGATTCCTTTCAAAATATTACTGCTCATTAACAATGCACCTGGTCATTCAAGTGCTCTGACAGAGATACAGAAAGGTTAATGTTTTCATGCTGCTAACACAACAATTCCTCAGCCCATGGATTGAGGAGTAATTCTGACTTTCGAGAATTCTTTCTTTCTTTCTTTCTTTTTGGGTGGGAGGGGGGGAGAGGTTTTTGCTATAAGGTGTGTGCAATCGCCAGAAAGACAGAGAGACAGAAAGCATTGCCTGCTACAGAGAAATGTTTTATGAAAGGAATAGTTCATTGGTACAGCAAACTTCATTGCTGTCTCATTTTAAGAAATTATCATAGCCAGCCCAGCCTTTAACTCCTACCACCCTGATCAGTCAGCAACTACCATCAACACTGAGGCAAGACCCTCCACCACCAGAAATATCATGACTTGTTGAAGGCTCAGATAATCATTAGCATTTTTTAACAATAAAGTATCTTTAAAATATGTATGTACAGAGGGTATTTTTTACATAATGCTATTGTTTACTTAATGGACTACAGTTTAGTGTAAATATAACTTTTATATGCACTAGTAAACCCCAAAATGCGTGACTTGTGTTATTATTATTGCAATATTTCCTTTATTGTGGTGGTCTGGATCTGAGCCCACAATATTTAAGAGATATGCCTGTATTTACAAAGGAAGAGAATACTATGCCCATTTCTCAGTATACTTATGAATTTGAAAATCTTGATAAAATGGATGATTTTAATACTAAATTATTATAGTATATTCAATAGATAAATCAATGAAGAAAATTTGGTATGCACACTTAAATACAATTCAGACTCAAAAAAGAAGAAAATCCTTAATTTTTGACAATATGCATGAACCTGGAGGACATCGTGTTAGGTGAGATAAGCCAATCACAGAAGGGCAAATATGGTGTGTTCTCACTTTTACGTGGAATCTAAAACAACCTGAATTCATAGAAGCAGGAAGTAAAATGGGGGTATTAGATGTTGGACGAATGGTTACATAGCATCAGCTAGATAGGAAGAAAACATTTTTCAAGAGTTATTGCATAGCACGATGACTACAGTTACTGATAACATATTGTATATTTCAAAATTGCTGAGAATATCACCATAGAAAATGAAAGGTAAACAAGGCGATGAACATGTTAATAAGCTTTATTTAATCATTTTACATTGTAAACATGTATCATAACATCACTTCATACCCCATAAATACATAATTATAATTTGTCAATTTACAGTAAAATCAAATCAGACCCAGTAGCAATGGCATGTGCTGCTAAGACTCTGCTCTGCAGGCTGAGACCTCATTGGAGGCCTGAGTTTGATTCTCAGTGCAGCCTAGAAGCTGGTGTGGTGGCATGTGCCTATAGGCTCAACTGGGAGATTGTGGCAGAGGAGTAGTGAGACACTGTCTTGAAAGAATAATATTTGTATAGATCATCAACCACAAAAAGAAAATTCCATGTATTGCAGAATTATTGCAAAAGACTAATAGGCACATTTTTTTCAACTGATAATATAGATTCTAAACAATTTAGTAAATAATTTTTATATTCTTTAGTCTAATAATAAAAAGATAGTACTATCTTATTAATTTTGTGATAGGAAAATTCTTCTAACAAAACTTGACAAATATAGCTTCAGAAATAAAATTGTGAACTATCTTTTTATTGTTTTAAATATTTTTGCTATAGGCATGTGCAGTTGCCAGAAAGACAGAGAGAAAGAAAGTGAGAAATCACACCCCCGGGGAGGGGGGGAATGGCCACACCACAATCCATTTTTCTCTCAGAATTTTGGACATGCACACACACACATGCCTGGTGTGTGTTTCAAGCCACCGGGTCCATGGTCGACCATGTGGGAGTCCAGGGCCTTAACCACTATGCCACCTGTTGGCCCCTGTAGATTTTTAAATATAATTATCTTTTTCTTTTTTTAAAGGTTTTGCCATAGGGCATGTGTGTTCAAGGGACAGAGACAGGGAAAGTGAGAGATCACTTCCGCCAGGGTAGGTGGCCACACTGCAATTCCTTCTTGTCCTCTCAGGATTTTGCATGCACAGATGCCTGCAGTGATTTTCAAGTCACTGGATGGGTCTGGTCCTTCAACCATGGTCAACCAGTGCCTTAACCACCATGCCAACTGCTGGCCCAAATATAGTTATCTTTAAAAAGTGGCAACGTTATTAAGGTTTATTTTAAAAAATCAGTTACTTTAACCCATCAAATGTTTTCCTAGGAATGTAAAGATTAGCATTAAAAAATTATTAATACATTCCATCAATAAGTCTGTCAAGAATGCCCATGTGTATTTCAATAGATTTTTGAGAAGACATTTGCTATAATTTAATATTCATTTCTGATTTAGATGCAAAGGAAAAGTTGGACATCCAGGATACTTCCTTGGTGTAGAATAACTACCTTAACCACAGGTAGTGCCATTATATTTAATGGTGAAATAGTAGAAACATTCTAAGCATCATGAATATGATGTTCAAGATCATCATTATTACTTAGCATTCTAAAACATATCTGACTGGCATGGTTTAAATATACCTCCCAGGGCCAGCAAGTGGCATGGTGGTTAAAATGCAGGACTCTCACATGGTCAACCTCAGCTTGAGTCCTGGACGTCATGGCTTGCTTTCTCCCTCCCTCTCGTTCCCTCCCCCCCACACTCCATCTCCCTCTCTCTCTCTCCTCTCTCTGGTCAAATTAAAAAAAAATAATAATGAATAAAAGTAAATGAAATAATCCTTTAAAAATAGATGTCCCACAGAAATTCATGTTTTGGGATTTAATTGTATTGTAAAGAATGAAATGAATACTTAATTGCCTCATGGTGTCTTGGGATAAGGCCTGGGAAAGTGATTGGCTTAGGGTGATCGATTGAATCATGAGGGAATGGTCTCAGGGATAGATTAATGATAGTGGGCAGTGATTGGCTTAGGGTGATTGATTGATTGAATCATGAGGGAATGGTCTCAGGGATTGGTTAATGATAGTGGGCAGTGATTGGCTTAGGGTGATTGATTGGTTGAATCATGAGGGAATGGTCTCAGGGATTGGTTAATGATAGTGGGCAGTGATTGGCTTAGGGTGATTGATTGAATCATGAGGGAATGGTCTCAGGGATTGGTTAATGGGATAGTGGGCAGTGATTGGCTTAGGGTGATTGATTGATTGAATCATGAGGGAATGGTCTCAGGGATTGGTTAATGATAGTGGGCAGTGATTGGCTTAGGGTGATTGATTGGTTGAATCATGAGGGAATGGTCTCAGGGATTGGTTAATGATAGTGGGCAGTGATTGGCTTAGGGTGATTGATTGAATCATGAGCGAATGGTCTCAGGGATTGGTTAATGGGATAGTGGGCAGTGATTGGCTTAGGGTGATTGATTGATTGAATCATGAGGGAATGGTCTCAGGGATTGGTTAATGATAGTGGGCAGTGATTGGCTTAGGGTGATTGATTGATTAAGTCAAGAGGGAATGGTCTCAGGGATAAGTTAATGATATCTCCTGAGTTCCAATCAGTTCTAACTGTCCTGAGAGGAAGGAGTTAGTTCTTGAGAGATCTGGTTACTATAAAAGAGAGGCCAGGACTTCTTTCTCTTCACATGCTCAACAACTTCTGCATTTCTATTTGCTGTGCTGTAGGTTTAGGACTTTGAATTTTCAAGCCACCAGAACTGTGAGTTTGTAAATAAACTTCTATCTGGCCCCTGTGCCAGAGGCAGTGTCAGCTGAAGCCAGTCTTAGCCAGGCAGTGAGGCTGCGTAGTAAGGTACCGGCATTGCTCCCAATGGGCAAGAAAGAGGAGATTGTGCGGGTAACCCGCCACCTGGATAAGCTAGTGACCAAGAAAAGCACGGAGGGAGCTTTGGACCTGCTCGGAGAGCTGAAGGCCATACCTATCACATTGCAGCTGCTCAGGTCCACCCGTGTGTTAATGTCTGTCAAGGCCTTGCAGAAGCAGAGCTCGGATAAAGAGATTATTGCACTGGCCAAGTCCCTCATCAAGTCCTGGAAGAAGCTCCTGAAGACTTCAGATGCCAAATCCAGCAATTTTGAGAGAGACGCGCCTCTGCCCATGTCTTCAAAGGATGCCTCTGAGGTCACAAATCCTGGCCTCAAGAAGTCAGAGCGGCCGAGAATGCCGACCACCCCAAGGATCACAGCGTTCCTCCCAGGGTCTGTCACCTGTGATGCCATTCGCAGCAAGTGCTGTGAGATGCTGACTGCTGCCCTGCAGAAGGACCTTGACTATGTGGCCCTTGGTGCGGACTGTGAGAGCCTGTCAGCACAGATTGAGGAAAGTATCTTCCATGACATCGGGAACACAGATGGGAAGTACAAGAACCGCGTGCGTAGTCGCATCTTCAACTTGAGGGATGCCAAGAACCCTGACCTGCGACGGAAAGTGCTGCGCGGAGTCATAACGCCCCAGCAGATCGCTGTGATGACGGCGGAGGAGATGGCAAGCGACGAGATGAAGGAGATACGAAAAACCATGACTAGGGAGGCCATCCGCAAACATCAGAAGGCCTGCACTGGCGGCACGCAGACAGACCTGATTACCTGTGGCAAGTGCAGTGGGAAGAGCTGCACCTACACTCAGGCTCAAACCCGCAGCTCTGATGAGCCCATGACCACCTTCGTCTTCTGCAACAAGTGTGGAAATCGCTGGAAATTCTGCTGAGCCCTTCTGCAGATGTGCGTCAGCCTTGGGTCATGGCCAGTGTTGGTCATCTGCTGTCCTCAGTCAACATAGCTTCTTAATGGCACAACCTGCCTGAATGGTGTGCACCCTCATGCCCTTTCCCTGTCATTATTAAATGCTTTTTTTTAAAAAAAATAAATAAATTCTAAAATTAAGTTAAATGAATTTTTACCTTTGTAAAAGCACAGTCTCAGATATTTGTTAGCAACACAAACATGTACTAAGACATCAATAAAATAAGAAAAATGAAATGATGCAGTACAACTGGAAAGGTGATTACATAAACCTTTAGAGAGGAGCTAACTCCTATTCTACTCAAATGGATTCTAAAGATCCAAAAGAAAGGAAAGACTCTCAAATTCATTTTATGAAGACTCCATCACCCTCACTGCAAAACCAGACAAGAACATCACAAAAAAGAAAACTACAAACCAATATCTCTGTTGAGTACAGATGTAAGAATTCTCAACAAGATACTTGCAAATTGTATCCAACAACACATTAAAAAGATACAACACAACTAAGATGGCTTTATTCTAGTGATGCAAGCGTGGTTCAACATACATAAAACCGTAAATGTAATACATCATACTAACAGAAGGGAAGGTAAAGCCATATGATAGTATCAATCAAAGTGTCTGAAATACAACATCCCTTCATTATTAATACTCTCAGCAAAAATGGTATAGAAGAGATTTTACTTAACACAATAAAAGCCATATATGGAAAACCCATAGCTAAAATACTGAGTGGGGAAAGGCTGAAAGCTTTTCCACTAAAAACGGGAATAAGACAAGTCTGCCCACTTTCTCCAGTCCCTTTCAGTATCATACTTGAAGTTCCAACCAATGAGATTAGACAAGTGAATAAAATAAAATGCATTCAAATAGGGAAAGAGGAATTGAAATGATCTCTATTTGCAGATGATATGATTATATACACAAAAAATCCAAAAGAATCTGGGGAAAAAAAAACCTCCAAGAACTTATAAATGAATATAGTAAAGTAGCAGGATACAAAAGGAACATACAAAAATTTTAGCATTTCTATATACCGACAATGAACAGACTGAGGTAGAACCAAAGAAAGCAATTCCACTTACAATAGCCAAAGAAGAAATAAGATACCTAGGAATAAACATAGCCAATGAAGTCAAAGACCTCTACAAGAAAAACTATCAAAAACTTAAAAAAGAAATTGAAAATGATACAAAAAAGTGGAAGGACATCCCATGTCCCAGGATTGGAAAAATTTACATAATCAAAATGTCAATTCTACCTAAATCAATTTATAAATTTAATACAATCTCAATCAAATTACAGAGACATTCTTCACAGAATTAGAAAAAAAACTCATAAAATTTGTTTGGAATCACAATAGGTCCTGTATCGCCAGAACAATACTGTGCAAAAACAATACAGTAAGAGGCATCTCACTCCCTGACCCAAAAATATATTACAGAGCTGTCATAGTCAAAACAACTTGCTACTAAAATAAAAACAGGCATGTAGACCATGTAGAATACAGAACCCAGAAATAAACCCCAAAACATATAGCCAACTATTTTCAACAAAGGGCATAAGTTAATCCCGTGAGAAAAAGAAAATATCTTCAGCAAATGGTGCTGGAAAAACTGGATATCCACCATTAACAAATATCAACTCAAAATGTATCAAAGACCTAAACACAAAACCTCAAACTATAAAATTACTGATGGAAAACACAGGAGAAAAACTCGGAGATACTAGAGTTGGCAAAGACTTTTTAAATAAATCCCCAAAAGCACAGAAAATAATCTCAAAAATAGACAAGTGGGATTACACCATGTTTAAAAGCTTTTGCATAACAAAAGAAGCAATAATTATAGTGAAGAGACTCAGAATGGGTGAATATAGTTGCAAACTATCCCCCTTATAAGGGACTGATAACCAGAATATACAGGGAACTCAAGCAGCTTATGGGGTGGGGGGACAATCAATCCAATTAAAAGATAGGAAAATGAGCTGAACAGACAACACTCTAAAGAAGACATATGAAGAATCAAAAAGCATATGACAAAGTGTTCCCTATCATTAGGAAGATGCAAATCAAAACCACAATGAGGTACCATCTAACCCCAGTCAAAATGGTTAAGATTAAAAATAAAGAAAGAAAGAATAGGGGTCAGCAGGTGGTGTAGTGGTTAAGGTGCTGGACCCCTCATGGCTGACCATGGCTCAAATCCTGGACCTGGAGGTTTGAAACTCATACTGGGTGTGTGTGTGTGCATGACCCAAATCCCAAGAGCAGAAGGAGGAGAAGGGATTGTAACATGACCATCCCTATGAAGGGTGACTTCTCATTTTTTCTCTTTGTCTCTTCCTGTCTCTCCAGAGAGTACATGCACCCTATAATAAAACTTTCTCTAAAGAAAAAAAAAAAAAAAGAATGATAAGTGCTGGCAAGTCTGTGGTGAAAGGGAACTCTCCTGCACTGTTGGTGGGAATGTAAATTAGTTACAGCCACTGTGGAGAACAATATAGAGATTCCTCAAAACCTGCTAATAGAACCACCATATGATCCAGTAATTCCACTCATGGGTATCTACTCAAAGGATAGGAATACACTCAGTCAGAAATGTAATTGCAAATCCATGTTTATCTCAGCATTATTCACAATTGCTAAAATATGAAATCAACCCAAATGTCCTAGAAAATATAAATGGATTGAAACAAATGTAGCACATATATATACAGAATACTATTGAGCCATTGGGACCAACAGATGGTGTAATAGTTAGGTTGCTGGACTCCCACATAGTCGACCGGAGTTTAAGTTCTAGACCCGGTGGCTTAAAACTCATGCTGGGTGCATGTGCGTGCATGCCTAAAATCCCAAGAAGAGAATAGAGGAGAAGCAATTGTGGCATGGCCGTCCGCCTGCATGGTGATTTCTTGATTTCTGTCTCTCTCTGTCTCTTCAGTAACCATATATACTATAGCAAAAAACTATTGAAAAAATACTACTCAGCCATAAAAAAAACAGTGACAGTGAGATCCAGGCTTTTGATTGAAAGTATTAATAGAAGAATGGACCATGAGGAAGACAGGATCTCTGAGTCAGAAGACAAAACTTTGACCTAGATAAAACCACCAGAAATAATGAAAAAATAATTTTAAGAAATGAGGACAACATATGGGAAATACTCGATACTATGAAATGCCCAAATATTCAAATAAGAGGAATTCCAGAAGGTAAAAAATTAATTCTAATTCCAGAATCAGACAAGGGCATGGAAGATCTATTTCATGAAATACTTGCAGAAAAGTTCCCTAGAGAAGAAAATCAAACCTAGAGAAGCAATCAAACATCCAAACCCAAGAAATACAAAGGATCCCAAATAGAATCAACCCAAGAAGATCCTTTCCATGGCACATCATAGCCAGAATGACCAAAATCACAGATAAAGACAGGATATTAAAATGGCAAGAGAGAAACGCCAAGTTACTTACAAATGTTATCCCATCAGGCTAACATCAGAGTGTAAACAATGCAAGCAAAGAGTGGGAAGATATATTCAAAGTTTTAAAAGAAAAACAATTTCAACCAAGATTACTATAACCAGCAAGATAATCTTTCAAATAGGAAGAAAAGATAAAAAATATTCTCAGATAAACAAAATCTGAAAGAATTTACCAACACCAGACCAACTCTTCAAGAAGTTCTGAAGGGAGTGTTATATCAGGAAATCTTAAAAGAGACAGACAGCAATAAGAGAATAAAAAAACAGTCAAGAAAGTAGCTAACATAATGGCAGGGATAAGTCTGGAAATATCGATAATAATGCTGGATGTTAATGGATTAAATTCTCCAATCAAGAGATACAGGTTGGCTGAATGGATAAGAAAACAGAAACCCTCTAACTGTTGCCTAAAATAAAAACATCTCATGGATAAAGACATACATAGGCTAAAAGTGAAGGGTTGGAAATGCAAATGGAAACCAGAAAAGGGCTGGAGTTGTGATACTGACTTCAGAAAAAAGATTTTAAGACAAAAACAGTAAGAAGAGATGGAGAAGGGCACTATATAGTAGTAAAAGGGCTAATTCATCAAGAAGATATAATGCCTATATAAATATCTATGCACCCAACACAGGAACACCCATATAAATGAAAGAAAGACTGCTAGACCTAAAAGGAGAGATAGACTGCACTAATTTTTGGAGATCTCAACATCCCACTATCTCCTGTGGACAGACTGTCTAGGCAAAAAATAAGCAAAGAGATACAGGATCTAAATGATACCATCAATCAAATGGACTTGACAGACATTGATAGAACCTTCCACCCAAAAAACACGAAATACATATTTTTTCACCCTCACATGGAATCTTTTCAAAGATTGACCACATGATAGGGCACAAAACAAGACTTTACAGATTTAAAGGCATAGAAACCATATCCAGCATCTTCTCTGACTACGATGGAATTAAACTTGATGTTAATTTCAGGAAAAAACCTTGAAAATACACAAACACGTGGAAATTAAACAACCTACTCCTAAATGACTTCACAACTACTAAAGAAATTAAGACTGAAACCAAGATTCATTGAAACCAATCATAATGAGTACACGAATTTCCACCATCTATCGGACAGAGAGAAAGCAGTCATAAGTAGTTCATAGCAATTAGTGTGCATAAGAAAAAGATGGAAGATGGCAAATAGGCAGCTGAACATCATGCCTTAAAGAATTGATAAAATAACTACCAAAAAACATCTAAAAAATGCCAGGAGAAAAAAAAGTAATGAAGATTTGAGCAGAAATAAATGAAATACAAAATAAACAAACTAAACAGAAAATACATGAACCCAAAATCTGTTTTTTTTTTTTTGTAAAGATAAACAAAATTGACACACCATTAGCTAGACTAATTAAGAAGAAGGGAGAAAGAAATCCTATCAATCGAATTCACACTGAAATAAGCAATATTACAACAGACACAGTAGAAATACATAGCATGATTAGAGAATACTATGAGCAACTATATGACAGCAAACAAGAAAACCTGGATGAGATGGACAAATTTCGAGACACATATAATCTACCAAGATTGAATGAGGAAGACATAGAAATCCTGAGTAGACCCATAACAAGAAATGTGATTGAAACAGTAATAACCTCCCAAAAAAGAAAAGTCCTGGTCCTGATGGCTTCACTTCTGAATTGTATAAAACTTTTAAAGAAGAGTTAACCCTCCTTCTACTCAAATTATTTCTAAAGATCTAAAAGGAAGAAACCCTCCTAAATTAATTTTATGAAGCCTCCATCACTCTCATCCCCAAAACAGATAAGGATATGACAAAAAAGGAAAATTACTATCCAATATCTCTGATGACTATAGATGCATAAATTCTCAACAGGATATTAGTAAATCATGTCCAACAACATATAAATAAGATCATACATCATGAACCAGGTAAACCTTATTCCAGGGATATAAAGGTAGTTCAATATATGCAAAACCATATTAACAGAAAGAGAAAAACTGTATGATCATATTAATTGATGCAGAAAAAGCATTAGATAAAATACAACATCGCTTCATGATTAAAACTTTAAGCAAAATTGGCATAGAAGGGTCATTTCTCAACACACTAAAAGCCATCTATGAAAAACCCATAGTTAACACCATACCAAATGAAGAAAATCTGAAAACTTTTCCACTAAAAACTAGTCCAAGGCAGCCCACTGTCTCCACTCCTTTTCAATACTGAAGTGCTAGAAGTCCTAGCCAATGTAATTAGAAAAGAGAATAAAATAAAAGGCATTCAAATAGGGGAAGAAGAGGTGAAATTATCTCTCTTTGCAGATGACATGACTGTATACAAAGAAGATACAAAGGTATCCATGAAAAACTCCTAGAAGTAATAAATGGATACAGTAAAGCTCAGGTTACAAAATCAACATACAAAAATCTATAGAATTTCTACATACTAACAACAAACAGACTGAGGTAGAACTGAAGAAAGTAATCCCATTTACCATAACCACAAAAAGTATGATATCTAGGGAAAAATATAACCAAAGAAGTCAAAGATCTCTACAAAGAAAACTAAAAAATATTTTAAAAAAGAAATAAAATGATACAAAAAAAGTGTAAGGATATCCCATTTTCTGGATTGGAAGAATTAATTTCTTAGCATATTGAAGATACAATTCCATAATATGTTGCCCTCTGTTGTTTTCTAGAAGTCCTCTCATAATCTAATTTTTATTTCATTTTAGGTGTACTGTCTTTTCTTTCTGGCTACTTTTCCATTTTTTTCTTGCCTGTGGTGTTGTGTGTTTTCATCATGATGAGTCTAGGTATGGATTTCCATCTATTTACTCTGTTTTGGACTCATAGGCCTCCTGGATAAAAAGATCATTTATAGGAGCCAGCAATAAAATATGGTGTTCTGTGACGCTGACCCACATGGAAAGTTCTGAATTTGTGTCTGGAGACCTCCTTAAGTCTATTGGGCACACATGTGTCCATAATCCAGAGTTGGCTGAAGCCTGGGGTGGGTCACTATTTGAAGACTGTGTTGTGGGTGCTGACTGTTTCTCTTTGTTTCTCTTACTCATGAAAAAAATAAGTGAATAAACTTAAATTTATAAAAAAATAAGATAATTATGGAAAATTCTCAGTCATGATGTCATCAAAGACAACCTGTTTCCCATTCTGATTCACTTCCCATTTTGGAACTCTGAAGTTTATGTTTTGTCTTTGATGAGTCACTACTATTTCACAGGTTTTGACTGTCATTCTGTCCTGTATGAGAGATATTTCTAGATCTGTGTTTCTGTTCATTAATTATTCATCTTTATGGAAACGCTATTGAGCATTTCTGTTGAGATTCGAATTCTAATCATTATAATTTTATTTTCTGAAAGCTCTAATGCTTTATAAATACCTGGGATCTTTTTCTTCTCATTTATATTTTTGAAACCTAGCACTTAATTTTTTAAAACATGTAAAACACAATTTATAATTTGGCTGATGGTATCAATAGCTGATGCTTTTGGGGGGATTGTTCATTGTGCCTCATTTTCTTGCATCTGTTAGGAATTTTATTCAGTTATGGTTTCCAACTCCTTGGAATTTCATCTGAGTACATTCTTTTTTTCTTTTTTTAAGCCACCGGGTTCGGGACACGAACCAGGGTCGACTACATGGGAGTCCAGCGACATAGCCATTTTGCTAACTTCTGATCCCAAAATTCCAGGTCATTCTAAGTTCTTGGCTAATGTCTCTGAATTCTCTCTTTCCCTCAGTTATGATGTCTGAAAACATTTTACTTCCTTGACAGGTCATAGATATGTTTAAAGAGGTACTTAAAAATTATCCTGCATTGGGACCAGTAGTTAGTGTAATGGCTATGTCGCTGGACTCCCATGTAGTCGACTGTGCTTCGAGTCCTGGCTTAAACTCATGCTGGGCGTGTGTGCACACGTGCCCAAGATCCCGAGAGGAGAATGGAGGAGAAGGGATTGTGGCGTGGCCATCCCCCCCAGGGGGTGATTTCTCACTTTCTATCTCTCTGTCTCTCTCTGTTCTTCTGGCGAGCACATGTGCCCAATAAGAAAAAAAACCTCTCCAAAAAAAAAAAAAATTATCCTGCATTTACATTGTTGTTAGCAGAAAGTTCTCAGAATCTTGAATTAACCACAGGGAACAGAAGTTCCAGAATCTATTTTTCAGAAATGATACTCCCTAGTGTCCTATCTCCTGGATACTGGCACAATTCTCGGCATATCTTTGGATTATGTTCATAATTTTCGTTGTTACTACTTTTCCTTTATTCTATTAGTTACCAGATGTGAAGTTAAAAATTTCTTGGGAATTTGGATAACTGCCTTATGTTGATAACACATTTGAGGTCTGCTGGGATATAGTGTTATATCAAAAATACAGTATTAGCACTGTGGAAATGTGGAAGGAAAAATTAGCCTGGGAATATAGAAGATGAGCCTGGAGTATCTTGTAGTGATGGAAAGTACGGAAAAGCTCAGAAAGAAAAAAAGGAAAATTCACAGTGGGGGTGGGCGTGGTAAAGGGACACAGGAACCAACTGAGAAAGCTCTCAGTGGTCAAGCAAGAGCAAGAAAGCAAATAATTAGATAATAATCCAAAGTGTAAAATAGCACCCATGCATCCATACTGATACAAAGAAATGACTGAATAAATAAATGGGAAAAATAGACAAAATAATTCTAAATAATTTAAGTAGATACTCTTTCCTTGAGAAAGAGCATAACTACCCACAGTCTTTAAGTGTGATCTATACATAGTGACTTCTTTCTTTTTTAGTTTTGCTACAGGGCACATACCAGAGAGAGAGAGAGAGAGAGAGAGAGAAAGAGGGAAAGTGAAAAAGAACTCCCCCACATCCAAGAGGGATAACCATGCCATAATCCTTCTTCTCTAGCATTTTTCTTTCAGGATTTTGGGCATGCACACATACAAACTTGGTGTGTTTTTCAAGCCACCGGGTCTGGGACTCGAACCAGTCAGTCATCCAAGTAAGATCCGGTGACTTTAGCTACCACAGCATTGGCTGACCCACATACCGACTTCTTTCTTTTTTCTTTTTTTAGAGAGGTTTTTTTTTTTTTTTTTTTTTTTTTTTTTTTTTTTTTTGCTATAGGGCATGTGCACTTGCCAGAGAGACAGAGATAGAGAAACAGAAAGCAAGAAATCATCCCCATGGGAGATGGCCATGCTGCAATCCCCTCTTCTCCATTATACTCTTGGTTTTGGGCATGCATGCACACATGCCTGGTGTGAATTCAAAGCTGCCAGGTTCGGGACTTGAACAGCGGTCACCTACATGGGAGTCCACCAACATAACCATTATGCCATCTGCTGGTCCCATACTGACTTTTTTTTGTGGGGGAGAGGTTTTTTCACTATAGGGCGCATGCGCTCGCCAGACAGACAGAGAGAGACAGAGAGACAGAAAGCGAGAAATCACCCCCCAGAGGGGATGGTCACGCCGCAATCCCTTCTCCTCCATTCTTCTCTCGGGATCTTGGGCACGCACACACACGTGCCCAGCGTGAGTTTTAAGCCACCGGGTCCGGGATGCGAACCGCGGTCGACTATGTGGGAGTCCAGCGACATAGCCATTACGCTAACTGCTGGTTCCCGCCATACTGACTTTTTAAACAGTGAAATATTAAAGAGTGGTGGATTCAGTGACACAGTGGAATGCAAAGCTCAGTAATGCTGGATTCACATGAGAAGGTCCTGGGTTCACATCCTAGGGTCTCGTTGTATTCACATGCTCATGATCTGGGCTGGCAAAGACTGAGGGTGATCTTCGTTTGAGGACCCTGTTTGGGTACCTATCTCTCTCTTTCTCTGTATGTCTTTCTTTTTGTCTCTCTTATGGAATGAATAAATAAATAAATAAATGTTAAAAAGGGGAGAGATGTGACTTTACAGTGGAGAAACCTAACAGACATCACCTCAGCCTGATGATCAAAGTTAACATCAACTGGCCTGTACCCTGAATACAATATGATGAGAATGACATTGTAATACTACTGTCTTTCTCCCCAAAGTGCATAACCCCAGTTAAATTATGAGTAAAATATCAAACGAATCCCAGTTGAAGGATTTTCTACAAAATGCTTGACCCGACTCCTCAAGACTGTCAAGGACATAAACAAGAAAAGTCTGGAAACTGTCACAGCCAACAAGAGCCTAAGGAGACATGATGACCAAAGGCTGTGTAGTATTCTGGATGAGATCTTGGGATAGGAAAAGGACACTAGGTAAAGACTAAGAAAGTATGAAGAAAGGAGTGACTTTAATGTAAAATGTTAATAATAGTGGAGCTCAAGGGGACCAGCAGTTGGAGTAATGGCTATGTTTCTGGGCTCCCATATAGTCGACCGCAGTTCGAGTCCTGAACTCAGTGGCTTAAACTCATGCTGGGCGCATGTGCATGAGTGCCCAAGATCCTGAGAGGAGAATGGAGGAGAAGGGACTGCGGCGTGACCATCACCCCTGGGGGAGTTTTCTCACTTTCTGTCTCTCTGTCTCTTTCTGTCTTTCTGGTGAGCGCATGTGCCCTATAGCAAAAACCTCTCAAAAAATAATAATAATAGCAATAGGGGATCCCAGGGGCCAGCAGATGGCATAATGGTTATGTTGCTGGACTCCGACGTAGTCGACTGCAGTTTGAGTCCTGGACCCAGCAACTTAAAACTCACGCTGAGTACATGTGTATGCATGCCCAGAATCCCAAGGAAAATGAAGGAAATGGGGTTGTGGTGTGGCCATACCCCCAGGGAATGATTTCTTTCAGAAGTTTAAAATAGAAAACCTGGAGAAGGACATAGTAGGATTAACTCTCACTTACTTCTAATCTTCTAAATAAATGTTTGCCAAATCAGTGAATGAATGAAGAGGGGTTCCATTCAAAAGTCTTGTTCCTTTGGCATAAACCAGGATAGGGGTAATAGAATAATAGATTCCACTTCTTCTTCTTCTAACCATCACATTGGAGGTTAGGATTTCTTTTATAAACTTAATTTAATTATTATTATTTATTTACATTTCATCATTGTAGATCTTCCTGATGCATAACATGGTTTTACAAAGTATGAATGTAGACATGACAATCAAACAAGGAAAGTCCAGCACGTGAAATTTCAGTGGACGCAAACGTTTAGACCATAGTAGATAGGTGTTTAACCCATCTTATAGAAAAGGAAAGTTAGTGTCAGAGAAGTCAAACAATTTGCCCAAGATTTTGCAGCTACTAAGGGATAATACTACCATAACTTGAAATTTATTTCTCAAGCAGAAACCTTTCATCTGAGTTCCTGACTCATATATTGTGACTTCCTGACATAATAAACTTAAATATTTCAAAGTTTCCTCAAACTCAAGATTGAATTTATGATCTCTCCAAGCGCCCTCTCTGTAGAGTGCTCCCTGTCTCAATGAGTTACAACAGTACCCATCCATTCAATTACTTAAGCCAGAAACTGAGGAGTAATCTTGGATACCTTCCACACTCTCGCTTCTAGACTAACATTGAGTCCTGACAACTATTACTTCTTCAGAATCTTTAACATTTATCAATTTTTCTTCATTTAATACCTTAGCACAAGCTTCTTTCATCTCCCGTCTGTATTATCTCAATAGTTATTATATTTATCCTGTGGCTACTGTGCTTCTTGACTCCCTAGTCTGTTGTGTTTTTGGAGTAAGTTTTTCAGAAACAAACCTGATTCTATCACCTCATTGCCGAAAATCTCCCAGTGGCTTTATAAGGCTCTTAAGATAAAGACTAAAATTTATAATATGACCCCCAAGGCCCTGTGTGGCTTCACTATGCCTCTTTCTCCAGTTTATCTCTTACCATCTCTACCTCATCCCTTGTACTTGGATTGACTTAATTTATGCCTTTGGGATCTCAGGCCCTCTCTGTAGCAGTTTTTGTCTGTGTCAAAAGCTCTTCCTTGGGACTAGCAGTTGGCTCAATAGCTATGTCGCTGGACTCCCAGGTAGTTGACTACGGTTCGAGTCCTGGACCCGGTAGCTTAAACTCACACCAGGCGTGTGTGTGTGCGTGCCTCAGATCCTGAGAGGATAATGGAGAAGGGACTGCGGCGTTGCCATCCCCCTGGGGGGTGGTTTTTATTTCTCACTTTCTGTGTCTCTGTCTCTCTTTGTCTCTCTGGTGAGCACATACACCCTATAGCAAAACCTCTAAAAAAAAAAAAAAAAAAAAAAAAAAAAAGAAAAGATGGCAGGTGAAAAAGCTGAGAAACTGGATATTAATGAGAAGAAAAAACCTGAAGGTAAGAAGGATGATGCCAGTGTCTAGCTTGAAAAAGGTGATGCTAAGGCTAAAAAGCCCAAGAAGGGGAAGCCCCATAGCAGCAGAAACCCAGTCCTCGTCCGAGGAATTGGCAGATATTCCTGATCTGCCATGTATTCCAGAAAAGCCATGTACAAGAGAAAATATTTAACTAAGAAAAAATACAGGAAAAATACAGAAAACATTTTTTAAAAGAAAAAAGAGTCTTGCTACTGTCATAAAACCAGTTAGTTGTAACAAGAATAGTGGTACCTAGGTGGTTGAACTTCTTAACATATCTACATATTATCTTATTGAAGATGTGCCTTGAATGCTATTGAGCCACAGCAAAAATCCCTTCAGTCAGCTTGTGAGAGAGCTGCGAGCTAGCATCACTCCTGGGACCATCCTGATGATCCTCACTGGACGCTGCACAGGCAAGAGAGTGGCTTTTCTGAAGCACTCAGACGGGGCTTGCTACTTGCGACTGGAACTCTGGTCTTCAAGTGAGTTCCACTGTGCAGAACACACCAGAAATTTGTCATCATCACCTCAATAAAAATTGATACTAGCAATGTAAAAATTCCCAAACATCTCACTGACACGTACTTCAAGAAAAAGAAGCTGCAGAAGCCCAGACACCAGGGAGGTGAGATCTTCAACCGAGAAAGAGAAATGCGAGATTTAGACAGCAATGCAAGGTTGATCAGAAAGGTGTGGACTCACACATTTTACCAAAAATCAAAGCTATTCCTCAGCTCCAGGGCTACCTGTGATCTGTTTGCCCTTAGGAATGGAGTTATCCTCACAAATCTGTGTTCTAAATTTCTTACCAAGAACCTAATTGAATAACTGACACATTAAAATAAAAAAAAAACGATAGTTCTGTTGCTTCACTACTATGTATAGTGGGGATACTATTTATGGATCAGATGTTAAATCTGAACTCTTTTTAGGTTCCAGTCTTGATTTCCCAATGTGATTTTCCAGATTCAGTGTAATGGGATATGTGGTAAGAAATAGAACATTTAAAGGGTTGACTCGAATGTCTCTTTTTGATGTAGACTAGCTTTTTAAGTAATGAATATGCTTATAACAGCTTGAGAATACATGATGGGGTAGAGAATGTGAGTAGCCCAGGAGATTGTGCATAACAGGATAAATTCAAGATTCCACCTATGTAGGAAACACTTGATAGTAACCACTTAAAAATTCCCAAATCTCTAACACTTTTTCCCTGAATTTGTTGTGGGATTTATGGTATCCCCTTAGGTCTTCTAGTATTCAAATTCTGATAATCATTTTTTTTAAATAATTAGTTTTTGAACGTTATTTATTTAGTTCAATTTGACTAGTGAGGGACAGAGAGAGAGAGAAAGAGAGAGGGAAAGTGAGAAAGCAAGCCTCCAGGTCTGAGACTCGAACCGTGGTCTGCCATGTGGGAGTCCAGTCCCTACCCACCACACCACCTGCTGGTCCCCAAATTCTGATAACATAATGCCAGCAATTATGCTATACCAATTATGGCCACAATACGAACCACTTCAGCTCACAGGAACTAATGGCAGCTATTGTAGCCGTTGTCTAAAAGACAGATAGTTCTGTGGTGCCACAACTGTCTACATCAAGCAAAAAGAGCTTCATTGGCTATTTGGGTCCCCAAAAGCTGGTGCCAAACCTATACCCAATGGACACCATGTGGCAAGGCAATGAGTTGAGATAGGAAGTGCTACTGACCTTTTCTTTACATTTTGGATTTTGGCAAGTGGAAGATATGCACAGAAATTGTAGGAAGAAGAGGAAAATGAGTACAGATCTTATTCATTTTTGTTGAAATCTAGTTACCACCAAAAAGACTGGAAACATGTGCTTTAGACAAGATCCAATCAGATACTCAGATTAGCTGGTGTTCCCTCTTCTTAGAAGGGTGAAAATAAAAGACTATCTAAACGAGAATAAGCAAAGGCTTGATACATCAAGTGAATCAGCCATCATCACCTGCATTTTTTGTGGAGATTTAAAGGCACACAGGAATAGAGAAGTGTTTTTTTCCTTGAATGTTAGCATATATGATAGGTCAAAGGTCAAGGTGAAAAAACAGGAAGGCGTCAAGTGTGCCCTAATTTGAGGCTGCTGGCACAGGGAAGCTGTAGGTGAGCTAGCCAGAAATAGAGCATCTTACATGTGATTGATAGGGTTGTATATTTAGCTTTTTCTAGTAGGTCTTAAGTTTGAAACAAGAGCAAAAATTAGAGAAGTTGTTAATTATTAATCAAATCCTGGTCATTTTGGGGCCAATTGTTATAGGACTTATTACTTGTCTTTCTGGATTATTCCCAGCAGTTTGACTTGGCTGGCTTCTCTCTCTAGATAGGGAGTTGGTTTCCTAGACAGGTTGTTTCAAGTGTGGGTCAGAGTTCTACCTCTAAATATAGTATGGACATCGCTGTTTTGTACCTTCAGTCTCCCAGAAGTGGAGGAAGTCCAGAAAGTGGGGAGAAATGTCTTTTCTCTACTGTTACCTCACAGTCCAGAAAAGATACAGCTTCGAAGAGTAGGAATGTAAATGTGAGAAAAGGGCCATAAATAGATCCCTCTGACCCCTCAATCTGGAAAATTATTAACAATTTCCATTGAAGATTTGTCTTCTAAGTAATCAAGTAAAACAGTACATGAAAACAAAGAACCATTAAGGGAGATCAAATGAAAGTGTGTGCATAGCTCAGAGAGGATTACAACATTACAAAATCATTTCTCCATGAACACACTAGGACCTGATGATTGGATGGGTGGCATGGTATGCATTCAGATGTCCCTGAAGAAGAGAGGATGAAGAGACAAAAATGCAGAGAACCTGAGAGATGTGACTGGATACATCAGGCTGTGTATGGTTCAGAGACATGGGAGAAATGCCCCTGTGAATTTTACCTTCAAATGGACTACACTGGTTTCGGTGCAAATATAAAGGCTATTGCAGTGATACACAAGTGAAACCCCTTAGCCAAGCTGGTTGATTTGTGTTTTTGATCATTCTGTTGATGGGCTGGCTTTAGCAGAGTGTGCCCTGGTTAATATTCATTGTGACTGATTTCACAGTCTGACCTTGGTCTCACTAGACTGATGGCAGTGAAAATGAAAGGTATGTAGGAGACCAGCCAAAGTATCTATGAACCTATGAAAAATGGAACCTCAAATGCCCTGATAGCCACTCTAATTTGCCTGGTTTACTTGGTGTTAATTGCTTCCTGGCCTTACCCCTTAGAATGGACCTTTACATTTCATATCCTGTTCACTTGGAAGTCTGGTGTTTTAACCCTTTCCACAGTACGGAAGTAGATGCATTTTTGTTTTATTTTTTGGACTTTACTGAAGACAGTTCAATTAACCTCTAATCAGTAAGTCTGACAATTCTGACTTTGCATCTAGCCCATTTTTTGAATTTCCTCCTCTAGTGGGCTTTTGGTGGTAAAATCAAGAAATTATTATGAATGATTCATTCATTTCCTAAATTGAATCAAGCAAATGGAAGTCTGAGGGAGAGTTTTTGTTTTATGTCAAAACCCATTTTTAAAGGAACTGATTCTTTAAAGAAAGATTTTTTTCTTGTGTTAATGTACCTATTATCATTTTTGTTAAAGATACATCTTGGTAGACATTTTCCATTTATCTTGTTTCTCCTTAGAAAACTCTCTTGTAGATTGAAAAGAAGAGTAAGCAAGAAAATTAGTCCAAAGCCTATGGACCACCCTTTTATATAGACAGCTTGGATCCCCAGAGCACTTTTAAATTGCACTTCTGCCCTTCCCTGTATTTAATGAGACCTATGGGCAAACACATGATTCAGTGGAAACCAAGAGGCAGAGTTTAAATATGCTCTGATGACAGCTGGCTTACTTGTGCGAGCTGTTGCAAAAGAACTTCACTAATGGTTCAAGCAGATGGACAGAAGGAAGAAAGTTGAATGTTAGAATGTGTGAGAGGCCAAAGGTCAAGGTGAATGAGCCTGGTGATTTCCTGAGGTCTGTGGGTGTTTTGTGTTGCAGCCTAAATTAAGGGTTGTTTTTAATTTGATGCATTTTTCTAAACTTTAAGGAGGTTCATTAAACCAAAAAAAAAGAAAAAAAAAAAAAAGTCTCAGCTCTTCATTTACTTCTCAGTTAAATTCTGGGTTTTAACTTCTAAGCTAATACAGCATTTACTTGTAAAGTATAGGCATTTATAATGCATTTTAAAGGGTAAGATCAAAATCGTTTATTTAGAAAATATGTTTTTACAAAACATAATCTCTTGAGAGTTTTAATATCAACAGTGCACTTTTACCATATTATTTTTCCCATTTCTTAAGTTAAAAGTAATTTTGGGGCAGGGGGAATTATAAAACAGTTTAAATATATTATGTAAAGAATAACTACCTTTTTTTTTGCCTAGAAAATCCTACTTTCCAGATATTTGCTGAGATTAGGTTAAAAATACAATGCCATTTTTCTATTTCTTCTGATTTTGTAACTCTTATATCATTCATCTTTAATCAAGTTTTATTGAAACCAAGACATTAAATAACTTTTAGTTTGACAATAGAGCCCTTTAAAAGAGGCTGTAAATTTTAAAAGAAGATTATTTTTGTTCCAGAAACGAGATTATTTTGAAAGCTAAAATATATATACTACTTATGGAAAGAAACAAAGTAAGACTTTGTTGCCAAAGGTACATTCTACATTTTTCTGGTTCAAGGACTAGAGCAGGTCTCAGGAGGAAGTGGAGAAAGGTGCTCCTCCAGCTGCCTGGATGGACGGATGGATGGATAGTGTGCCTTTCTTCCCGGAGGCGATGCCATCGGCATGGCAGTGGCCTTTAGCTTAGTTATCATTTATTTTAAAATAAAATTTTAACAGTGTGAAATCAAAAATTTAAGGGTGTGTAAAATATTAATGCAGCAATTAGATGTATTGTTTATCACTGTGATTCTCAGACTGAAAATCATTTGGGAGTCATAAAATATTGCAGGACTGGCCATTAAAAAATGATCTTAAATCATAGTTAGTTGCTCTTTATTTGCAGTTTTCATATATATATATATATATATATATATATATATATATATATAGAGAGAGAGAGAGAGAGAGAGAGAGAGGTGCTGTTTGTGTGCAATTCCAAGAATAATTTACTCTGATCAACTATGTTTCTTTTTTAAGAATTACTGTATTTAACTTTACTTATTTATTTTAATTTTGACCAGAGAGGGACAGTGTGTGTGTGTGTGTGTGTGTGTGTGTGTGTGTGTCTGTGAGAGAGAGAGAGAGAAAGTAAGCTGCCAGGTCTGAGACTCGAACCATGGTCAGCCATGTGGGAATCCAGCGCCCTTAACCACTATGTTACCTGCCAGCACCATGATCAACTATTTTTTTAAAATTCAGTGCACAAGTAAAGGTTGAGGTCATTTAAAACCAAACACATTGAAAATTTGAAGTTCATCTTTTCGGTAGGTGGTTGATTTTTCTGAGATGTTGGTTTCAGGTGATCTACTGGGTGAGATCTTTGAAGGTCATAATCCATTATTAAAGGGGAATCTTTAGATGATGGAAGAGCCTCAAAAGAAAACTAGAAAAGCAAAGTACAACACCTGTAGAAAAGAAAGACTATTGATAAAGCAGTTATTCCTTTCTTGTCATGTTTTCAGCAAAGGACATTGACTAGAAAATGTCAAATGTATTTTTAAGTGATATATGAAAAGAGAAAATTGTCAGTCCCACTGCTTTAATAATTTTAAGTGGCTGGAACCTAATCAACCACTTTTATGAGCAAAGAGGCACAGGCGACTTGATCAAGAAGCTAGGAAATTAAAAGAAGAAAAAATGCCAATAAACTTGACATGGTGATTTAAATGACTTATTTTTTAATATAATTAAGATCTGTTTCATATACAATACAAAATGTATGTTTTAAATTACTGCCTAATCATTGTGGGTAGATTTTTATAATTTTTGCTTTTTAACACTTTTAAAAAATATGTGCCTAGAGATTTTCCTTTTTTTTTTTTTTTTTAAGTTTACTTATTTATGACTCCCATCAGCAAGATATAGAGAGAAACAGAGAACTGCACTTCCACCTGGGTCTCAGTGACGAGGTCTCCCCAGTGTGAGCCAGCACAGCATCACAAGCAGGCCTGGTGTAACCAGCGAGGTCTCTGGATGTGAACTGAGAACCTTCCCAGGTGGGTCAGCCTCACGAGCATCAGATCTCACCACGGTGTCACCTTCATCTCACCCTTTCAGACCGATTTATAACTGTGAGGCTGTGAGGAAAGAAAGGCCGCTGGAGCAGGGGGATGGGCAGTGGACAGACATGGCTCCATGCAGCTCTGTTGCTGACTGCGGTTGAGAGCTTGGGCAAATTTGTTAGGCTCTCTGAGTTACTTATGAAAAGGGGATGATTCCTAACTCATAGAACTGCTGTGAGTTTTAAGTGAGAAAATTCATCTAAAGCAAGGATTGATTTCTCTCTTCATTAGAACACGTGAAGAAACATTTATTTATTTATTTATTTTTAAATTTTAATTTTAATTTTTTGGGGGAGAGGTTTTTGCTATAAGGTGTGTGTGCTCACCAGAAAGACGGAGACAGAGAGACAGAAAGTGAGAAGTCACCCCCCAGGGAGGATGGCCACGCCACAATCTCTTCTCCTCCATCTTCCTCTCGGGATCTTGGGCACACATGCACACGCGCCTGGCGTAAGTGTAAGCCACCGGGTCCGGGAATCAAACCTTAGTAGACTACAAGGGAGTCTAGCAACATAGCCATTACGCCAACTGCTGGTCCCAGAAACAGTTATTTATACTAAATACTTTACGTGTATTTGTCTTGTTTATCTTATAAACAAAAACTCATGGTGTAGGGGCTCCAACCATTGCTCTGAAGGAAGTGAGTAACTGAAGCACAGGGACAGCTAACCAGTGGCTTAAATTTGTGTTGGCTTGGTTCTAAAGCCTGTGTTATTGTGTTGTGGAAAGATATGACTATATGAGGATAGAGAATAAACAGATTAGTCGTGATATAGGGAGTCAACTTTTTTGTAACTCTAATATGTGTATAATTAAGCCTTTTGAAAATGACAATTAAGGGACCAGCAGTTAGTGTAATGGCTATGTCGCTGGACTCCCATGTAGTTGACCGCGGTTCAAGTCCCGGACCTGGTGGCTTAAACTCACGCCAGTTGCATGTGCGTGCGTGCCCAAGATCCCAAGAGGAGAATGGAGTAGAAGGAACTGCAGCATGGCCATCGCCCCTGGGGGGTGATTTCTTGCTTTCTGTCTCTCGGTCTCTCTGCTGAGTGCACGGGCCCTACAGCGAAAACCTCTCCAAAAATAAGAAAAAGAAAAATGGCAATTAAAAAATCATACCATAAATGCTTGGTCATAGTACATGGATACAAAACAGAAAAGTCATCAAAAAGGGGTGAGCTCAAAGATCGAATGGACAGAATGTCACTGAGTTCTCCGTGATGAGATTATTGTGATGTAGGCATGCTGGCATTAGTAAGCATATTTTTCTAGTACATACTGTATTAGGCTAGGCTAAATTGTGGCACAATGACAAAGAATAGTTACATTTCAGTGGTTGAATACAACAAAAGTTTTATTTTTCATTTGGCAAAGTCTACTCCAAGTCTGATTACCTTATCAGGACAACTGTCCTCCATGTGGTCACCCAGGAATCTAGTTATTTCTGTCTCAAGGCTCTGTCATCTCAACATGAAACCAACTCTATAATTGCTGCAGCAGCAGAGAGAATGCTAGAGAACTTTCCTAGATAATTAAATATGTCTACTCTCAACCCATCAATAAGAATCAGGCACATGCCTTGCCTAACTGCAAGAGTAGGACTTTATATTCTGAGTACAGGTTGAGTATCCCTTGTCTAAAAAGCTTCAGACTGGAAGTGTTGAATTTTTTTTTTTTTTTTTTTTTTGTTATTTGCCATGGGGCACATGCACTCACTGGAAAAAAACAGAGAGAGAGAGAATGTGAGAGAGCAACCACCGGGGGGATGACCATGCTACAGTTCCTTCTCTTCCACTCTCCTGTTGGTTTTCAGGGCATGCATGCACATGTCCAGCCTATTCTTCAGGTTGCCAGGTCCAAGACCCAAACTACGCATTTGGCCATATAGTATACAGCTGCCTTAATCCCCATGTGAATTTTTTTTTAAAGGAATTATTTTAGGGGCCAGCAGTTGATGTAATGGCTATGTTGCTGGACTCCCATGTAGTCAACTGTGGTTCAAGTGCCGGACCCAGTGGCTTAAACTCATGCCAGGCATGTGTGCATGTGTTCCCAAGATCCCAAGAGAATAGAAGAGGAGGGATTGTGGTATGGCAATCCACTCTGGGGAGGGATTTCTCGCGTTCTGTCTCTCTGTGTCTCTCTGGATTTCTGGAGAGCACGCAAACCCTATAGCAAAAACCTCCCTCCCTCCCCCCCCCAAAAAGAATTATTTTACTTAACTGTATTTATTTGCTTATTTATTTATTTATCTATTTATATTTGTCCAGAGAGGGACACAATGAGAGAGAGAGAGAGAGAGAAAGTGAGAAACAAGTCACCACAGTTCCACTCAAACTGTGGTTGGCCATGTGGGAGTCCAGCACCCTTAACCACCATGCCACTCGTAGGCCCCTGAATTTTTTTTCAACTTTGAAATATTTTCTTATGTATATTGACTTATCTTGAGGATAGAACACAAGTCTAAACATGAAACCCATTCATGTTTCAAATATACCTTATACACGTAGTTTGAAGGTAATTTAAAAAATAATTTTGTATTATAGAGTTTTGACTATGACCTGTCCCATGAGATCAAGTGTGGGATTTTTCATTTCTGGTGTCATGTCAATGCTCAAAAAGTTCTGGATTCTGGAGTATTTGGGATTTTGAATGTTTCGATTAGGGATGTTCAGTCTGTACCGCAAATCTGCACCACATACACTTAAGACTACTGGTAGGCTGCTGTTTGTTTTCAGACTGTGGTTTTTACTTAACTGGGATGAATCCTGTAAACTAAAACTTCCTTAGTTGGTAGAAAAGTGTTACTTTCATATCAGTCATTTCTGATTAAGACATTAAAATATTTAAAATGATTTAAGTGGGAGATATTTTCTAGTAGTGAACATTTCATTGATCCTCAATCAGCAGGGATTATGTGATGTTTGTTCTGCTCTATTTCAAGCAATGGAATGTGGGCTTATGGTTACAAATCCACAAAATAAACATATGAACAAAAAAACAAAACCCCAAAGAAGCAGTTTAATTCTGCCATAGTTGGCAGGAAGGATTTGGTTTTCTTTAGATTGTTCATTTGCCCCTGGGCCACTGAACGAAAGAATGGGTGGTGAGTTAAGACCTTTCCAGGGCACACACCTTCTCAGTTAAAACTCTGGCTTCTACCCTCCCTCTGTTGGAACAAAATGGCAAGTTACCTATGGCTCTGTAGTGTAAGCAAGTAACTCCAGCCAAAGTAGATAGCACTTCAGTAATCCAGAAAGCAAAGCCATGATGATCACTGTAAAAGATTTAAAAAACTTCTCATAAAGAAACATAGATGTATGTTGTTCTGAATTTTTAAAACAATTACTGTTCACGATATTCCTTGGTAGATGACTCTATTACTTCTCGAGAAAGCAGAACTTCTCTGAGTTTAAGGAAGTCACAGGCATAGAAAAGGGTAATGAAAACTTTCTAGAGGTTGAGTCAATTATTTCCCTTGGCTTTGGACTTTTGTTTTTAACAGGTAAAGTGTTGTGTTTAATTAAAATGAGTAAGTGGACCACCACAAAGGTTATTTCAAACACTGTCAGCCAAGCACACTTACTGAGCACTCAAGAGCTATGATCCAAAATGTAAAAGTAAATAAAGAAACAAATCAACTGAATAATCAACAAAATTACACATAATGCTCTTATTTTGTTCTTTAATTTGTTGGCATCAAATTCTGTATGTTACATGGAAATTCATACGTGCAGTTTTACCAACATGCCTCTTCTAACACTTTTCTCTAGGAAGAACATCCTATTTTTCTCCAGGATAAAAACCCAGTTCTATTAGCACAGGAACCATAATTTCCCTTGGTCAGTAGTCTGGGCTTGGACTCTGAGATGGAGATTTTAGAAAGTGTTCTAAATATACGTGAATGAGTCATGTATATACCTAATTCAAAACATGAATGTGCTTCGCTCCAAATTGGTGGCATTTGAGTCTAAGAGAGATAGAAATACCTTACTATTTTTATCTGTACAACTTGTAACTGTTTCACAAAATGACTGCTTTTAGGTAGCGCCACAATTTACCGTCTATATTCTATCCAGGGCTTCTGCCCTTCAGGACGGTTGGGTTAAAGCTCTGGTCAGCACTAACTCCAGTCTGCATCCTTGGCTCTCGCATTTTGTACCTCTGTGAACTGGGGCAAATTTTGTTGTCTGTTTATTTCTTCTATGAGTGAAAGGTAGTGAGACACAGACCACACCCATAACTGGGTCTTCATGCTGCCACCCGCTCCCTAGATCAGCCTAGATCATGGGCCCAGTATGGGCGGTAGGTCCTGGCACACAGACCTTGTTCGTGTGGGCCCAGTTCTACTGCTGTGCTACTGCCTCGTCCTTATCTGGGGCAAGTTTCTGATTCTGAGCTCTGGTTGTGTTGCCTTGTCTGATAAAGGAGATGATTTTATCTGGGTGGTAGTACTGGAGAGAGTATTTTAAGAAAGCGCTGATCGTTACTTTTGACCACATCTATTATTCCTCCCTTTGCTCACTTCACATTAACCTCTCCTCTGTTCCTCAGACCCTTCCCTGCATGCCCTGTCCCTGTCCCTGTAGCTGTCTCTACTGGAAGTGCCCTTCCCACAACCACCGCTGGCTTCCTCTTTCCTCCTCTTACCGGTCTGGAGAGTACCTTCTCTTCTCAGCGAGGCCATCTCTACCTTCCTGATTCAAGCTGAAACTTAACCTGCTCCTTTCATTCTCTACTCCCTCTCCTGCACTTATCACCATGTACTCTACAAAGGGGTCTTTATTAAGCCCAAAGGGAAAAAAATGCACATTATGCAAAAAGCTCTGTATGGATTCCAAAATGTTTTTGCACCAAAGTAAATCTGTATTTTTTTTTCCCCCATAGAGCCCACACTCTCATCAGAGAGGAGAGAGACAGAATTAGGGAAAGTGAGAAATCACCCCGGGGGTGGGTGGGTGGGTGGGTGGAAGGGGATGGCCATGCCAAAGTCTCTTCTCTCTGGGTTTTGGGCACAGATGCACACAGGCCTGGTGTGATTTTAAAGCCACCAGATGGGTCTAAGACTCGAATCAGGCTTGGCCATGTGGGAATTCAGCCACCTTATCCACCACATCACCTGCTGACCCCAGTAAACTTGTATTTTAATTCAGTTATTCCAAAAATTTTTTGAGGTAATCTCATATATTTTGTTTATTTATCTTGTTTATTCTCTCTCTCTCCCACCAGAATATAAACTCTAGGAGGGCAGTTTTCATTTGTTATTTGCTTTTGTAATTCCTTCCTAATTTCTTTCTCTCTTTGTTTTCTTTTTTTTTTTTTTTTTGCCATAGGACACATGTACTTGCCAGAAAAAGACAGAGAGACAGAGAAAGAGAGAGGAAAAGTAAGACATCGCCCCCTAGAGGAGATGGCCATGCCCAGTTCCTTCGTTCTTCTCAGGATTTTGGGCACACATGCACACGCACACACAACTGTCATGATTTTCCAGACACTGGGTCAAGGGCTCAAAATGGATCTAGAGATCAACCATGTGGGAGTCCAACACCTTAACCACCATGCCACCTGCTGGCCCCGCTTCCTAATTCTAACAGCAATAGCGGTGGCTGGCAGACAATAGGTGTTGTGTTTGTTTATTGAGTGAACTTTTTGGGCAATGGCAGGTCAATCTGGGTACCTTGGTAGGAGAGCGCCATCATTGGGCCAGAGAAATCCTGAACCAGGCCTGAGTCTAGTTTTGCTTTTAAGATTGTCCTGAGTATTATTTGAACCTGAGTATTTTTGGGGATAAACAAAATCATCATATTGTTTGTGCAAACACTCCAGCATCCTAAAATATATTTCGAACAACTCAGAGTTATTCTATTGGGTTGTCAGAAAAGTCATGACATATTCTTCTATTATGTTTTTCTATTCAAAAATGCATCATGACTTTTTCAACGACCCAACAGATATCATTTCCTCACATCTCTCTCCATCTGGAAGCTCCCTTTATGGCTAAGGTGGTGCTTGGTCTATATTTAAGGAAAGGAGAACTCAGTAACGTTTGAAAGCACAAGTTCAGCAGTGTCCTGAGACATCTCTTCGATGATCTTTAGTGATCAGTGCCAGATGGTGGTGCAGCAGTAAAACACGAGGCGGATCATGATCTGGGGGTGGATCTCGGCATTAGGACACTCTTAGAGGTACTGTCTTTTTGACTCCATCTTTTCTCTCTCTGTCTCTCTTGCTCATTTTTTCAGCCATGTTTTTTTTTTTCTTTCTAGTTTACCTCTTCCACAAGCAAAAGAGAGAGGGAGAGACAGAAGAAAGAGAAAGAGAGATAAAGGGAGAGACAACACCTGCAATAGGGTCTTGAGGCCTTGATCCTCTCCCAGCCTCAGCCAGTCCAGATTACACACACACATCTGCCCAGGGTACTCAGGGATGTCTTTGGATGTGAAACCTGACCCTTGCCACATGAGTGAGTCTCACAGAGCATCATATTTTACTGCTGGAACCACCACCATGCCCCTCATGGATAACCTTGATGCAAAAGTCTCACTAGTAAAAAGACTGTATTGTCTTCCTAAGATTCACTCAAGTGAACTTTCCAAGCTTCCTTCGACCCTCAAAGGGAAAAGTTCTCTTGTCTCCCTGTGTGCCTTCTCTGTGCTGTGGACGAAGGTACAGTATTTCCCTGGTCTTTACTGTGCCCAGAGAAAGGGTCTCTGCCCTCCTTTCCTCTGTAGAAAGAGATCATAAAACAGACAGAGAACTACCCCTATCCATTTTCCAACACACAAAAAAGCGTTTTCCAAATGCAGTCCAAAGAAAGCTGGGAATTATCATTTATGACGGAAACGTCAGTTTTGTGAAAAAAATGTCATTTTTCCCAGATGCTTCTGGTCTTGGCTGCCTAATCCAATTGCTCTCTCAACAGCTGCAAGCCCTTTGTCAGACCCCACACCTCCTCCACGTGCTGTATCTATCAGTCGGAACCCAATTGGTGCCTGCTGCAGGCACTAAACTTCAGGCGAATAAAATAGCAGGGGTGAACCATGAACAAGAGCAGTAAAAATAACTTTTCTCCACGCCTCTAACTGCAGTATCACAGTTACACTCCTAAATGCTCTGAGAAAGCTGAGTCGATGATTTGGAGGATAATTTGTGTTCAATTGGGGAACCCAAGAGTATTGCTGAAAAAGAACTCACATTTATGCAAGGTGCCTTGCTACAGATTCTGCCATGCAAAAACAGATTAAATACATTAAAAAAAAAATCCCCATATACTCTGTGAGCATTGGATCAGCTGTTTTATGGACAAAGAAACTAAGATTCAAAAATGTTAACTAAGTTACCCAAAGTCACATATCTAGTAAGTGGAAGATTCTAGATTTGTATCTAGGTCTGATTGACTCTGAAGTCAACTCTCTCCTTGGCTAATCATACCGTTGTTCCACTCCTTGCTTGGCATAGGACCTAAACGACATTGACACACCTGTCCTACCCTGATTCTTCATTCTTTTGAGTATTTCCAAATATCCTGAACTTGGACACACAAAAAAATACAAAATGCAAATACATTATTACATCATAATGTAGATAGCTGGTAGTGAGCGAATGTTAAATCCAAAGGCCTGTTGCAGGGAATCAGAACTTGACTAGGACTTCTTGACGGAACCTGTCTGAGTTAGTATAACACAGCGGTTAAAAGTGAGGGCTTTAGGGATGGACTTCCCAGGTTTGAATCCCTGGCTCTCCCACTCACTAGCTGTGTAATCTGGAACCGTGTTGTCCTTCTCGGCACCAGTTCTCTTACGCAAGGCTGGGTGTGGGCGTTACATGAAATGATGGCTGTCAATGCTCTGAATGATGGCAATTAGTAAGAGTTCAAGTGTTAGCTGTTTTTATTATTATTATTATTATCATCATCATTAAGTATCCTAAGGCAAATTTAAGGTTCATTTATTTATGATCCCATTGAATTTTGCCCTGAATTCTATCCCTCAGTGTAATTACCAACTCTTTTCATCAGAATTGGGGCTGCACAACCTCACCCATTTTTAAATTTCAAATTTACTCTCAAAAGGAAAGGCACTTCCACTTGCAAGGGAAGACCACGGTTCAGCTTCTGAAGGCAACAATTTGACTGCTGGATCTCCAACATGACTGTTTTAAAAGGACAATGATTTATTTGCCTCCAACATGACTGTTTTTAAAGGGGCAATGCTCTATTTCCCTGTTTGAAGGGGACAAGGCTCAATTCTGCAATGTTGGTTTAAAAGGCAGTTACGTCACTTTGTAAAAAGTGCTGTCTTTGACTAATTTCATGAGATTTCCAACTCCATTTGTAATTTCATGAACATGTGAAGATCTGTCCAAGATGCTGTATATGGTTGTAAGTTAAATACAAGCTCCAAAATGTTTGAAATTCATCCTACCTGTAACTGCTGTCAGACAGCAAGAGTTAATGCCACCTAAAAGAGACCAATATTTTTGACCAGTCACCCTTCTTTAAGTGGCTTATATTCCACAGGATTCACAGTTTTGAGAAACTATTTTAAACTTCCTTCCTTCTGGGACCAGCAGTTAGTGTAATGGCTATGTCACTGGACTCACATGTAGTCGACCGCGGTTCGAGTCCCGGACCCGGTGGCTTAAACTCACGCCGGGCGCATGTGCGTGCGTGCCCAAGATCCCGAGAGGAGAATGGAGGAGAAGGGATTGCGGCGTGGCCATCCCCCCTGGGGGGTGATTTCCTGCTTTCTGTCTCTCTGTCTCTCTCTGTCTGTCTGGCAAGCGCACGCGCCCTATAGCAAAAAAAACCTCTCCAAAAAAAGAAAAAAAAAACTTCCTTCCTTTTTAGTGTACTTTAGCTAGCACACAAGTGAAAGAATCAGGCAGAGGCAAGACTTTTTTTTTTTATCATAAAGACATGTGTCTTAGTTCCATGTTTCCATAGCAATTAGATTAATAACTAAAATTTCATCACTCTTATGTAAAAGTTTGTAGTTTTATTCCTTTCCTCATATAGACAAATGATTGGGTTAAAATGTCTGATATTTATTAAAATTTTTGCCACAAGGCTCTTTCCTCTGAAAGAGAAGCTAGAGCAATGCAGATGTGATTAAACTGTTGCTACATTTTGGTTCTTTGGTTACCCTACTCGAAGCTGTAAAAGAAGAAATTCGCTTTTGACATTTTCCGGTTTCCTGTTTCAATTCCCTTCTGTACCTTTCGGCACCTCATCCTCTGCCCTTTTTAGCACAAGCTTCCTTTCTCTCCCCGTCTTCGACAGCATCTACCTTTCATCTCCCATCACCCAGAAGATCTGCTCACCCTGGTACTCCCACAGTGCCTAGAGCAGTGTTTCCCAAACTCATGGGCATACAATTATTTCTTGAATTAAATTTAAATAATTTTTTGATATGTAGCCTACAACCAATATTAGCCTAGCATCTTAATTCAGTTAATTTGTTACTTATAATAGTAGGGTAGTTCAGAGACTCCACAGATTCTTACTTCCGGAGGATTTTCTATAGAACTGAGACCTTTTAAAGACATGATGCCTAACAAGGGAGAAAGAGGGGGCAAGAAAGCAGCTCCGGATAAAGTCCTTTCCATGAGTATGTGGTATATGAGGGGACCTCAAAAAATTTCTGAAAAAATGGAATTAAAGTATGAGTTTATTTTGGGCAAATACTTTTAAAAAATCTATGTATAGTTTTTTCATAAAATGCATTGATCATGAGCATCTTGAAGACCTTTTACATGTGTATACATGTGCTTGCCTAAGAGAGCGCACGGGGAAGAAAGAAAAAAGGGAGAAAAAGAGAGAAGATGTAAATACATTTTTTGATGGCAAAATAATTCTCACTGCTGGAGTGTTAAGAGAGCTTACGTATTTCTAGTAGCTCTACTTTATTTGCTAGATCAAATCGGTGAATGCAACATTGCCTTTCCAAGCAGTCTGAACAAGAAAAAATATGAAAATAACCTGGTTTTTGCATGAAAGCTATGGACTTTGCAATCTATTAAGAGTGCTTTTGTAACCTTCTTTTTCTATTATTATTATTATTTTGCTTTCAGATAAAATTAGAACCATGAAAAGATATTCTACAGATTTTTTTCTTTAACATGGTATATATATTTCTAACTCTAGAATAGATTGCCAACAAAATACTTATACTCTAAACTGGCTGTTTACAGCGCTATAGCAGATCATGTCCGAAGTTCAAGTTTACTTCACAGTGTACTTGCAGTAGGTGCTTTGTGTTAAAAAATAAAGTGTCACACTTGGCTTTTCAAGTTTTCTGACTCAAAGATAGTTGTTTTCCTTTAATAATGGAAGAATTAAAGATACTAAAACCCCACTGTTAATACAAGTAATCGGGGCCTCCCAGTTTTCCTTTTTCTGGAAATGAAAGGAATGTTGAAAGTGTTCCTATTTTATAATGTAAGAGGTGGCTAGGCATTTACAACTCTATATACTCCTCCAGTTGAATTCTTCTAAACCTCAGACCTGGCCATCAGGTTTCTCCCAGACGATTTTCATTTTCATAACATTCACATCCAATAAACTGCACAAAACATAGTGTGAGAGAAAAAAGGGGGACAGGAAATGGCCCTGTTGCATGGTTATTACATCCTATTGCCTGTGGGTTGCTTGTTATGAGTTTTAACTATGTAAATATGACGTATATGACATCAGAATTTAATCTTAAAGCTTCTATGTGGGAGATAGAGTGTGACTTTATTGTTAGGGCTAAAATCAACTGGGTGTTGACAGGTCTCAAAAGTCACTGAGTAGAAGCTTAAAAAGAAAAAGCTCAGACTGATAAGCTGTTCTTTGATTGACAACTTCAGGCCTGACTGCCACTATTGAAAACAGTTGGGCAAAAGTTTTGTGGGGGAAAAATGTGTTATTTCATAAGAAGCTATACTGGGAAATAGAGGAAGATTTATAAACTGATACACCCCCAAACCAAAGAAAAACAGGTGTGAGGTTTAGAAAATCTGGAAACTAGGAGAAAGGACACTGTCTATGAATGATTTAATTAATACTGCAAAAGGACTTTATCCAAAGGTATGCTGACTCAAGTAGAAAAATAAAACATTTCTGTTTGCTAGCTCTGAGCTTCAACAAATCATTTGTCAACAGTTTGTGTTGAAATAATTTAGTAAGGGGGAGGGGGGGAAAGAATAAAATGCACAAGCAAAAGATTACAATGGAAAAAAATGGAGGCGGGAAAAAAAATGTGGTCCTTTTTTCATCTTCCTAGTAGAGTAGATCCAATTCTGGCACTGTAAAATCCATTATGGAAACAATAAAACAAATGCATTCTAAAGTAGCCATCATTGGTTGACTGAAATGTTATGATTGTTATACATGCTATATCTTATCAAATATTATCCATAAGGAAGCATTCAATTCCTGTTGTGCCAATTATCTTCCTATGCGCATCGTAAACTTTTACGGCTTGTTATGGAATGTCACTTGGCTAACTACTTCTTCCTTCAAATATTGCATCATCAGATTCAGATGGAAAACATATTCTAATGTGGCAAAGTGTTAAAGAAATTTAATACTCTAGGGCTAAATGAAACTGCTATGGTTCATCTCCTGGATAAGAACAACAATTTATGAATGCAATATTCATTTCCTGAGGTGAACATAAGCAAAAACCTCGTCTGAAACTTAAAACCTTGATGTTTGGCCTCTAGTAGTTTCCTCATTTAACTCATTGATGTCATATATTAAGGCCACTGGTAAGATCACATCTGGGAAGTGCTCACTTTTTCAACTTCCTTAATTACTTTTACAGAGAACTCCTGGCATAATTGTATCAGCTGAGACCAGACTACAGAGACTATGAGATCATCTTTCATTTTTAATAAATGGTTTAAAATGTCAAAATAGCCTATTTGTGTTCTCTTGATCATGAAAACTAATGATCAGTTTGGCATTTTAAATTACAGAGGCATCCATGCAGATCTAAGGTTCTTGAACTGTACAAATGCTATACAGATAAATCATGAAATTATAAACTTAGTACGTGTGTATCTCTAAGACCAGAAAACCCAGAGATGGTTCCACAGTTGTCTTTGCAGGGGAACACAAAGAACAATAGCCTAAAACCATAATTTTCCTTCCAAAAGCTAAACATCTGCACTATATAATTTGGTATACTAAACATAATACATTGAACTTACAGGGAAACCCATTTAAATCTTACATAAAATCCTTTGAGTATCAGGGAATAGTGGAACTATGAACTAGAACATGCTATTTTGAACTTTTAATGTGACTTTCTTTAAAAAAAAAAACAAAACAAAACACATAGTGGGTCTGCCATGGCTTGATAGTTAAGTTGGCCATATCCCATATGGTCAACTGCACAGTTTGAATCTAGGACTAGTCTGCTTATATGTATGTAAATCCAAACTCCCAAAACAAGGATGAAATGGAGGCAAAGGAATTGTGGTATGATCATTCCCCATGGAGGGTGCTTTCTCTCTCTGTTTCAGTCTCTGTGAGCACATGCCCTGTGAACAAGCTGAAAACAAAACAAAACTTTCATATTTAATATTACAAAATATTCTTTAAAAAAGAATCATTTATTTAATTCCACTTGTTATTATTATTTTTTAAAGAATTATTTAACTTTATTTATTTATTTTAATTTGACCAGAGAGAGACGGGGGTGGGGGGGGGGGTTAAAGTGAAAAAGTAAGCTGCTAGGTCCGCCACTTGCCAGCTCTTGTTATTATTATTTTTTAATTTGACCAGAAAGAGACACAGAGAGAGAGAGAGAGAGAGAGAGAGAGAGAGAGAGAGAGAGAGAGAGAAAGGGAAAGGGAGAAAGCAAGCTGCCAGGTCTGGGATTCAAACCATGGTTGGTCATGTGGGAATCTAGTGCTTTTAACCATCACGCCACCTATCGGCCCCATAAACATTATAAAATATTATAAAATTCACATAAATTCTAAACTTTTAGGGTAAAAGGTCCAGACAAATATAGAAAAAATTGTCCATCTGAAATGTCTGTAGAACCAGGAGCAAGTTTTACCCAAAGAAAGCATTTGCAGCGTTGTTAGTCAGCATGGGCATAGTGGTCGTAATGGAGAAAATGGGATGGCAACAGAAATACACTGCAAGTTTTCATACAGAAAGCCTCCTTACCTCCCATAAACTCATCTGTTCTGACTAGTCAGCCAAACCAAGTACGGAGCTGAAAGATGCTTTGATCCTCCTCGAGTCAGCATTTGGGAAGTTTGGCTGTGGTTGGAAAAAGCGCTCAGGATGATAGTCACTAAGAATAAAAAAAGCCAAGTTGGTGGAGATGGAAAATAAGGACAAGAAAAAGCCCTTTTCGGTGACGACGGGAATAAAAAAGATGTGATACAGACCGTGTGGCATAAAATTAGAACCCAAACCTGTCTATGCTTTCAGGAAGTGAGGGACATGTGGTGGCCATTTGGAGGGAGAAGGATGATAGTAGAAGAGAAAAGAAACCCAACCTGTTTTGGATAAAGCCACATTTTGGCATGAATTGTGTCCTTTAGTTATTCTCCCATCTTCTGACACTCCCCTGCTTTGCTCGAAATTCCAATTCTTTGTAATTCTTCACAAGTCTTTTTCAACTCATCTTTAGGAATTTATTCACTTTTCAGACCGACAAAGAGCAAAGCACCTTTCTCTACAAGACAGTTGGTGGTGTATTGTTTTAGTTTATCTGGAATTTGCGTTCAGGAGAAAGAACCCCTTGTTACCTTTGCTCTGGGTGCTGACAGCCTCCTCATCCCTGAATACAAGTAAACGCCATCTGTGGGCCAAGAATGTACATTCCAGAAAGATGCTCAGCACATAGAACTGCCTCCACATTCTCTGCACTCTTTATCGAGAGAGTAGAGCAGGCGGGAGGAGGGTGTGGAAAGTGAGTTGGGTTTTTAGTAATACCTCATGCATTGCATTTGAAACTTCACCTACTTGCAGTATCTCACTGCACCCACATCACAATCGTGTGCTGTAGATGTGCTGGCCTTCCTCTATCAGGCGAGGATATGGGTGATTAACTCACATTGCTTATGAGAGCTCCATCTGATATTACATTTGGCCATGAGTTCTCACATGATTTCTCTTTTCAAATATCCTAAAAATTTTCTTTAGAATGACAAATGTCAAGCAATGACAGAATATTAAAAGTCAAAAGAAAGTTTTTTTGTTATTTCTTACAAGTGGGCAACTCTTCTGTTGGACCACTGCATAAAAACCAGACAGGGGACCAGTAATTAGCGTAATGGCTATGTCGCTGGACTCCCACGTAGTCGACCGCGGTTCGAGTCCCAGACCCAGTGGCTTAAACTCACGCTGGGCACGTGTGCGTGTGTACCCAAGATCCTAAGAGGAGAATGGAGGAGAAGGGATTGCAGCGTGGCCATCCTCTCTGGGGGGTGACTTCTTGCTTTCTATCTCTCTGTCTCTCTCTGTCTGTCTGGCGAGCGCAAGCACCCTATAGCAAAAACCTCTCCAAAAAAACAAACAAACAAACAAACAAACAAACAAAAAAACCAGCCAGCATATCATAGGACAAAATCAAATCAAAAGATTTGAGGAGGACCAGCAGATGGTGTAATGGTTATGTTGCTGGACTCTCACGTAGTCAACGGTGGTTCAAGTCCCAGACCTGGTGGTTCAAAACTCATGCCGGACACCTCTGCATGTGTGCTCCAAATCCTGAAGGAAAATGGAGGAGAAGACATTGTAGTGGGGCCATCCCCCCAGGGGGGATTTCTCGCTTTATGTCTCTCTGTCTGTCCAGCGAGCACACGCACTCTATAGCAAAAATCTCTCTTTAAAAAAAAAAAAAAAAGATTCAGAGGAAAAAAAATGTGCAAAACCAGCAGTTAGCGTAATGGCTATGTCGCTGGACTCCCACGTAGTCGACCGCGGTTCGCGTCTTGGACCCGGTTGCTTACAACTCACGCCGGGCGCGTGTGCGTGCGTGCCCAAGATCCCGAGAGGAGAATGGAGGAGAAGGGATTGCGGCGTGACCATCCCCCCTGGGGGGTGATTATTTCTCGCTTTCTGTCTCTCTGTCTCTCTCTGTCTGTCTGGCGAGCGCACACGCCCTATAGCGCAAAAAAAAAAAAAAAAAAAAAAAAATGTGCAAGAGAACATAAGGCAAGCAGTGATATAAATCCCACATGAAGTTAGAATGGGGGTTCTCGGTGGGTTGAAGCAGAAACTCTGAGCACCAGCAGTAGTTTGCCAGGGTTTGCAAATTCAATCATGTGTCAAGGACACGGCCCTCAGTGTGACTGGGGCAGCAGGCACCCACCTGGGCAAAAGTCCAGGCTGTTTTCTTAATCATGGTCAAAGGTCATATGGCCATACTCTCGTCTACACTCTTGAGTGAGGTATGCTTCTTGTCTTGCAGCAACAGTTTGCCTTTTTGGCTGAAGGTGTGATTTTTGGAAAGGAATCCCACCAGATGACAAAGTAAGGAGATATAGGTGCAGACAATCAAAAGCGACCACATTAGTCCTGGTGATGGACAAGGTAATGGGAGTCAAAGCCAGGTGATCTTGACATACTTGGGTGCTAACTAGATCACTGGTGACTTTCTGGTTCCCAGACTTCTGGGAAAGAGAACAGTTCTGTAGGTGAGAGAATAGAGGAAAATCAGAGAAGTGTAAAAGAACATAGAATTTAGTGGAAGGATAAAAGTTTTGATGCAGCAATTTAGAAGATTAGTGAGAAATTGTGGCAATAGGATTTTTATTATCACAATAAAACTAAGGCATGATAAGGTACCTAAGAGATGTTTTGTTTAACCTTGCCTAACTTGACAAAGCCCAAGTGCCTCTCTCTCTCTCTTTTTTTTTTTTTTTTTTTGGAGAGGTTTTCGCTACAGGGCGCGTGCGCTCGCCAGACAGACAGAGTCATAGAGACAGAAAGTGAGAAATCACCCCCCGGGGGAGATGGTCACGCCGCAATCCCTTCTCCTCCATTCTCCTCTTGGGATCTTGGGCACCCACGCACACGCACCCAGCGTGTTTTAAGCCACTGGGTCCGCGACGCCAACCGCGGTTGACTACGTGGGAGTCCAGCTACATAGCCTTTACGCTAACTGCTGGTTCCCAAGTGCCTTAAGGACACAGTAACAAGTGTGAACCGACAACCCTCAGAATGGGAAAATATTTTGTTAAATATGCCTCAGACAAGGGACTGATAACCAGAATACATAGGGAACTCAAGTGCCTTATGTGAAAAAAAATGATGAACCCAATTAAAAGATGGGAAAATGAGCTGAACAAAAGTCTCTCTAAGGAAGACATACGAACAGCCAAAAAGCATATGAGAAAATGCTCAACATCCCTCATCATAAGGGAGATGCAGATAAAAACTACAATGAGATACCACCTAACCCCTGTCAGAATGGCAAAGATTAAGAATATAAAAAGTGATAAGTGTTGGCGGGGATGTGGTGAAAAGGGAACCCTCCTACACTGTTGGTGGGAATGTAAACTAGTTCAACCACTGTGGAGAACAATATGGAGGTTCCTCAAAGATCTACAAATAGAACTACCATTTGATCCAGCAATCCCACTTCTGGGTATTTACCCAAAAGACAGGAGAATGCTCAGTCAGAAAAGTGCTTGCACATCAATGTTTATTGCAGCATTATTCACAATTGCCAAGACATGGAACCAACCTAAATGTCCACAAACTGATGAATGGATTGGAAAAGTGTGGTATATATACTCTATGGAATACTACTCAGCCATAAAAAATAACAAGACCCTGGAATTTGATAGAAAGTGGTCAGATACGGAGGATATATTGCTGAGTGAAGTAAGCCAGGCTATAAAAGAAAGATATTGTATGTATCCACTCAATATATACCGACTATCAGCACTCTATAATAGAGAGCAAAAAATTGGAGGACATAAAAGCAGTGAAGGTACTTAACGAGAATAGGACAGTGTGGAATGGGGGAAGTGAAGAGAAGAGAATAGAGAAAGATGACAATTGACCAATAGATAGGCAGGACATTAGTGAGAAACAGATATGGCTTATTAACTGTTGATGTTGACATGTATAGTATTCTCAACTGGATTTGTCTGAGAAGTATTTCATGATAGGCAAAGTATTTGTACAAGCAAAATGAGAAATAACAATTGACTGTTTTAAAAAATAATTAGAATAATAATAACAATGATTTGGGAAAACATAGAAAAGATATTGAATGTTAAAGTGGGGAGATTAATGTCTCTGTACTGACTGACATGCATGGCATTCCCTTTTGAAAAAGCAATGTAATACACTGTAAAGTTATATGTAATTCAATGTAATATAAAGAAGAATATGATGATAATAAAAAATATATATATATAAAAAACAAAAACAAAAACAAAACAAAACAAAAAAAACACCAAAAAAAAAAAAAAAAAAAGAAAACCAGAGATGTTTTTCCTCTGTCTTTTTAAGGACCTTTTGTATTCTAGAATGCATTATTAATTACATAAATGGTGACATATAATTCAAAAAAAAAAAGAGTTTATAACGAAAGAGTACATAGATGGTGAACAAAATCATAATTATGTGAGTATTGCTGAAATGCACAAAGGGCTTTAAATGCACCATCTTGTTTAATCCTCACCCTGCCTGATGTATCGTATGTACTATTTTTCCCCCGGTTGATTTATGTAGAAATTCAGGCTTGAGGAAGCAGGTAACTTCTCAGGGTAAATAATTCATGTTTAAGAGCTTAGAACCCAGGTCTATTGGCTTCCAGAGACTATGATCATCACCAATAGGTGGTGCTGTTCCTCATTCAGGTCTTCTATGCATAGGTATATTTGGGCCTCAATTTGATATGTTATATACTTAACAGAAGGTACTTTCTTTTGTTTGTTACATTTCTGCCACAGGGTATGTGGGGCTTGGTGCTCAATGGAAAGAAATATAGAGAGAGGGAAAGTGAGAAATTGCCCCTGCAGGGGTTTGATCACGCCTCAATCCTTTCTCCTTCGTTCTCCTCTCTGGATTCTGGGCATGCATATCCACTTGTCCAGCGTGTTTTTCAATCTGCCAGGTCTGGGACTTGAACCACAGAGTTGGTCATGTGGGAATCCAGTGTCTTAATCACCATGCTACCTGCTGGTCCAAGGTTACTGCATTTTTTTAAAATTTAAGAGTTAATAGATGATAAAATACCTTCAAATCATAATGAACTGAAAATTGACCATATGCTTAGCATTAAGCTAGATTGTTTGGTTTAATTAAAGATGTAGGCATTAATTAAATGTTTCCATATGATTGTGTTGGCTTAATTTGATGTCTTAGTGCGAAATGCAGTCTATGGTATTTATACATAATTACAGAATCAAAACCATGTGCATGTTGTCCTATTCTCAAAGCAGAGCAATTGCTTTTTAGAACTGAAGTTTACACAGAGCATTATTTCTGTAAATAATAATTAAGCATTCCTGCTGTACTCAGAATCCTGGACTTCAGTGATGGGGTAGCTGCTAAACTCAGATGATTTCAGGTGTGTGTGTGGGGGGGAGGGCGGAGGGGCTTATGGGGGGATGTCTCATAATTGAGTAGAATGCGGAGAGACAGGCTCAGGTGGAGAAGTAGAATGAAACACCAAATCAAAGGCGAGACATCAGTTGTGTGCAGTATTAAATAAATCAAAGAGGTGCTGAATGATATGGCTCTGTTTTTAGTTGTAAAAATGAAAAGGAAGGGAAATATTTGAGAAACAATAGGGAAATTGGCTGCTTAGTAGAGAAAAGAAAAACATCATTTAAAAGTGTATATGTTTTAAATAGTTAGGGAAATAATTATAAAATTAAATATTCTGTAAGATCATTAAAATTGGGTTATTTTCCCAATTTTAAATTTGAATTTTGAATCTCATAGGATTTATCAAAAGTTTAGTACTTGTTCTTGCATATACCATATTTATAACCTATCAAAACTGTCCCATAATTATTCATACGTTTTTTTCCTCTAGGGCATGCAACAAACTGAATGTTAAACTTCAGCAAAGACTAATACATTTAAATGAAGGATCCTTATAGGGCCTTACTGTTTATTCTTTTAAGTTAGAGCCCCTGCCTGGAGAAAATTTATTTTCCTTTCTGTCTGATTGAAAGATTGTAACAGCCCTCTCCCAAATTTACAATAAGATCAAAATGGCATTTTATTTGCCCATCTGGAGATCACCAAATGCGTAAAGCTTGTCCGTGTGGAGGCCATCTGTTGTGAGTGGAGACACACATGGAAACTTAATCCTGGGACTTCTTTTTCAACTTTCTCTTTTGCTTGCTTGAGGAGAAGGCAGTTCAAATCAGTCACTTGTTATATAAGCTGTAGGCCAGGACAGGTTGCTGCTTTTTAATGTCACAAACACTTTTTTTTTTCCCTCAACTACAAACATTTCTCTGTGAAGATCTAAAGAGCAAACAATATTTTCAACTGCCTTTGCCCAACATCATGACATAAATTGAAGGTCAGAGTCAGAACTCTCCCCACTGGGCTGGGGCTGGTGCTTATCCTTATTACAGAACGAGGAAAACGTCTTGGGGAATAACATATCCAGTTCTTTTTCTTTGAAGGTATCTGTGGTCCCTCTAAGCAACTCTGAACATCCTAAACCTGGAGCAAACACTCGTGGCTCAGTGTTTTTCAACTTTACATTTTTTGCATGTTTCCGTTTCAAGTTGAAGAAAATCCTTTGGGTTAAAAATCATTTCAAAATGATGTTACTTGTAGGGTAGGGCAAAGGAACCACACAGACACTTTAGATTAACTTTTGTGAACTTGCACTGCTTTGCCCCGTTTAGCTGATATGAGGTACAAGTTCATGTCTATAAGTACCACAAGTGAGCACGCTAACCGGAGTGGCTTGGTGCTAAGCCCCCAATGCACAGCTGTGAGCAACGAGGCCAGTGTCTGCAAGCAGCACACTGTCTCTTGGCTCTGCCGTCAACTTGAGCACTTGGCTTATTTGAATTAAAGTAAACAAAAATGCTTGTTAACATCTCAGTTTTAATTCTAAATTGTCTTGTCTTTCAGTCCTCTTTCCTTCTGTAGGTGGTACTCCCTTTTCTTATGATCTTGGCCCAAATACTATTCCTCTCTCCCATGGGTGACGAAAACTTCTTCCTTGAAGGCATCATTCTCTCAATTTAAACAATTTCTAAAAATTGTCAGCATTATTACCAAAGTGATTTGCCATTTCTGGCTTTTTGACTCCCTGAACTTTAAGTATGATTTCAATGTGCATACACCATTCTAGGAAAAAAAAAAAAAGATATACAGAAAAAACTGTGGTGATCGCAATAGCAATTTCTTTATTACTAATTTTAAAGAAATTGTACTCTTGGTAAACACAAAATATTTAAAATGATTTAAAAGTTGACCAATAGGGAAATATATTAATAAATTATAATGTATGAACACAATTAAATTCGGAGCAACCACACAGAATTAGTTTAGAAGAGAAGTTAATGAGTTGGAAAATGTTCTCCATAAATTAAGGGTAAAGAGTTGTTTAGAAAACAGTACATGAGGGTTGGCCCCATGGCCTGGTAGTTAAAAGAATGGGATCCCACGTGGTTTACTGTGCTGCTCAATTCTCAAAACTGGGGGGCTTGAAAACACGCTGAGTTCATGTGTGTGCACCCCAAATCCCGACAGGATGGCGGAATGTAGAAGGGATTGCAGTAGGACCATGCTCCACTGGAGGTGCTTTCTCCCTTTCTCTCTCTATTGCTCTGGGGGGCACATATGCTCTGCAGCAAATTTTAAAAAACTAAGAAAATAGTATATGTGGTATCACCACATTTTTGTAATAAGAAATTGACATTTTTTTAGAGGAACAGACTACAAGAACATACATCAAAATGATAATGATGGCCATTTCTGAATGATAAAATTATAAACAATATTTTTTTCTTTTTTCATTTTAAAATATTTTCTACAGGGCATGAAACCTATAGCACTTGCCAGAGAGGGAAAGAGAGAGAGGGAAAGTGAGAAAGCACTCTTCCATGGGGACTTAGCCACATTACAATCCCTTCTCCTCCATTTCTCCTTTTGGGATTTTGGGCACATATGCACACACGACATATATTTTGCAAGCTGTTGCATCTAGAACTTGAATGGCCATGTGGGATCCAGTCGCCTTAACTACCACACCACAGGCTGGGTTTTATTTTCTTATTTAAGCTTTTTTTGTGTGTGTGTTTTAAAATATTCTACAATGAAAGTATTTTATTTTAGAGCTAGAAAAATGTTATTTTATAAAATGGACAAAAATATGTCACTTAAGAAATGATGCTTGCCTTCTATTATTCCAGAAAACTCATTTAAATACAAGACTAAAAGCTGGGTTAGCTAGAATGGTGTCCCACAGCTAACCAAGGGGCTTAGGAGAAAGCCACATTATATGTAGTAAATGAGTCAAACATTAAGTGTTTTAAGGTACTTTCTGCTACATAAGACCAGTAAGTGATTTAATTGCATTCAAGTCCATATATTTAAACAATCCTTGCCATTATAGCTTGTACTATATCTCTTTCCTTCTACATAAGACCCCCAACATCGAAGATGTTCAATAGATCATATTTAAGAGCATTAGCCCCTCTGTGAAAATCCTTCAGCGGAGTTTATCTTCTTCAACTTGTTCAATGCTCCATTTGGTCCCTTCCTTTGTCCAGGATACCTTTTATTGGGCTATCTCACTGTAACTTCAGAACCTTCTCACAAGCCTGTCATGTGCCAGGAATGTCTTTCCTATCCTGTAAGAACATGTCATGGCATTTCTGTGGGTACCTCCACCAGTCTTCAGCTCCCTAACCAAGTCATGTGCATATAGGGCTTTCCTCCACCCTCCTTTGAGCCTGGTATAGGAAGAGCAGATAGAAAAGGTAATGTGAGGTATCTACAAGGAGCTGTACCTGAGGTAACTCCAGGTAACTACCGTGTACCCCCATACCGTGCTGGGTGTGGGGAAGGAGGAGGAGGAGCAGGTAGTTGAGAGGAGGTGTGGACATGACAGAGAAAGCCAGTGGGCCTATCAGCACCTCCTAGGTAGCATGAGAGAATGCAGCACTGATCTGTAAGACTGTGGGGGAGTTTCATCAGCATCTAGGAGGACTCTGCAGGTGTCAGACTGACATATGACAGTCAAGTATGAGGCACTCCCCACTAGTCTCCTGACACTTTGACCTGGGACTCAGACATAGGTCTAGGGATTCTGATCAACTCAAGGACAGCAGTGAACTAAAACTGAATCAATTGACATTGACTTTCTTCCATCTCTGAAAATGAGATTGGGAATAGAAAATAAGCTGAATTATGGTAAAACAAGTAATTTTTTTTTTTGGTAATGCCTGAGTCTGTGGCCTAAGAATTATGCCTGCAATAAATAAGGCAGAAACTGTGTTTCAGTAGCTATTTTCTGTACATATTATGCACGTTTGTGATTAGTAAAAGTAGAGATAGATTGATTGAAAGGTTTCCACGTCTGGATTATTTACATATCATTTTCCTAGCTATTTCCAATTTATTCCCTTTAAACAGAGCCCAGAACTAGGTCATCTACAAACATGACTTAATAAAAGCTTTCCAGGAAAAACTGTTGAAACAGAAAATACTATGCACATATCTTTATTATTTAGAAGATGAAAATAAAGAACAAAATTCAGTATTTTCTTTTATGTAAATTGAGCTGTTCATTACCCTTATAGAGACAAACAAACAAACAACAAAAACTAAGTTTGGGGATTTCTTTGTCATTTCCTAAATGCAAATAAAGAACCTCAGGACAGGGACCAGTAGATAGCATAACTGTTACATCACTGGACTCTCACATGGCTGACCACGGTTTGAATCCTGGACCTGGAGACTTGAAACTCAAGCCAGACACCTGTGTGTGCTTGCCCCAAATCTCTACTCTCTCTCTGTCTCTCTGGAGAGTGCATGCGCCCTATAGCCAAAATCTCTCTCTCAAAAAAGAACCCCAGGACATCATCTAGTTTATCCCCTAGGTTGATCTCAAGGTTAATAAATCGAAGCCTTAAGCAAAAGCTTTTTGCTACATCCCATAAATTTTGGTTTGGTATTATTATTATTATTTTTTTTGAGAAGACTCAGTTTATATCCGTCCCTTTGTGATAGATACACTTTTTACACATGGTCTCATATATAACAACTTTATACAGCTCACTTAAATTAGTTACATATATATTTTTAAATTCATGTTGTTTGAAAGCTGCTCAGCACGTAAGTTAAAATTATGTTCAAGTGAGGGACCAGCAGTTAGCGTAATGGCTATGTTGCTGGACTCCCATGTAGTCGACCGTGCTTCAAGTCCCAGACCCAGTGGCTTAAACTCATGCCAGGCGCATATGCGTGCGTGCCCAGGATCCTGAGAGGAGAATGGAGGAGAAGGGATTGCGGCGTGGCCATCCCCCCGAGGGGTGATTTCTCACTTTCTATCTCTCTGTCTAGTCTCTCTCTGTTTTTCTGGCGAGCACACTTGCCCAATAAGAAAAATCTCTCCAAAAAAAAAAAAAAAATGTTCAAGTTTCACCATCATCTTTGGCCTGCACCAACTAAATGGGCTCTACCCACATATGCCAAATCATCTTCACCTACATTTCACCTATTTTCTCCCCACCACTTACCGCATATTCTCACCAGACTTGATGATCCTCCCATCAAATTGATCTTGAGGAGTCTTTGGTAAAACTACTTTAAACCCATATTGTTGCCTATTTAAATGTTATTCTGAACATGTAAATTGCTGACAATACTATTGAGGGATCTATTTGGATTGTTATTACAAAAATAATTAGATTTATTGTTGAAAATTGATTTGCTACTCAACAATTTTTATAGGTCAGATGAAAATGGAATCAACATGAAAAATGGTGCTGGCTTTCGTGTAGCCTTGTAACCTTGATCAAAGCCACCCTGTAGACACTAACCTTAAATTTTCCTCCTTTCTTTCTCCATCCATTAGTCTCTTTCTTACCTTTCAGGACTCAACTCTAGCGCTATTCTGTCTTGGTTGATGAGGAGAATGAAGTAGTAAGGGTAGAGGAACAGTTACAGGAAGTAGCCTGTCTCCAGAAACTGGTGAAAACTAGGAGCATTTCAGGAACAGAGAAACACCCTGGATATCTGAAGTGGGGTAAGTGAGGGAGAGAGCACTTGGAGATGGAGTTGAGGGGAAGAGAAGGCCATATTATGCAGAGCTAACCAAGCTTTATCAGGGATGTTGAACTTTTTCTTGCAAGCAATGGGAGCCTTTCACTGACTGCAAGTAGGGCTGTGACAGAGAATATGTGGAGCTGGTAAAAGACGTCTTTGACTCTTATGAAAAGAATAGATTGCAAGAAGCAAAAGAAGATGAAAGAAGGCAAGTTAGGAGGAATTTGCACTATTCAAGTAAGCCATGAAAGTGGTGGTAATAGGTAGGAAGGTAATGGAAATAAAGATATGTGGGTGTTGGGGTGGGTAAGGCACTGGACTAGTATAGTACATGGCTGACTGCGGTTTAAGTCCCAGACCTGGTAGCTTGCTTTTTCACTTTCTCTTTCTCTATCTCTCTCTGTCCCTTGGTCTCTCTCTGGTGAGCACATGTACCCTGTAGCAAATTAAAATTATAATAATACATAAGAAATGAAATCAATAATTCTTTTAAAAAGATATGTGTGTTTAAGAGTAATTGATTATGTGTCATTCACTCGGCTCCTTTGGACCATTGCTCTGAAATGTAATATTGTTGTGGATCTCTTTCCTACTTCTGCCTTCCTACATTGAAGGCAGGAGTTGTAATTATATCTTTTTTTTTTTTTTTTAAAGTACATCCATTTATTTCTTGAGAGAGAGAGAGAAGACCTTCAACATGGTCTCCAGGCTGCATCCCAGCCCCAGCCAGCTGAGACCACAAGCACATCCATGCATGCCTGGCATGCATAGGGAGACCTCAGGATGTAGAGTCAGAATTTTTCTCTGTGGCTCCAGCATTGTAGAGTGTCGTGTTACCACTGTGCCACCATGCCTATGTGTGTATCTTTTATCTCCCATGGTGACTTGAGGACACAGGTTGAGCACCCCTTATCCAAAATGCTTCGGATCAGATGTGTTTTGGATTTTGAATTTTTTAGAATTTGGCAATATCTGCATAGATGTAACGAGATCTCAGGGGGTGGGACAAAGTCTACACATAAAATCTCTGTATGTTTCATGTACACCTTGTACACATTGTCTGAGAGTAATTTTACACAATATTTTTGTATTGCAGTATTTTGAATGCAGTCCATCACATGAGATCAGGTGTTGAATTTTCCACTTGTGGCATCACGTTGGGTCAAAAAGTTTCAGATTTTGAAACATTTCAGACTTTGAAAAATTCAGCTGAGAGATGATCACCCTGTACTAGACACTTTACGAAGACCTTGCAATGATTAAAAATGTATTAGAAGGGCTTACTTTATATCCTGTTAATACAGCTGCCCGATTCCTTTAAACCAAAGACTGATTTCTTTTAAGATCCTATAGTCTTTGCTTTCTCATGGCTCTAACCCAATCCTCACGTGTCCTTCCTCCCTATAGTTTGCTGCAGTCGGTGTGACCTTGTGAAACTGTCTCCAGCCCCATTTTTTTCATCTCTACGAAAAGACGGCTGTGGTAGCTAAAATGCTTTAAAGGCTAGCCTTTTAGGACTGTGTATAATTAATATGTTATTATACACTAACCTTGTGAAGTGACTTCAAGTATCTGGGCAGGTTTCTGAGAGGAAACCCTAGAGTGTGGGCCATTGCACGAAGCACAATTGCTCAACTCCCTTACTTCCCTCCATTGGTGCTTTTGGCCTCACAGATTTTTCAGGGGACAAAGTCTTACTTTGCCTAAGAACTTAGATGATACTCAGCATTAATAACATTTTAGTCATGAAGATATGAATATGCAGCTATAATAATGCCTCAGAAGGGAAGACGATTTCTTTTTTATTTATTTATTTTTTTTTGGAGAGGTTTTTGCCATAGGGCGCGTGCACTCGCCAGACAGACAGAGAAAGACAGAGAGAGACAGAAAGCGAGAAATCACCCCCCAGGGGGGATGGCCACGCCGCAATCCCTTCTCTTCCATTCTCCTCTTGGGATCTTGGGCACGCACGCGCACACGCCTGGTGTGAGTTTTAAGCTACCGGGTCCGGGACTTGAACCGCAGTCGACTACATGGGAGTCCAGCAGCATAGCTATTACGCTAACTGCTGGTCCCAATTTCTAGTACAGTCATGTACCACATGATAACATTTTGGTCAATGATGAACCACACATGTGGCCATGGTCCCATAGGATTATAAAGGAGCTGAAAAATTCCTACCACCCAGTGATGTTATAGGCATAGTAACAGTGAATGCGGTGTTTGAGTGATGCTGGTAAACACAAACCTGCTGTGCTATGAGTAATATAAAAAATAGTTCATATAATTATGTATAGTACATAATACCTGACAGAATAAACCTATGTTATAGGTTTATGAATTTAGTATACAGTAAATTACTATGCATGAATTTTCTATCAATTTATAAAAATGATACTTTTTGTCATTATTTTGCATTATACACCTTCTATATATATATTAAAAATATGCCATGCTGGGACCAGCAGTTAGTGTAATGGCTATGTCGCTGGACTCCCACGTAGTTGACCGCGGTTCGAGTCCCGACCCGGCGGCTTAAACTCACACCGGGCACGTGTGCATGCGTGCCCAAGGTCCCAAGAGGAGAATGGAGGAGAAGGGATTGCGGCGTGGCCATCCCCCCAGGGGGTGATTTCTCGCTTTCTGTTTCTCTGTCTCTCTCTGTCTTTCTGGTGAGCGCACACGCCCTATAGCAAAAACCTCTCCAAAAAAAAAAAATGTCATGTTATACCAGCAACAGCCTTGAATATCTTATTTACCAAGCCTCTCGACTGCAGCATTTTCTCTTGTGCCTTATTTAAACTCATGCTGTTTGTTCATCATTTCCTTCCAGTGGGACAAGGTATGGAGGAGCAAGGGAGTGATATTTATGATCCTGACCCTTTATAAGCCTAGCCTAATGTGTGTCTTTGTTTCTTTGTCATTTTTTTTTTAAAGAAGTTTCTTTTCTCTTTCCCAAGAAAGAGACAGAGGAGAGAGAGATAAAAACAGATAAGGACCCTCATTAGTAATTCAATCATCTCTCCTGTCAGTCTTTTCCAGCTAGCCAGAATCATGGGTATGGGCTCCATTCTTGGCACGTACAGCTCAACATGGAAGTCAAACCCTGACCTTCCTCCCCCATTACCTCCAGCATTGCAGAGCAATATACTCCCTGCTGTGCCACTGGGACAGGCCTCTGTCTTAGTTTTTAACAACAAAAAAGCTTAGAAAGTAAAAAATTTAAAATAAAAAATCAAAATAGAAAAAATCTTGACTGGCATATAAGGAAAGAAAATATTTTTGCACAGTGTTACAAAATGTGTTCATATTTTAAGTGTTATTATGAGTCAAAAAGTTATAAAAATTTAAAAGTTCATCAAGTTAAAAATTAATAGCAAGCCGGGACCAGCCGATAGCCAGATTCCCATGTAGTCAGCCACAGTTTGAGTCCCAGACCCAGCATCTTAAACCTCACGCCAGGCACGTGTGCGTGTGTGCTCAAGATCCCAAGAGGATAATGGAGGAGGAGGGATTGCAGTGTGGCCATTCCCCCCTGGGGGGTGATTTCCACTTTCTGTCTCTCTGCCTCTCTCTGTCTTTCTAGGAACCAACCACATCCTAGAAAATATGAATTATAGCAAGCTGAAGTGAATTTATTATTGAAGAATGAAATTTATAGTGTAAATTCAGTATAACCTAAGTAGAGTGCTTAGAGAAGTCTGTAGTAGTGCACAGCATGTCTGAGGTCTTCACATTCACTCACTACCCACTCACGGACTCATCAGAGTAACTTCCAGTCCTGCAATCTCCATTCATTATACAATAAGTGCCCTCTACAGGTATATCATTTCCTATCATCATTCCACACCTTTACTGTACCTTCTCTATGATTAGCTGAGTTTAGATGTACAAACACTCACCATGGTGTTACACTTGCCGACAGTGTTCAGTACAGTCATAGGCTGCACAGATTTATATCCTAGGGTCCATAAGCCATACCAGAAAATCCAGGTGTGTAGTAAACCGTGTCACCTAGGTTAGTGCCAGTCCACCTGATGACGTTTGCACTTTGATGAAATTGCTTAATGACACCTTTCTCAGAACATATCCTGTCATTAAGTGACGTATATATAGGAATTTGCTGGCCAAAAAATAAAATAAAAATAAAAAAGGATAGTTCTTATTTAAAGGGTCCAAACTGAAATGAATGGATAAATAAAATACCCAGAAGAACAAATGAAGTCTCTGCTATACTTTCAGCAGGCTGAGCTCTGGGTGGGCATGACCTTTTAAATTCTTCATTTCTTTTGATTGACTGATTGATTTCAGATAGGGTCACTCTTTGTCATGATCCTCATGCCTCAGCTTCCTGAGTAGCTGGGATTACTATGGTGTATACTACCATACCCAACTTTTAGAGTGGGCCAGGAATTGAACCCAGACCTCTTCTGGGGCCTTAGTCTGCTGTGTAGCAGCATCTACCAGTGTGCCCTATGGTAGCTGAACCTGATTCTTCTCTTAATCTTTGGCACCAAGCACAGCCTGGCATACCATAAGCACATTGTCAGTATTTATTAAATGAATAAAAGACGAATTCCTGCACCAGCAGTGTGGGAGTTCCTTAATGTGCACATGCAGCCTAGCATGGATAAGGAACAGTCTCAGCTAGGCTTTAAATGTAACCCCTTCTTAAGGTGCTGTGGCAAGGTGCAGAGTGAGGACCAAAGGAAAGGAACATTATTTTTATTTTCCTAAAGCTGTTCCTGGCTTTTATTTATTTATTTATTTTTTGGTTGTTGGGAAAGTCATGACATATTTTTCTATGCAAAAATGCTGTCATGACTTTTTCAGTGATCCAATATCTGACCCTAGAAATAATGCTCACTTGTGGTGGCACAAAGATGGAAGCTTGGGAAAAACGGGCCTTTTCAATAGAGTCATTAAAAACCAAAATCCAAAATAGAAGAAAATGGAATCTGCTCTTTTCCTTCTTGTTTGGCCATCTAGAAAATCTCAAAACCTCGACTTGGAGCATTAGCTCTGCCCAGGTGCAGCCTGGTCTCTCATCCCCATTAACATCCACAAAGGGGACTTGTAATGTGCCGCAGAAAGAATATAGACATGAGGTGGAATTTACACATCTGGAAGGCTTTTAATGAATGGGGAAAAATGGGTGGTTACTTGGCAGTGCTGGATACGTGCAAATTAATCCAATTGTATTTTATGTCAGGAAGGCTGTATCAGTCTCCCACCTTGGAGACTGGGGCAGAATCGAAGTTGATGTTGCTCTAGTGAAGTTTGGGGATTTTGTTGAATTTTAATTTTACCCTCATCTCTATGCTTGGAAGTTATTCCTCTGGCACAAAATGTTAATGGGTTGGTTCCACTGCAGGCTTTTCTTTGGGACAGTTATTTTAACTCATCAGTGGTCCCCAAATGTTGGTGAGGTGGGCTAGCTGAGTTCTGTTTCCCAGTTCAAAGCCTGGGAAGACCAAGAAGTGCATCGTTAAGTTAATCTTCTGCCGGTGGCCAGAATGCAGGCAGGATTGTCAAGCTAATAACTTTATGGTACCTTTAATTGTGCCCATCTACACAGGCCACAGCAATCTCACAGTGTCCTAACACCAATCTGAAGATAATTTATACCAAGGTGTTAAAAATACAATGATATTTGCGTTATTCAGTAAGAACCCATTTTTGGTCAATTCCATTGCATTTTTGTTAGAACAGAGAAAAACGATAGCGCCATTTGATTTGTAAGGAAGAAGTGATAATTATAGGCAGAGCTTACACTTCTATGCTGAATACATTAATTTTTATTGAGAAATGATGTAGTTAACAATTATATTTATGTTAATGGACCTTAATTAAGTTTTTAAAAATAGCATTGGTGACCACAGATAATTTGGGAAATTGTCACATTTTGTTGAGAATTGCTGTATATCGTGGAATAGTGCAAGTGTACCGACTTGGGTGGCAGAAGCCCGAAGTTCTTATCCCAACTGCCATTCCTCAACCATTCTGGACCTCACTGTTAAATGAGAGAATTATTTTTGATAAATGAAAAAATTTTACCCAGGCTTAAATTCTGTGACTCGATGGTTATGTTTAAACTGAGAACAGGGAATAATTATATCTCAGAACTAACAGAATTAAGTACATGCATGTGTGCTCTACTAGAGTCTTATTTGCTCCAATGTTCTCTCTCTCTCTCTTTTTATTATTCCATTGGTATTTTCTATTTATTGGAGGCAGCCTGGAGGTCCTTAACCTCTGACTTAATTCTTTTTTTCCTAACTCAGGACACTATTTGGCTTTGGTTTTTTTATTTCAGCAACCACCTGACTGTCCTGCCTCTTTACCTCCATCAAAAGCTCGAGAATCAGATCTTTATATTGGCAAAGATATGTAGCAGAATAATCCTTCTAATATGGACCTGAATATAGTTTTCCTGGCTAGGGATTTTCTCCATCAGAATAATGAAGCATTTAACATAATTTTTCTAATTCCTCTATTGTTATCATGGTTTAAAAACAAAGACACTTATTTCCAGATGTCTCATTCGACAGTACCCAAGAACACATGGGAATATTTTGTAGTGGCTGACAGAGTGGGTTTGAGAAAAATAAAAAACAGATGGACACAGATTAACCCTATCTGTTCCTGGTCTAGGCTTCTACATGGATCCTAATCATGGAAATTTTTTCCTCCGAATTTCATATCACTAGGCCAATCACAAGCTTGGCATTGAATCAGAAGAAATCATTGAGTTGGTCTCTACGTGTAAAAGCATATTACACACTGTATACTGCCCAGTATTGGGCAATATTTTGTACAAGCTGATCTCTGGCAAGAGAGATTTTGCCAGATATCTGAATAATAGCATCTTTGACCAACCTCTTCTGCTGTTCAGTAGTTACAAGGAGAGTTGGTACTCGAAGGTCCTCTGAGTAAGTTCAAATTACTTCCTACTAGACAGAATTTAAATCCTAAGTCTCTAAGTGGAGTCCTTCTTTTATGACGAACTAAGGTGGATTTTTTTTTTTCTGCATTAAATCTAAAGATAGATTAAGTGGATTTCTTGGCCCCATTATTTTGAGTCTGATCTCAACCTTCTTTGTCTTTCCCTCTGGTTATAAGAGACTAGAGAAGTGAACAGGGACAGATTTCAGGACAGGAGGATGAGCCCCAGACATTCTTTCTTTATGCATCACTGGTCCAACCACATTTCTGAGGAAAGGAGGCTCTCCTCCCAACTAGGAGGTGGTTCCGTGTCTGTCTTCCGTCACCAGTCTCACAGGCATGTTAGATTGGAGTCCCTGTACACAGAGCCTAAGACAGGGATTCCTGTCAGGTGATTATACCTAGCTAGATTTGGATATACGATTCCAAAATTAGAATGAGGGGTTCGGGGTTGGAACTGCAGTGTCTCAGTAACAAGCTGGGTACTCTTGGGCCTCAGTTTCTTTCTCTACAAACTGGGTCATTGTAATGGCCCCAAGGCCACAGTAGGTGGCTGTGGTGACAAGCACATTATTGGTGAATAGTCAAGTGAGCTAGATAAGGTTGAGTTCTTTCAAAAGAGAGGGGTTGGTTGATACAGTAGTAATGAAATCCTTCGTGAGGCTGAGTCACATGGGGAGATTCTAGGTTTCATCTGGAGATCGCCTGGATCTACTGGGTATGTGTGTGTCCATGGTCTGGGCTTCATTGCAACTGGGGGTGGATTGTGGTGTCAGGACTGTTGGAAGTACTTGTCTCTCTGTCTCACTATCTCTCTGTCTCATGCATGGAAAAAATGAATAAACTTTAAAAATATTTGGTTCTGCACCTTACTAGATGTATGATTTTGGCAAGTAATTTTTTTCTTGACTCAATACCCTTAGCTATAAATTGGAGAAAATGACAGTATTTATTTTAGAGGAATGTTGTGAGAATTAAATCACATTATGCTCATATGTAATTATTTAGCATAAATGTTACCTATCATGATTCTAAGGATTATATATTTCTTTCATATATGTATGTGTATGTGCATATATGTATGTATGTATACACATATGCATGTGTGTATATATATATATATGTATATACATATGCATGTGTGTATATATATATGTATACACATATACCAACACACACACATCCACTTTTGAGGAGAATTTTGGATTAAAGGATAAACAAGGCATCATGGAATTCACTACTACCAGTTCCTATGGCTTGTGAGCTTCACAACAGAGCAGATGCCAGGCTTCATAAAAGACCAGGTGCCAACAATTTTTTGTAAATTGTCAAAAAATTTACTTGTCTGGCAAACCTGAGGTTAAGCAATTGCTCAGTGAGTATGCCCAAGTTTAGAAGTTCAAAAATTCCCAGAGTCTTCCTCAGTATGGTAATGGCTGATTCTCTACTTTTTTTGTGAGACAAGAAGAGTTGTATGTGGCAAAGTTCATTTCAATTGAGTCTGTGTGGCAATGAACAACCTGGGTGTTTGTAGCTGCCTATGCCTAAAGGACTCCAAAATAGTATTTTCAGATTTATTGCAAACAAAGTCATTATTGAAAGTTTTATTTAATGTTTGGGAGACTGGAGAGCCCCAACCAATTCTTCATATAGATCAAGGGCTATTAAACTAAAGACAGCCCACTAAGGCTGTTAAATTAATACACAGAATGTTTGCTCGATAGAAATCTATCACCATCTTATAAAGTTTGAATTACTGAGGCCAGCAAGTGGTAAGGTGATTGTGGCGCTGGACTCCCACATGGCCGACCGCAGTTTGAGTCTCAGACTTGGTAGCATGAAACTCACACTGGGCCCATGTGCATACGTGCCCAAAATCCCAAGAGGAGAATGGAAGAGAAGGCATTGTGGCGTGGCCATCCCCCTGGGGAGGGGTGATTTCTCACTTTTTCTCTCTGTGTCTTCAGTGAGCACACATGCTCTATAGCAAAAATCGCTCTCTAAAAAAAGTTTGAATTACTGAATCACATAAGTTAATATATTCAAATATTTACTATGTCTTAAGCAAAAGGTTTTACCTAAAACAAAATAAACAAGCCTCCAATGATGATAAAATTATTGCTGAGTGTCTTTTTATCCAGACTAATACATGTTCTTATATAGTACTTCAAAAAAAAAAAATCCTCAAAGTCTAGATCTACAACAAAATAATACTAGAATTTAAAAGTGGGATCTAGTGGAGTGATAACTAAACAGCCCATGTTGAGACACACATTCTCTGATTCTTTAGAATGTTACTATTTGAAGACCCTTGTTAAGAAAAATTTTTTCTGCTGCTGCTGCTTAAATTATTTTTATTAGAACATACAAGTAGAATTTTAGCATGATGCACTATGCATGCATTGCCTGAATAGGCCACTAAGAACATTAGTTTTGAAGTCAGACAAAAATGGGTTCAGATTCAGTGAAGGAAAAAAATGGTTTTGCTTTTTTCTCAGTTCTTTAGATTGAATGAAGTAGCTTTCAGATCTCTAACACTTGCAACTATACTATATTGCTTTTGGGGTATGTATCATTAAATAGAATTAACTGGCCAAAGTTTATGGTCCATGTAACTGCAATATTAGTGGAACCTGTTCTATTTCTTGGCCCTTTTGCTCTCAGGGTCAGTCTTCATTCATCCATTGCTCTGAAGAGGGGACAGAATATGTTATAAATTATAGGGTGACTTATTTTGAAAGGCTGTCTTTTTTAGGTTCCCACGTCTTCTGAGTTTCTTCAGCCAAAGCATCAGCTAGATATTGGAGGGTATTCGTTTATAGCTTTAAAAAAAGTTGGTGGAAAGGATCTTTTTTGAGAGAAGGAGAGAAAACTGAGGCATGGCAGTTAAGCTCTCTGCATTGGGAGCCAGATCCCACAAGGCCACCTCTGGTTCAAATCCCAGCCACAGCAACTTAAAAAACACTGTAGGCATGTGTGCCTGCCCAAAATACTGATGAGATGATGAGATGGAGGAAAAAGTATGGTGGTATAATCACACTCCATTGTGTGTGTGTGTGTGTGTGGGGGGGTGCAGTCTCTCTCTCTTTCTCTCTACCTGCCTCCCTCTTGTTTATACCTTCTGACAATTAAGAATTTTTTAAATTGTTTTATAATTATACTAGCCCATGTTTACTGAGTTAATGAGCATCTGCTTGCTAGTTTATATCCAGCATGAAGACAAAGTTCATATTCGCACCATTAACCAATTACCCAGTGCCTAGCATGCTGTCTGGTATGTGATAGATGCCCAAAAAGGATTGTTGAATAAATGACTGAATAATAAATAACTATTGATTTAACTAGTTAGTATAATGCTAGGATTCAAAACCCAAGTCTGTCCAATTTCAACAAATTCTGCTATATTTGATTACCGGAGATGAATTTTATAGGAATTATGTTACAGAGCAAGAAATTTAACTTCACATTAAACAAAACAGTAACGTATCTCTTCTACTCAAATAGTAATTTCATTGTCACGAGAGTGGCCACTGTGTACAATCATATTATTTTACATGACAATCCAGAGAGAATTGGTTATTACATTGGTTATTAATGGTGCATTTTAAAAAATGATTTGTTAATCACATTTTATATAAAATACTTTTTACTAAACTCTCTAGAAACTGTAAAAAATATAAAACATGAGCTATTCCTTCTTTCAAACAACTTATAGACTTGAAAAAATATCCATTATACCTGAAGTCTAACAATATAATCAGGCATTTTTGTCTAGTCAAACAAAGCAGAATGAATTAAAGAAGGACGGGAAAACCAAATGACTTTGATTTGTATTCCCAACAGTATGGATAACTCAATGGGCCCTACTGAAAGAAATAAAAAAATTCTGGCTGATGTATTAAAAGTCATTCTTGGAAATAGATCACTGAGCTCACACAAAAGGGAAGAACAGGTAGAGTCATAAAACAGAAATGAAGCAGAAATACTGAGAGTTAAAAAAAAAAAAAGGTAAAAGTCAAAATCAAACAAACTTGATATTGGCTCTTATCCTAAAAGTTTCTGATGAATTCTGGCAACCCAGAGTTTCAGCCTTGATATTGGTATTAAAGTGAATACTCTCTAAAAACAGCTGTATACTAGAACTCTAGCTCAAATTCATAATAATTTTTCATAGAGTCAAGTACACACAACTGGGGGAAAAGATTCCAAAGTAGTATGCATATTCTCATTCACACTTTCTTTATAAAATATATATGTTGTATGGAAAATATACCAAAATATTCATTTCTACAGAAAGAGATTGTGGTTGATTTTATTTTCTCTTTATAATATTGTATGTTGTTTCCAGTTTCTGCAATACTCTTGCATTGCTTTTATAACCAAAAATATACAAACTGAAAACTTCCTAAATTTCTGTTTGTGTTGTAGGAAATTAGAAAGAACAGAGGTACCAATCAGAAAAGTAAAAAACAATAAGCCAGACAAACTGTAAATTTATTTTTCTTGACCTGACAGAGTGAGCTCCCAGAGACTTTAAGAAGGGATGGGATATGAACATTTATTTATCTGGGGTAGACATAGCTGGTAAGAAGAAACTGTCTAAGGCTATTAAACTAGTAAAGGTAAAATGTGGACTAGATTATAGAAACCTTTGGGGGGAACACTATACAGAGACTTTTCACATACTTGCAGACTGTGTACAACAGCACTCAGCAGAAAAGAGTTCTAAGGAAGTATTCCTCATGGCACAGGCCTTGGACGGGAATACCAATCACTGCAGGAAGGGCACAAAACCTTACTCAAACCCTTCTTCCCTACTGGGGAGAAAAGCCTTAAACTGTGTGTGTGTGTGTGTGTGTGTGTATTGGGAGTGGGGGAAGTATAACAAGCACTGTCATACTACGGGACCTACTAAAAATCCATTGCAGTTAGAGCCTATGAACAGAAAATAAGAGAAAACAGAAACATCTTACCCAAGAGAAAGGCAAGAATAAAGTCGTAGGCTGATGACTACAGCTGGGAGAGGGAGAGAAGCACTGAAAAGACCACATGGACACAGTTCCTTGACAAAAATTGATGCTTAATCAGAACAACAGAGAAAGCTCCCTACCACTATGCTAGAAAACGTGGAGTAGGAAGCAATAGCAGCATACCACTGGAGAGTTGCAAAAGCATGGAGAGAGATCTCTCTGTGGTACAGGGCAAAGGAATGACTTAACCCTGTAAGTGGAGCAAACTTAAGGAAAAAAAAAAAAAAAAAAAAAAAAAGGAAAGCTAAAGCAAACAAGCAAACAAAAACTCTAGTAAGACAGATTGCTCCCTTCCCCCCCAAAACAAGGGGTATCTCTTGGAGAATTTGAAGCCTGTGATAAACTGAGAGAAATAATAGCAATAGCAAAAAATCAAAACTACCTAATTTCTGAATAAATTATTACAAATCCTCCCTAACCGAAAAAAGAGTGTGTTATTTTTCAGACATATAAACTATGTACTAAAGTAACTACTAACTTATAATAGATGTCTAGTTTTAAACGAAAACTTTTAAGACATGTGAAAGAATAAGAAAAAGAAGCACACTAATGAAAAGTGACAAATACAACACAGATGTTGAAACTATCAGTCAGAGAATTCAAATTAACTTTCATAAAATGTAATAAAATAAGCCAAAAGCCCTAATGGAAAAGGTGGGAAAGACTTGGTGGGAAATTTTGTAAAGAAATGGAAACTTTATGAAAGTATCAGGTGGAAATACCAGAAGTGGAAAAAAAAAGTAGTATTAGTTATAAAGAATGCCTTTGATAGGCTCATCCATAGATTCAACACAGCTGAAGAACTCAGCAAACTTAAACATAAGTCAATAAAATTTCTCCAACTAAAATATGGAGAACAAAGAGTGAAGAAAACAAAGCAAAACTAAAAACAGCATTCAAGACCTGTAGGACAATATCAAATAATCTAACATATATGTCATTAGAATCCAGGAAGAAAGATAAAAAGAGAATAGGAAGAAAAGATTTTGAAGAAGTAATAGGCTTAATTTCCAAAATTAATGATAAATTTTCTGTTTTTACAGTAACAAATTCTCACAGATTTAGTGACTTCAAAAAACACAATTTAGGGAACCAGCAGTTAGCGTAATGGCTGTGTCGCTGGACTCCCATGTAGTCGACCGCGGTTTGCATCCCAGACCCGGTGGCTTAAAACTCACGCGGGGCACCGTGTGCGTGCGTGCCCAAGATCCTGAGAGGAGAATGGAGGAGAAGGGATTGCGGTGTGACCATCCCCTCTGGGGTGTGATTTCTCGCTTTCTGTCTCTATGTCTCTGTCTGTCTGGCGAGCGCACGCGCCCTATATCGAAAACCTCTCAAAAAACAAAAAAACAAAAACAGAATTTAGGCCAGCAGATAGCATAGTGGTTACAGTGCTGAATTCCCACATGACTGATAGTTCAAGACCTGGCAGCTTGAAAGTCCTCATGGGCACATGCGTATGAATGCCCCAAATCTCAGGAGGAGCAGGGATTGTGGCATGGTCATCCCCTCCCGCCCCCCGCAAGGCGTGATTTCTCATTTTTTCTCTCTCTGTCTTTCTCTGAGCACATATGTCCTAAGGCAAAAACCTAAAAAGAAAGTACATCAATTTATTATCATATATAATTCTGGATATATTGGAGGTGACATTATTTATTCTACTACATACACCAACAAAATCAAAAGATAGGTCCAAAAACTTCAAAGAATATCAAGCAAGATTAAATGGTAAAACATAAAAATTAGGTTCATATCATAGAAATAGTTGAAACTCAATGAAAATGCGAAAAATCTTGAAAGTAGCCAGAGGGAAAAATGACACATTCTATACTGAGGAACACATATGAGAGTTTTAGCAGACAACTTGTCAGAAACTCCACAAGGAAGACAATGGAGTGTCATCTTTAAAATGCCAAAAGTAAAAACCCAGAATTCTATATAACTCTCAAAAAATGAATGGGAAAAAAAGGACTCTCTTACACAAAAATGGAGAGAATTCACTGCTAGCAGACTTGCACCACAAGAAGAAAAAAAAATTTAAGATAATTATATAGGCAGAAGAAATATGATACCAGATAGTAACTTGTATCTCTATAGAGAAACGAAGGATGCTGAGATTAGAATAAAGAAAAGTAAATTTAATTTCTTATTGTTTTTACTTGTTCTAAAAGGTAATTGTCTATATCATAAACAGTGGCATATATGTAATGGTGAAATAGATAACAACAGTTAACAAAAAGGGGAGGAAGAAGCTCAGAGAGTATAATTATAAGGTCTTTACACACATAGGCACTTCTATAGTATTATTTGAAGGAAGAATCCTACCAATTAAAAACGTGGCTCAATGGGGCTGGCAAGTGGCATGGTGGCTAAGGTGCTGGACTCACGTGGCTGACAGTGGTTCGAGTCCCTGACCTTGCTTTCTTACTTTTCCTTTCCCTCTCTCTCTGCTTCTCTCTCTCTCTGGTCAAAATTTAAATTAATGACAATAATAATAAATTAAATAAATAACTCTTTTAAAAAATGTGTATCAATCCAGAAATAAATTAGATTGGTTTGTAGGTATATCTATATAATCTCAACCTCTAATGTATCTGTCTTCCTTCTCTCCACTCCTCCATGTCTATTTAGTTCATTTTCAGGGTTCGACTTCTATTTACTCTTGGTTTGTGGCAAAATTATAGTTGTTTGCTCAAATTTTAACTGGTCTTGAACTTTAAACCCATACAAGTCCCTAAAAAGATGTAAATAATGTGAGATGTTCAAAGCAATTTCAACTTAGTAAAGTAAATGTGACACCCTCACAGGGACAATTACAGCCTTTGAGAATGTCAACCATCTGCATTCTGGCACTCATGGGGTACAGTTCTCAAAAGCCAACATTCAGTGAACTGGGGGATTAGTGGGGATTTGTGAGAAGGGAAGCTCTAGGAGCAGTTGAGGATGGGACAGGAAGTAAGAAAGATTGAAGGCAGCCTTCAGCCACTTCTGTCAGAAGTCTGGGCTCTTCTGCCAATCCCTTTGTGGTCTCATACTTACTTGGCAGACATTACAAAAATAACTAAAAATATTATGCAATATAAAAAATAAGAAGGACTCCCAGTCTTTCTTATGGTATTATTGTATTCCTCCTAACAATGTTAGGATGAATGAAAGTGATAGTAAGATAAAACGAAAGTTGAATAAATAATCATGAAATAAAATTTTTTTAAATCCTAATATAAATCTTATTAGGGCTGGCTCAGTGGCACAGCGATAAGTGAAGCTGGATCCACTTGGAAGATCATGGGTTTCTTTATCCAGATAACTGGTATATGCCAGGTGTCACACCCATGATCCTGGCTGGTTGGGAAAGCTGCAGAATTAGTGTGTATGTGGGCTAATTGCAGCATGAGACCCTATTGAGGATACCTATCTCTCTCTCTCTTTCTGTCTCTCATTCTCATGAAATTTCTGAAAAACAAAAAGACTAAAAGTTTAACAATAATAACTTAAAAATACATATTTGAAGAGTTAAAACCAATAATATAAATTTAAATTAAAAAGCATAAAACAAATGGAATATTAAAATAAAAGTCTAAAACCAGTAAAAGTATAAAAGAATCAGGGAGTAAGACTTCCAAAAAATATTAAGAACTGAAAAGAGAAGACAAATTTGACTAAAGAAACTTTTTAAACAAAAAGCAAGACTAATCAAGAAAAAGCAAGACTCTACAAAGGGTATGTAATCACAACACACAGAAGATCCAATTACAGTGTCCTATGTAAAACCCTGTTCAATTATTAGTAGCTATTTTACACTTCCACATGCTGTATCCTCTGGCTGGAGTGTTGTTTTTCCTTTCCACATCTCTTTGTCTTCCCCTTCCTTTCACCACTTGCCTTTAATGTTTGTCCTAACTGCTGCTTCCTTCCCATTTTAAATGTTGGGCCCTCAGCAGCATCTGAGCTTGCAAACCCCACATGTGGCACTCCTGGTGTTATTCTGTAATAGTAGCAATCCAAATCTCTTTAAATATGTCAATAATTAGCTCACAGCATGTCACAAGCTCTATATATAGGCCTCACCTGAGTGTTACTATTGGAGAGTGAAGCAGCTATTTGCACTAGTTCTAGAGTCCAATTACCATAGCTAGAATTCCAGCTCTACCATTTACTAATTGTTTTGGCACCAAAGTGTTTCCCGTTGGGTAAAAAGTTAATATCTAAATTAGGTTGTTGTAGAAATTAAGGAAAATGATAAATGTAAAACATGAAGCCTAGACCTTGAACAAAGCAACTCTTCAATAGACAAGAGCTATTCTAGTGAGTCTTGAATTATTAATATTTTAGGGCTTGGTGATGATTGTAGTTTTAAGCTTAAGAGGATGTAAACCAATCAGCATTTTTAATATAAATTATATAAGAAAGAAGCTGTCTCTTACTATGCTTCTTATTAGTATCATTAACTGAGCTATAATAATGTAATCCTAACAGACCACTTAAGTTTGCCAGAATGAATAGACAAGCACTTGGTCAGATGGTCCTATTGAACTGTAGGTTAGCATAAAGCCAGTAGGAGATCTCAGAGTAATTTTCGTAGTATCTGCAATACTTTGACTCAGTGCTAGCTGTTTTGAGTACATTTGTGTGACTTCTTTGTAGGAATCACTCTGATCTGAGAGAATACTGGCTCTCAGTCTCAGAATGGATATATGAATGGTTATCCTACCTGGCTTTCACCCCTTTTCATAAGATGATGGGGCCATCATTGATCTCCTGAATGTTTTCTAACACCTTTTCATCAATTATTTGATGAAAAATTCACAACATTGGAGTTATATGAAAGGACTTCATAAGTATGTGGACAAATGGAATCATAGTACAAGTTTATTTTGGTGTAAAAACTTTTGAAATCCATTATAATATTTTCATAATACAGATTTTCCATGAATGTTCTGAGAACCCTTGTATTCTGCAAGGTCTGCTTCTTTTTTTCTTTATTCATAGACTTAAAATGTAGTCTTTATTTTTCAGGGCTGATACTAAACTGCAAGTTTCTTTAACACTTGAGTCTGAACTCTGTTGTTGTATTTATAGAAATTTATTGTGATGACAAGGCTTTCTAGAGGTTATATGAATGTTACAGGTGAAGAAAAGTTAGGAGACTACATAGCTGTATTTTTTCTTTATATAGATCCATAATCTTTCTCTGTTTTTCCACTAATTAATTAAACAAGTCACTTTTTATTTCTCAGTGGAATGTTCTCCATCTCTTGGGAAATGATGATTAGATAATCCTCTTTAAAATCTGTGAGTTTACTTATCTCTTACGGAGAAGGTGATTTCCTATAAGCCCACTGAAAGTATTTTAGAAGAGCTTAGTTTAGATAGCTACTGTTATTTTTAAAGAATACAAATATAATGCCCATTTTACAGATGAGAACACTCAGAGAGATCAAACAATCTGTACAAGGTCACATAGCTAGTAAGTGGTAGAGCCAAGATGTCAATCCATGTCGGGCTGACTCCAGGCCAGTTTTTCTGAAACACCAATTCATGGCTGCTTATACAATCTGAGTAAATTTGGATTTTAGTTACATTTTGCTACTGGGGGACCTTTGCTACTCAACTTGGCTTTTTAGATTATCCTTTTCTTGGTGAGAAGATATAAATTATGGTATGTACAATCAAATGTGCAATAAATTTACACAACTATATATAGTTTTTGAGGAGAGCATTTCTCAGCTTTCACACCAATGTCTCTACACTAGTTCTGGTAACTTTAGAATGAACCAATTATTGGCAATGGTCTTGCAGAGAGGATTTGAGTAAAGTCCCTGTGACTTGTCAAAAAACACACTTTAATGGATCAGGAACTGAAAAAGCTTGCCATTAAAGTTTCAAATTAGTTGCAAGGCTAGGGAAAAAAAATGCTGTTTTGGAATTCATAAAGTAACAGAGCAGTTATGTTATGATGATGTTAACGTGCCCAAGTCTGAGAGTGGGCTTAAAGAGTAACAGAGTGAGTCAGACTGAAGACAACCATAGCCAGAAATGAGTTACCAGGTGGAGAGCATGAATGAGAGCGATATGGTTGAAATGGCACTTGGAAATGTGAATTTGAGAGTAAGTTTGAATTTTAAGATCAGCTATTGGGAGATCAGATCTGAGCATAATTAATTAAAACTTCAAATGAATCAGAATCTGAGGTATCCCTACCTCCTGTTGGGGTAACGGTGAAGAACAATGTGGGTTGGTTTTTCACTGAGTTTCAAAAAATGAGCAGTTATTGGAGGTCCAGAAATAACTTGGACAGAGACTTAAGGACAGAAAGTCTGTCCCAGGGAAACAAAGTACCCTCTGGCTGGAAAGGCTGGTGGACGTAGTGCTAAGCAAATGATCAAGAAAGAAGGAATCGAGCATGAAATCCATATCTGTGAATCTGGGAGATAATAGCTGCAATAACAACAAAACATTTAAATTTATATAAGGACTGACCATCTACCATGCATCATGCACCATGAACTGTACTGAGTATTTTTTGTGGATTATCTCATATAATCATCACAATAAGCTTATGGAGATGCACTATAACTATTCCAATTTTACCAAGGGGGAACTGAGGCTTAGACATGTTCCCTAACTCAGCAATAGCTTGGTGACTGTTCCCCCAGTGCTGGCTCTGAGAGTAAAGTCCTGGCTGGCCGACCCCCCATCCCCTGCACAGGGGCAGGCTCAGGTGGAGTCTGTGCAGAAACACCCAGGTGCCTAACTCAGGGGCAGGTTTGGCACCAGCCTCTGATATAGGATAGGGAGATGTTTTCATCTCTGGAGATGGAATGGGGTTATGAGTTAGGATGATTATCTGAGGGGATCTCAGAGACTCAGCAACCTCGCCCTCTTTTGAGGATTAGGATTTCCATCCTGGGTCAGATTTATCTCACAGCTCCTTTGGTAAAACAAATACCTATTCATTAGTTCATAAATTTTGATTTGATTGAAACAAGTTGTACTTGAATTAGTTTTGAGGTCTAAAGTAGACAAAGCAACAGATGCTCTTTAATGTCTTTTAAATTGTCTTAACAATGATAGCTTATATTTATAACCATTTTTAATCAAGACATTTCTGTGAGATAGGGGATGGGCATGACTACCTTGTTTTAGAAAGAAGAATTTAGGTATAGGAGGTACAAGGACTTACACATGTCCAAATTTCTGCACTATAACTGGAACATTACATTCAAGACAATTCAAATGTAGAATATTTATTTCTATCATTTTCTTCCCAAAGTTATTACAAAAGTTTAAAAGTATATTGCTTCTAAATCTTTATTATTTGGAGGTGACTATTTTTCTCTCCTTCTCACTGTTTTTCTCTTTCTAAAAAAATCCTCCTAGAATAACCGATTTGCCAAACAGTGATCTGTTTTGACATCTGACTTTGTTTGGAGAGCATTTGCATCCTGGGGTACAATGTTCTGAAATGCACTCACTCAATTATTTAAATAACTGAAATAACTACAAATATGAATTATGGCTGTTACCTGAGTAACAAGACAGGAGAACAAAACAATCGCCATAAGCTCCGCTATTTTCAAGTGTTAAATGGCTATTTTACATAACCTTTATTACAATCATTGCCATTATATCACCAGCACTTCTTTATAACACCGTAAAAAGCTTGCCTGTTTCCAAGAATGGCATTATAAATATGTTTCTTTATTCTATTCTCATTATAACAAGAGAAGGTCAACGGTCTAAAGTGTGGTTTCCTATTAAGAGAGGGATAAAAAGTAAAATCAATAAATCTCCTGATCATAAATGTTGCTACAGTCTGGCATGGTTGAGAAAATTATGAGCCGAGCCTCGTGATGTCTGGATATTGTAGCTTGTAAATTTCTACATACATATGTATGTGGTTATGTATATCCTTGCTGCTGGGTCCTTTCTAGAATTTGCTCACAAATGTGGTGGAATTGTGTTCAGTATTGGTTCTCTGATTGTTGGGAAAATCTTGACAGGATATACCAGTACACAAAAATCAAGAAATGACACAAATTTATTTAGGAAAATGTTCATGAGATTATAAAGTCACATTTTCCCCTTTAAGTGTCATTGTTTTGATCAGGAAACTCAAACAGGAAATCATTTGCTCTCATTGTTTAACAAATAATAAATGCTGCAATTAACTGACAAAGATTTTGCCTCTGTTACAAATGTTCACAATGTATGGTGATAATTCTGACAGTTCTACTAAAATAAGAAAGAGCATCAGAAACACAATAAATCAGCTCAGCTGAAGACAACACATAACGAATGATTATGCAGCCAGCATGAACTTTTAGTTAGTGTTACCTAGTGATTAAGTGCAAAGCTACCAATCCAGATTGTCCACGTTCAATTCCTCCCACTGCCACCAGTGTTAGGCAAGAATCTTAACCTCTTTATGCCTCATTTTCTTCACTGATAATTTGAGGATAATAAAAATTCCTACTCAAAGAACTTTTTTGAGGACAAAATGTGTAAATATATATAAAGAGCTTTTATATACTTAGTAAGCTAAGTAAAGCTATCTTTTTATAAAGAAACCTTGCAAGTAACTCAAAATGTCAACAATAGAATGAACGTTAAATGTGTAATATGAATCTCTGTAAGAGAATGACAGCTAACAAGTGGCTTCAGGAATGTGAGGAGTTCACTGTAAACAGAAAACTACATGCTAGATGTTTTTCCAGGTATTAAGCCCAGAGCAGTAAGCAAAATAAATACATATGAGGGGACTTCAAAAAAGTTCATGGAAATGGGATTAAAGTACAGGTTTATTTGGGGAAAAAAAGAACTTGAAATGTACACAGTTTATTTATTTATTTATTTATTTTTTAATAATAAAGGTTTTCAATGAACTTTCTGTTGACCCCTGGTGTGTACCAAATCAGGTAGTAAGTGCCAGAAAGACATATTAAACAGATTAGAGGACAAAGCATAATCAGGAAGTATAAATTTAGATCAGAAAAAAACAACATAGAAGCAGATTCGCTAAAACATACTAACTTCCACTGAGCCCTGTATATTTTCTGTCTCCCCCCATTAAACCTCCTGCTACTCAAAAACAACAACAACAATTGAAAATGGCATAGCAAAAAAGTAGAGCAAAACACAAAGGAAGAGAAAAAGGAAACTAAAACAAAGCAAAATGAAAAGCGTAGCTAAAGTAGAAAAATTTTAAATTTTCTCTTATTGAGCATTTCCTGTCACAGATCTATGGAAGAAAGAAATAGCAGAATGACAAAGTTATATAGAACAAATTGGGACTGTAATAAATGAACATATATATTTCATAATAACTCAATGATGTGATAAACTCATCTTTGCAAAAATCAGCTGAGAACTAGGCACTCCATTCCCCCAAAGGCTGTTGAAAGCAGTGATGGGAACCCCCCAATCCATATACTAATGTTCAGGATAAGGAGGTCCACTAATTTTACTTTGCAGTCAACTCTGACAAAACGAAGGAGTTTTTCAACCTACAACACATTAGATACAGCAAGTAAGGGTGGGGTTTCTGAGGAGGGCATTACAGCCTGAACGACAGCATAATAAAGGACTGCTGACAGTGAGAATGGATTAAAAAAATTAAAAACAGAAAACAAAAACAGGCACTCCAAACCACAACTGTGCAGGTGCAAACATCCATATCCCTTGAATATAATGCAGTCTTACTCTAAGTACATTCATTAATATTCAAACAACTAATTCTAAATCTTAAATGTAAATAAATAATGATGTGGTCAACATTCTGTTCTTAAATAAGTTGGCAAATTAAAGCATTAAGCCATAAGGGGACAAACTCCTCTCTAAACACAAATCATGCCACCCAAGATGAGGATTTCATCTAAACAAAACATTTTCCATAATTTGGTTGGGATCTTTGTGTATATTGTCATGTATATGGGGAAGAAAGTAAAAATGGTTTAAACACCCTCTGTAAAACATATGATTATTATAATTTGGTTGGGATCTTTGTATATATTGTCATGTATATGGGGAAGAAAGTAAAAATGGTTTAAACACCCTCTGTAAAACATACGATTATTATTATAGTTCAAGAAATGAAAGGACATTTTGCTTATCATAGGAAGCATAGGGTGACTTCTTTGGGTTAGAAACTATCAGAGTCAATTTTAAACAATTTCCATTCTATACCCCTTCTTCTACTTCTCACCCTGATTTCTATCAGACCATATGATCATACCTAGCTCACTGATTTGCTATGTCAAAGACCTGCAAGGGTTGCTCAGATATTGTGATTCTTATGATAGCAGGTTTAGAAGGTGGAAGAAGAGAGTAGGAGCTAAAGCAAGAATAGAAACCAGAAATAGTGGGCTGGCCTCATGGCATGGTGGCTCACGTAGGTAAATCCCACATGACCAACTGTGTAATTTGGGTCCCACAACTGGAGACTCAAGAAACACCATCAGCATGGGTGCATGCATGTCCAAAATTCCAAAGGGAGGGAGAGACGAAGAAGGGATTGTGGAGCGTTCTCCATGTGAGGGCATTACTTTGTCTCAGTCTCTCTTGGCAAGTGCATGTGCCCTTTCCCAAAAACAAACAAGCAAAAACCCATAAATAGTCATGTATCTCCCATGGAAAATAGGAAATCACTATCTACAAACTGTTTGACCCTGGAATTTACAGGCAGCACTTATTTGCAAAGTGCCCTTCTTCCTTAAACACCAAAAGTAATTGGTTTTGTAGATTGCTGAAAACACAGGTGTTCAAATATTACAACTGGAATGCCTCTTCAACAATCATGTGGGAGTCCAAGACTTTCAAGGACTTATAGAAAACTTCAACATCTTGATTATGATTTTTTTTTTCATTAGAATATTACTATACCTCTTTTCTTCCTCCCACAAATATACTAACAAACACTATCTCATATATTCTTACAATTTCTTTAGTTACTGCTTTCATCAATGCACGAAGGTAAACTCTAAATTTATATTTGATAATTCTGGACTATGGTTGCCAAAACACAGTGAGAAGCCAGAACCACAAAGGCTGAGGCAAAGCTAAGCATTCTACATTGGGACACGCCTTACTTACTGTGCCTGTCTTATGTCTACACGGCGTAGCAGGGAATCACAATGGCAGACAGTATCGGAGGTGAACAAGGGGTTCAGAAATTGAACACGTGAGTTTTGGCTCTGGAAACAAACTAGCAGCCTAATGTAGGGGCAATTCAGGTACTAGTTGGAAAAGTTCAAGGAGTGGATCCAAAATTAAGTAAACAGCCAAAGGACACACAGAAGTTAGAGGTCAGAGCAAGACAGCTCGTCTTTTCTCTTTCAACCAGCAACATACCTCATTTTAGTGAGTGACAGACACATTTCAGTGCTTCAGTTCTTCACCCTCATTGACTCCCCCTCTTTTGGTATAAAAAATAAGTCTTCTGTGAGACAGTGTAGTTGGCAACTGGGAGTGGGCAGACAACATCTCATGGGAACTTTTCAGTAGATTATCCATTTTCATAAATTACTCTCAAATTGCTCTATCCATTTCAAGGAGTGAAGAGTCACTTGGGAATGTATTTGATCATCCAAAATTTTTTTCTAGTGCTTTGTGTTTAGAATGCGTAAAAGTTAATGGGAAATTTATTAAGGCTGACAGGCCACTATGAGCTTCAATGTTCTGCAAACTGAGCTGGCAAAATGATCTTTAACAGAAAAGAGAAATGGGACAATGGAACTAACCTATCATATCACTTTTCAATGGCCGCTCTCATGGGAGAGGCTTTGTCAAAACCTGTTTGTCATGCGCTCAGTGCTCTTTGATGATTTTATTTCTCAGCTTCGGGCTCCAGGAACGTATTCAAGATATAACTTAACTGTACTACTTAACATCTGCTATGGGGTTTCAAAACCACAAAGCAAGCACATTTAATGATTCAAAGTTCACAGCTTTATCAACAGCAACAACTGTTCGTAATCAGAGTCAACATGCCATCACCACATGTTATTGACGTGATTGTAAATGGTGCTGATGATTACCACATTCGCATGGTACCTTCCCCAATGATCTGTTTTCAAACACTAATTAATGAATCCTCTCTGGACCCGTGTGAAGAAATACTATAGCACTTTAGTTGGTTGGTTTTACAGGCAGGCGTGTTAAATGACTTTGCTAACTTTCTCCACTCACCACCCTTGTTATCTTTCAACTCTCTCCACTGCTCCCACCTCATGTGCTCTTGGAGGCTAGAGTATTTAATGTCAAAAGGAAAAAGTGCGTGCAATATGATATTTGGATGCAGCATGTCTGAAATGTGCATTCACAGTAGAATGTTACGTTCTGTGTAAAGATTTGTCAAATAAGAATAAATACCTCCTAAATCTTCAAAAATTCATAATTAATATTCCCACATTAAAGGCCCTGCATATTTTTAAAGCATGGGTCTCTTTTGATGTGACACATTTCACCTGACATTGAAATTTCAGGAAAAGGATAGATTTTTTTAAAAAAATGGAGATGTGGGAACCAGCAGTTAGCGTAATGGCTATGTCGCTGGACTTCCACGTAGTCGACCGCGGTTCGCGTCTCGGACCCGGTGGCTTACAACTCACGCCGGGCGCGTGTGCGTGCGTGCCCAAGATCCCGAGAGGAGAATGGAGGAGAAGGGATTGCGGCGTGACCATCCCCCCTGGGGGGTGATTTCTCGCTTTCTGTCTCTATGTCTCCCTCTGTCTGTCTGGCGAGCGCACGCGCCCTATAGCAAAAAACCTCTCAAAAAAAAAAAAAAAAAAAAAAAAAAAAAAAAAAAAATGGAGATGTGAGAAGGGATATGGAAGAATGGATAAATGACGGAAATGTAGTTAAAAAAAACCTGTGTTCTCAAATGGTTAAAACAATGAGTTTCTTGGAAAATATGAAAACCTTTCATAAGGAGGAGATTTGAAGTCTACTTTTGACTGTCATAACTAACTAACTGAATGGCACTGAGTGAGTCATTTCATCTCTCTGGGATCCCTTTTCCTATTCTGTTAATAAGATAAGGTTTTATACTTATTTCTATGAGTTTTTTTCTTTTTTTAAATGATGTTGAAAGAAACTTCCCTTTTTTGGTCGTGGTTTAAAGTGACCTTTTTATGAAAAGTCTTTATATGGCTCTTTTAAATGGAATTTTGTATGGAAGCAGGTAATGCTCTCATAGCTAAAAACACTTTTTGTAGTGTTAAAACATCTACACACACACAAACACACACACACACACACACAAAGGTACCTTGGGAGAAGAGGGTATATGCGTTTCCCCTAGTGACTCTATTACAGTCCAGACTGTAGTTCTTAAGTTTGCAGCCCTAGCATGTTATTTGCATCCTACTTTCAGAAGCATCATCAGATTCACAGACCTTACAGAGACGAATATCGACATAAGGCACTAAATTTGTTATTTCACATTGAGATCTATAAGCACCACCAGCAGCTTTGTTAGAATGTTCTGTTCTGGCAGCATATGGGAGAGAAGCCATGCGGTCATGAGAGTAGATCTTCAGGTTCTGGAAATCAGGATGTGCAAGGTTTGTTCTGTCACTTCAGTGTGTGGTAGCGAGAAATCCTGATTACCTGGAAAGAGTAAACCTGGCTTTCTAGGTAGCTAAGTCACATCTTGGAGCCAGCAGCAGCCCCTTTGTCCTGAATATCCACCTCCATAAGTGCCCCCTTTTGGAGCTTCCAGAGCTGCCCAATCCATTTCTTTATTGATCCCAAGTTTTGTACCTATGTCCCTGAAACAAAGTCTCGTTCTGACTCTCACTTCAGAGACAGCCTATCTCCCTTAAAGTCACTTTCTGTTTTTATTTTTTTAATATCTCTAAGATCTTCATTATATTTTGGTTTTACAGTTTAACTCTCCGAAGGCAAGTTTACCTTCCTCCTTTCTAGCCAAAAATCATTGTAGGAAAGGGGCCTTCATTGACTCCTTGGTGTACCAAGTATTCAGAAGTTCACTCTTGCTGTTTTTTGTAGGAAAATAATTGAAGGATTTCTATAAACTCCAATCTACTTCTTCACTTATGTTTAAATGTTACAATGTATGTAAAGGACTTTGCTTCAAGCATGTCACATTATGTTTAATAGATGTTAAACTAAAAAATAAATAAATAAATAAAATAAGTAAACAAGACCCACCAGCAGAGGTGTCAAAAGGAATCAATTCTTTGACCAGCTCTGTTAAACTATTACCAGAGAACAGAAGCAAATAAGACATTTGCTGATCATCAGTTATCTTATCATTAAGCCCACTGTAGTGAATTATTCTAAGAAACAAATGCAATAATACAGAACATATTAAAGTGCTTTGTAACTTGTAAACTGCTTTTCAAATATATAAATGTGGTTATTAAATTTGTTGTAGTTTATTTAAGGTTTTGCCACTCTTAAAAACAAACATATAAAAACATCTAAACTGCATAGATAATAGCAGCAAGTTGCAAAAGGTAAAAAATTGATTTTCATGAAATGATTTCAATGTTGAACTTTCAGGACCATTATAGTCCAGTGTACGTTTAATTAGAACATCAAATCAATGCTATGACCTTAGCTGGTCTTTCTGCTATACTCTTAACAGTAGGGTGAAAACAAGTGAACTATGGTGTCTGTGGGAGGCCTTGTTATTAGACTGTGATGAATGTTGCTGTTAAACATTTAGGCAAAAAAGATTTGCAGCTTCAGTGCCACAGGGAGCAGCTTTCTCCGTGTCCTAACCCAGTCAAGTGATACAAAGCAAACTTGGCTGCTGAATAATTTTGTGTAATTGTTCCCTGGAGACCTGAAATACATAGGAAGGAGGTCTTTTGTGTACAAGACCCATTTAAGAAACTACAATGGCAAATAAATACATCTGTTAGTGGACGCTTACCTGCAATTATCTGTAGGTGAAATTTCCAAATGTTGAACATAATGAAAATTCCCTGGATAGAAAAATGTCCCTGGTTAGCTTCAGTAGCTACTCATTACTTTCTAAATGTTCTTACCAGGCAAACTGAGCAAAAAGAAACCTCTTTTATGAAAATATTACCTGCAAAATACAGGGGCAGGCTGACTGGTCTGTTGCAGGCAGTAATTCCTCCGAAGGGCCTTGTGATTCTGTTGAGAAGAAGAGAGGAGTGGAATTTCACTTTCTCACCTATCTAAGCCCCTCACAGGTATGTGCTTGATTTGGTGGGACCCTCTGTGTCGATCTCCTGAACTAGAATTACTTGGCAAGGGAGACAGTTTCAGGTGGACAATTAGGATTTTCTTTCTCAAGAGAGGTGTTAAATATTGTACAACACACATTACACATATATCATGCTTTACAACCTCATTAGCCCACACAATAGACCAGGGGAGAGCTCTAAACTATTACCCTCATGTGATAGTTGAGAGGAAACTAAATAAAAATGAGGTGGCCCTCAGCATACTCTATGTGTTCTAATTCATTTTCTGCTGCTGTAAGAGAATATTATGGACTGGATAATATATAAAGAAAAGAAGTCTATTTGGTTCATGGATGTGGAGGCTGGTAAGTCCAAGAGCACGGTGTTGGCAAGGCCAACCCATGGCAGAAGGTGGAGGTGAGCAAGTGAGACGGAGAAAATCGGGCTGAACTCATCCTTTCATCAGAAGCCCACTCTCATGATAATTAACCCACTTTCTGGATTAATCCATTAATCTATTCACAAGGACAGGGCCCTCATGATCTAATCACTTCTGAAAAATTCCACTTCTCAATATCATTATATTGGCAATCAAATTTCACCAGGAGTTTTGGTGGGGTTATTCAAACCACAGCACCTGTCAAAGGTAGAAGCAAAACTAACTAGTTGTTCTTACTCATGAACTAAGAGCAACTGCCTTAGACAACTAAATAAGTATTTAAAAGCTCACAGAGAACTATTAGGTCATTGGGAAAGTCATGACACATTTTTGCATTAAAAAATGTGTCATAACTTTCCTTACAATCCAATAGTTTTGAGTTCCTTCTCTCTTCCAACTCTTTTCCTGCTTTGTTGGAGTCTCTCTTAAGTGTTGGAGAGTTAGTCGCCCTGTGAACTTTCCAGGGAATACCACGTCTCTCACTGCTGTTTCTATCGCTATTTCCCAAGTTGGAAGATTCTTGGCAAATTCTTTGCTTATTCTAGCTTTTTGTTGTTTTGTAATCCTAGCCTTGGGCGACTGTACGAATCTCTTCATAGTTTATCCTCCGTGTCCCCTTTTTTGTCACATTGCCTCATAATTGATTACTATATTTCTTCCTAGTTATTATAACCAATAATCTTCTGCTTCCCTGACTTCCCTCCTTAGAGTGCTTCAGTAATTCCGGAGGAACTAACTGGAGGAACAATTCCTGTGACCCCCCCTTTGCAGATGTCTCCTTTAGCATCCATTTCTCTCTCTTTCATTATGACCATCTGAAAAATAATCTTAGAGTAGGTACTTCAAATAAATTATCACAAAAAAATTGACAAGCTTAAATTTATAACAATTACAGAATGGTTAAATTTAATGTGACTCAATTCAAATATTCTAAGTGATGATCATAAAGACAGTAGAGAAATATGAAAAAGTAATTTTGATAAAAACGGTGAGAAAACACAAATAGGACCAGGTGGTGGTGTAGCAGCAAGTGACTGGGCCCACACAGGAAGGCCCTGGGTTTGCATCTGCGGAGGTCCGTGTGCTCATGATACAGGCTGGCTGAGACAGAGTGGATCAGGACACAGACACTGCTAAGGGTGCCCTTCTCTCTCTTTTGGAAGAAATAAATAAACTTAAAAAAAAACTAATGCAAAATATTATGTTTATTATGACTCAATTAATTTACATGCCTGTGAACAAAGACTAAAATGGAAAATGTGAAACTCTAAGGATATAGGTGACTTGGGTGATGAGATTATTGAATCTTCAGATGTAAAATAATGCCCAGTTTTGACTCATTTTTGGAATAATCCCTCTTATCCTCTTCCAAGATTATTAGTACTTTCACTAAGATGACTTTCTCAGACTTTAGACTGCAATTACTTTCAGCTCACAACCTGGGAGATCTGTAAGTTCCATCTGTGAATGAAAATGATAAGCAGGATATAAGAAAAATTGCATAAGGGGACCAGCAGCTATGTCGCTGGATTCCCATGTAGTTGACCATGGTTCCAGTCCCGGACCCGGTGGCTTAAACTCACTCCAGGTGCATGTGTGTGCATGCCCAAGATCCCAAGAGGAGAATGGAGGAGAAGGGATTGTGGTGTGGCGATCCCCCCTGGGAGGGTGATTTCTTGCTTTCTGTCTCTCTGTTTTTCTGGCGAGCACACGCGCCCTATAGCAAAAATCTCTCCAAAAAAAAGAAAAAGAAAGAAAGAAAGAAAGAAAGAAAGAAAGAAAGAAAGATTGCATAAAGGACAGATAATTAGTTTTTAAACTGATGAACAGAAATTCTGATTAGTTTTAATTTTTTAATAATTCAGACTAAAAAATATTTAAATTCACTTGACAAATTTAAAATCTGTCTGAATAGAAAGAAAATACGTTCATTGTCTATTTCTCCATCAAAGAAGCTACATATTCTGTAAGTAAAAAGAACCTAGAGACATCAGAAAGGCTGGCAGTACCACTCTCTGAGTAACTAGATGATTTGTAAGTTTCACCCTAGTGTTTAATTTGTTCTATATCTGTGGGTTTAGGTCTTTCAAAGTACTTGTTTAAAACCCAAATGCTCCAGTTTGGGACAGTATGAAAAAAAAAAAAAAATCTTACGTAGACGAAACGAATGTCTTGCCTTTTCCTTCAGGAGAAAAGTGGAATAAAATGCTCCAGAACGAATTTGGTCCTGTTGTTATTTAGCTATTGTTACACACTTCCTCTTATTAGCCTTCTCTGAGCGTACAGTATGAGCTCTGAAGAATGCATGAAGTTTGCTGTCTCTTGGGTTTGGTCCAATCATTCCAGAAAAGAACAGCTGGCTCTTGTAAAGAGGTCTCACTTCCTTCAGTTTTGCCTCCTGTCTTTCAGGCTGAAGGCTCAGGGACTCAGGCATGACCGACATTGTATCTCATGCTGAGCATCAAGCTGTTTTGTCTCTGTAGTGCAGATAGGGATAAGGCAAAATTCTGGGCTTGCAGATTTCCCAGAGCCCTGTGAGTTTTGCCCTAGATCTTGTCTTGTATTGCTATCTGGAGAATGCAAAAGTGCCTGAGTCCAGTGTCTTGGTGCCAGAGCTAAACCTGCCAAGCTCAAAATAGAATGGTACTACCCTGCATGCAGGTTATTAAAGATTCTGCTTACTTTACAACAGTCTGTTAACAGCTCTAATGTCTTTAACATGTGCAGCCTATTGACTTTTAAGTAACATTTTATTGAAGTAACTGCCGGGCTTATTAGCCCGTAAGATTTACGCTTCATTTTCAGTCCTGAATCTGGGGGAAGGGGCAACCTTCCCTTAAATGGTGAGGTGGAGCATTGGGAGATAAGAGATGCTCAGTGTGAATGAGAACATATGGGTACAGTGGGGTTAGGAAGAAAAGCAGCCTGTCTCCTAGGATTTGGAGCAAGCAAAAAGGTCAGAGAAAAACAATCACATCTCCATTAATGGGACTAAGGCTTGGAGGGAAAAAATATTTGCAGATGTGGCCAAATGTGAATGGTTTATATTGTGGTTGTACTATTTTAAGTGTCACGTAAATAGTTAATTTCAATGAGTGCCAAATTTCACAGAAATGAACATGCAGAGAAGCATTAGGATTGACACCCGAATGTAATGAGCTGTTTTTACTTACGCATTTTTGGGAAAATCTTAGTTTACCCACTTGTAGCTTAACTGTTGTTAGCTCTCAAAAACACATGGACTAATGCCACCACATGTAGAAATCATTTTGCACAAAATAAGTCAATATGCAAAATTCTTTATCTACAAAAAAAAAAAAAAAAAAAAAAAAGCAAAAAAGGGGTACTTAGCATTTACTTGACCCTGCGATTTTGGGATTTATCAAATAGCTATAAAAATATATATATTTAAAAACTTTGTACACACTTAAAATAAAAACTGATTGAGGCCCAGGAGATGGTGTGGTGGTTAAGATTCTGGACTCCCACACGGCCGGCCAATTTCAAACCCCAGACCCAGCAATTTGAAAAATCACGCCTAGTGCATATACGTGTGTGCATGCCCAAAATATCAAGTGGAGAATAGAGAATGGATTGTGGTGTGGCCATACCCATGGGGGATGATTTCCTACTTTCTCCATTTCTCTCTAATGAGTGTATACACCCTATGGCATAAACCTAAAACAAAACAAAATGAAACAAAACAAAAAACTGCACATTAAATGTGTTGAACTATTTTTTTCTTTTCTTTTTTGTTTTTTGAGAGGTTTTTGCTATAGGGCGCATGCACTCCCCAGACAGACAGAAACAGAGAGACAGAAAGTGAGAAATCACCCCCCCCCCCCCCAGGGGGAATGGCCTGCAATCCCTTCTCCTCCTTTCTCCTCTCGGGATCTTGGGCACGCATGCACACGTGCCCGGCGTGAGTTTTAAGCCAAAATGTGTTGAACTCTGTTTTTAAAAGCTGAATATCTGTAAAAATTTTCCTTTCTTTTTCCTTTATGCTGAAAGTTATCTTATGTATGAATGTGAGTTTACTTAATACAAGAGAATCTTTCCACATAACTACATATTAATGAACTCAGTGTGATAGGAGATAGAATGAAATCTAATGACTTTACCAAAGAGCACAGAATGGAGAGGGAGAAACAGTTGATCAGGGTAGGCGTAAATATGTTCTTCACAATGATCTGATGTTTTATGACCCACAGAAAATTTTATATTTCTCATCTCTCTCTCTCTCTCTTTGAGAGTTTTTTTTGCCTTAGGTGCAGTCACTGGAGAGAGAGAGACACACACAGTGAGAGGAAAAGAGAGTAATCACTCCTAGGGGGGAAGGCCACGCTGCAATCCCTTCTCCTCCATTCTCCTCCCGGGATCTTGGGCACACATAGACACGTGCCCTGCATAATTTAGAAGCCACCAGATCCAGGACTCGAGCCATGGTAGGTTATGTGAGAGTTCAGTGATGTAACCACTATGCCATCAATTGGTCTCTGTATTTCTCATCTCAATTTTCAAGTTGTGTCTCTGAAATCCACCAGATAATCTGAGCACAGGGCATGGTTTTCTCATAACTTTTCTGGACCAGAGATAAGGCATTCTTAAATATTTATGGTAAAAACTCAAAGAAAGATAAGAACCCATGGTTAACTGTGGGCCAGTACTGTTTCCTCCACTGTTGTGACATCATCCCTTCCTTTCAGAGCAACCCTATCACCCATGCTAGAACTAACAGATGAGATTATCTGTCATAGCCATGGGGCTTAAATTACCAGCTTTTCAGATCCGCAGAGACTTTGAGAAATGTACTAATATATTCACAACAGGAGGAAAGTGCCAACAGAAACAGATCCTGAATTTGTTCCTAAACAGGATGACAAAATCATCTACCCAGACCACACGCAATTCAGTCGCAGCGCAAGGGGGCCCTCCGGACATACACTTGCTTTGGAGCTCTTCATGTGGGAACTAGATCACTCCAGTTCCTTAATTAAATTTTGCATTTAGCTCAGTGACTCAGAATCTGTGTTGGTAAAAAGTATGTATTTCCTCCAAGTAGTTCAGTCTTTAAGAAGTATTTCCTTTAAGAAAAAAGTAAAAGAGGATGGGGGTAAAAGGAGATGTAGGGACAGCTGCAAACAAGAGAGTCAAGTTTATGTTCTGAAATTGCCCACTGGTGTAGATGTCATCTGCATAAGTTGCATAACTTGACACATCTCTCAAATCTTTTATTTTTTATTTTAGATGAGTTTTTTCTCTAAATTTGGTAAACTTTTTTTTTTAAGATAACAAAGCAATATAGTAAGCCTATCTATTGTAAAAGCCTGGTAAGTCAATGGACTTTTACTAGAATTAGTTTCTAGTCTGCTAGTTTCTGGAAATGGAATATTTTAAAGAAATTGCAAAATCTACTAGGCTGACATCACTTGATAAACTTTTTTATATTCAGATTATATTCTCTAAAAATTCTTGATCCTAACCAGAGCAAGAGAAGCAAAGTGCTCCCTAAAACGACTAAAAAAGGTCCTGATCTAGCTGCCTTGCCTTAAATCAAGCATTACACACACAAACATGAAATGCTAAGTACTTGAAAACATCTGTGGTATCTTATGTAATTTCTGATTAATTGTAAATATACCCCATGTGAAAACAATTAATAAAAGGCTGAAAAAGACTGCTGACTATAAATTCCAAACATTTTAGAACCTTTCTATGAGTTTTTTCACCCTTGGTTAATGCTTTAGTCCCAACACCTTTAATAAAATCAAGGTGACAGACCATGAAAACATTTACTTCAGAACTACAAGCAAATCTGATACTATTGCCGAAAGATGCCTCAGGGCACGTGTACAAGTGTTCTGCAGAAGTGCTGCCGGTGGAAGCGCAGAGGTGTGTGCCGCCCTGCGTCCCACATCACAACCCAGTCATTCCTCAGATGACTGCAGGGCTTTGATATTCTAAACCAACTAAGAGAAGCTGGAGATTAAATTCTACACAGATCAGAGGGAAACGAATACTATCCAAAGGCAAATTAACTTTTTCGTAAAATCGTTTTTTTTTTTTCCGATTTTAAGTTAAAACGAAATTGCTTGTGCAACAGGAGGGAGGCTGAAATATGACCAGGAAATTATTTAACACAGAAGTTCGCAACTTACGCCTTTTCCACTACCAAGCCCAGATCCTGAAAATACCAACAGGCAATTTCACGCCTAACTCAAACACTGATTATTAAATAACACTGATTATTAAATAACACCACCTTTCAGATTTCCAGTGTATTTCATAAAACAACAGAAAGTAATTTTGTGTCTCCTTGGATGGAATCAGAGAATCATAAAATCTAAATCATTTTAGGGACCTAAGAGATTACTATTTAGCAATGCTAGTGTCATCTAAGGAAAGAACAGGTTCTGATTCATATCCATGATCATGTTCTACCTTGTTTTTATTGGCTAAAACAAAATACAAAAACCAGAGGATATTTATTCATAATGTTGTGATCAGTGTTTATTTCTGAACTTATTCCTTTTTATTCATTTTCTCCTGTTATGACAACTTTCTGAAAAAGTCCCTGTATGGAATAAGAGTTTAAAATACTGCACCCAAGGGATTTCAGAATACCAAATACTTGGGTATTTTCTGAAGCATGATTACTTTAGAGAAGGAATTGAGGGCTGATGTTACACAAGTAAAAATAAGTGATTACATAGGGGGAAAACATTTTTTCTGAGAAAGTGAGCAAAAACCCTATTTTGCTTCATAAACCTACTCTAAAAGATTGTAGAAACATTTGTTCTCACATGATAACAAAAATAGTGTTTCTTCTTATGACATTATTATGGCAAAATTTGGTCAAATTATATAATAAAGATATAGCTGAAAAAGAAATGAATTATACACAAATGAAAATGTTATTTGAAACAGTAGCTGGTGTGCAGAGGTGTTAATTTTTAAACTTTATATCATCAAAATGTGACTTCTTACTTGAAGTCCATGTATGTGTTTCAAAACTTTCATAAAAAAAAGTGAACTAATGTACAAAAGGGTCTTCAAAATGTTCATGGACAATGTACATTGTGAAGACACTTCACACAGATGGACTTCAAAATATTTTGCACCCAGACAACAGGTGGCAGGGGGTTAAGGCAGCTGGATCCCATATGACTGGAATCACAGAGTGATTCGAGTCTGGACTCTGTGGCTTGAAAATTATGCCATGTGTGTGTGCATGTGTGCCCAAAATCCCGGGAGGAGAATGAAGAAGAAGGGACATAGAACCTGTATGACTTTAAGCATTAACCAGGACAAATATGTTCACAATGTAAGTTGGAAGGGAGCTCTATTATGTTCAAAATATTTTCACATGTTTAACTTTGAGAGATAGAATGTGTATGCCCAGGGACCAGAAAATGGTGTAATTGTTACATCATTAGACTCCCACATAGTCGAATGCAGTTCAAGTCCTGGACCTGCAGGCTTGAAACTCACAGAGGGTACATGTGCAGGTGTGCCAAAGATTCTGAGAAGATAATGGAGGAGAAGGGATTGTGACATGGCCATCCCTCCTGAGTGGGGGGTGATTTCTCACTTTCTGTCTCTCTATCCAGCAAGTACACATATCATATAGCAAAAATCTCTCTCTCTCTAAAAAAAGTTTATGCCTATTCTACAGATGAGGATATTGAGATATAGACAGAAAAGTCAAGTGGTAGATCCTAGATTTTAGAAACTGAGCTGGAAATGTAATTCAAGTTTTAAGACACCTAGCTAAGATTTAGTAATTTTAAAGACCATTAAACATACAGAGATGTGTCAGGTCCCTAAGACTTGGAGAACATCGACAGCAGACAATAGTGTCTACATTTTAACACCCTTTGTCCAGATACCTAGTTCCAACCACACACTGGAATGAGTATGAACAGAGAAGAATCATTAACACAAACTGTCTAAAAACTCTTATTAAAGATGGAGTATATTGACCTTGGCAGGGAATGGACTGGAATAGGTATGCTTGGACTTACGGTCTGAATAATTAAGTGGCCAAAAATACTGTGAAGTTCCCATGTTCTGAATTTTATCCCACTTGACAAGGTTCTGGTCGAGTTTAAATGCTAGTTATATCACTAGAAGCTCTGAATCTGGGGCAACCTTGTCAGTCTTTCTCAGCCTTACTTTCCTCATTTCTAAAATAGAGCTAATAATACCTCACAAGATTTTTGTGAGGATTAAATGAATTCACAGGGGCAAAGTATTTGAACAGTGTATTATTGGGTCATTGGAAGAGATATGACGCATTTTTGCACATAAAACCATAGGAAAAACATGCCATGACTTTTCCAATGACCTAATCATTTAATAGAGTTGTCTAACTTCTAGTATCTTTGATTCAGATCACAAAACGTGGTCAACTCTGGAGTGATTAGCTCAGTAGTTCCCAGCCCTGACTGTACCTTACACTCTCTTGGGACATCTTTAAAAAAAAAAAATCCCAATCCCCACCCAGGTTGCATTACAGACCAACTAAATCAGAATTTCTGAGGGTAGAAAACAAAGATTTGTGTTTTTAAAAGCTCCCCAGGTGATTCCAACACACATACCAGGCTCAATTGGAGTTTGGTCCACAGGGTGCCTGACTTTCTGGATTAAACCAGAATCTTTGGGTTTTACCTGTTCAAGGGACCGAGCTCTTCTGGGATATAGGAACATGGAGAAATCTCCCACACACCATTTCTGCCTATGCTTTGTGCCAATTCTCATTATCTGTAAGAGTGCAATTTAATAAAAAGGGTTTAAGGCAGGACTTGACAGGACCCCATATTGCTGGAAGAGTTATGTTCCTAAGTTCCTGAGCACATCTTGCTAATAAAAACATCATACTGTTTTCTGCATGAGTCTTTAGGTTGTTAGCTAGAGTAAGTGATATTTGCCTGTTGGGCTATCCATAGTGTTGGCAAACTTTTTTTTTTTTTTTCATTTTCATTTTTTCGGAGACAGGGAAAGACAAGCACCGTCAACATGGTGTCATGTCATGATCCTTCCCTCAGCTCTCCCAACCAGCCGGGATCATAGGTATGCATATGCGTGTAGCATGTACAGGTTGACCTGGGAATTGAAACTCAGTCTTCCACCTGGTTTCCAACATTACTGAGTATTGCACCATCCCTGTGCCTCTGCAGCGGGGCTGGGAAACTCTTCTTTCAACACTGTTTTCTTTCACTAGCTGACCTTCTCCATGGGTTATAGGTTTCCTTTCACAGCAAAACTCCTGAAGAAACTTGGGAAAGAAACGTGGTATTGTGTCACCTGAGTAAACCAGCATATGTCACAATCAAATACCACCATCCAAAGTTGAAACACAGTGAGTCCCTGCTGACATGTATGTTACATTCAAAGCACTTCTCTTTTCTACCTGGCTTGGCTATTCAGTCATCAGTGTAGGTCTCCAAGATGTCCTAATGTTGATCTCGTTTGTCTTAAAAGCCTCTCTTTTTCTCTTTGAAAACATGGTTCTAGAAACCAGCCAAAAACCTTCGTTAACAAAGAATGCATAGTTGATAAAGCAGACCAGGGAGCCTATCCCAAGGTTTCTTGCTCTAAAGACACATCTCTAAGTGAAAGCAATGCAATTCCAAATTGTAGCACTTGGGCATTAACCTGATTTTGAGACCTGTTCTGAGATAGCAGAATGATAGGTCTGATGCCTTGAAATGACACAATATCTGCCCATCTACTTTTACTACCCACTAGCTAAAAGCCAGGGCTGACATTTTCAGAACATCCATAGAATGTCCTGGTTATTAGCTATCCACACGTGCTTGTCTTCTACAGCCTAAGAATCTCGGAGTAAACTGGAATGAAAATGGCTGAAGTCTGTTTGGGGAGGGGACGTGCATCCTGGGAAACTCACGTATTCGGGCCAACAGAAAGAGATAGAAGTATGTGACCTCTAAAATTTGCAGATTGGGAGAGATGGACATCTCTTTCCAAGTAGCACTGAAAGTTAATCAGAGGAGCAGGCAGATGGTATAGCTGTTACACCACTGGACTCCCAATGGCTGACTGGGGTTCTAGTCGTGGACCTGGTGGCTTTAAAAATAACGCTGCTTGTGTGTCTGTGAGTGCACCCTAGGGCAGAACAGAAACCTCTAAAAACTAAAATAACATAAGAAAGTTAAACAGATAAAAAACATGTAAAATCATTCCATATATAGATAATAAAACTGTATTTAAAGAAACAACAAGAATGGAATGAATATCACAGACGTTAGTATAAAGTTACCTCTTCAGGAAGGGAGGTGATATAATGAAGGAGGAGCAGTAGAACAGTGTTATTTCTTAATCAACAGGTGGTTACATGCATGCTTATTTTATTATTATTCTCTGTACAGTACATGTTCTATGTATTTTTCTCTATGTATGCTATATTTTATCATTTGAAAAAAGATACTGGGGTTAAACTAGACTATAAAATTATTTAAAAGAATTATTTATGTTTAATTTTATTTATTCATTTATTTATTTAAATTTGACCAGAGAGAGACACACAGAGAGAGAAAGGGAAAGTGAGAGAGCAAGCCACCAGGTCTGGGGCTCGAACTATGGTCAGCTATGTTGGAGTGTCCAGGTCCTTAACCACCACGCCACCTGCTGGCCCCAACTATGATATATTATTAAAGGCTATTTTTCTTCCATTTATTTAGTATCTTTTACTTTGACAATGCTCTTGATTTATACTGGGTCGTTGGAAAAGTCATGACGTATTGTCCTGTTTTTCTATGCAAAAATATGTCATGACTTTTCCTAGGACCCAACAGATGTATATATCATTGTTAAATGACAGTTTCATTAACATTGAACTTTTTCAAGCAGAAAAGTTTTTGTAATCCATCTTTACAATTTAAGGGAAATTCTTTTCAGAGGTGAGGACAGACCAGAGCAAACAATGACTCTACACATTAAAAATCCTTTCTTTATTATCACCACCATTCCTAAAAAAGAGAAATCCTGAGAGATAAACAAAGTGGCAGATTTGCTGACACAAAAGAAATCCTTAGAAGAGAGGTTGATGGTCAGAAAAGTGTCATTTAACTAGTCTGCCTGCCCAGTTCTGCATGTGCGTTTCTTGGGAAGTTTCCATTATTTGAGTTTTTTCTTTTCTTTACAGAATTTCTCTTTCCTCCTCCCACCAAAGTGCTGCTGGTTTTCACCCCAATTATGCCTGCTAAAGCCATCTGTGAAGGTGGCTGGAAGATTTTTGGCAGAAAGGGGGTGCGTGGATCCAGAAATGCTGGAGTAGGCTCTGGAATCTTGGCTCTTTGTCCCAATTCTCTTCTTAGGGAATCACTGAAAGAAGTGCCTCTCCCCAGACTGGTTACATTTGTAAATCGATTTTTTTTCCATTGCATGTGGTAATCGTGAGGACTTACTAATATTGAAAAAGATAGCAACAATAAAGACTCAAATAGCCTTAGAATTAGCCTTAACACATTTCTGTTGTAATGTGAATACAAAAGTGACGAGTAGAATTTTAATTATATGATTCCATGTTACCTTACCAAATAATTTTAGAATGAACACAGGAAAAGTAATGTTCTTTTTGCTTTATATAAATCAACAATAAAGACTCAAATAGCCTTAGAATTAGCCTTAACACATTTCTGTTGTAATGTGAATACAAAAGTGACGAGTAGAATTTTAATTATATGATTCCATGTTACCTTACCAAATAATTTTAGAATGAACACAGGAAAAGTAATGTTCTTTTTGCTTTATATAAATCACTGGGATAAAAATAACTCTTTAAAAAAGTCTTTAATCCATGCATGAATTTAATTGCTGTTTCACAGTGGCTTACTTTTGTTCCTAATTTTCTTATCCAGTTCTGTATTTTTTCTTAATTTTCTAAACTTAACAACTCACACATGCAATTTCTGGTTTAACACTCCAGGAAGTTTAATTGTATTTATTCTTGTCTATTGGTTTTAGCAAGTTTATCCATCTTACCATCCTTTGTAAAGTAACAATATAGAAATATTATGAATGTTAATGTTAGGTATTTAAACTGAAAATTAAACTGGAATTTGTGTGTGTGTGTGTGGGGGGGGGGTGGTGGTGAATTGAGTAGCACAGGCTCACAAGGCTTTCTTTGTTGTGGTAGTATTTATTTACTCAGATCCGCACACATTTTCTACTATTGGAGACAGCGGTGGGTATGGGGAGGATGTTATTTAAGTCAGAGTACGAAGTACTCAAAAGGATTCCTAAATTGAGTAGTTGCTTAACTGATGCAGTGAAAGTAATTATTTAGAGTTGTCGATGTTTTTTAAATAGGCCGGGTGTACAAAGCTCAGTTGGATAACGCAGAGTAAGCAGAAAATACACACTTCCGGGCAAAAGAGCAGAGCGCACCCCGGCGCAGCTCTTCGCTCGGCTTACCATGGGGTGGCGCTCTAAGGCCCTGATTTGTCCGCCCTCGCCCTCTCCGCTATTGTAGGCTGCAGAGAACGAACCTTCCCAAAGCTCTCGCTCTTGTGGCTCTCGTTGTACATGTGAAATATTTACATTAAAAGCCCACTGACCGTCAGCACTGATGAAAATAACAAAATAATTAGAAATCGGTTGGACATTTGTATACTTAGCTATTTCAAGTATGTTTATACAGGTGATAAAAATGAAAGTTCTGGATAAAAAGAAGTAACACTATCATATGTATAATTTCAAAGAGTTGAATTTTTCCTGAAACTATTTTAGATTCACACATACTCATACACATACACACACATCGTCTTCTCAGATATAAACACCTAGGGATCCACTTTTAATTTTTTAATTATGCTATACAATAGTTTTAAAATCCATGAATTCAAAGCGATTTAAAGTTATTGAAGTCAGAATGCCTACTTGTTTTTTCATGATAAAAGAAGAAAGGTGACTACATTTTAAATAAAAGATTTCAAGCTAGCCTCTGTTTTCAGTTTAGCACTTTGTATTATGCCCCATGCAAAGCATTAAAGAAATATGCAATGTCTTGTAATAAGCTACAAATTAAACTTTACTCCTCAAATAATTTCAATCATTTCTATTGTTTAACTGGGCAGAAATACTGTTCTGCATAAAAGAAAAAAAGACTGCACTTGATTTTCAAAGGAAATAAGCGTAGAGGGTAGGGTTCACAGCTACAAAAATACTTAGGATTCATTTTAAAATGAAGCCTTAAAGACAGCAGTCTGGTCAACTATCAGCATCTTCCATTGCCAAGAAGTTATCCTCGCTTATGTACAATTAGGTTTGTATCATACTTACCACTTTTCATTTTGCTTTACTTAATATATTATGGGATTTCTCAAATTAGTAAATGCTCTTAGGAAACCTGAGAATTGATGGCTGTATCATAATTGTTTGAACAATTTGCTCATTATCGTTGTGCAACCCATTTTATATTCTTCTAGAAAGTTGTTTACTAATTATTATAAATAAAATTGTCATGGAAATCTATGTACATTAAAAAAGCTATCTTTAAATTTTTAAATAAAGTTTTTTTAGTATAAAATAATATAGCTGATTTTTACTTTAAAATGTATAAAAGAAATAATTCTTTATGTAGAAGAGAATTAATATAAGCTTAGATGAAGTAAAATAGATTGGATATGGACAAGCCTTTTTTTTTGGGGGGGGGGGAGGAGTCCTGGACTTTAAGCTTCCTAATAAGAATAAAGCAATACTTTATTGAATTACTTACTTGAATTAATTTTGAATTGCTAATTTCTAGAAATATAAAAGCTACCTCAAGAACTATTTTTAATATCTCAATTAATGTCAAGTTTATATATTCAACAGATGCGAAGTAGTAAATCTAATTTAAATCTAATTTAATATTTAGATGATTATTTTATATTGTTTTCTACAGAAATATTTGGATCTAAAAAGAAAACCTAGTTCTATACTGGGAAAAACGTTGATATGCCTAACTCTAAGAAAGTGCTTTTCTTTGATAGAGACTCATATATTCAATTTTGTGCATTCCCAATGTGAAGGCTACTAAATGCAGAAGACATTTGTCTTTAATCTCAAAATAATGAGAAAACCTGAAGATACAAAGAACTATGCTTGAACACATGGTGGCTGCTTTGAAATTCTTTTTCTATATTGGAGCATGAACTATTTCATAGATATCCAACCAGTCTCTTTCTTTGACTCTCTATTTATACACGTTATAATTTTCCAGTGAAGAAAAACTTTTCCCTTTCGAAAAATTTCTCATTGAGAAGATAAAAGAGAATCTCATAATATAAAACTGGATTTTCATACTTAGGCTATTAAAACTAAAAAGTAACACTGTAAAGCAGATTTTCAAAATTCTGCAACTATTTTCGTTGAACGGAACGCATCTTTAATTTTTTTCTCATTGTTGCTTAAATAACTTTTAAATGTATTCTGATAACAACTTGGAAAATCAAAATATACTCACACATAAAAAACAAAAACAAAAACAAAGGCATTCTTTCCTTAGTACAATTGTGTGCATTCTAAGTTAAAAGAGAACAGAGTCCTTCACTGGAGAACAATGAAGGCAAGAAAAGTTACATACCCTAAGGCTTTCCTTTCACTATCACTACCAAAGGCAGATGTGCAAAGAAGAATTATTTGAGCTTCGAGAGGGCAGTGACCACCAAGAATAATTTGTTTGTCTACAGTACCCGGGCCAGAACTTGGTGCAGGTGGGTGCTTCACAGACCAAACGTGCCTGGGGAAGAGCACCATGGAAGTCAGAGTCTCTGCTTTCCATCTGTGGGTGTCTGTCATTTGGGGACAATGACCAGCACTATATTTGCTTAACCCAATATGGACAGAGAACGTGTTTGGATTGTATTGTGTGACATCTCCTTCTCTATCAAACAGGCCCAAGAGTGGAAAGGGGTGGAGTCTGGCTTTTTAAGGATGGGTCTAATGCGTTCAGCTGTTATGACACTTTGCTGATTGTAATCACTCGTTTTATGGTTTCTTTTCCAGCTGCTCCCAAAATTCATTGCAATGTCTTCTAGGTTTATTTTTAATATCCTGTACTTCAAAGATCTAAGAAAGAAGAGTTGACATAGAAATCCTTGTCCTGATTCCCTTCTCATTTTTTTTTTTTTTTTTTTTCTCATGGGGAAGAAGGGATTTAAGATTTGGATACATTACTTAAAATCCTTTCTGAAGAAATATGTCCTTTTCTGTAAGAAAGGAGCCAGTTTGGAGCACATTCACAGGCTTATTAAACTGATAGAGGAATCGGGAAATGATCCAATGGAAATATACAAAAAATTTCAATTCAAAAAATTAATTCTTTGGAGTATTGGTGATCAAAATGTTTCATTTTTGAGAGTGGTGGCAAAACAATGTGGCTCTATTGGCTTCTTAGGATTTCTAGATTCTCTAAATAAAGCATTTTCTCCAAACCCTGTTGCTCTAAAACTTACTTAGTAAGGTTTAGGAGTGCCTAACTCTGTAAACTACAGAACTCCTTCATACTTAGAAAAACTAGAAGGCAGGAGGATCCCCACATACGCTCTCTCTGAAACCATCTTGACTTACAGTTTAAAATGAGCTTCCTTCAGGACAAGTATACAGTATCAGCTTTCTTTGTTTTATCCTTTCAATTTAATCCCCTGAAAAGTTGGAGTTGAGAACTGATTTGGCTAAAATTTTAAGTTGCCACTTGCATATTTTCCACTACACAGCAGAGTTTCCTTTCAGTCATTTTTAAATCTTTTAAAAGCCAGAAGGGGTGGGTGGGGACTGCCTGTAAATCACAAGGACCCAGGTTTTTGAGTTCAGGGATGGGTAGTTTTACTGTCTGCTGTCACCACAGCTGTCAGCAGGAAGCCTTAAACATCCTAATTATTACAAGAGATCGAACTGTTCCTTAACTAATTGTTTAGATCGGCTAATCTACATCCATCATCTGCAAAGGGCAGACAAGTCCAAGCATCCTGTAATTTAGATAAAACTCCTATCCTGAGTCCAAACACAATTGTTTGGATGACCAAGGGTCAGGGGACCAAAATGCCTACCTAAGGGAGAAAGAAGAGTATAGATTATAGCTGAGAACCGAGTGAGCCTTCCAGTTTACAAGCACGGGCCCTCTGCATGCATTCCACTCACATCAGTAGAAGATTCTGTCCCGTTGATCACCGTATGCCAAAATCCCAAACAGAACTGACAGCCAAGATCACGACCGGAGTCCGCTCTGCGCTGCGCTCCATGGGCCCTGGGCTTACTCGATGACACTGAGTGCTGGGTACTTTCAAGTTACGTACAAGCCTTTCTTGAGTTAAACTTCTACAGCGTGTCAACAGCCGTGGTGCCGTGCAGATTATATGGACAATACGCACATTCATACTAGAATACGACCTTCTCTCCCAGAACGTCTGCCTTGGTCAGTTTTCCAAAGCAATTACTTAATTTTTAGACGGCAGAATAGTTTTTCTAGCATTATCTGCTTACTTGTCCATTCAATAAAAATTTATTTTCAATCTGTATGAACCACACAAGAAGGTTTTCATGCCTGAAGAGTGCAATCTTCTTAGAAATAAGCCATCTCCTTTCATTTATATAGTTCTTATCCCAAAGTCCTTTCAAAATAATACATCAGCTTAAAACAAAACAAAATAAAATATAAGCGACAGGTCTTTTACTGAGCAGAAGTGAATAGAGGGAGAAAGACTAACCTATGATAAATGATAAACAAATATATTAGCCTTTCCAAAAGTGAAATGCAACTAATCTTCAAGATGGTTTTAAAAAATGGGTACAGGGATTTTTATTTTTTAACACACTCTGTCTTTCTCGTTCAGATTTAGAAAGCTCCTATGAATTTTGCAGTAAAGAACTCTGTGAATTTTGTTTCAGTTGATCTTTCCTTCACTTACTTGGATTTAAAAAAAATAATAGTATACCTATTAATACCTATTAGAACCAGGGTGCTGTGGAACAGACTCTGGAAAAACAGCAAAATAAGAACAATTGTGAAATAATAACTATCATTTATTTACCAGGCATTATTTTAAGCATTTTACATATTAATTCATTTCATCATCACAATAATTCTGTGCTGTAGGTATTAGTATTCTCATTTTGTTGGAAAACAGATTCATGGAGATGTTAACTTATGCAAGATGACAGATTGTGCTGGTGAATTAGTATAAAATAGTTGTCAAATTTGGGACACTGTATCAAAGAGACAAGCTTTGAAATAAGAATGAAAGGCAATCAGGAATAGGGAGGACCTGTTGTTTTACAGAGGTAGATGGACGAGGAGCACAGACGGGATGCTTGGGATTTCTGGAAAACAGGATAGGAGAGAACAGAGGCTCATGCAGGGCAGGGAGAAAGGAGGGGACTGGCCGACAGCAATGCTAAGGCTCCTGTAGGCGATGAAGGACTGTGGTCCAGCTTCCGGCACTCAACAACTTGATTTTGTCACTTTCACCTATTACCGTGACTAAAAGAACTTAGCAAATCTGTAGACTCCCGTCTCCCTCATCCCGAACTCCCATCATTAAAAAAAAATTTTTTTTTTCATTACCAAAGTAGTATATATTTATTGTAGAAAATATAAGAAAAAATGCACAGGAACAAAAGAAGAGAAAATTAAAATATTTCTAATCCTACCTCCCGAATTTGTTGATTTACTGTTGATAGCAGATTCTTTCCCCCATTTTAAACTATTTATTATAATATTGTGCAAACTGACTCGTTAAAGTGTGTGTATACTGTATACTTAAGTACACAAACTAACACATAAAGTATTTTTTATTCCTATTGGCAAATGCTCTCCACAGTGTGCACGATTTTATCTTTATAGATGCATAGAATCAGAAAGCCATTTCTTCACATACCACACAGGTACAGATATTCCTGTCCTCGCCAAAGTTTGATTTTCATGGTCAGGATCAAAGTTGTGCCTCAGGACTAAGGCAGGCCACCCCTGCTTACCACCAATAGGTGGCGATAACTGCCACTCAGATGGTGTCACCTGTATTTATCAATGAATGAACTTAAGGGGGTCTTTCAGAAGTGAAACCTTTAAACATTGTTATGAATTTAATAAGTAAAAAATTGTATTTCTGGTTTAGATTGATTATTTCCTTGGTTACTAGAAAACAGAACAGTTTTCCATATGTTCATCCATACTGTTTCTGTAAATGTGTCCTAGCACTTCTTTTACTCATTCTTTTTCTACTGCAGTGTTCATGTTTTCCCCCCATAATATTGCTAACTTTTTTTTAATTTAAGGATATTAGTATCCACTATGTGGCGAATCTTATTCCAAGTTTTCAACTCATAGTTTTAAAAAATTTGATGAAGAGTTATACAGAAGTCTTAAATACCTAATAGTCATTTCTATTTCATTCCTTATGATCTGTTTATTTTCATGCTTTAAAAGGGTTTCTTAACTTGAAGAAAAATATTTCTTTACTTTTTTTTAGTACTAATTTTATTATTTTAGCACAAGGTGCCAGGGAGAAATCAATATTAATTTTTTTTTTTTCCCAGAGAGTTAACCAGTTGTTTCTGTACTGTTTTTTAGTAATCACACCTTTCTGTAATGATTAGAAATACAACCTTAGCCTATAATGAAATCTTATATCTACTGAGGTCTGTTTCAGACCTTTAATTTGAGTCCACTGCCACATTATTGTGAGCACCCCGCCCCCCGTTTCTGTGGTACACCTTAATATGTGGTAGTACTGGTCCACCTCAACAATTTTTTCCCTTTAAAAAAATCTTTTAAAATACTTTATTGGATTTGATTTTTAAATTACTACATTAATACATGCTTCTTATAACAAATTAAGCAGTAGAGCATGGTGTGTACATAAAGTTAATAATTACCCCCTCCCTTTTAGTCCCACTTGCCTGTGAAAAAAAGGCTTATAATTTCATGAATAAATTCCTACACCTTTGGGCATGTTCTTATAACCAAATAATAATAAGTGATAGTAATGAGAATGGTTATCAAGTGCAAGGCATTGTTTTAAGCACTCTAGCTAAATTATTTTACTATTTTCATAACAAACTTATGAGGTAGATATTATTCATTGATATGCAGATGAGTTGACTGAGTCACTGGTAGTCTAAATAATTTACCTCAGTCACACGGTAAGTGCTGGGACTTGGAATCAAATCCAAACAGGCTGGCTCCAGAGCCTGCGTTCTGCCTCATTCTTTAGTGTCTCCCCTCCTCCTTCCTGTTCTTCCATTTTCTCTGCTAAAAACATTGGCTTATACTATACATATTTGTTTGGAACCTGCCTCCTCTAAATTTTATTCTGCTCTTTGCAGTTTACTACACACAAACACATGGTATTTGACATATTACCATATCAGAAAGCTGCATAATGTTTTACAGTATAGTATAACCTAATTTATTAGCTCATTCTCCTTTTGATGGACATCCAGGTTGTTCTTATTTCATGGTCACTACCCAAAATTATGTCTATTAGCATTTATCCTTATAAAACTTAAAAAAAAATTACCTATTTATTTCTTCCACAAGTGAAAGATACTGAGAGAGAGAAAAAGAGACCACTCCTAATGTTCTCTGTGCCTCCATCCACCCGCAGCTTCATGCAGCCCCTGATCATGGACACATGTATGCATGGGTATTCAGGGAGATCTCTGGACTTGAACCCAGAATGTTTGTACGTAGGTCGGCCTCACAGAGCATTGTGTTTTACTGCTGCATCAGTGTAGCCCCAGCTATGGGCACTTCTGTACACAAATTCTTTCACATTAGTGATTTTATTTCTAGCAAATAGTTTCTCAGAAGTGATATCTGCTGTGTCTAAAAGTACATGAGATTTTATTTTAAGATACTACTCGATTATTTTTCTCAATGAGTATACTAATAAAAGTTTCACGTGTGACTTTTCCAAAAACTCCCATTTTGCTCTTTCTTCATTGCTAAGGTCTCATACATACCCAGTTCTGTTCCAGCACTGGGATATAGTGGTGGCCACAGCAGACATGGCTCCTGGGATGGAGAGGTGACAGCTGTAGCTCCTGTTAGACTCCACTCACCTTTCTCCATTCCCCTAAGACACCACCATGGAACACGACAGAGAGCACATCATGGGAAACAACTTAGGAGTTGAATACAAGACTTCTGTCTACTGTCTGCTGCTGTCTACACAACTTTCCCTCCATGTCGACTGCCTCTGTCCTAAGAATCTTCTGTCGCATCGCCAGGACCTCTGATCTCATGAATCTCCAGGAGGACTTTCCATTTACCTTTCTTTCTGTTTCCCATCTTTCCTTTCAGATTAACTCCCCATCTCAGCCCCTGGCAGGAAACTCCCTTTCAATCACAAAAAACATCAACAAGAATGGAATATAGTTTCTTTCCTTCCTTCCTTCCTTCCTTCCTTCCTTCCTTCCTTCCTTCCTCTCTTCCTCTCTCCATTTTTTCTCCTTCTTTGCTTAAAAACAATGAAGGAGCACTCTTTCCCAATGTCATTTGGAATACCTTCTAAAGATATAGTTCAAATAGAAATTTTTGAAGTTTTTTTTATTATTATTCTATCAGTTTGTGTTGCCCAATATTGTACTATAAACTGGTACAGACTAGGATTAGAAATGGGGGGATTTCTGATGCCAGGTCTGCTTCTGTCTTCATGATCTCAGAATATCATATTTATTTTAATTTAGTTAATGGTCTTATAAACGAATGGAAGCTAACCTAAACCATTCATTTAGCATCTCAGAAGTAAGTAGGTTTCATCTCTCCTTTAAAAGAAGATGTGGAAAAGACCATTTTGCTTTACTTCATTTAATGGAAGTTGAGGATGAGGGTGGGGCCTTCCTCTATAAAAAAAAAAAGGTGGTGTATCTAAACAGATTGCACACATCCTTTAAGACCCACATCAGAGATTATTATTTCTTTTTTTTTTCCTAAGAGATATTTTTGCTATAGTGTGTGTACACTCACTAGAGAGATAGAGAGAGACAGAAAGCAAGAAATCACTCCCAGAAGGGGGATGGCCATGCCACATTCCTCCATTCTCCTCTCAGGATCTTGGCCACATTTGCACACACACCCAGTATGAGTTTAAGTTACCGGGTACAGGACTCGAACTATGGTCGACTACATGGTAGTCCAGTGAAGTAACCATTGTGTCATTTGCTGGTCCCAGAGATCATTATTTCTATCATTCAGTTGAGACTTAGTGAAGCTTTTATTAGTGAAGAGGTTACTCTAGGCACTGCTGGTTTGGGGACTTTTTCTTAAAGGAAATTGGACTAAGGCATGCAACACCAAGAAGTAAGCAGGCTTTAATCTCAACACTTTAAACAATTATTAACACTTTAAATATTTCTTTTTGCATCCTCTTCTCTTTATCCTCAGAGAGGCAACGTTTACAGCTTAAGACCATGAGTTCTCAAGGTAGACTATTAGGTTCAAATCCCTGTTTGTTTTCTTGGAAAAGGCATTTCACCCAAAGCTAATTACAGGGGGTGCTACTTACATAGAACACAGCAAGGAATGATGTATGCAGAGTATTTTAGACCATTTCAACCCAGCAAGTAGCAAACAAACAAATACTATTGTCTGATCATCTTCCTAGCATTCCTATCAGTAGAACTTGTTAACATCATCTCAAAAATGAATATATTGTGGTCCTAGGAAGATAAGTAACTTGTTCAAAGTTAAATAAGAAGTCAAAAGCAAGCTGTTAACTTCCCAATTTCCAGACTCCTAGATGGGGGTATTTATTTCTACCTATACTAGTGTGAGTACTCGGCCTGCAAGGATAAATGGTCCTTTTTATTTTGTTGTTATTTATATGTTTGCTTTTTGCTTTCCAAGAAATGGTTTTTGAATACTAAGCATAGAGCAGGTGTTTACAATGACTCATACTGAAACAAAACCAACTACCACTAGTGAAAATATCAACTTGGAATCTTGCGGCTGATCACTACCATGCCCAACACCAAACTCTCCTAGTCACCAGTCTCTTCACTCTCTTTCACAAGCCTGTTGAGTACTGTGCATCATTATTAGATTAGAAACCCCTTCACCCCTTAAGGACAGGGACTGTGTCTTACTCAAGCTTGAATTCCATCCAGGGGCTTGTGTTTTATATATATATATATATATATATATATATATATATATATATATAAAATAGATGCTCAATAAATGTTTAGTAAATAAAATAAAACAGAAACTTACTACCTAAGAAAGAATTCACAATGCTAATTTGTAAAGATCAACTATAGTTGGTTCTATAAAGTGAGCATTTTAAAAAGCTAGGACAGCAGATAAGATGGGTCATGCATTCTAATCACCTTTACAGGTCCTGAAATTTTCTTTTTTTTTTTCTTTTTTTGGAGAGGTTTTTGCTATAGGACACATGTGCTCACCAGAAAGACAGAGAGAGACAGAGAGACAGAAAGTGAGAAATCACCCCCCAAGGGGATGGCCATGCTGCAATCCCTTCTCCTCCATTCTCCTCTCGGGATCTTGGGCATGCATGCACACATGTACAGCGTAAGTTTAAACTGCTGGGTGCGGGACTCGAACCACAGTCCACTACATGGGAGTCCAGCGACACAGCCATTATGCTAACTACTGGTCCCGATCCTGAAATTTTCACTTGGGGTTCCAAAATAAACTAAACATGTTTCATTCTTTAAAAAAAAAAAAAAATTAAGAGAGGTTTTTATTATAGGGTGCATGTGCTCACTAGAAAGACAGAGAGAGAGAAAGCAAGAAATCAGCCCCCAGGGGGTATGGCCATGTCACAATCACTTCTCCTCCATTCTCTTGGAATCTTGGGCATGCATACACATGCACCTGGCATGAGTTTAAGCCACTGGGTCTGGGACTCGAACTGCGGTTGACTATGTGGGAGTCCAGCAAGGTAACCATTATATCATCTGCTGGTCCCAAAAAACTAAAGTGGTTTTAAAGCTTAATTTCTAGTTAGCATCTTGAAAACTGAACAATATTACATTATTTAAGCATTAGTTAAAGGAGGAAAGCCTGGTAATTTGGGAAAAGATGTTGTGTATTCTTTTTGAAAAATAAAAATCTCATAAATGTTATGATAAATTAGTCTTATTTTGAATTCATGCTGCTAATAAAGCCTGCCATGTTAAATTACCAAAGCAGGTCAAAACCAAATTCATGTCTCAATAATAACAAGGGTTAGAATGAATTCTTTTGCATTCTAGTAAACATCATAATAATTAAAATTTATCTAACCTAAGAACTGTAAATCTATGAATTTCACAACTTTTGTATTTACAGGGCTATCTATTAACACCTATATTTCTGTAAGGAACTACTTTTGCCTAACTAATTTGTCTACAATTATTTGGTCACAAAAGAATAAGAGAATAAGTAAAAGAAATCTTACCATTGAAGTAAAAAAAAATGCATAGCTTCCTTAATTAAGAATATGATTCATGCAGTGAAATGCCTAAATTTAGTGAGATAGTCCTGATTGCTGCCTTTTTGAGAGCATTTATGGCTGCAAAGGTTTTCACAACTGTTTTTCACATAAGTATGCTTTCTATGTAAGTAAGTAGACATACCCTCTGAAAAGTCATCAATGTTTGCAATTTCTTTTTAATGCTAAGTTCTACAAGCTGTTGGGAGTAAATAATAATGCCTATTTCTTGGCATAAAATGTCCATTTATACATTAAATATTCCATTTAGTCTCTACCATTAGCAGATTTTCTTATGAATAAATAGGTAGCTTCCATGCCTCTTCCACTTCAGCTGCATCCCAGCTGTGTTTATTAAACAAAGATTTCACATTGTCTGGCTTTTTGTTTTCTGTTCCATCATCTTTCCCATCTGGCTTTTCCTTTCACATCCTAGTGAACATATCTATATTTTTACTGACAGTTTTTTTTTTTTCTTATATCTTTCCCTGATGATAGCAGTTAACATTCCTTTAAAAGCTTACATTTCACCTCCATTCCCTTGTTCACATTTCAACTATGTGAAATTGGGTGATTTGAAACAATTTTAGCAGCTTCTCACTCAAATATAATCCCTTATGACTTGTGATGGTTTGGAATTCTTGGCAACCATTTTCTATGCCACAAAGAGTCCCTGTAAAGGAAGGATTGTTAAAGAATTACAAGCATAGAGGCGGTGCCTTAAAGAACAAAGAAGATACATTTTACTTCAAGAAGCATAAAATAGAATTTCACAGTCACTTGCCAAGATTTCCCTACTTCTCCAGGTGGAAATAGGATGGGGATGAAGAAAACATACCCCACTGTGTCTGAGGAGAAACGTAGCCCAGGAACTTTCCTGGGGTTGGGCATTATTTATTTTTCTTTAAGCTATACAGAGATACTCATTTCCCAATTCTCTGCTACTGTCAGTGATGTTTGTATTTCTATTTTCTTTTAAGCTTGCCCAATCAGGAGGATACATTGAATCCTTTCTTTTATATTACCCTGAAAATCAAGCTTAATTGTAGGTAAGGAAAGGACTTTGATTTCTTTGTGCAATCAAGATAGATTTAGGGTCAGTCATGGTGTGCTGGTTAAGGTGGCTGGACCCCACATGACCAACTCTACAGTTCAAGTTCTCAGAGTCCAAAAAGGAAATACAGAGAAGGAATTTCAGTGTGACCATGCCCCACGGGGTAGTAGGGAGGATCTCACTTTCCTTCTCTCCCTCTCTGTCTCTCTTGCAAATGTGCCATGTAGCAAACAAACAACAACAAACAAACAAAAAAAAAGATAGTTTGGCATGAAATATTCCATAAATTTAAAAATTATTGGTTAATCTCTCATTTTGTTCAAAATCAAGAATTTTTTAAAGTCATTGAGTAAAAAATAGCCATTTATTTATAAAAAATTATATAGACAAATCTATTCCAAAAGAAAAAAACTATCACTAATTCTGAATTTAAATATGTACTTTGCTTTTACTTTTTGCATTTGCAAATCACATAAAATTATAATGGTCCTTAGAATAGCTGAATGGTTAAGAGACTGAAGTCAGAAGGCATGGGTTCAAATCCTAGCTTTGCCACTTCTTAGCTGCTTGAGTTTGGACAAATTATGCAACCTTTCTGTCCCTCATTTTCCATTCTGAAAATGGGGCTGATAACAATACCTACATTATGGGGTTGGTTTAAGGATTAAATTGGTTAATTCAGGTTATAATCTTAAAGCAATCCCTGGCACAGAGTAATTTTCTGCCGTTATTAGCAGTTACAGCGTCTCTCATCCTGGTGCAGGGGTTATATATGTCCAGGGTTAATGGACATATATATTATCCAAAAGAAAACATTCTACTTTGATCTATTAAATATTTTTTAAATATTATGTATTTGGCACCATAAGACAGAGAAACACCTAACTGATGTAGAAAATAAATGATTAGATTTCTTTGAATAATAGCCAAAAAAAAAAAAAAAAGACACAAGAAAACCCAGAAACAGAACAAATTAAAAACATCTGTGTCTTGTTAACTGGGGGGCGGGGGGGGGGGGGATCAAATTATCCTAACGAGTAAAAGAAGCAAAATTAAGATTATGCTGATAATACTATCACTGGTTAGCTTAATGCTATAAACAAAAACAGCATGACACTATGAGAGGTGGGCTATTTTAAAGAAAGGCAAAAAGTCAAAAAGAACGGCACATGGCAGAGAAAGTGCTCCATAGATGAAGAGCCTCATTTGGACATACTTCTTTGGCTTGAGTTTAGAACTCTGATATTTCTGACATAGTTCAGAGTTTACTCACAGTCTCAGCACTGTGCTTATTGATAAAGGACTCTTCCTGTTTACCCTTGCCTGTCTTTCAGAGAAGAGCCATGCCCCATGGAATAGAAGCAGGGCTTGCAGGTGGATTTATTCATGAGAACCACTGTACGGTGAACAGAGGAGCAGACAGTCAGTGATGAAGAGGAAGGAAAACAGCTTCCTTGGTTATAGAGATCTCTAAACGAGAGAAGCACTATAGAGACCCGTCTTGGGTTTCCAATTACTCATCCTTTTGAACCATATCATTTATATTTTGGGGGCCTCAGTTTCCTTGTATATTTAACAAGCATTTCTAAACTCTCCGGCATTCCAGTTTCTGAGACTCCATCTAGCATTATCACATTAATGGTTGCCTGTAGTCGTCAGGAAAAAGTCTAGACCCAGCCACAATGGGACAGCAGTACTGCAACATTCTCCAGTGCTGGAAGCTGTATATAAGATTGGGGCTCGATTCCTGGGTCAACTTTCATAAGCCAGGAGCATTTGTCCACGATCCTGGCTGGCCGGAAAGGCTGGGAATGGGTGGGATGGCTATGTAAAGTCCAGTGGAGGGAGCTAGTCTCTCCCTCTCACGAAAACAGCAAGAAAGAAACTTATAAAAAAGAAAAGGTCTAATTACCTTTTGTTCATTTATTTTAAAAATAATTGTTAATGCTGGCTCCCCAAACTATTACCAGAACAACCTGTACACAAGAGAAAGCTTAGTTTATTGCTTACCACATAAGAATAGCACTACCTAAGTCTCACTAGCATTTCAGAGGGGGTAAGGGCAAAGTTGGGGTCATTATAGACATTTAAAAGCCGGATTTAAGATGAGTCTGTCAGTGTGGGAAGTGGGACTTGGTTAGGATTGCATAAAGGTCATAATAAAGATTTAATGGGGGAACCAGCAGTTAGCGTAATGGCTATGTCGCTGGACTCCCACGTAGTTGTCCTTGGTTCGCGTCCCGGACCTGGTGGCTTAACCTCACGCCGGGTGTGTGTGCGTGTGCCCAAGATCCCGAGAGGAGAATGGAGGAGAAGGGATTGCGGCGTGACCATCCCCCCTGGGGGGTGATTTCTCGCTTTCTGTCTCTATGTCTCCCTCTGTCTGTCTGGCGAGCGCACGCGCCCTATAGCGAAAACCTCTCAAAAAAAAAAAAAAAAAAAAAAAAAAAAAAAAAAAAAAAAAAGATTTAATGGATAGAGTGAGGCAAAGATTTTGAGCCAAGACATTCAAAGTGTCAATTTGCGAAATCATCTTCCATAAGTTTCTCGGTCAGCTGTCACCATAGGCACTTGATCCCTGCCTCTCTCTCCTGGCAGATGTAATTTGAATAACTCTTTGTGCACCAAAATTTTTTTATTTCAACCATTCTTTTCTCTTTATTCTACTATTGGGGAAAAATTATTCCTCTTCTTTACATGCTATCTATAGTCTTGATCATATTCTGTTCACATTCATAGAGCCGTTCATCCATTAATCATCTGCTCTTCCTTACAGATTGACCATTCCATCCCTCACAAATCCCTTTCCCTTGGCCCTCACACAATTATATGCTGTAAGTATGAAATATCTCTTAGGTACATGGACTTCAAACCTTGATCTCTTCTTTCTCTTCTGCTCGAGTTTCTACCCTTGTTTTCTTTCTTTTTTTTTTTTCTTTTTTGAGAGGTTTTCGCTATAGGGCGCGTGCGTTTGCCAGAAAGACAGAGAAAGAGAGATAGAAAGTGAGAAATCACAATCCCTTCTCCTCCATTCTCCTCCTGGGATCTTGGGCACGCACGCACACGCACCCGGCGTGAGTTTAAGCTGCTGGGTCCAGGACTTGAACCACGGTCACTATGTGGGAGTCCAGCGACACAGCCATTAACGCTAACTGCTGGTCCCTACCCCTTGTTTTCTTGACACCTCCTTGCAGCCTTGAAAAAACCGAAGCTCAGAAAGAAGCAGAACATTTAAGGGGCACAAAAATGGAAATTATCTGTTGACAATGATGTGTATGGTAGTATCTTTGACGGGACTAATATACAGTGTATTCATCTAGGATAGTTCATTTTGTATGCTCTAATAATGTACAGTAATTTAATGTAACATAATAATAATAAAAGATATCTTATTTTTTAAAAAAAAATCAAAGCTCTTGACCACCAAATGCTTCTGATAGTATTCTCTCACTCCTTCTCTTTCTCATCAAGATTTTAGAAAGTGTAGTTAACGCTCCTTGTCTCCACTTTCTTAATCCCTTTTACTTTTTTTTTTACTTTAATTTTTAAAATACATTCAATCACTATACATCACTATAGCTTGTAAAGTGAATTTACCTGACATGAATATACTTCACCCCAGGCCAGTTGAAGATACTATACACATAACCATTCATCAACAGATAATCATCCATTTCTGTGTCCCATAAATGTCTTGCCTATTTTCTCCTTAATGCCTTTTCTTTCACTCCCCCACTTCTCCCACCTTATTCCCAGACTGTCTTCAGTATCCATAATAATTTTCTATGCTTCTATATCCTCCAATCTTTCAGTTTCCATCATACAGTGTGGACACTCAGTATATATTTAGTGGAGCCATATAAATGTCTCTCTTTCATAGCCTGGTTTACTTCACTCACCAGTAAATCTTCCATATTCATTCACTTTCTATCAAATGCCAGAGTCTTTTTTTTTTAATGGCTGAATAGTATTCCATAGGATATATGTGCCACACTTTTCCAATCCATTCATCTGTTTGTGGACATTTGGGTTGGCACCATGTCTTAGCAATGGTGAATAATGCTGCAATACATATAGATGTGCAAGCGTTTTTCTGACTGAGCAATCTCCTATTCTTTGGGCAGATACCCAGGATGGAATTGCTGGATCATATGGTAGTTCTATTTGTAGGTGTAATTTACATGCCCATCAACAGTGTAGAAGAGTTCCCTTTTTACCACAGCTTTGACAGTATTTATTTTTTTTATTTTTTAAATCTTAGTCATTCTGACAAATCTTAGGCGGTATCTCATTGAGGTTTTAATCTGCATCTCCCTTATGATGAGGGATGATGAGCATTTTTTTACATGTTCTTTTGCTGTTCATATGTCTTCCTTAGAGAACTGTTCGTTAAGCTCATTTTCCCATCTTTTAATTGGATTGATCTTTATTTTTCCCCCTTTGGGGGAAGCTGCTTGAGTTCCCTGTGTATTCTGGTTATCAGTCCCTTGTCTGAGGCACAGTTTACAAAAATATTCTCCCATCCAAGAGTTGTCTATTCACACTAATTACTGTGTCTTTTACTATGCAGAAACGTCTTAATCTGATGAAATCCCACTTGTCTATTTTGGGGATTATTGCCTACACTTCAGGAGTCTTATTTAAAAAGTCTTTGCCTACGTTGATGTCTTCCAGAGTTTCCCCAGTGTTTTCCATTAGTAGTTTTATAGTTTGAGGTCTTCGGTTTAGATCTTTGATCCATTTTTAGTTGATTTTTGTTAATGATGAGAGACTGGAGTCCAGATCCCTCTTTCTGCAGGTGGATACCTAGTTTTTCCAGCCAATTGCTAAAGAGGTTTTCTTTTTCCCACCCTATTTACTTTTAATTTCTCTGTAATCTAGCTGCCTTGTTAAGATTACAAATGATTTCCTAAGTGCCAATTTCAAAGGAAATTTCAATTCCCATTTTTGCGGCACTTGATACTTTTAACCATCACCTCTTCATTGGAACACATATTCCATAACTTCCGACATCTCTTCTTGGTTCTGTTCTCATTTCCAAGACATCTCTCTTTCTCTCACTCAAAACATGACTTTCATTTTCACTTATCCATGGATAATTTCTTAAATTTAAAATTTCCATCATGGCTCTCTTAATTTCTGCTATGGTTTGAATGTGTCCTCCCACAATTTATGTAATAAAATTTTATTGTAATGGGATTAAGAGGCTGAAAACCTACTCTGGCTATGGGATTAAGAGCTAGGTCTTTAGAGAGGCGATTAGGATTAAGGTCATCAGTCTGGGGCCCTCAAGTCCGAATCCTGGTGGATTTACAGGCAGAGGAAATGAGACAGAGTCACTGGCAGAGACAAACGCTTTCTCTTCTTTACCCTGTGATGCCCTCTGCCATGTTCTTTTTTTTTTTTTTTTTTTTTTTTCAGAGTCTTTTTTTGCTATAGGGCACGTGCACTCACCAGAAAGACAGAGAGATAGAAAGTGAGAAACCACCACCCGGGGGGATGGCAACGCCACAATCCCTTCTCCTCCATTCTCCTCTGAGGATCTTGGGCATGCACGCACACGCGCCTGTCGTGAGTTTAAACCACCGGGACCAGGACTTGAACCGCGGTTGGCTACATAGGAGTTCAGTGACAGAGCTGGTACCCCCTCTGCCATGTTCTTCACCAACAAGAAGACCCTTACCAGATATGGTCCTTTGACCTTTAAAATTGTAAGCTAAATAAACATCTATTTGTTATAAATTATTCAGGTATCTGTGTTACTAGTAACACAATGGACTAAAACAGTTTCCAATATTGAAACCCTTGGATCAAACCTATTTCCAAATGAATGTCATACCTTTTAATATGAAATCTCCCCTTTTCTTTTGTCCTTGCCTCTATTAAAGGAAACACTATCCACTTTTTCCAGTGTTTTCTCAAGTTCCAAGATCTTAAATATAACTTCCAGTATTTGATACCAGATGACCAGGTCTCTTGAATAGAAATTCTGACTCAATCTTCGATGGTTGGGTAGTTGGGGAAGTACTTATAAAACTGAGAATCATTCTTGCCCTCTCCATCTTCGTTATTTCCACCTTATCCATTTAGTACTGGGATCTTCTCATTCTACCTACTACCTAGCTCTCAAACGATACGTCTTTTCTCGATCCCCACTGTTGCATCTTTAGTTCTGGCTTTCAACTGTTCAGTACTTTTGATTTATTCCTCTGTAAGGCCATCACCAACTCAGCTACTAGAGAGAACATCAGATAATGCTTACTCATGTTTCTCCTTCAGTAGATCTCTAGCCCTTCAATGATTGCTCTCTGATTATTCTCCAAACCTGAATCTTCTATTTTTATTTTACTGGACTTTTAAAAAGGTTTTCCCCCCCCATATTTTTTCTCACCTACACTTTCTCTGAAACACAATCTTTCACACTAAACAGTTTAAAAAAAAAAATTGAGGGGGACCAGCAGTTAGCGTAATGGCTATGTCGCTGGACTCCCACGTAGTTGACCGCAGTTCGCGTCCCAGACCCGGTGGCTTAAAACTCACGGCGGGTGCGTGTGCGTGCGTGCCCAAGATCCTGAGAGGAGAATGGAGGAGAAGGGATTGCGGCGTGGCCATCCCCCCTGGGGGGTGATTTCTCGCTTTCTGTCTCTCTGTCTTTCTCTGTCTGTCCGGCGAGCACACGCGCCCTATAGCAAAAACCTCTCCAAAAAAAAAAAAAAAAAAAAAAGAGGAAAAAAAATTTATTTTAAGAGTTTTTTTTTTCCTCCCTCTAGGGGGTGTACGCTCCTGGGAGAGACAAAGAGAGAGAAAGTGAGAAATTACCCATGGAGAGACAGCCATGTTGCAATCCTTTTTCCTCCATTCCCCTGTCAGAATTTGGGGCATGCAAACACATTTGGTGTGAATTTAAAGTCACCGGGTTGGGGGCTTGAACTGCGGTCACTTACGTGGGAATATAGTGACAAAACCATTATTCTATCTGCCGGTCCCCACACTAGCATTTTAAAAACTGGTTATCCCACTCTTCCAGGAGGGGGCTTTACAGGTGGTGGGAGCCTGGATTCAGAGAGTCCAGGGTGCTCAGCAGGTCAGGGCAGTCCCTGTCTGGCCATGTCCTGGAACCTGCGCACCAAGCTCATTTATGGCGGTTTTGTCTCCCTGGTTGGTGCCAGCTGCTATTCCATTTACTTCTGGCCCTTACTGTGGCTGGAGGAGTACCAGAGGTAACAAGACATTAATTGAGCTGGTATTGTTCAAGAAGATGTGCAGCCACCAGTGTTAAAAGTGGGCCTGATTCGTTTGGCAGGAAATAAGAAGGCTGTTACCACTCTAATTATGAAAGTAGACATCTTCCTGCCTTGGATTCTGCATTGAGTACGCTAATTCACCCCACTGTAGAATGACGGCTTGAGAAGAAAACCCTGTAATACCATAAATAAGAGTACTTGTAAGAAAAGACTGTGCACCAGGATAGTTCCCTTCTTAAGTATCAGGAGAACTCCGGAGCCAATTATACCATTAGGAAGGTTCTCATGACTCGGTTGACTTTCTCAAATGAAGCTATCTCACCCAGTTGTGTTCAGAGAAGACCTGCTTATTATTTAGCCACTACCACTTACACAACTGAGCTGTGATATGAATACAAGCAAGTAGGGGGCTTGATAAAGTCTGAGTCTATTTTGCCATCTTCCAAATAAAAGATTTCAGTGGAAAACCACTATGCTGTACTGCCTAATAAGGTTATTTGAAAATGTCCAAGTGGATAAAGCTCTGTTAGGACAAGATACTTTGAGCTGTCTAAGAATAAACGGTTCAGGGGGACCAGCAGGTGGCATGGTGGTTAAGGCACTGGACACTCCCACACAGTCAATCACAGTTCAAGTCTTGAACCTGGTGACTTGCTTTCTCACTTTCCCTCTCTTTATCTCTATGTCTCTCTATGGTCAAATTAAAATAGATGAATGAATAAGTAAAATTGAATAAATAATTCTTAAGAAAAAGAATAAACAGTTCAGTTTAACCATCTCTTCTTGAATATTGCTTCATATCAAAAAATAAACAAACATGAAGCAAGTCAAACTAAATAGATACGCATGCATTGGAAAAATAAATGGTGAATTATATGTATATCAAAATTATTTATTTTTACTTCACACACACACACACACACACACACACACAAACTAGATATCCTTTGAGACCCAACTAAAATAACTTAGAACATGATAAGTACAAGTACACAGTGATTTTTGGATGACTAATTCTCATGAATTTTTTCATTAGTTTCATCCTGGATGCAACTCTTCCTGTTCTTGCCAAGAGAGCAGTGTTTCACTGAAGATATATAGATAATTGTAGCCCATATTTTAGCCTCAGAAAGGGTTTAGTTCAATCCCCATTATTTCTATATAATGACTGTATGATTTGGGGAAACCTTTTTAAACTTTGTAGGCCTCAAGTTCTTACCTGTAAACATGTAGATGACAATAGTTAAAATTAAAAATATCAAAGTGTTGAGTCCAGTTCCTGCCACTCTGGGGCTCCAGAATCTTCACATGGGATGATTTATGGCTCATATCAGATTTTTTTTTTTTTGAGAATGAAAGAGGGTGTTATTGTTAATTTTTCTAGAAGATAGGTGCAAGCCAAGTCTGCCCCATGACAAAGGACACATGGTTACCATACATGTAAGAGGAAACTTGGGCTTGGGGTCACCATCTCATTAAAAGGGCAGTAGTGGCAAAAGAGTTTGCCTTTAAGTTGTGTTGGTAGCGTGATACCACTATTTTTATGGGTACTCTATTTGGGGGCTGGGAGGCTGTAAAGACTCCCTTTGCACTATCATTTCCTGTCATCTGGTAGATGCATATCATCCGTAGTTTTTACAATTATAAATTTCAGAACCTGTCTACTTTCTCTCCTGCTTCAGACCTTAGCCTTTCTACCCTCATAGTTTCTCTGGATTTGGCATTTCAATGCTGGCTCTTTTCAAGGAGTACCTATTGTACTTTGGAGGAAAGAAAGGGGGCTTTATCTTCTCTGTCCTCTCAGAGAAGGGGGTGAGATCTGCTAAAGCCATTCTTTTCTCATTTTATCAGCCTTCAGTAAGCAGAGGAGAGCCCATTCTACATGTCTAGCTGCTGTAGTGCCCTCTCACCTAGCAGTAACCCTTTTGAAGCTACTGAAAAGTTACTTAGGGACCTGCAGTTGGCATAATGGCTATGTCGCTGAACTCCCATGTAGTCAACCATGGTTTGAATCCCGGACCCGGCGGCTTAAACCCACGCTGGGCACGTGTGCGTGTGTGCCCAAGATCCCGAGAGGAGAATGGAGGAGAAGGGATTGCGACGTGGCCATCCCCCCGGGGGGTGATTTCTCGCTTTCTATCTCTCTGTCTCTCTGTTTTTCTGGCAAGTGCACGCGCCCTAAAGCAAAAACCTCTCAGAAAAAAGAAAAAAGAAAAAGAAAAAGAAATAAAAAGTTACTTAGACCCTTGCAAGTTTTCATGGCATTCACAAATTATGGAAATTCGTAGCATTTTCCTGACAGTTTCTAATACGAAGGAGCATTCATGTTCCATCATTCACAGGCCAGTTTTGTATATGTGTTGGTTCAGTGATTTACCAATTTGTAACAAAGTAAGTTACAAGTCCTCAGTCTAGTCACTCCGAACTTATTTTGAGAGGAACAAATCATACTGGAAAGTTGGGAAGATACTTTCTTTTCCCTACCCTAACTCTCCTACTCTCTATAGCTTTCTTCTCCACATGCTCTTACAAAACCCCATGATTCCCTGTAATCCAGCCCCCTCTTTATGATTTACTGTAATTATGCATTGATTATCTGTCTCCTTCACTATACTTTAAGCTTCTTGAGGGAAAAATGTATTTTTTGAATCTTTTTACCTCTAGAATGTAGCACAGTTCCTGGAATACACAGATAGTCAAGAGATGTTTAAGTAGCTGACTTAGTTATCACACACGAGTAACTCCAAAAACATTGTGCTCTTGGTTATACTTCAGAGCAGAACTCTGATGAGCTAAGAGGCTATCCTTTAATATAGAATATGTCATTAGCATGGTAAAAAGTGTAAGTTGACTTTGGCCTGCTTTGCTTATTTTTGTCCCTGCTCTGTCTCTGCATCTGAGCTTCAGATTGGACTTGAGAGAAAGAGAACACCTGCTAAATGGAGGCTCTAGGACAACATTCGGGCAGCCAGGTCCCTGGGCTTCTCACCTGCCTTGATGGGAAAGACAAGGATACAGTTGCCCTTTTCTAGTATGATCTGCAATTCTAGAGATTTGAAAGAAGCCATGACACTTCCTAAGAGGATAACCAAAACAGTTGGAGAGTGACTCAGGCTTAGGAAATATATAATATGTTGGCTTTAATTCGAAATGATCTTATTTTTAATTTAATTGTTTGCCATATATCAGTCACCAAGAATGACTAGTGCTGGGTGCAAAGCAGTTTAATAAATACTGGTAACTGATTAATGCAAGTTTTGTCTATTCTTTTCCTTACAGACGTGCACATATAGTCTGTTCACAAATACCACCTAGCACTTTGTATTCAGTTGCTCTTCATTTATTCACCCATGAAAAATGAACTAACCAAATGTATGCTATTTTCCAGCTGCTAAAGTAGGCATTAGAGAATTTCAGACTGATCAAGAGCAACAATGGAAGCAGCAATGAGGGTTGAGCTAACCAGCGAATTTGGAGGGAAAGCCATGGTGGTAGAGACAGACATAAAGGAAGGCTACTGAAAAAGAATCCAGTACTGAACTCTGGGGAAAAATGGGAATTGGGAGTTGGGTAGTAGGAAAAGAGGAGGGCATTTCAGGCAAGAGGACAGCATGAGAAAAATCAATAGTACAAGTATGACATTGCATTTAAAGGAAATAAGAAGCAGATGAGTATTTCTAGAGCATCTTGTTCCAGGTGAGGGTGGGAAGGGGTGAAGTCAAAGGAGCAGGAAGGATCTGACTTCATTCTCTTTGGAAAGCTATTGAAGAATTCTAGGTAGATTTGCAAAAATGGAGTACTGTATCTGAGAGAAGGGGGATGAGTCAGAGACAGACAAGATTTCTTAGATGAAGAAATGAGGGGGCAAAGTCATAGCTGATTCCTGAGTGGTCAGTCTCGGTGACAGGGTAACTGATGTGATAGTGAGACAACATAATGACCGAAAGCATTATCTCTGGAGCCAGCAGTTTGAAATCTCAGCTTTGCCACTGCTAACTGTGTGACCTTGGGCTGGTTACCTCTGTGCCTCAGTTTCTTCATCTGGAAAGTGAAGATAATAACATATACTATGTACTTCTTAAGAATGTTGTAAGGATCAAATGAGTAAATAGGTTAAAGTACCACGAATCCATTTCTGACCCATAGAAAGTACTATCAGATATGAAAGTGTTTACTATTCCTATTATAGGAAAGGTTTTTTTGTTTTGTTTTTAATGGAGAAGAGGTTGAGCTCAGATTTAGACATATAGATATCAAGAACCCAGATAAAGACACCCAGTAGGTTTTTGGTTGGATATGTTCATCCAGAGTTCCAGGGAAAAGGCTTGGCTGGAGATACAGATATTTTAAAAGTTCAACGTATAAGTATGATTAAAAACACGAGAGTAGATAGAATCCCTTAAGGAATATGGGTAGAGTGAGGAGAGTGGGTCAAGTATGGAACAAAGATTTCTTCTGAATTCCTGAGTGTATTTTGGGATGTGTTAGGAGTTGTAAGACACCATAACAATTAAGAATGCTCAAGATAATATATTTAACTGGACTAATATACAGTGTATTGATGGTGGGAAAATTCATTTTATAAACTGTAATAATATACAGAGATTCAATTTAAAAATAAATAAATAAATAAACCATGAGAAAAAAGAAAGTCCAGCTACTGTGGCGCGATGGCAACACAAGTCCCCTGCAAGGCTGGAAGCCATGTGGCTGACCAGAGGTTCAGATACCTGGGTTGTCCTGGGAGCATGTTGTGTGGGACTGGGAAAACTGAATTACAGCACGATGCAACTCTGTTGAGAATGTTTCTCTATTACTCGCACTCTCATATGCATGTATACAAGCTCTCTATCATGAAAAAAAATAAGAATAAAAAAAAGCCTGCTTCTAACCTCTTGCTATAAATGTTCTTTTTCTTTCTAGAAGAGTTGGGTACCTCACAGTGGGTTATTTCCAAATTTGAATCCTGTTACTAGAATGATTTCAGTAAGAGGAATTAGCAGAAAAGAGTGCAGTATTAAAATAAGTGATATAGCTAGAGCCCAAGAAGTGTTCCCAGTAGGCCAGCCAAGAAATTTAAAGTCAGCTCTAGAAAATAAAATGAAATGCAAGGACCTAGAAAGGATAAAAATGACACCTAGGAGTCACTCTAGGAGATACCTGCTGGCCGTATAGTGAGGTCAGAACAAAAAAGCAGGCAAGAGAGTCTGAAGTGAAACTGAAGACACAGGAAGATTGAGGTAGGCAGCACAGCTCTATGGTGGCTGTTTTTTCTAAACAAAGGTTGGGACATAGGTCTGACACAGGACAAAATGTCTAAAATCACAGCTGTGGTAGAAAACCTAGCATATATGACAAGCATTCCCATGACCCTCCTGCTTAGATTATTTGGTGCCTTAACTGCCATCAGGTATTTAAAAGAAGAAAGAAAGAAAGAAAGAAAGAAAGAAAGAAAGAAAGAAAGAAAGAAAGAAAGAGAGAGAGAGAGAGAGAGAGAGAGAGAAAGAGAAAAGAAAAAGCCACCACGAGTAAAATGTTAGTGGCAACTTGTGACAGGACGAGCAGAGAAAATGATGACAGGTAGGAGAAGGCAGCGTTTCAGTTCAGTTTGACAATAAACAAATAAGTTGACAGGGAAGTATGTCTGCTTTCCCCTCCTCAGAGCCCGTATTCCCAGTGGTGTCCTCCTATCTTCATGAATAATTTTGAGCAATGGAACTGGAGGAGAGAACACACCATTCTTTTCAGACACTGAGTCTTGCTCTGTAAGCTGTCTGCTTAGCGTCTCTAACCAGCACTAGGTGCATCAGTGAAATGTTAAACCTTCAATTCAAATACTATGCCTAAGAAGGAATGAAAATGGGTAACCCAAGCCCCAAATAATAGACATCTGATTCTAAGTAACACCAATGGCTCTGTGTGCATTTATATTTGTGTTTCTAAGTAGGTAAGTAATCCACATACTTCCTACAGCTGATGACCTGATGTAGCAGTTGGCATATAAACAAAGTCTCTCTATGGAACAGCTTAAAAATAAAAGGAACCCTTCTTCCTCCCTCGTGTTCTATTCTTGGTCAAAGAATCCCACTTCCTCACTCTGTTTCTTTTACACACACACACACACACACACACACACACACACACTCATAACTGCTGTCCGTTAATTGTTAAACTAATGTTCCTTTGAATGGAAAAGTGAGTGACTCAAGTAGTTTTTGTGAAGTAGTCTGCCATTGAGGCTGGTAAAGGTCAAGGCAGTATTGGCTCAGACCATCCAAGGCTTCATTAAGTTTTGTTAAGCTGAGGACATTTTATCTTGGATCTACCTTCCCCAAGGAAATGCCATGTTCTTTCTCACCAACATATCTGAAGAAACCAATAGTAACCTTTGATGGGTCTCCCTGGGCTCTTGAACAAGCATTTAATTGAGAGCTCCTTAATTGATAAGTGTTCAGATCTGAGCATGTCACCTGGGCCATTGAGGGCTCCATGCCTCAGTTGCACAACTCTTTGCAAATAAACAAAGCTTTGAGTTCCTGGGGAAAAATGCAGCATACACAGCACTTAGGAGCACTCAAAAGGCCTCTGTTCCCTCTCCATACTAATGTGGTTTCACAAGAAGACCAAGATTATTTTATTGCCCCAGGATGCCAGGAAATTTTCATTTCGCTTCCTCAGATCTCTGGGATAAAAGTGGGACAGTAAGGAAAATAATTCCCTTTGCTGTCTTAAATTTCTGTTCTCCAGGAAAATATGTTGTGTTTTCTAAGATCAGAAACTCTGTCGTTTATTTTTCACTTGGGTGAATGTATTATTTTACATCCCTGAATACCCATTTTTTTTCCAAAGGAATATCTCCCCCTCTGTGCTGTCCTATTTTGGATCATTTCCTAGGATTCCACTTTTGACTAAAATACAGGTAGTGTCTTTTATACAAAATAGGCTTATTGACTCCATGTTTCCTCAGCCTCATAGAAATGGAGGACCCAAGTATTTTGAAAGTAAAAACTATAATCATAACTAAAAGCTGAAATAGCACATTTTCAAGAATACCCTATAGCATTTCCTACCAGAGGTATTGGAGGTGTGAACTGTCAGAATAAGGTTAACTTACCCATTTGATGGCTTATGAAAAAATGCTTTCGGACTACTCCATGTCACATTGTACTCTCCTTCCTCTAGCACCTTTACTCTGCTTCATTTACCTTCAGAGTACTCAACACCTAAGACGGTATTTGTTTATTTATTTCTTTGTCTCTCTCCACTAGAATAGAGTCTCCCTAAAATGATGGATTGGGTTTTACCAACTTTCAGGTGCTCAAGAACTATATGAAGAATGAATAAATGACCCCAGAGTAGGAAGAAATAGCTATTTGTGTATTGAAAGAAAATTGAATTCTGACTTCCAAACTAAAACCAGTTTTTAAAACTCTATTTTCCCATTTCTTAATCTCTCATTTTGAATAATTCTAGCTCAGCTTTGTCATAAAATATTTCATCAATTTCATAAGCAATGAGAAATCAGGAAAAATCCTATAATCTCACTCTTATTACTGAAGTGAGAACAATTAGTCACTCTCTGTTTTTCTTTTTCTCCCTTTCATAGTGAGCTCTATGGTATTAAGACTGTATATACATAGACTTAGTTCTCTGTACTTTTTTTGGGGGAAAAGTTTTTGCTATAGGACATGTGCACTTGCCAGAAAGACAGAGAGACAGAAAGCGAGAAAACATCCCCCAGGGGGATGGCCACACCTCAATCCCTTCTCCTCCATTCTCCTCTTGGGATCCTGGGCACACACGCACATGTGCCTGGTGTGAGTTTAAACCACCTAGTCTGGGACTGGAACCATGGACAACTAGATGGAAGTTCAGTGACATAGCCATTACGCTAACTGCTGTTCCCAGTTCTCTGTACTTTTTATAATCTGATACCTGGTGCTTAACTTTGTTTTCCAGATTTTCCTATAGTTCTACAGGAGTATCTGGTTTGGGAACTTTATTAAATGATCTTCCAAAATACACTGGCATTTAGCAAAATCAGAATCCAAAGTTTTCTACTACTTACAAAATCCAAAATGTTATTAACATTTCCAAAATGAGAAAGAAAAATGTAACAGTGCTGCCACTTGGAATGTGTTTGACAAGCAAATGGGGTATGTAAATCATAATTTAATTAACAAATATGTTAAATATATGTATGTATTTTAAATAGAAAGGCATGGATGCATGCATATACACATACACATGCACACACACACACACACACACACACACACTTCCTCCTAAGTTATTGCCTCTCCTGTATGCCCAAATGAAAAGTTTACCTGCATACTGAATACACATATGCTATAAACCACATGTATAATAAATCTTATTAGAAAGGAAATTTCTTCTAAACTGATTTCTTCTCTGATTGCTGTCAGAGATTTTTAAAAGTATGCTTTTGACCATAAATTTAATAAATTACTTTTTGACTTTGAAAGTTTGCTCCCCAAATATTTGAATTGTATTGGTTCTCCATCATGTGCTAGGCAGCTCCATATATATTATCTAATTTGACGCTCACAAGTAACTTTAAAGATAGACACTAGTTAGCAAATAAGGGATTCTGAAATTCAGAGGTTACATTACACACCCCAAATCACACAGTGAGTGGGCATTAAGGTCTCTCTCAGTTACAATATTCCGTAGTAATATAACAGTCTTACTTTCAATCAATAAAAATAAAATATAATTTTAAAATTCAAGTGGCTCAGTAATAGAAATTATATTCTAAGATTTTATATTAGCCAAAAAGGAGGAATATGTAAAAATAGTAAGCTTTTTGCTTTTTCAGACCAAGTCTTACAAAGTACATCCTCCCACCTCAGTCTCTCAGCTGGAACTTCAAGTGCCTTTCACTGTGCTTGACTCTTTTTTTTACAGAGTCTGGCTCTGCTGACCAGGTCAGCTTGATGTCACCATCTTGATGTTACTTGTTCAGAGCATTGTGCTGGCCTTCAGGTTAGAATCGAACTTGGACCTCATATTTGGTCCTAGCTTGTAAATCATGGCATCCTAGCCATGGCTAACTCCCAAACAACAAGTTTTATTTTATTTACTTTTCTTTTTAGTTCTCTATAGGATACATGTGCTCATCAGAGAGAGAAAGAGATACTACCCCCCCCCCACCAGGGGAATGGCCATGCCACAACCCCTTCTTCTCCAATCTCCTCTTAGGATTTTGGGTATGCACACATTTGCTCATATGTGTTTTTCAAGATGCCAGGTCTGGGACTCAAACCACATGGTTGGTCATGTGGGATCCAGCTACCTTAATCTCCATGCCACCTGCTGGCCCATCCAAACAACAAGTTTTTAAGTGTTAATATAAAGTATAGTTAGAGCTAACTATCCTAATTTCATCATTACTCATTGCATATATATATCAAACCATCACATGGTACCCCATAAATATGCAACAATCATGTCAATTGAAAATAAAATTTTAAAAATAAAGTATAAGTATAAATTTAATTCTAAATTATATTTTTAAATTCAATTCATCTAAGGTAAGGAAATTTACAACTGTAAAATGCTTTCTTTCTTTCTTTTTTTTTCTTGAGAGGTTTTTGCTATAGGGCGCGTGCACTCGCCAGGAAGGCAGAGAGAGACAGAGAGACAGAAAGTGAGAAATTCCCCCGCCCCCCGTGGGGATGGCCACACCACAATCCCTTCTTCTCCATTCTCCTCTAGAGATCTTGGGCACGCATGCACACGCACCTGGCATGACTTTTAAGTCACCGTGTCTGGGACTCAAACCACAGTCTAGTACATGGGAGTCCAGCGACATAGCCATTACGCTAACTGCTGGTCCCTAAAATGCTTTATTTTTACAAAAGAAAAGTCTGGGAGCTGATCTCATAACACAGTGGTTAAATGCTGTGCATTGAAAACTGGTTTCCATATAGTTGATCATGGTTAGAATCCCTGCCATGCCAGGTGCATGTGAACATGTGCTTCAAATCCTAATGAGATGAAAAAATAGAGAAAGATGGATTGCATCATGACCACGTTCCATTGGAGTGGCAGTGTTGGCAGAAGGGGGTGTGGTGGGAAGGGTGCTTTCTCTTTCTCTCTCTGGCAATCACATGTGCACTCTAGCAATTAAAAAAAAAAAAACAACTCAGATTTTCTGACTTTTACTACATTCTGAAAGGCAGAGAGCAATCCCCAAACCTGGTATTAGAAAAGATGGCAAACACTATTGCTTCCTGGAAGGGGCAAAGGGGTGCAATGCACCTGATGTAGCATGTGACTGAGACATCCTCAAACACAAAAGCTGCTCTGGACTGTGGAACCTGTACGCGGAGATCACAAGGCCACATTCTAGTATCCACTTGATGCTGTAAGGTTTCACAAATGACAGCCCCTCTCCCAACTCCGGTCACTTTAAAACTGGTGAAGAAGACATTGTGTCTTATGCAAAATGAAGAGGTTGTTCCCAAGTCTTCCTGATGACTAATCTAGAGTAAATGTAGGTTTAATACTAGAGTTTCGTTTTTATGTTGTGACCGAGTAAATGTTCCCTGATCTGAAATTTTGCTTTTCTCTTCGAATGGTCTTGATTATTTTTAATGTTTTTTGTCCTGTTCTATAAATCACATTGGTGCTTTCTTTTAATCATGTTTATATAAACTAGAATGTTTTCCACTAAATATGTGTATATTCTTTATAGCTAGCTTTCTTAAAGTACGAACAATCAAAAAAATACTAACAACCTCTTAAAGTGCTAGTAACTCAATGCACAAGCATTATTTTAAGCCAAGGTTTTGAAAAAAGCTAAAACACATTTTTGAGTTTCCTTTGAAAATGCTGCTATTGTTGTCTAGGGGAACTTTTATTTTTTGAGGAGAGTGGTGGAAGAAAAATCTCAGCAGACTTTGACCATAAACATAACTTGCAGAGGACAATGTATAGTATGAGGAATGAGAAAAACAGGAGAACTATTTTGTTGGCAAGATATAAAAATTAGTATCTGGATTTGCCAAGATAGCTCTGTTGTGAAATCTGACATTCAGAATTACTTAGATCTCAATGCACTACTCATATGTTGTTTAAAAATGATCGTCGCTTTCAAAAAGCATCTATCCAAATCATACCTTTCATCCAGAAATTCTGCTATCTAAACATTCCAGAGACTTTGAAATGGAAATTGTCTCTATAAAGCAATATTTTTTTGGAAGAGGGGAGAGGTCAAAATGTCAAGAAAAAATATCCCTTAAAAATCTTTATCAAAGTGAACAAAACTTTAAATTGAAAATCCCCATGCATCTGATGTTAAAACCAGTTCATTCTCTGTATTTTTTAAACAAATGATCTTAAGTCAGGATGCAGCATTTACATCATTATTTATTTAAACAATTAAGTCCAGAAGAAAAGTCGGAGCATTTCACTGAACAGGTGAACAAAGTATATCTGAGACAAACAATCCCATCTGTTGAATATAGCCTGTACTTCCTGTGGTTGGTAAAGTAAAACTACACATGAAAAATGCAACAGTGGGTAAGTTAAAGGGTAAGTTTAAAAATAGTAACTTCATTTTTAAATTACAAAAATGGAGAAGTCATTTACATAAACATTCCCATTTGTGCATACACACACATACATACACACACACACACACACACACACACACACACATACCTCTTCCAACTCTGCTACTGACCTATGGTCTGGGAGGGTAAGATTTTCATCAGGTTATGGAATTAAGCCTAACCTTACCTTCTCATGTTAAGCATTTGTTCTGACTTTTTTTTTTCCTTCCAACTTCATTGGATTTTTTTATTCCATTTTTATAGGACAGCTTTGACTCTGCACTAAACCATGCCACTAACACGTTACTTAATCTAACTGGCACATTGTAAAATTTTACACATGCGCTCATCCAGATAATTACACAATTAATTTTCACTTAGTTCAGCTGAAACGGGGATAATGAAATTTCCACTGGTGTACTGTTACGTCCAGGGGCCAAGGGTCAGTTTCCTGTTTGGATAAGGGTGAGTTTAAAGAGGATTTCTGACAGTCTCCTTACTTCAACTGGTTCTAAAAACATTGCAATGGAATTTCAATTTACTGCTCAGTTCAATGAAAGAAGCAGATGTTGGGAGTGTGCCACGCCATGCGAGCCGCCTTCCACACAGGTGTGTGAGGGAAACCATCAGCTCTTGCATTAAAGACATGTCCCTTCTACCTTCCATTCTGTGGTGAAAAAGTGGCTGACAGACACTTGGAATTCATTTTTCCCTTAAGAGTTAGACATCTGCTGAGCCACAATATTAAAGCAAAGTTCTCAGTTTCTACTGCCTTTAATCCTAAAGCAAAAAACAGTAGAATCCCAATGACTAATTTGCTTGAGTTTTGAGGATATTTGACCATATTCTTGTAAAATTTCGTGTTTTTTTCAATTTTGAGAGAGACTTCTTGCTATAAAGGCATATGCACTTGCCAGAGAGACAGAGAGAGGCAGAGAGAAAGTGAGAACTCATCCCCCAGAGGGATGGCCACAGCACAATCCTTTCTCCTCCATCCTCCTCTTAGGATTTTGGACATGTACAAACACATGCCTGGTGTGATTTTTCAAGCTGCCAGGCCCAGGACTCAAACAGTGCTCCAACCATTATGCCACCTTCTGGTCCCATAACATTTCTTTACAGTGCAATAGTGGCCCAAGAAATAGATTTCCCTGAAGGTGAAAGTGAAAAAATTTCACCTTGAAATAAAGTAAAAACCTTAGTCTTGCCCTGACAGTTTGCTTGTTTTGCCATAATTTCAATGTTTAAATATCTTATGCTTAGCTAATTGGATCTTGTTTTTATAAAGAATAATGTAAAATGCCCAAGAAAGAAATTATTGAATACCTTGGCTAATCCATTTTCTTTATTTAAAATATTCTTTTCTCTGAAGAATCACATATGTTGCTAACCCTCTACATGTAGTTGAGAGAGGGTTCTAACAGGAGTCAGCTTTGTGCTACCTCACTAGACATGTAGAATGTTCATTGTCCGGTGGTTGATAAAATGCCTCACCAGAGCCACATTTGTTAATAAAGCCTCAGCGGAGGCTCTCTTTTCATGCCAATTCCAGTCTAGATGAACATTTAGAAGTAGAGAATTGCTTTTATAGCTGACCCAATTGCCTTGGACATGGCTATGTGAAGGAAGTCTCAGATATTAACTATATAGATAATAAAGAAAATTGCTAAAAAAAAAAACAACTCTGTAAGATATAGTATGTTACTATTATTAGCCAACCATGTTTTGCCTTCTAACTGTATTAGAAAACACATTAAAACTCAAGCAAAAGAGATTTTATAGTAGAGTAGCATATTAAGTTCTTATTTCCAAAGAAATGATTTTTCTTTCTAAATGAGTAAATTTTACATGGATTGAAAATAATTAAGAAGGAAAGGCCAATGCATCCAGGTAGAGCACATTTCTCTTTCACATATAGGATAGTAAGCTGAACTTCAGACTTCTTCCAGTATGCCAGGCACGCTTCTGCCTTGGTGTCTTTGAGTTGGCTATTTTCTCTGCCTAGAATCCTTGTGCTTCAGACAGCCAGAAGAGGAACGCTCTCACTTTTGCCAAGTGTTTGGGAAAAAGAGACCTACCTTTTAAATGAAGTCTATCCTTCCCATCCTAACTTGAAATTTCAACTCATATTCACCCACCCAACTCACCTGGCCCCAATGCTTCCAAATCCCTTTTACCCTGATTTACTTTTCTTTCTTCATAGCATTTGTCCTGTTCACATTTGAGTATACCATAAAATACACATATTTATTACATACCCATTTTTCATTGTCCTGAAATTGAATAAAAGCTCCAGGGTGGCAGAGATCTTGTCTTTGTTTATTGCCACATCCCAAGCACCTAGAACGGTGCTTGCGGGGATGCAGTAAATATGTGTTGAATGATTGGATGAACATAGTAAATCCGACAAAGCTAGGTGCTATTTCTCTTTTACCCCTTGCTGCAGCCACAGAAACTAAGATGGTCCCTAACAGATATGAGCAGCTCTTTTTTTTTTTTTTTTTTTTTTCTTTAATGGAGTGAGTGAATGAATAACTAGATGTCAGTGTGCTTTGATATGCAGGAGATGCAGATCATTCCGGAAGGCTATTCAGTTTAACACCAATGAGTGAAAACCTCAAGAGCATAGAATAGAGTAGGAAACAACTTTTCCATCTACAGGGAACTAAATCTCTGGGTAAGAGAACACACAAATCTGCCTTGCTCTTAACTTATTCTCTAGCTTGAACCAGTTACTAAATTTGCTTTGGATTCACTATTTTCCACTCTCTTACTCTTAGAAACATTCAGAGGAGTCAGCTGTATCTTCAATAAGTTTTTTTTTTTTTTTTTTCAATAAGTTTTTATGCTATGGCAGATACTACAAATCAGAAGGCTATTTATCTTGCTTCTGGGCCAGACCTAAGTGAGGGAGATTCGATGTAAATTATTAATTTAATGTAATTATTAGAAAACCACAATAACATCTTGATTGTATTTAGTGCACACTAAAATAGTCAACACATTTATGGGGAAAGTAAAGTTTTAAATGCGTCCTCTGTTTGGAGAAGGGGAAAAAATAAGCTTTTCTGTAAGTGATCTTGAAGCCTTCATTAATGAGATTTGTATAATACTTAGGTGGCAATGAGCGTGTCATCGTGTGGGCATGAGAAGCAGTCATTGAAGGAACAGTTATTGAAGGATACCTATTCTTTTTTTTTTTTTTTTTTTTTTTTTTTGAGTTTTTGCTATAGGGCGTGTGTGCTCACCAGAAAGACAGAGAGACAGAAAGCAAGAAATCACACCCCCGGGGGGGATGGCCACACCACAATCCCTTCTCCTCCATTCTCCTCTCAGATCTTGGGCATGCACACATAAGCTCCCGGTGTGAGTTTAAGCCACCGGGTCTGGGACTCGAATCACAGTCGACTACATGGGAGTCCAACTGCTGGTCCCAGGATGCCTATTCATTTAACATTTCATCTGGGAATAAGGAAGGAGATCTTTACAATGTATAATTTTTCTCAATGTACAGAATACAGACATGCCGCAGGTCACATTTTTAACTAAAATATAGAACATGTGATTTCTTGTAAGTTCTCTTTCATTAGTCACGTTGTTTTTACTGAATTCTAATTTTGTATCAATTTGCAGTAAAATTAAAGAGGAAATGGATGATTTTGATGCCTATGTTCCACCTTCTGCCATCATCCCATGCCTGAATGCTCTGCATTTTATTGCAGAGCCACCTCTCTAGAAAAGTTCAGGCCAAATTCGAGCTAATCCGGGTCCACAATGAGGAAGTACAGAGACCAATAAAAGACATTCCCCCATTACACCATGATCCTTAGCACTTCTGTCACAACTGCTAGTACTTCTCTGCCTCCACCACCTACCTCTTTCTTATGAGATACATTCATATACTGAGTTTACTCCTTCCTACATAAGCAAGTCAAACCTAACTGCATTCATTCATAAATTTCCTAGATCTCAGTTTATATCAGGTCCCCCAGGAATACCTGTCCAGAACGTTTTCAGCTAGGTGACACCTCTACTTTTTTCATTAGTGTCTTGAATGCCAATTCTCCCCTTATTCATTTCCTAAATTCACTGAATTTTCTGAGATCACACATCAATTTCCATAGACATTCTGTACTGTTAGCCAAAGTCTTCAGGGAATTTAGACAAGTGGGAAAATATCACTTATAAATGAACGATGTTTCAGGGTCTCTGCTCTTTATATATCACTGAAAAACGGGTGATGGATTTGCAATCCCTACAGCCTTTATCTGTCACTTCTTAATAGAATCACTACATTGCTTCCATATGTTCAGTTATTGCACTTCCTCTGTTGCATTTTGGCCCTTCTCCATGCTCTGTGACTAAGTATCTAGTGATTTTCCAGTGGAATGTGGGAAACCTCACTGAGAATTGCTATTTCGTGCACTAAGTTCTTCTTTTTTGATATTGTACCATCTCTACTAATGAAAATCACTCTACTAAACAGAAACAAAATACTTCCAATTTTTCCCTTTTTTTTTTTTTTGTCTTCAAGACATAAAAATATTTCAATTTATTCATTTCAACCAAAGGTGACAATCAGTGTTTTAAAAATCACCCAGTACCTGGAAATCATCATAAACTTCAGGTACACATGAGCATTTCAAAACCTTTTCCTTTTTGTAAGAAGTTCAACAGTGTCCTCCCAAATTTAAGTCTACCTGGGATCTCAGAGAACGATCTTATATGGAAATAGGTTATTGCCAATGTAATGAGTTAAGGATCAAGAGGAGATTATACTACATTAAGGCAGACTTTAAATCCAGTGAGACTGTCCATATAAGAGACAAAAAAGGATATGAAAAAGGCACAGAGAAAAATGGTGATATAAAATAGAGGCAGAGACTAGAATGATGCATCTATAGGACAAGAAGCACTGGGGCCAGCAGGTAGCATAGTGGTTAAGGTGGTGGGCTCCCACGTGGTCGACCACGGCTTGAGTCCCAGACTTGGCAGCTTGTAACTCACACTGGGCACATGCGTGTGCCCAAAATCCCAAGAGGAGAATGGCGGAGAAGGGACTGTGGAGTGGCCATCCTCCCTGGGGGGAGGGAGGGTGATTTATCACTTTCTCTCTTTGATGAGTGCATGTGCCCTAGAGCAAAAAGTTTCTAAAAATAAATAAATAAGAAAGACTAAGGATTGATTGTCTGTTCCCACCTAATGCTAGGAGAGAGCATGGGACTGTTACTTCCTCACAGCCTCGAAGAAAGCAACCTTTCTGCCAATTTGAGTTCAGACCTCAGAACTGTGGAAGAATACATTTCTTTTGTTTTAAGCTACCTAATTAGCGGTAATTTGTTATAACAATCATAAAAAATAATATATTCCTGTACCTCCATTCAAATCTAATGAAACAACTCTGTCCCTCTTTTTGCTTTGTTTCTATTCTGCTAAAGGTGCTTCTGGAATTTTGTTCTCATATCTAAAACTTTACAAAAAATGGACAAAGGAACCTATCTAAAGAAGGGTGAAGAGTCTGGATATGTGTGAAGATTAAAGAAGAAATGAGAGAGAGATGCCCATACATTTTTGAAAAATTATTGCTCTGTGAAAGAAGAAATTGCAATCTCATGTTATAATTTAGGTAACATGTATTGAAATATTTAAAAACAGTAAAATGACACATAACTATTGGTTATGGTTATTATTGATCCAGAATGCCATAGTAGAACCTCCAAACACTGTAGGAAAAATATTGTTAGGAGAACTACTTTTGTAAGAAAACCTTTTTTCATTAGTGAAGTTTTCATGAGAAATAATGAAATACTCCTTCTGGAGTCACTCAAGTAGAGATGAGATGGTCATTGGCTGTATAACCTATGAATGGCTCAGGCATTGACTGCCTGGGTGATCTTGGGTAAGTGATCTCACCTCTTCAAACTGGTATCCTAGAATGGAAAATACAATAAAAATATCAGTGATTTGGGGTGGTAGCTGTGAGGATAAAAAAGCATTTCCTTAGCTAGAAAGCAAGATACAAATGAAGGAACTAAAGTTGCTTTTTACTCTAAATTTAAAGGATTTTGGATGATCTCACTTTTCCAATGTCTTTTAAGAACTAACATAATTGCCTATTACCTTTCATGCTAGGCAACACAGAAGAGTTCCTAGGAATCCTTGTAGGGGGTCTTTAATAATGCCTCAGTAGCCTACTATCCTGAGCATAGCAACTTCACTTCGTGGTCTTTCATGTGATCCTTCTGTATGGCTGATTCTATAGACACCATAACAGTTACTTTTTTTCTATCTCTGCGATGAGATATACTATAAAAATACTATATAAACTAGTATTTTTTTCTTTCATTAATTAGCTTTTGTATTTTATTTTCTTTATATTTTAAAAACAGTAGGCAGGCCAGCAGATGATGTGGAGGTTAAGGCGACTGCATCCCCCATGGATAGCTGCATGGTTAAAGCTCCAGACCTGGTGACTTTAAGAACCATGCCATGCATGTATGCTTGAAATCCTGAAAGGAGAATAGAGGAGTAGGGAATGCAGCATGGTCATTTTTCTGGGGGGGGGGGGGGGGACTGCTTTTTCATTCTCTCTCTCTCTCTCTCTTTTTTCCTCTCTGGTTCTCTCCTGCTAGTACCCATGCCCCACAGTAAATAAAAAAAAAGTTAATTTTTCATTATTCTTAACGCTTTAACACTTTACTAGTTTTTGTTCACTGTGTCGTCTAGATTTGGAAAAGTTGTTGTTTTGGTGTTCTTATGAAATATTCTCATTTTTTTTGAGAGAGAAATTTTTGCTATAGGGCATGTGTGCTCTCCAGAGACAGAGACAGAAAGAATGTGAGAAAGCACCACCACGGGGGCACGATCACGCTTCTACTCCATTCTCCTCTTGGGATTTTGGGCATGCATGCACATGCACCCAGCAAGAGTTTCATGTCAGCCAGTCCAGGACTCAGACTGCAGTCAGCCACATGGGAGTCCAGCACCTTAACCAGTATGCCACCTACTTGCCCAGAGACTCATTTCTGTACATTTTCAGGTATTCTGCATTTGGTCTGACTTTTAATAATTATAGACTTGAAATTGGGATGCTCTATGCTTTACCTATAGTTCTCCAGATTAACCTTTTTCAGAATTTGCAATCAATGTCTAAACAAAATCCCTCTGAGCACATGAAAATGCATTCTTCATTGTTATAAAAATTGGAATAGAAAAATCAATTTTACATTTATGATTAAATATACATATTTTAAAACTTGGGACTGTCTAAATGCCCAGACTTCCTTTCATTTTAAACATAAACTAATTCTACCAATTTGACTTCTTGAATAGAAATTCTCATTAAGAGACTTTTTAAGACCAAATAGTAATTAACCTCAGAGGAACCAGTATGCCTACTCTTTAGGAACAGAAATTTTGTAATGCTCCTTTCTATCACTCTCTTATAAAAAGGAGGTCTTTCACATTTCAAATATTAGTTTTTGCTGCTTCTACACATGGCAAATTAATTTGGCTTTTATAATGAGGTGGAATGTTTCAAATCTAAATTAACACCTTTGGCTTTACTTTGTGAGAAGACCTACTCATTACTCTCTGGTAACTTAATGGCTGTGCTATTCTATGAACCAGAATAGTTTAATGTAATCTGACATTTATGACTTCCACATAATATCAACTGCTAAAGTCTGAAAAAAAGGTTTCTATTCAGGAAAAAAAAAAAAAAAACCAAACTCAAACTAATAAGCATGCACCCAATATTAAAATCGGGTCAGAGATCCTTTTCACTTTCATTACATATAATTTATGCCACTTGAATGTAGTTTAATAAGGTCGTAAAAATGCCAGTTGTGGTATCTCATAATACTTTTTATAAACTGGTTTTACAGTCTCTCCTTTGTTCCAAAGTTCAAAGTGACAATTGAAATGCACAGGTTGCTTAGGAGTTCTTGAAGTTCCTTTAAAAACCGAACGGTCAATGTATAAATTACAAATATACATATACAATACACAGCATTTACAAATATATGTATGTGTAGCTCCTACTTATAGATAGGTAAAAAAAATGCTATTTACAGAAGATACATGTATAAAATATAAAACTATTTTGCAAACTTGGTAATTACCAAGACATTCCTTTCTTCCAGGTGCATTTGTTGATACTTTTCAATTAAAAGAAAAGGAACAGAATTCAAGAAAAGGCTAGTTTTGTTATTCCTCTGGCCCTACCCTTTTGTTAAGATGAAATTAAAACTTCCCACCATGTATTCCTCACTTGGTCACCATCAAACAGTATTCTGAGGTGCTCTTACAATAGTGGCATTGTCAGCTTTCCATGACTTCATTCACTCCTTGACCATTGCCTTACTTCCTGACTGAGGTAAATAGGGCTTTGCAAGCACTTCCCTTAAGTCATTTCGTAGGAGATAAATTAAATAATGGTTGCAATGTAATACTGTGATAGTGCTAAAATATTTCCTTCAAGTTTCAACTTTGAGCACAAGTTTCCAATAATATATAATTTTTCATTTGCTAGCTCAAACTTTTGGTTTTATTAAATTCTACAGCTGCACTCGGTATTTATGCCTTCAGTGACCAACCTTGATATATTATAATAAAACAGAACTAAGACTTTTAAGTAAGAATACAAAAAGTTTCAAAAATCACTATTGAATCAAATACGGATATTCAACACAATTTGTTCGAACACCAATTGGACAAAAACATAAAATTTTAGTTTTCAAGCTAACATTAAAACTGATATGTAGACAACTTGCTCCATCTTTATGAAATTGCTTATAGATTCATTTCTATTACCAGTTAAAAGAATTAGTCAGTAAAAGTACTATAAAATGTTACTATTCAGTGCTCAACCACTTCACAAAGGTTTTAGCTAAAGTGATACTTGGCAAATATGAAGAGATTCCTTAGAAACGTTTATCTCATTCTACTAACAATGACAACAATAAGAGATAGCATTTACATTGCTTTTGTCAGGGAGAAAATCACAATAACTGTAGTCAGGACAGCTGAGTTCAATCGAGGGCTTGGACTTACTAGTTACGCAATTTGGGGCAAGCCACTTAAACTCTTTGAGTTTCTATCTCTCCATTTCTGAAATGGAAGTAATTATAGCATTCTGTAGGATCAAATTCAAAACAAAATATAATAAAAACTGGAACACATATCTTAATACAAAAACTGGAACACATATCTTAATACATCATCATCGTTTGGAAAGGGAAATGCACCTGCCATATGAAGCAGTGAATGTTGCTTTCTCCTGTTTCCTGCAAGACTCAGTAAATATTTTTTTTTGGTCTCGTCAGATGCTAGTTTATTGGATATACTAATGCTAGCATCCATGGAGGGATCACTTTGGCATACCTGGGATCCAGGAGCAAAAGTGATTGGAGGGAATTATCAGAAAATTATGACTTGAAATCAAAAGGGCAGAAAACAGCTCTGAGAAGAGGGGCAGCAACAGGGAACACTGGTTCCAGGGCAGGATCAGGGTTGCGACATTTGCACATTTTGAGTAGGTGTATTTAGTACAAGAACTGATGTCCCCATTGGCCTACTTATGCTCAATACAGTCTTTTTTCAGTCTGGATTGAAGATGCTGTCCTGATTTTATTTGAAAGGGCAGAAACATACTCTCCTCAACTTTGTACAAACTTTCAGTTGAGAAAAACTTTTGGGTTACAGCAGTCAGCTAATCTCCAAGTGGGGAGTGAAAAAAACCTAGTATAATTTCATAGAAAAACACACTTTGAGTTACTAGATGAAAATAATATCAATAGTTGTGAAATATATGATGTGTATTAACAAACAATTTATACTTGCAAATGTTATTATTTAAAGGGAGATTTTACTTGATCCTTAAGAAACAATTCTGTGTCATAAAGCATGAATTTCTTTTTCCTTTGCAAAATAACCTCCATCAAAGACTTGAAACCATCAAGAACACATTGGTTTATTTATTTTTCTAGTTTTCCCCCTCCCTCTCTCTTCTAGTGTAGACACTAGAGAGAAGAAAATATGGTTCTGAGCCACACTCAATGGCAGTCTACTTGTGTCTTGATCATCACAGCATCAGGACCACCATTACCACCACCATAAAGAACTGCCAGTGACCTCCCCAGAATGCCCTTTAGAAGTTATATCCAAAGGTAGAGGATCCATTATCAATATCTAACCATAGAAACATTATTGGAGGCCTTCTGCCATATTATGTAACCTTCTGAAAAATCGAAGTACATACAACACTTAGGAAAAGTCATTAGGTATGAATGATGAAGCTAAGTGGAAGAAATTATTGTGAATATTGAATGGGTGGGATTATAGTGAAGCTAAATCTGTGGACCAGCCAAGGATCCTTCAAAGCTTATTTTATATTGCGAGAACTTAGTAACAAAAGAACAACCCTGTTTGATTAGTGAGCAGCAAAATCACATCGGTCTGCTTTCCATTAGGTCATGGTGCTTGTCAACTTCCTCATAGGGTTGACAGGAACCTCCAATGATTTGATATTAAAACTGCTTGAAAATTCTTATTAGTAATTTCCCAGACCCCTATTTAAGCAATGTAGTGCTTGATAGTTTAAGTTACATATTTGGGTTGTCTCTTCCATCATTCTAAGTTTCTTGTATGAAGATGTGTTAAGAACAGAGGTGGCACATCAAATGCTGAATTTCTGGGCATTCTCAAACTCCAAATGTCACATGATAAAGACAAATTATTTGAAAAAGAATCATAGAATCAAATCCATCTTTTTTTTTTTTTTAAGAGAGATATTTTTCTGTAGGGCGCAAGCACTTGATGGAGAAACAGAGAGACAGAAAGTGAGTAATCATGGGGGATGACCATGATGTAATCCCTTTTCCATTCTCCTGGGATTTGGGGCTTGCATGCACATGCACTTGGCATGAGTTTCAAGCTTCCAGATCCACAGGACTCGAACTGTGATCAGCCCTGAGGGAGTCCAACAACATAACCATTAAGCCATCTGCTGGTCCCAATCACATGATCCATCTTATAATTAAGATACTTGATAAGAGCAGGTGTATTGCTTGGATTTTTCTCTATTGAGAGCCACAGCTAAATTTAAAATTTAAAGGAAATACTAAAGAAAATAGATATGATCATGAATTTGAACTGAGAGAATCCATAAGACCAAACGATGAGAGGAGAAATGAGAGATACTCAGGGGAACCTTATTACCACAAACTTAATTCATTTATGGATTGGAGGGCGGTAGAGCACAAGTCAAACAACTCTGGATTTAGAGTCAAAGACACATGGGTCAAATCTAAACTTTAAGAGGGCATAACAACCTCTCTGAATCTTAATTTCTGTACTTGTAAAATGGAGGAATACTCCATGAATTACTTACTATGAGATACTGCATTTGAGGTACCCAGGAGAGCAGCTGGCTCAGTATATATATATTTTTTTGAGAGAGATTTTTGCTACAGTGTGTGCACTCACTGGAGAGACAGAGAGACAGAAAGCAAGAAATCACCCCCCACCACCACCACCACCAGGGCAGATAGTCATGCCACAATTCCTTCTCCTCCATTCTCTTCTTGGAGTTTCAGGCACACACACACACACACATGCACATGTGAGTTTCAAACCACTGGGTCTGGGACTCAAATCACAGTCGATTACATCGGAGTCCAATGATGTAATCATCATGCCATCTGCTGGTCCCACTTAGTTTATATTTTCAACAATTTGTAACCATCATTATCTTCAGGAGCTGAATTTCTACACATCTTAAATGGTGCAGGGAAGAGACTCTGCCTTAGCAACTAGTTTCCTCCCCACACAGCATTCTCTTTTCAGTCACCTAACGCCCTTTAAGTTAACTGTGAAAGTATTTACTTCTTGTATATTTCAAAACACAGCCTAGGAATTTTCAGATGGTTTTGAAATCCATAGCACTGATAGATGTTCATATTCCCAAATATTTTCCTTCAGTTATTAGAAACTTGGTTAAGTCTTGTGATATTCTGGGGGAAAAAATTGTTAAAGCTCAATCTTGAGAAAATGGCATAGACAACTAACCTAATCTGTTTTTCTTCTCTCTTGAAAATATTGACACAATATCTATTCTTCATTACATAAGATAAGGCTGTCTTTAAAAGATTTCCAATTGTTTGAAGTCAAAGTGAAAGGAGGAAAGAAAAGAAAAAGCATTATCTGGCATATCTGAGCTTGAATTTGAAAATCCATCCTGAGAATATATTTATATAATGCTTTAGAGTAATAGACTCATAATTTTCCAGTTAGCTGTCCCTTAGGGATAGTAAAATGTTTATTTATATTTGCGGGTGCTATGGATTATTATTTTAAAAACTCACAGTATTCAATCATGTGAGCCCTTCTACTCTGGTGATTTTATCTAATCCTAATCACCTCCCAAAGCCCACTTCTTAATACCATAGCTGGATTAAGTTTATATCCTCTTAATATCATTACAATGACAGTTAAATTTCTAATACATGAACTTTTGGGGGATATACTCAAATTATATCATTCTGCTCCTAGTCCCTCAATGTCATGTCTTTCTCACATAAAAATACATTCACTTCATCCCAATGATCCCAAAAGTCTTAACTTACTCCAATATCAACTCAAAGTCCATCTGTGAGCCTACAAAACAAAAAATTTACACATTTCCAAAATACAATGGTAGGACATAAATTGGTAGATTATTTCTATTTTACAAGAAGAAAGGAATAACAGGTTCTAAGCAAGACTGAAACACAAGAGAGCAGACATTAAATCTTGAAGCTCTAGAGTAATTTTTCATTCCACGTGCCACCTCCTGGACATAGTGGACATTGGAAAGCCTGTTCCTCTGGATTTGCTGGGCTCAATCCATGATTCAGCTCTCTTGGTTTAGAGTCTTATGTCTACAGTTCTCCCAGGCTGGTGTTGATCTACAGTTAGGGCAACTTGAGGGCCACTCTGACTTTGTGGTTTTATAGGCATTGCCCTCATGAAGACAGTGCAACAGCTTTGACTCCCCCACATTTCCACTTGACATTGTCCCTTCACCTAGGCATCAAGTTAACTGAAAAATAATTTAAAATTTAAGCTGAGGCCAACCTCCCTTACTCTTGAATTCTGCAAGCCTACAGATCTACCACCATTTTCAAATCACACTCCAGAGTACTGGGTAGAGAAACAGCCGTTAATAGCAGGTTTGGCTATTCCTGGAGCCACTTGAACCATGGCTAGGGCTGATGAGTAGTGCACTGGGATTTAGGAATCAGAGTTTGAGGTGTTGCTCCTACTCTGGACCTATTCCCTGAAACCTATTCTGCTCTCCTAGGGCTCTGGAGTTATTTTGAGAGTATATCCTTCAAGATCTCTGAAGTGCCTTTGGGATCTTTTACCCACTTTTGGATGATTAATACTTGACTCGCTTTTATTAGTGCTAATTTGTTTAGCAAACTATCACTTGGCACTATCTCCCACATACACCTTTTCATTATCGGGTTGATGATTTTATCTAATCCTAATCACCTTCCCAAAGCCCCACTCCAAAACTTTCCACTCTGTTTCCCTTTTTATTATAAACTCTATCTTTAAGGTAACTCTTTGCACTCTCATTCTACAGTAAGCAGTCAAAAGTAACATGCACATTCTTTATTTTGCTTAGAAATTCCTAATGCAAGATATTCATCTCATGATTTCAGTATTCCACAAAGCTCTGAGGATGGATATACGTGGCCAAGTTTTTTGCAACAGTATGACAAGGATGACCTTTTCTCTAATTTCCAATAATATATTCCTCATTTTCATCTGAGGCCTCATTATAATGATATTTTTTCCTTTTTCCTTTCTTATGTTTTTACATTTAATTATTGTACATCTTACAAAATTATTTTCCCAACATGAATTCACTATGCACTGCATATTAGTCAAATCAAATATATTATCACTCACATTATCTTTATCATATAATTTTCCAAACAACAGGCAGACTGAGATAGAACTGAAAAAAGTAATCCCATTTACTATAGCCACAATAAGTATAAGATACCTAGGGATAAATCTAACCAAAGAAATTAAAGACCTCCACAAGGCAAACTATGTGGAAGCTAAAAAAAGAAATAAAAAATTACACAAAAATTGGAAGGACATCCCAAGTTCCTAGATCAGAAGAAATAATATAATCAAAATGGCAGTTCTACCCAAATTAATCTACATATTTAACACAATTCGATCAAAGTGCCAGAGACATTCTTCATAGATCTAGAAAAGACAATCATACAATTAGTCTGGAATCATAAAAGACCTTGTATTACCAAAGCAATCCTGCACAAGAAGAGTGGAGTGGGTGGCATCTCACTCCCTGACCCAAAAATATACGACAAAGCTGTGATAATCAAAACAACATGGTATTGGTACAGAAGCAGACAGGTGGACTAATGGAACAGAATAGAGACCCCAGAAATAAACTCCCAAACATACAGTCAACTGATTTTTGACAAAGGGTACCTGTCAATCCAGTGGAAAAAGGAAAATCTCTTTAGCAAATGATGCTGGAAAAACTGGATATCCACCTGCAGAAAGATGAATCTGAACCCCTACCTCTCATCATTGACAAAAATCAAATCAAAGTGAATCAAAGATCTAAACCTAAGACCTCAAACTATAAAACTGCTGCTGGAAAACACTGAGGAAACCCGAGGAGACATTGGGGTAGGCAAAGACTTCTTATATAAAACCTCCAAAGCCAATAATCCCAAAAATAGACAAATGGGATTACATCAGATGTTTCTGCATGGCAAAGGATACAGTAATTAGTGTGAATCGACAGACCTCAGAATGGGAAAATATTTTTGTAAGCTATGCATCAGATAAGGGACTGATAACCAGAATACACAGGGAACTTAATCAGCTGTCCTGAAAAAAAGATGATCAATCATATTAGAAGATGAGAGAATTAGTTGAAAATCACTCTCTAAGGAAGACTTATGAGTAGCCAAAAGGCATATGAAAAAATACTCAGCATCCCTCATTCAAAAACCACAATGAGATACCACCTAGCCCCAGTCAGAATGACTAAGATTAAAAAAACAAAAAATGATAAGCACTTGTGGGGGTATGGTGAAAGGGGAACTCTCTCACACTGCTGGTGGGAATGTAAATTGGTCCAGCCACTATGGAGGACAATTCAGAGATTCCTGAAAGATCTACAAATAGAACTACCATATGATCCAGCAATTTCACTCCTTGGTATCTACCCAAAGGACAGAAGAATCCTTAGTCGGAAAAGTGCTTGCACATCGATGTTTATTGTGGTATTATTCACAATTGCTAAGACATGGAACCAACCCAAATGTCCACAAACAGATGAATGGAAAAACTGTGTCACATTACACTCTATGAAATATTACTCAGCCATAAAAAGAAAGACCCTGGATTTTGACAGAAATTGAATGAATATGGAAGAATATCTGCACTCTATTGCTGAAACTGAATGACTAGAGGATATAGAAACATAGAAAATGGTTATAAATACCAGATACAGTGTGGGAAGAGAGTGGTTGAAGGAGTAGAGTCCGAGGAAGGACATTAAAGAGAAAAATAGAGAGGTAAGTCATTTATGGGGCAAAGAAATGGGTTATTATCTGTTGAAGATAACGTGTATAGTATTCTCAACTGGACTGGTGAGAAATGCATACATGTCAGAGTATTCACTTTGCAACCTAAGTAACATGTGATTGAATGTATACAAAAATTGAAATAAAAAATATATTTTAAAATATTTTTCTTTTTTTTCCTCTTGATTTCTTCCTTCTTGCTCCCTTACCCCATTGCCCACTCTTCCACATCATCCCAAGTATCCACCGTTGCTCTCCATGCTTTTATACCTACTGATCTTTCAGTTTCTGCCATAGAGTGCAGGCATTTGGTATATATTAAGTGGAAACATATGATGCTTCTTTTTCATAGACTGGCTTGCTTCACTAAAGCATTAAATCTTCCATATTCACCCACTATCTATCAAATGCCATAATCTCATTGTTTTCATGTATGAGTAGTATTCCATAGTGTATATGTGCCATACATTTTCAACCCATTCACCTCACCTGTTCTTGGACATATTGGTTGATTTCATGTCTTGAGCAGTTGTGAATAATGCTGCAATAGGTAGGATTGTGCAAGTGTTTTTCCGAGTGCATTCCTATCCTTTGATTAAATACTCAGGAGTGGCATTGATAGATCATATGGTAGTTCTATTAGTAGATTTTTAAGCAAACTCCATATTGTTTTCCACAGTGGCTGTCCTAATTTGCATTTCCACCAAAAGTGTAGGAGAGTTCCCTTTTCACTGTAGCCTCACTAGCACTTATCATTATTATTTTTAAATCTTAGTTATTCTGACTGGACTGAAGTGGTATCTCATTGTAATTTTGACTTACATATCCCTTATGATAAGGAATGTTGACCATTTTTTTTTCATATGCTTTTTGACTGTTCATATGTCTTCCTTGGAGAGTTGTCCAGCTCCTTTGTCTATCCTTTAACTGGATTGATTAGCTTTTTGAGGGTAAGCTGCTTGAGTTCCCTGTATATTCTGGTTATCAGTCCTTTAACTGAGGCAGAGTTTGCAAATATATTCTTCCATTCTGAGAGTTGTCTCTTTACTCTCATGTTATGGTAATGACTTTTACTTTTCATATTTCCATTTCCAGCATTCTGGTTATGACCACTTAATCAAATATGTAGAAGTTCCAAACTTTCTATAGTTTTTTTCTTCCGACCTTCCACAAGAATTTCTTCTTTTTTTAAAAAGAATTATTTCTTCTTCATCTTTATTATTATTATTATTATTATTATTATTATTATTATTTTCTAATTTGCTATAGGGCACACATGCTCACCAAAGAGTGAGAGAGAAAGTAAGAAAGCAAGCCATAGTCAGTCATGTGGGAGTCCAGTGTCCCAACCACCATGCCACCTGCTAGGCCCCACAAAAATTTCTTAATGCATTATTGCACCCTAGACTTACTAGACTTCTTCTTCAAATGTTTCCAATCTCTGCCCAGTACCAAATTTCAAAGATGCTTCTACCTTTTCAAGTATTCATTATTAGCAACAACTTATTCCTGGTATTGTACCAATTTTCTGCTTTAGTCCATTTTTTCTGTTGCTTTAACTGAATACCATAGACTGGGTTGTTTATAAAGAATAGAAGTTCATTTAGCTCATGGTTTTCCACTTCTGGTGAGGGTTTTCTCATTGCATCATAGCATTGCAGAAGGCATCAAATGGCAAGAGGGTAAGAGCAAGAGTGTCTGAAATCTGTGTCTATGTCAGCATGAGCCTCTCTTCCTCTTCTGAAAAAGGCACCAGGATTTAATCATGGGGGACCCATCCCAATGACTCACTCTAATTATAGTCATCTCCTAAACACACAACCTATTAATAACATAGTTGGATTAGATTTTCACTCTCTTAATACTGTTGGCAGTTAATTTTCCAACACATGAACTTCAAACCATAGCAGTATCTTTAAAAAAAGAGAGATAACTAAGAAATTGTTATCCATCTCTTCACAGGTAAATAAGAGATCATGTAAGCACACAGTGAGGTGGTACTACTTACAAGCTAAGAGGCCCAAGAATAAAAACTACCTTCTAAGTACATTGATCTTGGAAAACCCAGACTCCAGACTGTGAAAAAAAAAATTCTGTTGTTTAAGCCACCCAAATTGCAGTATTTTGTTCTGATAGCCTGAGTTTACTAAAAACACAGCAGCTCTAACACCACATTCACCTACATTTGTGGTCCTACTGTTTAGGCTATTTTGAGACACCACATCTTATATCCTAATTTTAAATATTAAAGAGCTTTAAAGTTCTATTTTTGAACTATTTCTCACTCTATTCATTCTTTTTAGAAGATTTATTTTTACATCATTTTTTGGTACCATCTATGTAAAGCTATACAGTGCACACATATTTCCAGGGAGCATCATCCACATGGAATACTGAGGATATGCAGTGATAGCCCTGTTCATGTGGTGATGATTCTCAAATATATATAGCCAAATTGGTTTTATCCTCTAGGATCTTACATGTATCTGTCACTTTAATATTTTCCTTTTCTTTTTCTGTGGCACCTCAAATTAAATATAGAGGGCAAAACTCATAATCTTCCTTACTCATTCTTCAGGTCTCATGCTAAATGTAATTCCCTGAGAGATGTTATCTTCCTTACCCTCACCCCCTAACTATAGGCTGGGCTTCCCGTTACTTCCATTCCATACCATCTACTATGGTCTGAATGTCTCTCAAGATTTGTGTTGAAACTTAATCCTGATCATCGTGGTACTAAAAAGTGGAGACTTTAGGGAAATAATTAAGTCATGACGGCAGAGCCTTAGTGAATGGATTAGTGCCTTATAACTATGTTGCTGGTAACTAGCTTAGGCTCATTTTACTCTTCTGTCGAATAAGGATACAACATCCAAGGTGCCATCTTGGACACAAAGACTGTGGCCCTTGCCAGACACCAAAGCATCAGTGTCTTGATCTTGGATTTCCTAGTCTCCATAACTGTGTGAAATAAATGTCTATTATTTATTAATTAGTCAGTTTTAGGTATTTTATGATAGTAGCATAAATGGGCTAAGACAACAACTATCAGTATTATAAACTAATATTTGTCTTTAATTTTTCTGCCTCATTAGATTGCACTTTCCATAAAGATGGGAAATGTATTGTACATTGATGTCATCAGCATGTAACACAGTGCTTGACATCTAACAGCAGTAGTGCACTGGAGCCCACTCAGACTGGCCCATGACAGGTGATTGCTAACTTCTCAGGAATTTTGTAGGTTGGTGATCGGTAATACATCAAAATTCATTTATAGAAACTTATCATTATTGGGCCACTGGTGGCATAGTGGTTAAGGTAGCTGGATCCCACATGGCTAACTATGCAGTTAGTGTCCCAGACCTGGTGGCTTGAGAGACATGTCAGGCACCTGAGTGTGCATGCCCAAAATCCCAAAAAGGGAGAGATGGAAAAGGGATTATGGTGAGCTTATTCCCAATGGGGGAGGGGAGGAGCGGTTTCTTTCTTTCTCTCTCTCTCTCTCTCTCTTCTCTGTGTCTGTGTGTGTGTGTGTGTCCAGTGAGCACACATGCCCTCTGAGAAAAATTTTTAAAAACTTACAGTTAAATATATTTAAAACAAAGGTAATAAATACTGAAAGTTTATTTTTTAATTACTTTATTACATTTTATTGCCTGTGGTCTTGAGGTTTTTTTGGTCTATTATATCCATAGGATAAATACTATATAATGGTGGCATGGTAAATGTATTCATCCCACCTCTGTGTTCAATGACTTCACATTGATAGTTCAAAATTGAATTGACTGTGGTAGAAGTTACACTAAGGAAAGGAGCAGGTGCTATAAATTAGGGCTCCTTTCTTACTCCAATCAGATATTTGTTAATCTTTTATTAGCACATGGCCTCTTTACAACTATGCATTGGTTGAATGAACTGGACAGTGGAAGTGTACTATTGTGTTTTCCCCCATTGTCATTGCAGACATATGGATTAGCCTCTGGCTTACTTATCAGCCTTATCAGCCATCTACATAATCCATCATATGTCTCTAAACTATTCAGACAGGTTGGGCAGAATGATTTTTTTTTTTTTTTTCCTACAGGTAGTTTTCTTGGTTCTCCATTTATTTTGTATGTACCACCTTCTGTTCTAGCATTTGAAAGTCATACTACAGCACTTTTCAAGCATCCTGTTCTATTACAGATTTTCTCAGTTATTTGTTCCAGCCTATCAGTGGTCAATGAAAGTGATCAGGAAACATGCATACCCATTTTTTTATTGTCATATGGGACTTATAAGAACTTGTGAGCTAGATGATGAATGTTTTGGTCGTTTTTTTTTTTTTTTTTTTTTTTTTTTTTCTGTAACAGAATATCTGAGGCTGGATAACTTATAAAGAAAAGGGGTTTATTCAGCTCATGATTCTACAAGTTGACAAGTCCAAAAGCGTGATGTCAGCATCTGCTCAGCTCCAGTGCTATGTCACAACGTGGTGGAAAGACGTGATAAGAAGAGGGAGCATATGCAAAGAGCTTACTTATTTCTTAATACTTTCATCACAAATTAAGTAATGCAGTGAGTACTCACAGCATCCCTGGAGATTGCATTAATCTATTCAGGAGGGCAGTGCCCCCATGTCCCAAACACTGCCTACTGGACCCTACCTCCTAAAAGTCCCAGCACCTTTCAGTATCATTACACTGGGAACCAAGTATCCAGCACATAAATTTTATGGGGCCAATGCCATATCTAATCCATAGCCATGGACAATTTAAGAGGAATAAGTGTACTTCCTAATATCTCCACATTAGTTCCAAATATTTTACAACATCTTGGGAGACTCTGGAGTAAGTAAAGTCAGACATTTCAGTATGCTGAGGCTTTTAGATTTCTGGTCTTTGAAACCCAATAGCATTCTTTATATACAATAGCATAGTGCTGTGTTTTTTGCCCTACTTAGCTTCGAAGTAGCATTATTTACATATTGCCTTGTTTTCACCACTAGTTGATAATTCTTTAAAGTGAAAAAAAAAAATTATTTCACACTTCCATCTCTCTAGAGAGTCCAGATAGAGCTTTATAAATATCAAGCATCCGATTGTTGTGTACTAAGTAGGGATATCTATGTGCTTTATCCTCTAGCTAGCTGTTCAAAGTTCTTTCATTGAATCTGAAAAACCAGACTGTTGATGTTTTTCTTGGCTATAGGACTGGTTAACAAAGAATGTCTGAAAAATATAAATGAGTAAATACCAAGCAACTAAAAATTTTTAATCTTCTTATATTAAAAATGGCTAAAATACATGAAAATTAAGGTTTTTCTTAGATAAACAATTTTGTCTCAAAATTAATTGTTTAGTCAGATTTGAATATAGCTCCATGACTATTCTCTTTTTGCTACATAAGTAAAATAAAGTTCAGTAACTGCCATCAATTTTTTACTGACTGTGGTTGCTGCTTCAGTGTGGTTCACAGCTGGAATACAGAAAACAAAATGGATCACTAACAATGTAGAGAATCAGAAAATCTGCAATTGGCACTTGTTCAAAATAGAAATGCTTCTTTTTCAAGATTCTTTCATATTTTCAAGATTAACAGCAGCAAGCAAACTAGTACTTCCACATTGTTAAAGTTTACAAAGCTTTGTACAACATTTTACCTTCATAAGATCTTCATAAATCCTCTATAAAATGGTCTTTGTGATTCAGAATGTGGGCAACGCCCTGTCTGGCCCATTTTCTTAACAAAAGCAAGGAACCACATGAGCAGAGAGGAAAGTGAACTTTTATGGTGTTGCACTGTTGTGTTTATCCTGCACCAGCGTCTGCTTGGGTGTGGCTGCCTGAGTTAAGCCTAGCCCTGCTGGGTTTAGTCATCAACACTGATCATTTATCCCACTCAGCGTGCTATGGCCAACTGCACGTCACAGGACTTCATTTCCATGGGGGACTATGACAGCCCAACAGCACAAGGCTGGGATAAGGCTAACACAAGCTTACTGTGGGAGGTGAGAAGGAAGCCTGCTCTGCCCACGTATTACTGGATCTGCTGTCATTGGCAACTGGTTGGGGTGTTGGCCATTCCCCAAGTCTTTTTGGGAATGTTAAACCATCCTTTCTAGTCTTGGTTGACAATGAAGTAGGCATTTGTAATGCAGTCTAAGTTAACCTAGATTCGGACTTGAAAGGACTGAAGGCAAAAAAGTTTTGGACTAGTTTTACTAGTTTTGGATTAGTAAATTAATCTCAGTTAAGGAAACTCAAAATTTTTACCTTGTGGAAGAGTAGCTTGAAATAAATACTCTTGGGACCAGCAGATGGCATAATGGTTATATCGCTGGATTTCCATGTAGTCGACTATGGTTCAAGTCCCAGATCTGATGGCTTGAAACACACCAAGCGTGTGTGCGTGTGTGCCTGATATCCTGAAAAGAGAATGGAGGAGAAGGGATTGTGGCATGGCCTTCCCCGCTGGGGGATTATTTCTCAATTTCTGTCTCTCTGTCTCTCCAGCAAGCCCATGCACCCTATAGCAAAAATCTCTAAAAAAAAATGATTCTGGGACCAGCAGTTAGCGTAATGGCTATGTTGCTGGACTCCCACGTAGTCGACCACGGTTTGAGTCCTGGACCCGGTGGCTTAAAACTCATGCCGGACGCGTGTGCGTGCGTGCCCAAGATCCCGAGAGGAGAATGGAGGAGAAGGGATTGTGGCATGGCCATCCCCCCTAGGGGGCGATTTCTCGCTTTCTGTCTCTCTGTCTCTCTCTGTCTTTCTGGCGAGCTCAAATGCCCTATAGCAAAAAACAAAGAAAACTCTCAAACAAAAAAAAAGATTCTTAAAACCAAATTTACAAATAAAAGAGATTAATTTCTAAGGATGACATCTAAGATCAAAGAGTATGTGAATAGTAGTTACAGACATGTAAGATCTGGAAGAAAAATAAATAGATATAAATCTGTGATAATCAAAACAGCATGGTATTGGCACAAAAAAAGACAGGTGGACTAATGGAATAGAATAGAAACCCCAGAAATAAATCACAAAACACAGACAACTGATTTTTGACAAAGGGTACCAGTCAATCCAGTGAGAAAAGGAAAACCTCTTTAGCAAATGGTGCTGAACAAACTGGATATCCACCTGCAGAAAGATGAAATTGAATCCTCATCTTTCACCATTAACAAAAATCAACTCAAAATGGTTCACAGATCTGAACCCAAGACCTCAAACTATAAAACTACTGGTGGAAAACACTGAGGAAACTCTGGGAGACATTGGGATAAGCAAAGATATCTTAACTAAGACTCCCAAGGCACAGGCAATAATCTCCAAAATAGACACGTGGGATTACATCAGATTAAGAAATTTCTACACGATAAAGGATACAGTAATTAGTGTGAATCGACAACCCTCAGAAAGAAAGAATATTTTTGTAAAATATGCCTCAGACAAGGGACTGGTAATCAGAATACACAGGAAACCCAAGAAGCTTACCTAAAAGAAAAAAAAGAAAGATTAAAACAATTAAAAGATGAGAAAATGAGCTGAACAAAAAACACTCTAAGGAAGACATATGAACAACCAAAAAGCATACGAGGAAATGCTCATCATCCCTCATCATAAGGGAGATGCAGATCATTAAAATCACAATTCTAACCTTTGTCAGAATGGCTAAGATTAAAAATACAAAAAAAAAAAAAAAAAAAAAAACAAAAAAACCTGTTGGCAGGTTTGTGGTAAAAAGGGAACTCTCTTATACTGTTGATGGGAATGTAAATTGGTCCAGCCATTGTGGAAAACAATATGGAGGTTCCTCAAATACCTACAAATAGAACTACCATATGATCCAACAATCCTACTCGGGTATCTACCAAAAAGACAGGAGAATGCTCCGTTAGAAAAGTGCTTACACATCAATGTTTATTGTAGCGTTATTCATGGACATGGATCCAACCCAAATGTACACAAACAGATGAATGGATTGAAAAAGTGTGGCACATATACTCTATGGAATACTATTCAGTCATAAAAGACAAGACCCTGGCATTTGATAGAAAGTGGTTGAATATGAAAGATTTATTGCTGAGTGGAACAAACTATGCTATGACAGAAAGATAATGTATGTCTCTACTTAATATATACCAACTGTCCACACTCTGTGGTAGAGACTGGAAGATTGGAGGACATAGAAGCAGTGAAAATAGTTATGGATGCTGGAGACAATGTATAAGGAATGTAGAAGAAAGGATGAGTATATGTAAGGAAATCGGGCAGAAAAAATAGAGAGACAAGACATTTGTGGGACACAGAAATGGTTTACTACTTGTTGATGAGAATGTGTATAGTATTCTCAACTGTACTGGTCTGAGATGTATTTCATGTGAGTAAATTCTCTTTATAAGCCAAATGATGTATAGCGATCAAATATTTAAAAAAAGAATAATAAAAAATTAAAAATTAATAGAAAACAGACTCAAAATAGCTATGAAATTAAATAAATATTTTGCTCACCATTTTATTTTGCTGTTCTTTAAATTAAAAGTAAGGTTAAAGACAGTCAGGTTCTATGGTGGTTAAGGCGGCTGGATCCCGCATGGCCAACAGCACAGTTCAAATCCTGGATCTGGTGGCTTAAAAAACATGCCGCATGCACATGCATGCCCAATATCTCATGACAAAAACAGAAGAAAAGAGATTGCTGTGTTATTCCCTCTGTGTGTGTAGGGGGGGTGGTTATTTTCTCACTTTCTCTCTCTCTCTCTGTCAAGTGCAGACATCCTATGGCAAAAAATAAAAAAAGGATTTAAAAAATCCATGGAAAATCTTACACAATTTGTAACGAGTTTTATAATAAAATAGTTCAAGATATCACTGGAGTAGGAAGTAAGAGAGGGTTAGAAGGTTGTCCCGTTGGACTTCTTTTATTCTTCTGTAACTGGGAGATATGCTGATAAATAAATACCTATCCCATAGTGCATATATTTAGCCTAAATATATTAAATGAGTCATTTTCAGTTTATTTATGAAACAGGAATTTGATTATACCCCAATGTGTAGGTGGTAAGTCTACCACCATTTCTACTACTATGGTTTTCTGCAATGATAAAATATAGTACTTTTTTATTTTCCAAAGTTTATATTTTTGGTGCATATTGGAATGGGGAAGCTGCAGCATTCCCAGCCTATATTCAGGCTGCCAATGCAAAAGGGAATGACTGTCCTTAAGTCATAAGAATGAGTTGTCCCTAGAGAGAAAAAGTTCTCCCCTGCTCCCCTCCCAACCCCCAGGAATAGAAAGGAATTCTGTGGTCTGTTTGACAAGTGGAAGGGGAACAAAATAGTCATATATTTCTATAACATACTTTCTTTTTTTATTTTATTTATTTATTTACATTTAATCACTGTGTACCATTACAGCACACCAAATGAATCTTTCCATTACGCATACTCTATATATTGCAATCAGATAAGATAATAAAATAAAAGGTGCTCAAATAGGGAAAGAAGAAGTGAAATTATCTCTATTTGCAGATGACATGATTATATACACAAAAACACCCCCCCCCAAAAAAAACATGAAAAAACTGCTGTAAATGATAAATAAATACAGTCAAGTGTTAGGATACAAAATCAGCATACAAACATTTGTAGCATTTCTATACACCAACAAAAATCAGACTGAGGTAGAATTGATGAAAACAATACCATTTATAATAACCAGAAAAAGTATGAGATACCTAGGAATAAACCTAACTAAAGAATTAAAGACCTCTACAAAGAAAATTATGAAAAACTAAAAAAAGAAATCGAAAATGACATAAAAAATAGAAAGACATTCCATGTTCCTAGATCGGAGGAATGAGTATAATCAAAATGTAAATTCTGCACAAATTAATCTATGTATGTAATGCAATCTCAATCAAATTGGGAGAAATTCAAGAGATATTCTTCACAGATTTAAGAAAAACAATCATAGAATTTTATGGTCTAGAACCATAAAAGACCTCATAGTGCCAAAACAATACTGCACAAAAATTGTGGAGTAGGAGGCATCTCACTCCCTGACCCCATAATATATTAAAAAGCAGTATAATACTGGCACAAAAACAGGATGTAGACCAGTGGAACAGAATAGAGACCTCAGGAAAAAAACCCAGATCATATGGCCAACTGATTTTTGACAAACAGCACCAGAAAATCCAGTGGGGAAAAGAAAGTATTTCTACCAAGTGATGCTGGAAAAACTGGGTATCTTCCTGTAGAAAGATGAAACTGGACCCTTACCTCTCACCACTAACAAAAATCAACTCAAAATGGATCAAAGATCTAAACCTAAGACGTTAAACTATAAAGCTATTGGTGGAAAACACAGGTCTGTCTTTTGAGGTAAACTGGGAGTCAAACCTGGGCCTCCCATTTGGCCTCAGCCTGCCAAATAGCAGAATTAACTAATGCACCCTCCCATGTGTAGGCCAGCTTCACCAGTTCTGGTGATGGCCAGGATGTCTTCAAAAATCTTGTGGTTTAAAGGAGTTATACAGAAATGGACTTTTTAGATTTTTGTTAGTGGTATAATTTGAACCACGCAGTGTTAATGTGGCTTTGAGTTTGTGGTGCCTTCCTCCATCATGACAAGAACTCATCTTCTGCAGGTAGTGCAGAAGATGTCTCTAGGTGTCCAGGACTCCAAAAAGTGTCCTAGAAAGCCAATCAGGGCAGCTTTATTTTAGGTGTGACCAAACTGTCTAAACTTAGGGAAGTTAATCAGCTCCCTCTGTCTGTTTCTTCATTTGTCAGTAGAGCTTGAGCTAGATGATAAAGTCATTTTCAGGTATAATTTACTATAATTTTTTTTCCTTTCCTCTTTCCTTAAAAAGTATTCATTATTTGTTCTTGACAGACTGAGAGTGAGCTAGCACCTCCAACAGCATCCCGGCATTGCAATCTACCCCCAGCTTCAGTCAGCTCTGGGCCATAGGCATACATGTACCCAGCATACTCATTAAGGTTTCTGGACATGAACCCATAATCTTTCCATGTGGGTCAGCTTACAGCATCATCGTTTACAGCTGCACCACCATCCAGCCCCTTTAATTCTTACATATAAATAAAGATTATGTTGAAGAAACTTCTGGGCTTCCTCAAAAGGAGTGGCTCTGGGAGTACAAATTTTTACTTAACCTATAAGAGCAAATATTTTTCCAGGTTTGCCTCTCAACCAAAAGATCCTTGAGGTTTACAGTGAGTTAGCACCAAGCCAAAGAGGTAAGCTGTAAATTACCTTGTTGGCCAAAATCAACTTGTAGGTCAGTTATTTCAAGACTTGCCCAATTTTAGTGTTTGAAAAACATCAACACCTCCATTATGCTGTTAATATTGATGGGGAAAAATGCACAATGTACCCTCTTCTAAAGGGATCAGGTTTGGGAGGTAAGAGAGTGCTCACTGAGCTGTCACACAGAGGGTGTTTTAATAAAGAAGGTAGAACAAGGCCTTTGAAAGGGAAGTGTTGATTGCAAAGCATGTATATAGGAATTTAAAAAATAAAGCAGGCCCTATGTGCCTAAATGATTAGTGATGTTATTTGAGAACTAGAAACTTAATGACTGGTATGAAGAACTTTATTCATGTTAATCTATTCATCAGTTAGCTGTATTTAGAAGTCGTCTCAAATACATTTTGGATGGACTGTGAGAAATTTACACAGAAAAAGTGCTACTGTGACTTTGCCAGTAAATTGTGTATTTCACCATGTGCTAATGATTTTTTTCCAAAAAAGAATATGTTGTGACCTCAATAAACTTTTATATGTCAAAATAATGAAACAGAACCTTATTTTCTGGTGCCAACTTTCTATAAAATCACTCTTTAAAAAATATTAATCTCACTGCAGCATGTAGAATTTTACACACAGCTTTAGAATAGGTCTGGCATTATACATCTTTATAAAGTGAAAAGACTTGGAATAGATTCAAGATTCAAATGCCAAGGTTTGTATCTGTACCTTTGAATTCTTATTGTTTTGTTTTAGAAAACCTGTATATAGTGTATGTTTACTACTGTATCATATAACAGAATCACATTTTAGATAACCTCAGCAAGTGATATTGCTCCTTTATGATATTTTCCACAAGAAAGATTTTTACAAGTGTGTGATATGGAAGACATCAAATAAATATACGCTATTGTACAGTCTAAGTTGTTGTAGCCCTAAAAATGAGAAAAGTCAACAGCATTGCTTTAAAAAAATGCAAATGTCAACCTACTGACTAGTTAATTTGTTTTTAGTAATGTGTCTTGATTGAGAGCTAAGAGCTAGGACTGTTTGAAGTCAAATCCCAGCTCTGACTATTACTAGCTGTATGACTTTAAGTACATTATTTAACCTTCCTACATCTTAATACTTTTCATTACTTCAGCAGGGGCAATAGTGACACATATGTCGTAAGTTTTTGTTTTAGTATTTGTGAAGTGTTTTAAATAGTGCCTGGCACAAAACAAATGCTTTAAGTTCTTATGGTTGTTCTTATCATTCTTAGATTCACGTAGAAGGTTGCCAAGGAAAAAAGGAAACCTATGTTCTACAGGGGAAAAAAAGAACTTAGCGGAAAGAAAGAATAATCATTACAGATACTGAGTGAATATGCAAAACATTTCATTGTTTGCAATAAATTTGAAAACTTCATTTGTAAATTACCTTTAGAATTTTTATAAATAATCCTTTTATGTCATGATCATTCTATTACAATGCAATAAGAAAATGGAGAATAGGAGGATAGTGTCAATGGCCATGGTGGAATAAGGACCTCCAAAGAGCTTCTCTATCAAAAAAGCAAGGAAAATACTAACAAAAATGATCAGAATCAATTTTCAGTACTCAGGAAATTAACAAAGACTTGCAATAATCCAAGGAAGGTTTAAACATACAAGAAGAACAACTGAATCTTGGTAAAACATCTGGCATTGTGATGTTTGAACTTGCCCCACTTCCATCGCTTCTTCCTCAATTCTATTATAGTCTTGAAAATTAGCAGTCTTATAACTGTGATAGCTGTGAAAAAGTGTGGCCTAGAAGCTAATGGAAGGAGAAAGCCTGGTTTGGAGCTTCACCAATCAGTCTCAGGTGACTGCTACTATTTGACTGGTCTAGTATTTTCCTGGAAACTCTGAATTTAAAGGACTTTTCCTCATTCGGTATAGTCTTTTCTCGGGCAGCATTTGTCAAAAAACAATCAACAGCAATTGTTTAACATTGTAGCTACCTGAAGCAGTGATAAGAGTTCAAGTAAATAAGCTGACCAGAAAACCTAACAAGGTAAAGGTGGAAAATTAGATGCCCATAGAGGTATTTGAACAAATCTAACTATTCCTGAGAATACAAAAGGCCGTGTGAATTTGTAAGATGGTGCACATGACTAGGAAAGATTAAGAAAGTCTTAAGCTCTGACCTCTATCTTACTTAAGGTACCACATAAGCAGGAAATGAAAGCCAAAGCAGAGTTGCAATTTGCTTGCTTGAGTGTTGCAGATGTGCCTCCAAACACATATAGATTCTCATGGTAAGACTGGAAGACTTATTGATTCCAGGTATTTAAGGAATCTCTAATTATTAGCTTTTCCTTTAATATCTGGAATAATACTAGGATATCTACTTTTTTTCTTTTTCATTTACTAGTATGCTGGAGAGTTTATCCATGGCAATTAGGCAAAGAAAAAGAAATAGAATAAATCAAGATTGGAATGGAGGACTTAAGCCAGGTCTGTGTGCGCCTCATTGCGTGAATACATGCTTGGGGCCTGGAAGCAACTTTGGAATTTCAGCCTCTCCTTTGTCCTCACTCCTGAGGCCTGGGTTCACCCCATCCACCAACCAGAAGACTTGAGCCTAGTCTGGGCAGGGCTCCTTGGATAGTCTGCATTTAGAGTCTGGGAGCAACTTTGGGACTTTTCGTATACCATCCTGCATGCTGCAAAGCACAGTGTGCAAATTGATCCTCTTCACTAAGTTCTATCTTCTTAGCTTGCTACCACTTCATCAAGAGCTGAGCATTTGGTAGGAGAGCCAAGCACCTGAAGTTACCCATAAATGTTTTATACTCAGAGACAGAGCCCTCTAATAGGAGCATACCTGGAAACTAAGGGTGAAATTTCCTTTACCAATACCAAAGAATATACTCCAATAAATAGAAAAAAAAGTTAATACTGCATCAGATGATTAGAAATCAGCACAAATCTCAAAGAAACATGATAAAACAAGGTGGTAACTTTTCCCCAGATGAGTGTAGTAGCCCCTCACCAACAGCGGATAGCACAAAGAATACACAAAAATGTCTAAAAAGAATTCCAAATATTTATAATGACAAAACTCAATGAAACACAAGAAAAAAAGAGACAATCAGTTACAGGAAATGAGAAAATCATTTCAGCACATAAAAAATAAATTTTGTAAAAAAACAGACACCTTAAAAAAGAATAAAACAGAACTTCTGGAAATGAAGAATACAATACAAGAAGTTAAAATCTCCCTAGAAAGCATGAAAAGCAGGCCGGACTATGCAGAAGAAAGAATTTCTGATCTTGAAGACAAAGTCTCCAACATAGACCAAATCACCAAAAAGAAAGAAAAGACAACCCCTCCCCCCCAAAAAATGAAGACAACATAAGGGAAATTCTAGACCATGAAATGCCCAAATATCCATATAATGGGTATTCCATAAGGTACAGAATCTACTAAAGGCATGGAAAACCTCTTTCATGAAATACTATCTGAAAATTTTCCAAATACAGAGAACCATGGAGAAATTCGAACCCAAGAAATAAAAAGAACACCAAACAGAATCAACACAAAAAGATCCTCCCCCCAGCACATCATAGCCAGATTGGTAAAAATTAAAGACAAAGACAATATTCTAAAAATGGCAAGAGATAAAAGTCAAGTTGCTTATAAAGATTATCCCATTAGGCTAACAACGGAGCTCTCAACTAAAACAGTGCAGGCAAGGAAGGAATGGGAAGATGTATTCAAAACATTAAAAGAAAAAAATTTCAACCAAGAATACTATATCCAGCTAGATTATCCTTCGAATGGGAAGAACAAATAAAAGTATTCTCAGATAAACAAAAACTGAAAGAATTCTCCAATATTAGACCAGCTCATAGGAAGAACTAAGGGGAGTGTTTTATCAGGATAACTGAAGAGAGACAAACATTGAGAAAATGGCTAACAAAATGACATGGATAAATCTGCAAATATCAATATTAATGTTGAATGTTAATGGATTAAATTCTTCCATTCAAAGACACAGGCTGGCTGAATGGACACAAAATCAGAAACCATCTATATGCTGCTTATAAGAAACACATCTCATTGACATACATAGACTGAAAGTGAAGGGTTGGAAAAAGATATTCTATGCAAATGAAAAGCATAAAAAGGCTGGAGTAGTGATACTGGGATCAGAAAAAAAAATAGACTTTACAAAAGAAGAGACAAAGAAGGACATTGTATAGTACTAAAAAAAAACTTGTTCACTAAGAAGATATAACACTTGTAAATATCTATGCACCCAACACTGGAACACCTAAGTACATCAAAGAGACTGTTGGCGCTCAAGAGAGAGAGAGACAGCAACACAATAATTCTAGGGATCTCAGTACTCCACTGACTCTTCTGGACAGATCAGCAAGACAAAAAATAAACAAAGATAAAAGATCTAAATGATATCATACATGAAATGGACTTGATGGACATCTACAGAGTATTTTACCCAACTACCAAAAAATATACGTATTTCTCACTCCCACATGGAACATTTTTGAAGACTGATCACGATAGGACACAAAACACAAGCCTTTAAAAATTCAAAGGTATAGAAACAATTATCTAGCATTCTTTTTTTGGAATGAAATAAAACTTAAAATCAACTATAGAAAGAGCCTTCAAAAATTCACAAACACATGGAAACTAAGCAACCTACTCCTAAATGACTTTACAACTACAGAAAACATTAAGGCTGAAATAAAAAGTTCATAAAAACCAATGATAATGAACAAACAAGTGTTTATAGCCTATGGATACAGCAAAGGCAGTCATAAGGGGGACATTCATAGCAATTAGTACCCACAGAAAAAAGCAGAAAGGTGGCAAATAAACAGCGTAATGACACAACTCAAGGAACTGGAAAAATAATAACAAGACCAAAAACATTCAAAGAGAAAATAAATATTAAAGATTCAAGCAGAAATATATAAAATAGAGAATAAAAGAACTATACAAAAAATAAACGAAACCAAAACCTGATTCCTTAAGAAGATAAACAAATGTGACACACCATTAGCTAGTTTAATCAAGAACAGAGAAAGGAACTAGATAAGATAAATCAGCAAGGAAACAAGCATTATTACAACGGATATAACAGAAATACAAACTATCATCAGAGAATACTATGAGCAACAATATGCCAACAAACAAGAAAACCTAGATGAAATGGACAAATTTCTGGACACATATAACTAACCAAGATTGAACCAGGAAGAAATAGAAAGTCCGAATGGACCCATAACAAAGAATGAGATTAAATCAGTAATAGATAGTCTCACAAAAAAGAAGAGCCCAGGTTTTATTTCTGAATTCTATAAAACTTTTAAAGAAGAATTAACCCCAATTCTCTTTAAACAATTTATAAAAATTCAAAAGCAAGGAACCCTCCCAAATTCATTGTATGAAGCCTCCAAACCAGACAAGGACATGACAAAAAAAGAAAACTTTAGGCCCATATCCCAGATGAATATGGATGCAAAAATTCTCTGCAAGATACTACCAAATCACCTTCAACAACATATTAAAGAGATTATACACCACTACTAAGTAGGCTTTATTCCAAGGATGCAAGGATGGTTCAACATACACAAAACAACAAAAGTAATACATTCCATTAACAAAAGGAAAGATAAAAATCATATGATCATATCAATTGAAGCAGAAAAACATTCAATAAAATACAACATCTCTGCATGATTAAGACTCTCAGCAATTTCAGCATAGGAGGGACATCCTCAACACAATAAAAGTCATCTATGAAAAACCTATAGTTAACATCATTCTGATTGGGAAAAAAACTGAAAGCTTTTCCACTAAAAACTGGAACAAAACAAGGCTTCCCATTTTCTCCACTCCTTTTTAACATAGTACTAGAAGTTCTAGCCAATGCAATTAGACAAAAGAGTCAAATAAAAGGCATCCAAGGAAAAGAAGTAAAATTATCTGTATTTGCAGATGATATGATGCTATATATAGAAAGTCCAAAAGAATTCAACAAAAAGCTCCTGGAAATGATAAATGAATATAGTAAAGTGGCAGGATACAAAGTCAACAAACAAAAATGTATTGCATTTTTGTATACTAACAGTGGACAAGCTGAGACAGAATTGAAGAAAAAAAATTCCATTTATGATAGCTACAAAACCAGTAAGATATCTAGGAATAAAGCTTACCAAAGACATCAAAACTCTCTACAAGGAAAACTATGAAACAACTAGAAAAAGAAATTCAAAAAATGATACAAAAAAGTGGAAAAACATCCCATGTTCCTGGATTGGAAAAATTAATATAATTAATATGTCAATTGTACCCAAATTAATCTATAAATTTAACGCAATCCAAATCAAACTACCAAAGCTATTTCTCACAGAAATAGAAAAAACAATCATAAAATTTATCTGGAAGCATATAAGGCCCCATATTGCCAAAGCAATACTGTGCAAGGGGAATAAAGTAGGAGGCATCTTGCTTCCTGACCTCAAAACATATTACAAAGCTGTGATAATTAAAACAGCATGATACTGGCACAAAAACAGACAGGTAGGAACAGAATAGTGAACCCCAAGTAAATCCCAAAACATACACCCAACTGGTCCTTGACAAAGGGCACAAGACAATTCAGTGGGAAAAAGAAAATCTGTTCAGCAAATAGTGCTGGGAGAACTGGATATCCACCTGCAGAAGAATAAAACTAGATCTTTATCTCTCACCACTAACAAAAATTAACTCAAAATGGATTGAAAATATAAACACAGAGCCTCAATTGAACAATGGGAAAATGACCTGATCAGCAATTTTTCAAAGAAGACATACAAATAACCCAAGCACAAATGAAAACATGCTTGACATCTCTTATTACAAGGGAAATACAAATCAAACCACAATGATACACCACTTAATCCAGTCAGAATGACTAAATTTAAAAAATAGGTAATGACAACTGCTGTCAAGACTCTGGTGAAAACGGAATTCTTCTACACTGCTGGTGGGAATGCAAATTAGTAAATCCACTTTGGAGAACAATATGGCGATTCCTCAGAAACCTACAAATAGAACTACCATTTAACCCAATAATTACACTCTCAGGTATTTACACAAAGTATAGAAAAACCCTCAGTTGGAAAACACTTGCACATCCATGTTTATTGCAGCATTATTTACAATTTCTAGGACATGAAATCAACTAGATATCCAAAAGTAGACGATTAGATTGAAAAAAAATGCAATATACATACTTATGGAATATTATTCAGCCATAAAAAATGAGACATTAACATGGAAGACTTAATACTAAGCAAATCAAGCCAGACTATAAAAGACTTTGTATGTCCCCACTTGATATAGCAAATATCTGTGTTCTATAGTGCATTCTACCCATGAAAGTTTGGAAGGTACAGTAGTAGGAAGGGTAATAGCAGATCTCTCATCAGAAACAATGAAAGCAGGTGGCCTGGTGGTTAAGGCGCTTACTAAACCCACATGGCCAACCACAGTTCGAGTCCTGGACCTGGTGGCTAGCTTTCTCACTCTGTTTCTCTCTAGTCAAATTGAAATAAATGAATGACTGAATAAAATTAGATTAATAATTTTTTTAAATGAAACAATGCAAGCAAGGAAAGAATGGGAAAACATATTCAAAAGTGTTAAGAGAAAAACAATTTCATCCAAGAATAGTGTACATGGCAAGATTATCCTTCATATAGGAATAAAGGACAAGAACATTCTCAGATAAACAAAATCAGGAAGAATTTATCAATACCAGACCAGCTCTCCAAGAAGTTTTGAAGGAAATGCTATACCAGGAAAACTAAAGACAGACACACAAAAATAAGAGTTCAGTAACAACTCAGAAAATGCCCAACTTAATGGTAGGGACAAGTCTGGAGTTGAATGTTATGTTCCAGAATTTAAACAGGAATACTGGACCACAACAGAAAATAGATTAAGTACATGAGACTGAAATAGAATCGTATGACTTTTGACTAAAACATTACTGATTTTCTTCTATGCTTTGTTATTCAGATTTAATAATTTTTGTCTTATCTTGAACTGCCAATAGGTTTGTATACTTACTATTTGAACAGAATCTTAACCTGTTTCCTGGCTTTAAGTTTTAAGCAAACTTTTCTTAGCATTTTTTAAAATTTTGATTTATTAAAACTGCTTTTCTTTAAATTAAAAAATATATTGAAAAATACCTATTTAATGACTGCAGTAAGCAATATAGCATCAGCTAGGTGCTACTTTATAGTATATTCATTCTACTTAGAGCTTCATGCCTAAGGTCAGACATGTGTTCACAGGTATGTATATATCAGCTGAATTTGCTATTGAAAGTAGTTAGATTAATTAAGATAGTTTGTGAATCAATAAAATGTGGGGGGAAAAAAGGAATGGAAAACAAATGTAGACACCAGAGAGTGTGGAAGGAGGGTGGGAAACGACAGAGGGTGAAAAATAGGGGGAAAATATATGTACACATATATATGTATATATACTTCTTGTTTCATATACATACATATATATGAAACAAATGGAAAATTATTTGTTGATGATAACATGTATGATTAAGCCACTGTGCAGTGTATTCTGGATGGGAAATCACATTTTGTATGCTGTGATGATGCTTGTGAATCAATGTAAAATAAATTAATAACAAAAAAAATTAACAAATAATTCTTTTTTAATTGTTTATTTTTATTTATTCATTCATTTATTTTAATTTGATCAGAGACAGACACAGACAGAGAGAGGAAGAGAGAGAGGGAAAGTGAGAAAGCAAGCCACCAGGTCCAGGACTTGAACCGTGGTCGGCCACATGGGAGTGTCCAGCGCCTTAACCACCACGCCACCTGCTGGTCCCCAACAAATAAATAATTTTTAAAAGATTAGAATGGGGACCAGCAGTTAGTGTAATGGCTGCGTCACTGAACTCCCATGTAGTTGACCGTGGTTCGAGTCCCAGACCTGGTGGTTTAAACTCACGCCGGGCATGTGTGCGTGCGTGCCCAAGATCCCGAGAGAAGAATGGAGGAGAAGGGATTGTGGCATGGCCATCCCCGCCTGGGGGGGTGATTTCTTGCTTTCTCTCTCTATGTTTCTCTCTGCCTTTCTGGCGCGCACACGTGCCCTACAGCAAAAAAAAAAAAAAAAAAAAAAAAAAAAAAAAAAAAAAAAAAAGATTGGAATGGAAAAAATAAAACTATTTTCTATTCACAGATAACGTGATGTTTTATATAGAAAATTCTAAGGAATTTTATACACACACGTACACACACACACACAAAAAAAAACACTATTAGAGCTAATAAATGAGATCAGAAAGTTTTCAGGATACCAGCTCAATGAATAAAAAGTGATTTCATTTTAATACTCCAGCAGTAAATGATCTAAAATTGAAATTAAAAAATAATTCCATTTATAATATCATCAAAAATGATAAAACACTTAGGAACAAATTTAACTAAAGTAGTGCAAGATGTATGTTGAAAAATATTTTTTAAATTGTTGAAAGAAAGTAAAAATGACTTAAATAAATGGAAAAACATTCCATGTTTAAAATAATTCAAAAATAATGGTCTTTTTAAAAAACGGCATGGGCAATTGAACATTCATGTGCAAAAGAAAGAATGTGGAGTCATACAGAGGCATAGCAGTAAAATGTGATGCTCTGTGAAACAGTCCCACATGAAAAGGTTCCCAGTTCAAGTCTGGAGATCTCCCTGAATATACTGAGCACATGTCTGTCTATGATTCAGCACTGGCTACAGGTTGAGATTAATCACATTACATGCTCTCTTTGTCGCTCTGGCTTATGGAAGAAATAAACTTAAGAAAGAAAGAAAGAAAGAAAGAAAGAAAGAAAGAAAGAAAGAAAGAAAGAAAGAAAGAAAGAAAGGAAGGAAGGAAGGAAGGAAGGAAGGAAGGAAGGAAGGAAGGAAGGAAGGAAGGAAGGAAGGAAGGAAAGAAAGAGAACATTTACTTCACATCACACACAAAATTAATCTAAAATAGACCTATTTTACTCTAAATAGACCTAATTCCTGGTTTTACATCTTATTAGATCTAAAACTATAAAAATTATTAGAGGAAATTATAGGAGTAAATCGTTATGATATTGTATTAAGCAATGGTTTCTTAAACATGATGCCTAAAACACAACTAAAGAAAAAATGGTAAATGGTAACTTATCAACATTAAAAACTTTTCTGCTGCTGATGACATCATTGAAGAGTAAAAATACAATCCATGGGATGAGAAAGAATAAAGAACTTATATCTAGCATGCTTAGAAAACTCTTTATTACTCAACAATCAAATGACAAATTATGCAATTAAAATATAAAGAAAGAATTTGAATAGACATGTATGAAAAAAATGCTCAACATCCCTCATTGTAAGGGAAATGCAGATCAAAACAACAATGAGATACCACCTAACCCCAGTCAGAATGACTAAGATTAAAAAAACAAAAATTGGTAAGTGCTGGCAGGGGTGTGGTGAAAGGGGAACTCTCTTACACTGCTGGTGGGAATGTAAATTGGTCCAGCCACTGTGGAGAACAATTTGGAGATTCCTCAAAAATCTACAAATAAAACTACCATATGATCCAACAATCCCACTCCTTGGTATCTACCCAAAGGACAGAAGAACACTTAACCGGAAAAGCCCTTGCACATCGATATTTATTGTGGCACTGTTCACAATTGCTAAGTCATGGAAACAACCCAAATGCCCACAAACAGATGAATGGATAGAAAAACTGTGGCACATATACTCAATGGAATACTATTCAGCCACAACAAAACCCTGGCTTTTGACGGGAAGTGGATGAATACGGAAGATTTACTGCTGAGTGAAGCAAGCCAGACTATGAAGGAGAGGCATTGTATGTCCCCACTTAATATATACTGAGTGACCATACTCTATGACTGAAACTAATTGACTAAAGGATATAGAAACACAGTATATAGATGTAAATACCAGATATAGTGTGTGTGAAAGAGGAGGGTCTGAGGAAGGACATTTAGAAGAAAAATAGGGAGGCAAAGCATTAATGGCACAAAGAAATATGTTATTATCTGTTGAAGATATTTTGTAGTTTTATCAACTGTACTAGAAAGAAATGTTCACCTGTTGAAATATCCATTTTGTAAGACAAATAATAATGTGATTGAATGTATAAAAGAAAATGAAATGTAAAACAATAAAATTAAATAAAATAAAATTTAAAAATAATAGTCTTTCTGTGGGACAAATACCAAAATAAATCCTGCATTACCAGATAGTTAAGTTTTATCAACTGTACTAGAGAGAAATATTCACCCGTTGAAATATTCATTTTGTAAGCTAAATAATGTGATTGAATATATAAAAGAAAACAAAATTTAAAAATGAAAAAAATAAATAAAGTTAAATAAAATAATTCTTCTTAAAAAATGAAAAAAAACAAAAAAATTATGCAAATGTCAATAAGTACATGAAAAGATGTTCAACATCTTTAGTGACTATGAAACTGCAGATCAACATCATTATGTTATATTATTTCAAATAAATCATGATGACCATAATAGATACACAGTAATGAGTTATGCAAAGGACGTGGAGAAACTAGACTCCTCCTATTTTGCTGGTGGACTATACAGTGGTGCATCATTTTTGGAAAAAACACTGGCTATTTCTCAGAAAGTTAAACATTGCTCAGAAATAATTCCACATATCGTCAACCAACCATTCACGAAACATCAAAGGCAACAAATTGAGACAAGACAGTCTTCAACAACTGGCTATCCTCATGCAAAAGAATGAATCTAGAAATAGACTTTACACTCTTCATAAAAATTAACTAAAAATGGATCATAGACATAAAGGTAAAACTCAAAAATATAAAACTCCAAAAAGAAAAGAAAGCAAAAAAAAAAAAGTCATATAATACTTTGCATGTACCATATTTTCTTTAAAATAAAGTTTAAAAGCTATTTTCTGAAGAAAAAAAAAATAATAAAATACTCCTAGGGACGAGCAGTTAGCATAATGGCTATGTCGCTGGGCTCCCATGTAGTCGACCGTGGTTCGCATCCCAGACCTGGTGGCTTAAAACTCACACCGGGCACGTGTGCGTGTGTGCCCAAGATCCTGAGAGGAGAATGAAGGAGAAGGGACTGCGACGTGGTCATCCCCCCCGGGGGGTGATTTCTCACTTTCTGTCTCTGTCTTTCTCTGTCTGGCGAGCACACGCGCCTTATAGCAAAAAACCCTCCAAAAAAAATAAATAAATAAATAAAAAACCACAAAAAAACTCCTAGAAGAAAAGAGAATTTTAAGATATCCTCAGATTTGGTGGTGACTTTTTTAGATAGAATGCTAAAGGTACAACCCATGAGAAAGATAGGTGATAAACTGCATTTCATTTAAATTAAAATTTTCTGTCCTACAAAAGACACTGTGAAGAAAATAAATAGCCCGAGGATGGGAGAAAATATTTCAAAAAGGCACACCTAATAAATGTTCAAAATATACAAAGAACACTTGAAACACAACAATAAGAAAACAAAGAATTCAACTTAAAAAATGGGCCAAAGACCTTAACAGACACCTCATAAAAAAAGATACACAGATGATAAATAAAATACTTTGCCTCATATGTTATGAAGAAGATGCAAAGTAGAACAAAGAGATACCACTGTTCACCTGTATGAATAACCGTAAGTCAGGATACTGACAATACTAAATGCTGGCAAGGAACTGTAACTAACTCACTGCTGGTAGGAATGCAAAATTATACAGCCACTTTGAAGGACATTTTGGCATTTTCTTACAAAAATAAACATACTCTTACTGTAAAATTCAGCAATCAAGTTCTTGGTATTTATACAAAGAAGCTGCAAATTCAAGTCTACCCAAAAAATAGCACAAGGATGTTTATATCAGCTATACTAACAATTGCCCAAACTTCAGGGCAACCAAGATACTCTCAAACTGGTGAATGGATAAACAAACTATAGTACATGCAGACAATGGAATATTATTCAGCACTGAAAAGAAATAAGCCACTAAATTATGAAAAGATATGGAGGAAATAAATGCACATTACCAAATGAAAAAAGCCAATCCGAAAAGGCTATGTGTATATAAATCCATGTTCATGACATTCTGGAAAAGTTAAACCTATGGACATTGTTCAAAAATCAGTGGTTGGCATCAGTTGGGAGGAAAGAGAAATCCTTTCCAATCTGGGAAGGATGTTAATAATGGGGGGAGGCTACATACATGTGGGTGCAGGGGCTATATGGAAAGTCTCAGTGCGTTCAGCTCAACTTTTTCTGTGAAAATAGAGCAAAAGTCTATTTTTTTAAAAAGTTATAATTCAACAGTTCTACTCCTACGTGCATACAAAAGAGAAAAATGAATGTTCACATAAAAACATGTACACTACTGTTTATGGCAATATTATTCCAAATATTCAAGGTATGGAAATAACTAAATGTCAATTAATTAATAGGTGAATGAGGTATAGTGAATTCATACAACAGAATATTATTCCACCATAAGAAAGTACTGACACATGCTAAACATGGATGTGAATTAGAAACATTATTAGTTACAAAAAGCCAGATACAAAAAATCATATGTTGTCTGATCTCATTTGTACAATATATCCAGATAAGTAAGTTTACACAAACAGAAATATATTTAATAGTTGTCAGGCACAGGGGACGTGTAGGGACATGGTAACTCCTATCAGGTACAGAGTTTTAGATGATGAAACATTCTTTTTTTCTTCTTTAAAATTTTATTTATCATCATAATTTTTATATTAAATTTAATCACATATATCTTTGCAGTGTATTACATTTCTTTTTCCAGCATGATTACCGTGCATATAATTCAAGACAAAGACATTAATATCCACATCATCATCCTTCTCAAATAGCTTTTCATCATTTTTTTCAAATTACTAGTATTATTTATTCTCATTATTTTTTAAATATTCACTCACTTCATATCATTTGTCTTATAAAGAGAATTTATTCAACATGAAATCCACGTGTACCCAACATGTGTACAGTGATTGCAAGTGTTCCTAGAGAGAAAAAATGAGGATTTCAACACAACTAGCAATGTTTCATTTCTTTTATATACGTTAGATATATACACAAACTTTAAGCAGCTATAAAAAATTAAAATGTTAGTACTAGGTGTTTTATTCTATGTATTATATTTTTTAAAATAGTTTTTTTAAAATGTGTGGAGAGAAAAAAGAAGTCTTTGCCTACTCTCATCCCTCCAAGAGTTTCCCTTGTGTTTTTCATCAGCAATTTTATAGTTTGAGGTTTTATGTTTAGATCTTTGATCCATTTTGAGCTTATTTTTGTTAATGGTGAGAGGGACCCAGTTTCATTTTTCTGCAGGTGGATACCCCGTTTGTCTAGCACCATTTGGTCTAGAGATTTTCTTTTCCCACTTGATTAGCTTGTGTCCTCTGTCAAAAATCAGTTTTGGGGTTTATGTATGGTGTCTCTATTCTGTTCCATTGGTCTACATGCCTGTTTTTGTGCCAGTTCCTTGCTTTTTTGATTATCATAGTTCTGTGCACGTTTTCAAACCACCCAGTCCAGAACTCAACCATGGAGTCAGTCCTGTGGGATTCAGTAGTTTGACCGCCACACCACCTGCTGGTCAGAACTGTGTACTTTAGGAAGGTTAAATGAGAAATAAAGTGCTTGGCACTGCCTGATAAATACTATGCGTTCCACGAACATTATTTGTTGGTATTAACTTAATTGAAATAGACTACAGTATCGCTAAGAATGGTAATACAAAAGAAGAAATAATTAAGTTTTCTCTAGAAGAAAAATATTTCAGTGATACTGAATATGGTTCTCTGAAAGGATAACCAATGCCATGTCAAGTGAAATGAGAAAGAAAACATGATGTGCCATATGGGTTTTAGATGTCAAATGCTGGCCTCTCCTTGCATTACTCGGTGAAGAAAAAGCCATCACTAAACAAGTAAATCTCTAATGCCACAGCCCTGGTGAATGCCCCATAGAGAAACACTGTGAAGAACAGCTTGATTACAAAGTAATGCCTTGTCTTCTGAAAATCTACCATTGTGACTTTTGGTCAGGAACTCATGGTGAAGGCCATTGATTTATTTCTCTTCCAAGAGCATCGATAACAGCCTGGCCCCTCAGTGAACTCTGTTTTCAGCTGTCCCGGAGGGTGATGGCATGTCTCTAAGGTATGTGCTCCTGGCAATCCCTCATGGTGTGCAGTCTATATTTTCAATCAGAGCAGTTCAAGCATACCATATAAATTTGGTGCACAGTTCTCCAACTATTTTCAGGAGACACAAAAGTTTAAAACAATTTAGTTATGTTTAAAAAGACTTTTCTTTTTATTCAATATGATAGGTCACAGGAATACTGCTATGGAAGAAATTTTCATATCTGTCTGTGGCTCTGAGACTCTGGATAAATATATTCAGAATTTCAGTCCTCCTCAATTAGAGCAAAACCTATCTGGAGAGATAGGCTTGTGTTTATTTTTTTTTAATTTTTTTAATTTTTTTTTTTTTTTTTATGGTGAACGAAGAAGGCAGAGGAATAAAACCTTGGCAGAAGAATAGAAGCCAGGCCAAAGAGAACAAGAACCTTTTGAATTGCTAGCAAGGAAAGGATCCAGATGGGGAGTAGGAAACTTGAGGCCACTGGCAGTTACTTGCATAATAAGACCTCCTTCATCATCTTCACTCAATTTCTTTCCATGTGTGGGTAAAGTCACAGACATGGAAAAATCAGTTTTCTCCATTCAGTAAACCCTCTAAGATGTTTGTGGCCATCAATGCTGTTCCTGAGAAGGTCAAGGAAGTTCTGGGTGAAATCACTTTCCTCCAGCACCAGTACCTCTCTAAAAGGAAGTGAGTCCCAAAGCCTTCACCCATGGCAAAAAAATTGATATTTCATAACACAGTCTATTTGTGGGTATTTCTGTACTGTGATAATTAGAATGTCTGTTTCCTCTAAGGCTTAAAATTAGAACACCAGGCCCAAATTTGTTTATAGTGCAGCCTGCGTAGAGCCTGAACCACACAGCATGCCCAACAGGAAGTGTGGGCGTAGGTCACCAGCACGCTACACACCGAGCATCACCCGTGGTGTGTTTACACAGGAAAGTCCAGAAAAATGAGCACACTGACAACGCTGCCAGTAATTCAGAGATGGAGATATCTGGAAGCGATAAAAACCGAGATTGATAAAAGCTTCTCTTGTTAAATTTGGGCCACACATACTTTAAATAAAATATACCACTTAGGAAATGATTTGTGTTGATAAAAGTTGATGGAGTTGTTTTTCCAAATGTCTTCTCCCTGCTGGGAATTTCACACTTTGGCAGGCTCTCCTTGGGCCTCCCCAGTTGCTAGTCTCCTTCCATGACCTGACCCGGTGTTGTTTATACGGCTGTTTACACATTTCTTAACAACCTTTGCGAAGGGTCTTTAATGACTTTCACTCCTGGCAGTGCTTAGCTTGAGGCAGAGCTCCCAAGTCTGCCAGTGTTGCTGTGTTTATTTGTGCAGTGCCCTCCCCAGCTTCCCCTAAACCTCTCAGAGCAGGGCCTGCCAAGCATGTTGCAGGTTGGATAGTTGCAGATGAGTTTTAAGACTTGGATTGTAGTTGTTACTAATGAAGTATGGGAAGGCCATTTACACAATTAAGAGCTGTCATCATGTTTCAAGAGGTCTCACTCAGAAACTTGCACATTCATATTCTGAGTCTGCTTGAAGAAGAAGCATGGCCAGACTCCAACCCCAGTACTCATTAAATTGTCTGATGGAGGACAAGTTCACTATCTTTTTTGGGATTTGGTTCCTTAATCTACTAAATGAAGGAGACAAATTATAAGAAGTCAAGAGTCAACCACCTTGAACAAGATGAGCTCAAAGATTCCTATGCAATTTTAGACAAGTGGTCACATTGGCAGTAGATTAAGAAAGATAAAAAATTTCTTCTGTAGAGGTCTTGACAAATAAAATGGGAAGAGCATTTGACTTTTAGGTTAGATTGACATTTTAGAGTGTGAAGAGGACAGCTGTCAGTCAAATTATGTAATTCAGGCCATAGGTTATCTAGGTTACCTAGGCAGAAACATACTGTAGTTGTGCCTTCTTCATTTTGGTGTTCCCAACATGTACAACAGAAGACATCTAATAAACATGTTCTGGGAACTGAAATGGAAATCTATGAGTAAGGACTGTCTCCAGAAACCTTCAGATCATTATTGTAAGAAACTTACCAAGGTGATCTAATAGGAGATCATGAGGATTTTAGAAAGACAATGTCAAAAGGCTCAGGTGAATGGAGTGGACTCCACATTTACACATTAATTTTGAACTCTGTATTTAGAACCATTCTGGATCTCTCAAATATGAATCCAATTGTCATAATAACCATGACCATGCTTTCAAATGTCATGTGATTATAATGCATCTACAATTGCTTCAAAATGAGAAGTATTTAGCACTGCTTTAGGTTATCTAGCATGGTGACATCTTTTTTTTTTTTTTTTTTTTTTTTTTTTTTTGAGAGGTTTTTCGCTGTAGGGCGCGTGCGCTCGCCAGACAGACAGAGAGAGACATAGAGACAGAAAGCGAGAAATCACCCCCCAGGGGGGATGGTCACGCCGCAATCCCTTCTCCTCCATTCTCCTCTCGGGATCTTGGGCACGCACGCACACGCGCCCGGCGTGAGTTTTAAGCCACCGGGTCCAGGACGTGAACCGCGGTCGACTACGTGGGAGTCCAGCGACATAGCCATTACGCTAACTGCTGGTTCCCTAGCATGGTGACATCTTAACCTGGGCATCATAAGCTCTTCCTTTCCATTTGGTAGAGACTGCTGTAAACTAATGGAGAAGCCAGGACTTTGTCATGAAATGAAGGGGGCAGAGTCAGGAAAAAACAGGAACATCTGAGTAGGCAGAACAAGAACAGAAACACGGCCTGGATTCATTCCATATGCGTGTAATAGAGCAGTGTCCTCATTTCTGAATGAAGTGCTTGCACAGGGTGAACAAGGCATCACTGAAATCAGCTACATTCACCCTAAAAAAAAGTTGATGTCAAAGAATATGCCCCTCAGAGAAATAGGAATACGAGTTAAAAACAAAAACAAATGAACACACTAAAAACTGGATTCATTTGGCATTAAAGCAGTGCTACATACTTCTCATTTTGAAGTAATTGTAAGACATAGTGGAATCACATGACATTTGAAAACATAGTCACTGGTTATTATGACAAATGGATTCATATTTGAGATCCAGAACTGTTCTAAACACAGAGTTCAAAATTAATGTGTAAATGTGGAGTCCACTTCATTCACCTGAGCCTTTTGACATTGTCTTTCTAAAATCCTCATGATCCCACGTTAGATCACCTTGGTTTCTTACAATAATGATTTGAAGGTTGCTGGAGACAGTCCTTACTCATAGATTTCCATTTTAGTTTGATGTTTACTGCTATCCATGGCCTGGGAATACCAAAATGAAGAAGGTATGTGACTATAGTATGTTTCTGCCTTGAAAATTAAAGTCTAAAGCAGGGTATAACTAGATAATTTTATAATGTAATAGAAATTATAATAGCAGAGAGCTAATTGTATTCATAAGGTTTATTCCTTTATGAATCTCTTCTTTATGTCAATTGAGGAATGCATGCACTCTGCATGCTGTGCCTCATCTTATATTCTAAGGCTCTTGGTCCAACTGGGGAATGGAAGTAGCTTCCTTTAAAAGATTTTTCTGGCTGGTCCATTTTTCCATTGTTATCCAGGTAGATAACTCTTCCTGAAATGGGATCTTTCCAGTTTCTTGAACTCCTCCTAGTGCTCCTATCTCCACTCAGACTTACTGCCTGAGTCATTCCTGACCTTGCCATTACTGAAACTTGCAAAGCCTTCTTTCCACATATCACTGCTATTGACCATGACTCCTGCATATATTCCAGGTCTCTCCCTCCCTTTTTCCAATAATTCATGATGTCTGATATGAAGAATAAGAGTTTCAAAAGAGAATTGGCAAAATGGAGAGGAAAAGCTAGAGGTCATTTTCTTCATCTGTTTTCTAGAACCTTTACTTTTTCAAAGAAAAAATATCTAATATCTATACAGCTACTATCTTAAAGTTCCTTTTATCCCAATTTATTGAATGTCACTTAAACATGAAAGCTTTTATATTATTTTTAAATATATCAGCTTCCCTAGAAAACTAGAGAAACTGCCTTATCAGTCAGCAAGAAGTCAGGCCCATAAGATTTAGGAACTATCCCATTGACCTAGGGAGGAAGGTCCAGTGAAGCTTTTATCTCTAAGTTGACTCCCTCTCTTTGACAATTATTTGTGGACCTGTATTTATTACCCATCAGCAGGAAAAAGAGTGAACCTTTAAGTGGCACCAAATTTAAAGGACTCTTCACTAGAGAAAATTTTGTAAATTTGTTTCATTAAAAGCAATATCACTTCGAATATGATTAAAAGAATTCATATTAGGGTAAGACGTTTTAAGCCTAACTTATTCTATTTCTCTGTACTCTGGATAATGAAGAGCCTATTTTATTTTTCCCTTCTTTGAAATAATAGTAGTGAGTTTTAAGTCAAATGAGATTGTGAACATGGAAGTATTTTAATAAGTAAAGAGAACCATTAAGTGTTTAGACTTCTTTTGCTCATTAGTGATATATATGTGTGTGTCTGTGTATATATATATATATATGTGTGTGTGTGTGTGTGTGTGTGTGTATATATAATATATATATATATATATATATATAGAGATGGATAGATAGATAGATAGATAGATAGATAGATAGGAGAGGTTTTTGCTATAGGGCATGTGCACTCACCAGAAAGACAGAGAGAGACAGAGAAACAGAAAGAGAGAAATCACTGCCTGGGGGGATGGCCATGCCACAATCTGTTCTCCTCCATTCCCCTCTTGGGATCTTGGGCACGCACACACATGCATACGGTATGAGTTTAAGCTACCGGGTCTAGGACTTGAACCGCGGCCAACTACATGGGAGTCCAGCAACATAGCCATTATGCTAACTGCTGGTTCCAGTGATAATTATTAATGAACTAATTTGTATGTATGAGATATATCAACATACGTCAATCTCATTAACTATCCACAGCCGCTCTAAGAGGCACACTCTATGGTTTTGTCCATTTTACAGGTCAGGTGACTAGGAATTGATAAGTGTCAGAAAGTTGCCCAAGGTATCAAGAAGTTTCAGTGGGTTAGTGCCATGATGTCTGTTTCTAAGCTCTGCTCTTATCCATTTGCTATAATGGTTTATAGGAGGCCTACGTTTATAGGAGGCTATATAGGATATTCTTTGTGTATTTTTAGTGTTAGTGTATTAGTATATTTTTCTCTAAGATTAATTATGCTAAACAGCAATGATACAAAGCTTGATCCTTGCCCTCACATGGCTCCTGCAGATACAAGCAGGGATGCAAACCAGTAGATTTGAACCTAATATGTGTTTTGACTAAGGCCAGTCTCTTGGTCCTGTAATCTGTTTAGTCATACTGGTTCCTGTACTTGGAAGGACTTCACATGTTCTACTGTTGGCCTTTAGAAATTCTTTTTTTTTTTTTTTTTTTTTGAGAGGTTTTTTTTTTTTTTTTTTTTTTTTTTTTGCTATAGGGCGCGTGCGCTCACCAGACAGACAGAGAGAGACAGAGAGATAGAAAGCGAGAAATCACCCCCCAGGGGGGATGGCCACGCCGCAATCCCTTCTCCTCCATTCTCCTCTTGGGATCTTGGGCACGCACGCACACGCGCCCGGAGTGAGTTTAAGCCACCAGGCCCGGGACTCAAACCACGGTTGACTACGTGGGAGTCCAGCGACATAGCCATTACGCTAACTGCTGATCCCTAGAACTTCTTTTTTTAAAAAGAATTATTTTATTTAACTTTATTTATTTACTTATTTGACCAGAGAGTAACAGAGAGAGAGAGAAAAAGTGAGAAAATCAACCACCAAGTCCAGGACTCAGACCACAGTTGGCCATGTGGTAGTCTAGCGTCCTTAACCATCATGCCACCTGCAGGCCCCTTTTTTGTAATTTTTGCCAGAGGGTATGCATGCTCACCAGAGGGAGAGAGAGAGAGAGGAAGAAAGTGAGAAAGCACCATACCTCCATGGAAAATGGTTATGTTACAATCCTTTGTCCTCCATTTCTCCCTCCTTATGGGACTTTGGGCATGCACAGATGCCTGTTTTTTTGGTTTTGTTTTTGTTTGTTTCAGCTACTAAGTCCAGGACTCAAAACCAGGCAGTCGGCCATGTAGGATTCAGCCACCTTGAACACCATGGCACAGGCTCATCTTGAAATCCTTGATAATTTTGAGCAAAGAGACCCATCTTCTCATTTTGTTCTGGGTCCCACAAGTTATAAAGCATGCCCTGGTTTTGACAGAAATGCGAGTGGTGTACTATGGGAGTGAAGCAAAGGACGTGTTAGAAAAGGGTCTTAGGGGACATTCTGCTTAAACCTGATGCCAGAACAAAAAGTGACTGGAGCAGGGAGCTTCACCTAGACTAGAAGCACAGCAGGTGCCAGTGTGTTTTTCTTTTCATGAACAAGGACTTAGAAAGCCATGGTGGTCTGGAGAATGCAAGAAATCTGCACAGCCCACTGGAAATGCTGAACATCTAAGTAAGCCAATAGGACTTCACTTGCAGGAACCACATTGTCCCCTGGCAGAATCTGTGATGACCTTATAGGGCTGCTGGCTGGATCCTTGGACATTGGTGTTAAAAATGTAGAGTGAAGAAAGCAATGGTCCAGTTGCCTGCAGCTTTGGAATAGAATGTGCAGGAAAGGCACCAACTTTACTCTGAAAGCCAGGATGTACTTTAGGAGAAAGAGTTGGGATACTAACTACCTAGCTGGTATTGAGTAATACTAGTTAACAGTATTTAAGTTTGAAGTGTTTAGTAAGGGCCAGTCACTGATCTAAGTATTTACTTATACTAAGTAATTTAATCTTCCAACTACTCTGTGAGATAGATATTATAGAAAATAGCAGTTTTCCTCATTCCACAGATGAAATCAAGGCATGGAGAGCTTTAATAACATTCCAACATCACACAGCAAACAAGTGGCAGAGGTGGGGTTTGTATTTAAGTACTGTCTCCAGAGTTGCTACTGATAGCCACTCCAGTATACTGAATACTAGCATTATTCTTTCTCAAGTTTGTTAAGTTCATATAGCTTATGAAAAATACAAAAATTCTTCACATGGACTCAAAGGCTTCGTCTTGACTCACCACTCACCATCTCTCCAGTGTCATCTCCCCTGCTTGCCCTTACTTGAGTTGCTGATATGCAGAGGCAGTCCACATTTCCCGTGCTTGCAGCACGATGCATTCTCTAAAGGTGCCACCACCATATGTCCCAGCCCACAGGCACTTCTTAGGATGTGCCATTGATGATCCTTCTATGCAGACATAGGTCTGTGCCATTCTTGCCTCTGAATCTGGATAATCCTATGCTTATAGCCAAAGTGATACTATGTGACCTTCAGTAAAGGACACAATGAGCAATACAGATCCCACTTGGTTCTTTGGAAAGCAACTCCTGAAATCCAGTCACTGTGTGGTGAGGAAACAGACCACGTGGAGAGGCATTTTGTAGGTAGGCGTTGAACTCCACGACCAAGCTAAGGGCCTAGCAGACAGCTAGCATCACCCTCCAGACAAGGAGTGAAGAAGCCTCTGTGATGGCTCTGGCCCCAGCTACCAACAGCCTGACTGCAACCACCTGAATAAATTTCCTCACTGAGTGCACCCAGCCTCTGAACTATGAAAGACAATCATAAAACGATTGTTGTTATTTTGAGCCACTAAGTTCATTACATAGCAATGGGCAATTGCAACAGGACTTCTGCTTCTGCTGTTCCTTCTATCTGCTCTTACCTTTCTCTTTTTCTATTCAACTTTCCTATACAAACTACAATATCACATAAGCCTTTAGTACATTCCCAAATTCTTCTATTCATGTTAGATTATGTGGCTTTACTATGTGTTCTCTGTGATAATAATCCTTTCATTTAGAGCAAGGGTCAGTAAAAATTTCTGAAAAGGGTTAGGTAATAAATATTTTCAGCTCCCCAAGCCATGTGGTCTAGGTTACAAGTATTCAGGTCTATGCTGCAGTGTGAAAGTTGCTATAGACAATACATGAGTGGGGAGGGCTGTGTCCCAATAAAACTTTATTTACATAAGCAAGCAGAGGGCCAGATTTGTCCTGATGGTCATAGTTTGACAGTCTCCACTTTAAAGCAGATTCACAGAGTCATCAGCATATTAGAATCACTGGGGAGAGTCTGAAATGTCCACAGCTCAATCCATACCCCAAATCACTTAAACCATAAACTCTGGAGAGATGGACCTGGGTATCAGGTGAATCCAATGTGCAAGAAAGCATGGGAAAATCATTGCTGTCGCACCCAGGCCCAGTTTGTCAATTCGTTTTCCTTATTGTGATTATAGTTTAATGTTCCTCTCTCTCATTATACCCAGTGAGTATGGCTCCACTCTGGGTTATATCCCTAATGCCTAACACATGTCTTGCTTCATACTTATTTGCTAAATAAGGGAATAATAAATATTGGTTGGATGGACTTGTTAAACTCCCTTGATTCCTAATCTTTGGAAAGGTTCCATTTCTGCCATTATTCCATTACTCTTCTCCTATTTTCCCAGGATTGCCTTCTCTGACTCCTCCTAATAGTCTTCCCAAATTCACTTAGTTACTAAATCTTACCAACCTACCTTCACAGCAGTCAGGACACATTTCCCTTCCCATTTCACCTAGGCTACCCGTAGTTCATGTCCTCACCAAATTTTCCAGAATTCATAAAAACAGAAATTTGATTGCTCTTTAAGCTTCTGATCTTCTTTCTTCTCTCTTTCAGTCTCTCATCCATCCTAGAGCACAATGCTATGGGCTTTGGAGTCACAGAGACATGAATTGAGATTCTGGTCCACCTAGCAGGACACACTTAGGTCCACCTAGCAGGACACACTGAGGCTCAGTTTCTCAATTTCTTTCTTTAGTTTTCTATAGGGCATGAGCTCTTTCCATAGAGACAGAGAGAGGGAAAGTGAAAAATAACACCCCAGGGTAATGGCTAGGCCACAACCCTTTATTAATTCTACTCTCAGGATTCTAGGACATACACACATGCCTGGTATGATTTTCAGTTCACCAGGCCTAGGTCTTGAACCAGTCAGTCAGACATGTGGGATTCAACCACCTTAATTAACTTCCATGCTACCTGCTGGCCCCAACTTCTTTCTTTGAGTCCTGTGGTTAAAACATTCTGTAAAATTCTAACTGCTATATGAATAATACCTGCCCCTCTTCAACCACACCATAGGCGCCAACCATGATTGTCACCTTTTTATCTACTCCCCTCATCTTAGATGGCTTCCCTAAGACACTCCATCCCCCCGTTAGAGTGAAAGCCCTATGAGAGCAGGAGTTACATTAGCTTTGCTTATTCCTGTATCCCAAGTTACTGTTAGAACCTCCATAGCCTGGCATCTTAGAATCTGTCTGATTTGAACCCAGCCTAGTTTCCCTTGATAGAGTTCTTCACTCTCTATCCATAGCCTGTGTTTTAGTCAAGCTGAGTAACTTATTCTTCCCTCACACTTCCTCCACCTTCTCATTTTCAGTGCCTTGACATGTTAGTTTCATCCGCCGTCACTGGACCCTCATTCCTCTTACTTGAAATTGTGCTCATTAAATTGTTTCTAATCCCCCCATATATTCTTCTGATATTACTGCTGATAACCCACCCCTCTTATGGCATTGCATATCTTTCACCAACATTATTAGTTTCTACATATTATCAGGGGACCTCTGGTGGTAAAGAAAATGTCTAATTAAATGTCGTGTGTCCTAGGTACATGTCCTGAACCACAGAGCTCATCTAATAAATCTTGCAGTACATTTCTGAGTGAATGAATGCATTCTAGTTCTCCCGCTCTGTGCCAAGGGGATTACCGTAAAAGGGAGAAGTCTGGCAAAAGAAAAACAAAAAAAAACAAAAAAAAAACTAAACACAATTTTGAGGGTGACCCAAAATTGTAGTTCTGAAGTTGAAACTGGATTCCTCAAGTGCCAGTGGCAAAGACAAACTCTGTGGAGAACAAATGCACCTTGTTTGTAAACAGAGTTTGCGAAGATAAACTTGTTCAGTTCCATATGTGTTTTCCAGCTGGAGCTCATAAGCAACTTCCCCAGGGTTCAGCCTTCAGTATGCTCAGGAGGGCTGCTGCAGATGAAGCCTTGCTGTGATAATGCATAACACACCTCTAGATTGGGTTACAATGTGGAGGCTCCACATGCTGCTAGGAGGAGGTCTGCCTATAAAAGGTATGACAAGGATCCTTCTATGCACCCATTCCATTTCTTGACACCTATTGAGAGTGACTGCACACAAATCTCAGGTTAACTGTAAGAGCAGTTTGTAGAGTCCATACTCTGCCTCAGTCCCAGATAGGTAGTGACATTCCTGTCCAAGTTCCAGGAATAGACCCTTGTACTTCCGTGTTATGTACTCTTAGCTAAACTGAACTTCTGACCAGCAGACGGCGTAGTGGTTATGTTGCTGGACTCCCACGTAGTCGAGTCCCAGACCCAGCAGCTTAAAACTCATGCCAGGTGTGTGTGCATATATGCCCAAGATCCCAAGAGGAGAATGGAGGATAAGGGACTGCATCATGGCTATTCCCCCTGGAGGATGATTTCTTGCTTTCTGTCTCTCTGTCTTACAGTGAGTGTGTGTACCCTATAGCAAAAATCTCTCTCTCTCAAAAAACAAACAACAAACAATCAAACAAACAAAAAACTGAACTAAATAGATTCTGTAGTTAGAGGAATACCAGTAGGCCCATAGTTAAAGATTAACAAAATTTTGCTGGGACCAAACTTCAGAAAGTCTTCTCATGGATATCTGGGAATTAAGACATACCTGGTAAAGGACAGTTATCTAAAATATATTTTTTAAAAATCTTAAGGAGCCAGCAGGCGGCATGATAGTTAAGGCAGTGGATTTTTACATGGTTGACCATAGTTAGAGTCCTGGATCTGGTACCTTGAAAACCACACTGGCTGTGTGTTCATGTGAGCCCAAAATCTGAGGAAGAGAATGGATAAGGGACTGTGGCATGGCCATCCCCCTGAGGGGTGATTTCTCACTTTCCCTCTCACTGTCTCTGTCTCTCTCTCTCTAGCGAGCACACGTACCCTACGGCAAAAACCTAAAAACAAACAAACCCTTAAAACTCAAGAATAAGAAAACAAACAATCTGATTTAGAAATGAGCCAGGGTCAGCAGGTGGCACCTTTAGGGTAGGTGGATTCTACATAGCCAACTTCATGATTCAAGTCTCTGACCCACTGGCTTGAAAAACATGCTAGGCATGTGTGCATGCATGCCCTAAATCCTAGGAGAAGAGTAGAGGAGAAGGCAACGTGGTGTGGTCATAACCCCTAAGGGCTAACTTCTCACTTTCCTTCTCTCCCTCTCTCTCTCTTTGGCAAGCACACATGCCCTATAGCAAAAAGGGAAAAAAAGAAAAGAGTGGAGAGAAAGAAAAAGCTGAAGACCTTAGCAGATATCTTGCCAAAGAAAATAAAACAAGTGGCAACTAAGAAAAGATGTGAAAAGATTCTTCACATCACATTTCATCAGGGAAATGCAAATTAAAACAATAATGAGATACATACACACCTATGAGAATGGCTGAAATTCAGAACATTACTAAATGCTGGTGAGGAAGAGTAACTCTCATTAATTACTGGCAGGAATGTAGAATTGCTCAGCCACTTTGGAGGGCATGTTAGCATTTTGTTATAACTAAGCTTACTCTTACTATATGATCCAGCAGCCCTGATGTTCAGCTGGAGAGTAAGTATTTTCAATAATTTTCTATAATTGTAAGACTGGGTAGCATCCAAAGTAGTAGAATGCCTGCTTGGATGCTGGCTGTAGAAATAGCTTTTGTTCAGTCTAAGCTGACCAGCCATCCTGGTTTGTTTGAGACTGAAGAGTTTTTCAGAATGTGAGAAACTTTCAGGGAAACCAGGAAAAGTTGGCCATCCTCATAACAGCTGGTGGATTGACAAAGGTACGTAAAACTGCTCTCATTCAGGCATTAAAATTGTGCCAATATTTAACTATTTTTGATAAAATAAAAGCAATAAAAACCAATCCTTTTAGATAGTTTCATCTGTTTTTATCTACACCTATTTTCCTAGATCCTGTGTTAGGCACTTTACATGTATTAATTTATTTAATTATTCTAACAACTTGTGGAGATTAAATGTTGCTACCCATATGATAAAAAGAAAGAGCTGAGGCTGACATTTGGCATGGAGGTTGAGGCACTGGACTCCCACAAGACCGACCACAGTTCAAGTCCTGAAACAGGCAGCTTGCTTTTTCACTCTCCCTTTCTCTCTCTCTCTCTATGTTAATAATAATAAATAAAATTTAAAATAAATGTGTCTTTTAAAAAAGAGAAAAAGAGCTAAGAGGTTAATTTAACCATGATCAATAGCAAGTTAGATACTAGGTTTTCCTAGACCAAGCATCTCTAATCCTTATCAAAATCTTGCAAGCTAAGGATTAATTGTACTCATTTTATGTATTAGTAAAATAAAGTCCACAGACGGTACACAATGTGCTGTCTATGTAACTCCTTTTGAACAGCATTGCCTTAGTTTATGTCTTCCTTCTCCAGTCCAATTTTCTTTTTTTCTATCTTTAATTTTTTTCTGGTTTTGCCATAGGGTGTGTATGCTCACTGGAAAGAGACAGAGAGACAATGAGAAGGAAAGTGAGAAATTACTGCACAAGGGGGATAGTCATACTACAATCATTTCTCCTCCATTCTCCTCCTGGGATTTTGGGCATGCACGCACACACACCTGGAGTGAATTTCAAGCTGCCGGATCTGGCACTCAAACCACAGTCAACCACGTGGGAGTCCAGTGCCTTAACTTCCACACCTCCTGCTGGCTCCTACAATTTTATTTGAGTATGCTGGCTTTAGGAGAAACTCGATCTCCTAGTATTTAATTAAGTAGAGCTATTTGCCCACATTTTATTTAGAAAAATTTCAAGCATACAGAAAATTTGAAAGAATTATATAGTAAGTATCCATATTCCCATGGCCTAGATTCCATAATTGTTAACATTTTGCCATATTTGCTTTAGCTTATATCTATCTAACCATCAAACTATCTTTTATTTGTTTTTTTCCAAAAGGTTTATTTTCTTAATTTTTTTACATTTAATCACCATACATCTCTACAACATACAAAATGAATCTTCCTAACATGAAGACACTGCATATCAGTCCATTATCATCAGTATATTACCATACTTTCTGATGCACTTGATAATGAACTGCAGACAGTAATACAGTTTAACATAATGGAATTAATACAATTTCAATATTGTATTAATTGCTCAAGTCTTTGCTCAAGGTAGAATCTGCATATAAGCACCTAAAGCATATAATTAAAAGCACCCAAATATTAAATGTACCATTTGATGAGGTTTGACATAGGTATGTACCTTTATAATGGCCGAAACCCTTATTAAGATTTAGAACTGGGACCAGCAGGTGGCATGGTGGTTAAGGCGCTGGACACTCCCACATGACCAACCATGGTTCGAGTCCTGGACCTGGTGGCTTGCTTTCTCACTTTCCCTCTCTCTCTCTGGTCAAGTTAAAAATAAATAAACGAATAAATAAAATTAAAAAAAAAAGATTTAGAATTATTTCCTTCACTATAGAAGTTTTATCAAACTCCTCTAGTCACCCTTGCCACCTACTTCAACCTACAGAGGCAACAGATTCTTTGATTTTGTTCAACTTAGATTACTTTTGTCTGTTTCACAACTTTACATAAATGAATCACGTAAGAACTGTTTATGTACAACTTCTTTCACCCAGCATAAATTTTTGTAAGTTTAGCCATTACTATCTTAGTCTATTATTATATTGCTAAACAGAGATACCTGAGACTGGTTGTTGTATAAGTAGAGAGGTTTATTTGGCTTACAATTCTGGTGGCTAGAAAGTCCAATGTGTGGGGCTGGCATCTGGCCAGCCTCTGCTGCATCACGACATGGCATAGAAAAACACAAAAGTCAGTGGATGTGCAGTGGATGTTGCTAGAAGGCAACCATATTCCTTTTATTCTAACTTACTCTTGCAGCAACTGACTTCCACAGCAGGAAAAATCCACTCCCTCTGAAGAGACAATAGGCCATAACTTAAAAGTCTCATGTCTCCCAACACCATTACATTGAGGAATAAATTAGAAAGCATGAACCTTTAAGGGGCAAGCCAATATCCAAACCATAGCAAATATTTTAATTATTTAAATTTCTGAATTATCACATTGAATGAATATGGCATGATTTGTTTATCCACTTTCCTATTGATGGACAGGGAAATGGGTTGTAATGGTTTCAGTTTTTTACTATTATGAATAGCTGCACTAAACATTCATTTATGTCTTTGTGTAGACATATTCTTTCATTTCTCTTGGGTAAAAACAGACCTTTTGCCAAAGACGTATCGTTTTATACTCCCACGAGGAATGAATGACAGCTCTGAATACTCAATGTCCTTGCCAACCTTTAGTACAGTCAGTCTTCCTGTGTTGTGATTTACCAGCACCTCACTGCGTTTTTGACTTGCATTTCCATTACGATTAATGACTTGAACACTTTTCATTGTGCTTATTGGCCATTTATATATTTTCTTTGCTAAATGACTGTTTAAATTATTTGCTCATTTTAAATATTATTACTATTATTGAGCATGAATTCTCAATGGTGGCAATATCACTCTCAAGTGGGTAAAAATTTATTCTTGGGGCTAAAAATTATTAACTACTACAATAGATTATGGCTATCCGAAGGGCCACAGTACACAGAAATGTATATATTAGGTCATTGAGAAAGTCATGATGTATTTTTCTATGTTTTTCTTTATAAAAATGCATCACAACTTTCCTGACTCATTTCTTCTCATTTCATGGCTTATCTATTAATTTTCTTTACTGTGTCTCTTGATAAGCAGAACTTTAAAATTTTATGATGTTTATATGAAAAGGTTGGTACTTTCAGTGTTCTATCTAAGAAATCTTGGCCTACCGCAGACTGTAAAGAAATTTGTGTTTATGAATTTTCCAATTTTCTTCTATTATTAACTTGTAATTTTATTCTATGTGGTAGAAAATAATTTGTATCATATTAATCCTGTCAATTTTTTGAGGCTTATATTATAGCATCATATTCATATCTAGTCTGTCCTGGAGAACGTTCTATATATTCTTGAAAAAAAAATTGTATTCTTCTTGTTAGTAGGTGCCTGTTAGGTCTAGTGTTTTTTTTAGTATTAAGTTTACTATTTCCTTTTTGATCTGTCAAGTAGTTTCATCCATTATTGAAATTGGGGTATCAATATCTCCACTATAATCGATGAATTGTTCAGCTTTCCCTTCAATTCTGTCTGAAACATTTTGTTTCATGTATTTTAAGACTTTATTGCTTGGTGTATATATGTTTATAATTATACATGTGTCATAGCAACTAGACCCTTTTGTCATTAAAAATGTCCTTTTTCAGGACCAGCAGTTAGCGTAATGGCTGTGTTGCTGGACTCCCATGTAGTCGACCACAGTTCGAGTCCCAGACCCGGTGGCTTAAAACTCATGCCAGGCACATGTGCATGCATGCCCAAGATCTCAAGAGAATGAATGAAAAGGGACTGCAGCATGGCCATCCCCCCTGGGGGGGTGATTTCTCACTTTCTGTCTCTGTCTCTCTCCGTCTGTCTGGAGAGCATGCAAGCCCTATTTTTTCCTTCCACCAACTCAAGTGTGATGTTGAGTTATGATATTAAATTTTTCATTTGAGGAACCAGCAGATGGCATAATGGTTACATTGCTGGATTCCCAGATAGTTGACTATAGTTCAAGTCCCGGGCCTGGCAGCTTCCAATTCATGCCAGGCTTGTGTGTGTGCATGCTCAAGATCCTGAGGGGAATGGAGGAAACGGGATAGTGGTGTGGCCAGCCATCCTCCCTAGGGGCTGACTTTTTGCTTTCTGTCTCTCTGTCTTTCTGTCTCTCTGTCTTTCTCTGTCTCACTGGTGAGCACACATGCCCTATAGCAAAAATCTCTCCAAAAATTTTTTTTATTTGAGTGTTTATACTTTTCAATTCTATCATTTTATTTGGTTCTTTTTTTATTTCTATTTATTTCTATCCTCTACTTGGTGTATAGAATTTTTTTTTTTCAATTTGCTATAGGTAACACATGCTCAGTGGAGAGAGAGAGAAAGAGAGAGAGAAAGTAAAAAGTTCTCCCTCCCCCAGAATGATGGTTCTGCTGCAATCTTCCATTCCCTCTTGGGATTTTGGGCACACATGCTCACGCTTCTGGCATGAGTTCTAAGTCAGCAGGTGAGGGGTTCTAACCACACAATTGGCAGTGTGAGCTTCAACAACCTTAACCACTACACCACCAATTGGCCTTATATTGTTTTTAAATATCTTTAATTTTATTATCTGAATATAATATCCTTTGGGTCTTTGAACATACTTAAAATAGCTGATTTAAAATATTTGTCTGGGCTAGCCTATGGTACTTCATGTGTTAAGCTATCCTTCCCTTCTGATTCTACTCTTTCATTTGTTTTTCAACCCTGCCTTAAGGATAGAATTTAGACCTCATGGCCTTCTTAAGACTACCACCTTATAACAGGCTCATCATATAAATGAGGTTACTGGTCACTTCTTCCTGACCTTGTGTACCCTTTGTATTCTGAACTACAATCATATTGACCACCTGGCTTATATTTTATACTGCCTACACACTTTCCATTTATTTATTTATTCACTTCTGACTTCTAATTTTCCTACTTAGTGGGAGGAGCTGTTATTATTCTTCAATAATTTCTTATCAGAAAGGACAGTCTGATGCTTTCTTAATCACTACCCATTTACGTATGTTATTTCCTTACTTTTCTTTTCAGAATGTGTTTTGCTTTCACAACTCTAAGAGGCAAAGTACTTATGTTTTTCATGTGGAAACTATTATTTATATTCATATTATTGCTGCTGAGAGAAACATTTTTGAATACTTGTCCAATTTCTCACCTTACTATATGTGCACAATAACAACATGCTTTAGGTCTATATATGCAAACCAAAACCCACCAGCAGGTAGAGTAAAAACACACTTCAAGAACTGGCTATTTTAAGTTGTTGGCAGAAATTTCAAACTAGTAAGACCTTTTCCTGTCCTCTACACCCTTTTCTGAATTTGAAAATGTGTCATATAACACATATCTGAGATAGTGTGGGGGAGGCCTGGGAATGGTAACTGTGTGTTCATAAAACAACAAAAATGTCATGTAGCACTTTGGTTTAGATAAGTGAATATTTGAACTGAGGACAAGATATAGGCAGAGGATACTAAAGCTCCAACTAATTAGGGAGTAATCACTTGAATGTTTCAGAGCTCTGAGTCACAGCTATCAAAAGAAACTTCTGGAAGCCATTTTTCTTTCATTTCACAATCTTCTGATGACAGAATAAGCAGTATGATTGGTAACATGTTCCTTGAAGCATCACTGCCTTTTCCATTTCGGTGATAGAATAAAAAGACCATGAAGAAACAAGTATTTTGGGTAATTTGAAATTCCTATGACTTTTAAATGGATTTAGAAAAATTAACTAAACTCAGCTCAAATTACATAAAATTAAGTTTCCTGTAAATGATAAAAATAAACACTAATTATTGATCATTAAAACACCATTAAAGGATTTTGACATTTGCTCATATTGTCAGTATTAAAACTTTCCTAATGATCACAGGAGATCAGAAGTTTGAACTATAAAGAGTGGGATAAACTTTCGTGTATGAATTAATCTTTTAATTTCTCAATATGTTATGTAGGAATAAAGGAGAGGTCCAATTCCATCATCTCTTTTTTATTTAAGGTACATTATGATTGTCTTCAATGAATAAAGTACTGACCCAGGTTTTGAGGACACACACATAAACAGAACACACTCCTTAAGGAGCTCATGATCTAAAGTATGGGTGTCAAATATAAGCATCTTGGTAACTACACTTAGTATAGAACTTAAGATACAAAAGAGATTTCTTGAAGATTAACAGGCATGAAGATTTCATGGTAAAGGATGTATGGTCATGAATCACTTAACAATGGATCGAGCCACCCAGTGGCCTGGTGGTTAAGGCAGCTGGAACCCACATGGCTTGAGTCTAAGACCTGGCGGCTTGAAAATCATGCCAAGTATTTGTGTGTGTGCCCCAAATCCCAGAATGGAAGAGAAGGAATACGGTAAGGTCAGCCTCCCACCTGGGAGGGGGTGTTTTCTCACTTTCTCTCTCTGTCTCTGTCGTCTGCATCCTATGGCAAATTATGAAAAATAAAGAAAGAAAAGACAGAGCTGCATTCTAACAAATGCATTGTTAGGCCATTTTGTTGTCATATGAGCATGGTATAGTTACACAAACCCAGATGGTAGAGCCTACCACAAACCTGTTACATGGTATAGCCTATTATAATGTCATAGAACCACCAGCACACATGTGATCTACTGTTGACTGAAATGTCATTTGGGGGCACATGATTCTTTTCCTTGAAAGGTTAATATATTTAAAGGTGAGCAGGTGGTAATGGCACAAGCCAGAACTGGACGTTGAGACCCCGGTGGGAAGGGCATAGGGGCCAGCCTTGCTGTAGTAAGGGCTAATGTAGGGGAGTGGAGGCCACATTATAGTCACTAATCAGACTGGTCCTATTTTCAACTTCAAGAGCCATAAGCAGCAGCCGTGTTGCTGGCCCAGCGTGCTGTTTCTTCACAGCAGATCTTTCATTGCTTCAAACTGCCCCTCTATTTTGGGGCTCTTTCCCCCGCCCCAATTTCTTCTCCTTGCTGGCCTCAGTCCTGCTCCGCCTCTCATAGCCCACTCAGTCATTCGGATTGATAATGGTTTAACCCTCTTCTATAACAGAAACACTTTAACAGTTTAACCTGTCATTAAAAAAAAAGAAAAAGATGGAGTGAACAGCTACAAATTGTACAACATAGCAAGACTGTAAAAGGTAAAGATACAAAGTACTAAATAGATAAATAAAACAAAGGAGAAATAAAAGTTTCATTGTAACTACTAATGGTGAGTTTGGCTGAGATTGTTTTTTTCTTTAGAGACGGCCACGCCTCAATCCCTTCTCCTCCATTCTCCCTTCTCCTCTCCGGATCTTGGGCACGCACACACACGTGCCCAGCGTGAGTTTAAGCCACTGGGTCCGGGACTTGAACCACGGTCGACTACATGGGAGTTCAGTGACATAGCCATTACGCTTATTGCTGATCCCTGGCTGAGATTCTTAACAAGCAACTAAGGGATAGGAGGAGAGGGCATTTACAAGATGTACCTATCCTAGGACTTAAATTTATCTGTAGGCAACTACTCTGATATAGTCAAAACTCTTCAAGACCAGACATTAAAAACCTATTAGCTGGGGGACCAGCAGTGAGCGTAATGGCTATGTCACTGGACTCCCACGTAGTTGACCGCAGTTCGAGTCCTGGACCTGGTGGCTTAAACTCGGGGTTGATTTCTCGCTATCTCTCTGTCTCTCTCTGTCTTTCTGGCGAGTACATGCGCCCTATAGCAAAAACCTCTCCAATAATAATAATAATAATAATTAATAATGGGAGGCAATTCCAGAAACAGCATGAACCAATCTGTGGTGTTATGAATTTTCCTGGAAGTCTTGTTTCTCTATTCTGGACCTAGGAATCACGGTGGTCTTCCCAGTTCTATGGACTCTGTTCTTCGCTTGGTATCATGCTTTGCCTGTGTGTTCAAAATGAGCCTTTGGAAAAGAGAACTTGGAGGCAAAACATACCATCAAAGTAATGATTTTTTTTGGTGGAATTATCATACTGTTGTCTGCACTTCAGTTTTTAAGAAAATGTATTTTTTGGTCCTACTCAAATAGCAAGACAGTGAAATACTTCATCAGTTAAAAGTAAAATTGCTACTATGAAAAATGGGGTGTGTGCTGACTAATATCACTTACATACTGGTGTGTTGGTGGAGATGTTGCTAGACACAGGCCAGGAAAAGCTACACTCGCTGATTGCACTTTTAACCCAGTGATAAGTGGAACATCGAAAACCCAGCAGAATAAGAATGACAAATATTTAAGCTATCACTTCACCCCTACATCTGATGATGGAAGGTTTTATCTTACAGGCAGGATAAAAGTGAAATGAATTGCCTGCATCTACACATAGGGATTTGGCTAAAGCCAAAATTATAGAATTTTTCTTGTGGCTATGTGGCAGGGATAGAGATTCAGGAGGAGGGGCCAGGGAGGACTCAAAAGAAACTCTTTCAGAGCTGAGGGAAAGCAGAGTCATGGTCTCTCCTCCCTAAAAAGTGCCTTGTACACCTGTTCTTAACCTGTTGGACCAGAATACATGTCTTTTTGCTCAAAGCTGAATGTGACCTGGTCTGGTGCTTTTCTAAATGTGATCTGTTAGGTTGAGACTCCTTACTAGGTTATTAAAATAATTAGTGGTTAGGAACCAGTATAAAGTCAATTTACCAGTTAGAAATCAGTATAAATAGAATAGGATAAGATGATAGGATAGGATAGGATATAGGATAGTTCTAAGTGCAAAGCACGTAGTTGGGCTGTATTTGTGTAATTTTGAGAGTTTTTTTTTTTTTTTTTTTTTTTTTTTGCTATAGGGTGCGTGCACTCGCGAGACAGACAGAGAGAGACAGAGAGACAGAAAGCAAGAAATCACCCCCCGGGGGGGGATAGCCATGCTGCAATCCCTTCTCCTCCATTCTCCTCTTGGGATCTTGGGCACTCACGCACACGTGCCCGGCATGAGTTTAAGCCGCTGGGTCTGGGACTCGAACCATGGTCGACTACGTGGGAGTCCAGCGACATAGCCATTATGCTAACTGCTGGTCCTTAATTTTGTTTCATTTATGTGTATGTATGTATATGGATGGCAAATTATAAAACAGATTATATTTCTGACTTTGAGTCTCAATTAAAAATATCCTGAAAGCAATGATCTTGCGTCCATTTATGGTTCCCAAGCAGAAGGAAGAGATGTTTCCACTATAGCGCTCAGGCTGGGTCACTGGCTACATCTTTGCTGTGTCCTTTGCTGAGTTGCCCACCCAGGAGCCAGTGAAGCTAATCGCTCATCTTTACTGAGCACGTGTCCATCGTAAGACACTGTGCTAAGCGTTCATATGTACTTTTCTCTTAGAACAACCGTCCCAATTAGGTACTATTGTTATTCCAGTTTTATAGGCAAGGAAACCAATACCCAGACAGGTTAAATAACTTGCTTAAATTTACACAACTAGGGGAGGGGAGAGAGAGGATTTGAACCCAAGCATCTGGTTCCAGTGGCCCATGCATGACAATGACTAGGAAGCTGGATAGCTTATAAATAATAGAACTTTATTTCTCATAGTTCTGAAGACTGGAAAGTCCAAGAGCTGGCTGCTGGCAGATTCGGGGTGGTGAGGACACACTTTCTCACAGCCAGCCTGTTTTCGCTGTCATCACATAACAGAAGGGATGACTAAGCTCCCTTGGTTCTTTTATAAGAATACTAATTCCAGAGCCCTCCAAAGTCCCCACTTCCTAATACAATTACTTTGGAAGTTAATATTTTAATGTATGAATTTGGGGGGAGTACAGATATTCAGACCATAGCTGAGGCCATCTCCTCTTCTACTTCATTGCCAATGCCTTTTCTTCTCTGCTCCACATCAAATGACATCAAAGTCAGCACATCCTTGTGTAGTATTATTGATAATCTCAACACATTTATGAGGCAGAACCACTTGAAATTCTCCCACTTGCCTACACTTGAACTACAGAACAAGCAGTTTCATGTGCTTAACCCAATAAACTGTCCTGTGTACAGATGGATAGTGAAGGATGACTACTGTGTTGTCTCCAGCCTTAGTATATTTATAACCTAGAGACTGTTGAAAATTAACACTTAGAACTTTTTCTGTTTCATATTTCAATCCATTATAGTTGGGTTTTCACAGGGCCAAGTTTGCTGAAACACTGTGTAATAGATGGTAGAACGTCAGAGCTTGGAGGAATTTATCAATTTATCATTTAGCAATTTATCTAAATTTCTCACTCAGACTAAACTCACCCTACTTCTTATGTTTTTTGCATGTGAGGAAACTGAGACTTAATGAAATTCAGAAATTGGTATCAAGGGTTGGCAGAGCTGAGGCTAGAATTCAAGCCAATAGGTTTTTGCTTTTGTTTTTTTTTTGGTTTTTTTTTTTTTTTTTTTTGAGAGTTTTTTTTTGCGATAGGGCTCATGCACTCGCCAGACAGACAGAGACAGAGAGATAGAAAGTGCAAAATCACCCCCCAGAGGGGATGGCCACGCTGCAATCCCTTCTTCTCCATTCTCCTCTCGGGATCTTGGGCACACATGCACACGCGCCCAGTGTGAGTTTAAGTCACCGGGTCCGGGACTCGAACCGCAGTCAACTACATGGGAGTCCAGTGACATAGCCATTACACTAACTGTTGGTCCCATCAAAACTATTTTTTTAAGAGATTTTTGCTACAGAGTGCATTGCACTCACCAGAGAAAGAATGGGAGATAGAAAGCAAGAAATCCCTCTTCCTCCATTATCCTCTCAGGATTTTGGGCACACGTGCGTGGGGCGTGAGTTGAAGCCACTGAGTCTGGGTTTCAAATGCAGTAGGCCATGTGTGAGTCCAACGACATAATCATCTCACCTCCCTTCCAATATTCTTAATGCCCAAAAGAAATATCCAAAGGTTTAAAAATGCTTTCAGGGACCAGTAGTTGGAGTGATGACTATGTCGCTAGACTCCCACATAGTTGATCATGGTTTGAGTCCCGAACCCAACAACTTAAAACTTATGCAGGGTGCATTTGTGTGAGTGCCTGATATCCTGAGAGGATAATGGAGAAGGGATTGTGGTGTGGCCATTCCCCCGGGAGGTGATTTCTCACTTTCTGTCTCTCTGTCTCTTCAGCAAGTACATGCACCATATAGGAAAAATGTCTCTCTCCAAAACAAAACAAACAAACAATGAGCAAACAAACAAACAAAAAACAAAATAACTTCAATTCAATTCAACATATTCACTCTTTCAACTTCCAAAAATCCTTTAATGGATTCTTTCTGCATATGCAGCTCTCCTCAAACTTGGTGAGGGGTAGAGAAGAGCTAACTAAATTCGTGATCCTGGCTAATGGAGACAGAAAGAATACCTCGTCTATCTGAGCACTGTGCATGCACCAAACGCTGTGTGTTTTTCATTCAATTTACATATCAGTCTATGCAGTAGGTATTCCTGATACCTCATTTTGCAGAAGAAAATTCTGAAGTTTGAGAGTTTATGAACTCAAGTAAATGGAAGAACTAGGATTCAAATCCAAGCAAACTGACTCCAGAGCTCACTGTCTTCCCTGGTACATAATTGAGATGAGAAACTGACCTATAAGGTGACATTTAGATGAACAAAAATGAGTAAGAACATTTTTTTTCTTATTTGGGTACTCACTGATACATAACTATCTCATACTGTTTGGGAAAATATATAAAAAGAGTCCTACACAAGTGATTTTTAATGCTACAGAGAGTGATAAACAGGCCCCCTCAGGACCAGCAGTTGGAGTAATGGCTATGTCGCTGGACTCCCACATAGTCGACCGCAGTTTGAGTCCCAGAACCAGAGGCTTGAACTCATGCCAGGCGCATGTGCATATGTGCTCAAAATCTCGAAAGGAGAATGGAGGAGAAGGGATTGCAACATGGCCATCCCCCCCGGGGGGTGATTTCTTGCTTTCTGTCTCTCTGTCTGTCTGGCAAGCACATGTGCCCTATAGCAAAAATGTCTCAAAACAAACAACAAAAAAAAAAACCCACGCCCTCTCATCCTTGCATACATACTAACATGTACATTCCTGCTCATTTATATGGACTGCACAGTCAGTGTGGTTTACAGAGAAAACAGCCTGACACCCACTTAGCAGATTAATTTCAAAATGTGTCCTTATCCCAGGCTCACTATGTTTATAATGTCATGTAGGCACCTTGACTATTTTTAGACAGCATTATTTCATTCCATTCTGTTCAAGGTCCAAGGGAGGTGTCCAGTGTTTCTCCCATTTCTATTTATAGCAGCTCTGTTAGCAAAGTGGATGTTAAACCTCCTTTCCCAGACATTATAAATTTGGATTTCCAAAGAATTCATGTAGGGAAATATTTGTGTTCTTACTCATCAAAGTATGCCTCTGTGGCCTTTTTCCTTTTTGGAAAAAAAAAAAAAAAAAAGTAGGACGTCGTATCAGGCGAGCATTACATGCATAATAAAATGGTTAAATGGTTCTTATGTATTTCAGGTCAATCAGCAGAAGGGAGTGCTGAAGGGGACTGAAGGAATTGATCTACTTAGAGATTTTTTGGGATGAACTTGCCTTTTGGAGTTCAAGAATGTAAATGAGATACATCTTATGCTAATATGCCTTTAAAACCACAATATCTCCATCACCTATGTCTGTAACAGCAGCATTTTTCAGACCATGGTCTGGGATCATGTGGTTCAGAATCATCTGAAGAAACTGTAAGAAAATGCATATTCCTATGACTCCACCTCTGGTCACAGAATGAGACTTGAATTGAAGCTCTCCATCCATTGGCCAGAGAACCTGCATTTTAAACAAGCACCTCCAGAGACCATCCTCTGAGAAATACTGGCCTTTATAGTATCATAAGAGCCTGAAGAGAATTAGAAGCCATTGTGTCTTCGGTGAATACATTTTGAGAAATTAATACATTTTAAGAAATTAAAATTTCATCAGTGTTTTCCAAAGCAATTTCTGCAGAATGATAGTCCCAAGAAACTATCTGTAATACGCAATTTCCATCGTCAAATAAGTTTGAGGCAACTCCATCTCATATCTTTTCTGTTAAAGTCTTTAATTTGTATATTAAAGGCGCTGATGAGTCCTGTAGGAAAGAAACGTGTTTTCCACCCTGGTTTCACAAGACGTCTTTTTGGAATAACTCTTGCTAAATTTCCATGGAACTAGTATTTTTCAAGCTCTGGGAAAATACTGGTTGTAAACTAATGGTAGAATTTACAGAGGAGATGAACTAAGTTTGGAGACCCAGGAGTCCAATGTCAATCTTCGGTTCTTAGAAATTCTTTTAGAAAGGTGAGAAACCCTGCAGTTTAATAATCACACCTCACATCTGTGTGGTGTTTATAGTTCCACAGGCCCCTTTATCACCTTTTCTCATTAAAAAGAAAATATCACTAGATTCCTGGGAGAAAGCAGATCAGGTATTATTATAGCCATATTACCAGTGAATAAACAAACTTATGAAGGTAGAGAGTTTGCCTACACAGGCCGGGCACTTTTACCTTTTGTGCCTTATTCATGACATAACACATCCAAGCTTTAGATAATCTGCCTGCCAGCTAAGGTCCCAACAATATGTCAGCTTATAAAATGTTGCTTAATTTCTTAATAATACATTATCTTTTTCATGAAAACAGTGATAAAACTGAATGGCCAGTGGCAGAATTCTGAGCTCTTATTCCAATAGTGTGGAGATGACTTGAACTCAGCTAGTCCTGCTTCATTTCTCCTGCGCACTATGGAGTCTAGTAGTCCAGGATATTTCATATAGACATGGTTGGGGGTAAACTTCATGCCTGGAACATTATTTTTATTTATGTAACTTGAGTCAACCTTTACACGTAGTAAACTCATAAAATTATTACTACACTATGCCCTTATCTTGTTAGTTAACACATTTCATGAATACAATCTTTTGGCACATAAAATGTACAACCTTTCAGGTATTATCATAGTACCTTTGGTATTACTTATTAAAACATTCATGACCTTTATTCTTTTTTCTTTTTTTTTTTTTTCACAAAACCTTTCCAGTCTGATTTCTATAGAGCTTATTGTAATTTATTTTGGTCCCAAGATGTATGGACCTTCCCTCATGAGCATAACTATCACAAAACTATTTATACTAATATCTAAATTATAAGGTGATATTTATGTACCTCTGTAATGAATTCTTCTAAAATAGTGAGCACACTTATGGGTGTACCTGGGAAAGTTTTTTTTGCCTCTTCAGCATTCTTGATAATGTGGTCAAATGTCACATTCCTGTATTTGGGTGTCTTCTTTCTCTTATTATCTTATTCAATCTTGATGTCTGAGACAAATATGGGTTATGACTTTAGGTATAACTTTGAGGGATTATTGAACATATATGATTGAACAAATTTCTCCTAAGTTTTAGTTTCTATATATTGGTTTTGCCATGCCAAAACATTTACCAAGTGTACATAGTAATTTCTTCTATTGATAGATATAACTGAGCCTTATTTTCTTGGGCTTTTAAGCACAAAAATGTAATTGTCACTAGAAACACTCCATTCCCCACCCCAACTTTGTAATCTCTTTTGTTATAGCTGATCCAGAGAAAATAAAAATGCATCATATTTGAAATCTAAACAATTCAAGAGTAAACTGTGTCTTACTTACTGAGTCATATTATACGTACATTATATCTAGAAAAACAATTTGGATAATAAAAGTGCCAAATGTTAACTCATGCTATAAACATACAATGGCATATTTACACCATGCATCAAACTTTTCAAAAGTTGTTTTCTTAATGCTTCTCATCTTGCACTAAAATTCTTAACTTGTTTGTTCCTTGATTTATGAGATAGGTTAATTATTTTTGATCAATAAAAATTAGAACCTTTAATTGGATCCTATTTGAGATTTGATTGCATTAAATGAATCTACTGGTAATCAAAAATGTATTTTTAAAGGGAGTTCGGGCTAATATATCAACAAATGAAGAGCTATAAACATGATTAATATACACATTAGACTTTCCTTATCACATTTGCTGGCAGTTTTTATCCGGTCACAGCTGAAATTCCATTGAGTTCTTTCTCCTTTTGTATAAAATACAGATTATGTGGAGACAGAAGTCTGAGCAACTGGAGTTTCATCTTGTCTGCCCATTAATTATTAATGCTGTTTCAGTACTTCTTATCTATCACTGCTGAGAGATGGAAGGCTGTATTTTTATAGTCATTTTCTAGTAAGAAAACATGCTGGATGGTGCCTCTGCACATATCAATAGAGAAAGGATCAAAAGTACTTCCATTTTATGAATCCATTAAAAAGGAATGCACTAACTCACGAATTTCACTATTACACTGAAGGGTGGTGTGATTTTTAGAGAGTAAACGAAAGCTGAGAAAAGAACATGTCTCTTGTGCTATTTTTTTTTTTTTCAAAAACCATGAGTTCAAAGGTATTGAATCTAGGCCAATCTGAATATTGGAGATTATGCATTGATCAGATAGTATTGATACATCCATATGATACAATTTAGCTTTATATCTCCATTGCTTGAACAGTGAAGTTAACCTTCCTATAGAAGCACAGTGTTGTGATTTGGAGCTCAGGCTCTCATGGAAGGCACACTGGTCACACATCCTGTGTTTACTGTGCTAACTCTCAATCCTCTCATCTATAGGATGTATGAGGATACCTACTGTCACAGGTTAAATTAGACCTAGCTTTCAAAACGAGGTTGAATCAGTGAGTGTGTGTGTGTTCTCGTGCTCTCTGAGATTTTCCACACATTGACTGATCCAAGTATTTCCTCAATGTGTTTAATAAAGAAGAAATTGTGTCAGCTGAAAAATTCAGGACACATTCAGGAGTGCCCATGATCCAATGGCTAGGAGCCTGGATGAAGGCGACCAGACCAGGTTAACCAGACCCTTTGGAGGATGCTTCTCTTTCTCTTCCTCTTTTTCCCTCTCTGTCTCACATGCATGAATATGTGCTCCATCACTAATAAATAAGAAGAAAAGAAGAACACCTTTTAGTACTTTGGGGTAGAAAGCAATAATGCCAAGTCTAACATACATGACATTTCTTTCATATCAAAAATTATTGAAAGGTCTTTATATGAATCTCTAGTTCTCCATTTCACACGTGTTACTACTTCCCATGATTCTAATTATATTTTGTATCACAGTGGTGTTTTATTAGCCAGTAGAAGCACAATAATATTAGCCTACATAGAAATATTAAAAATCTTGAAGTTAGGATGAGATCTAAATGTCTTTGAGTTGAACCTAGATGTGACATGTCATGATAACAATAACAGTAAGGGTATTATAGGAATAATCAAGGTGTCTTTTCACCTCAAAAGCATGCTAATTCACTGTCTATATCTTAAAAGTAAAACATCATTTTTTTTTATTCAGGTAATGGATTAATATCACTAACAGAATGCTTCATTTTAATTCTTCTATAAGGTATGGTTGGAAGACACTTGTCACTCCTTCCTCAGCCAGGAGGATTATGTACAGATAACTAACTCATACTTGGCTTCAGTGGGAAAAAAATCTAAATAACCAATCTAATCACACAAACTGTATAAAATACATGCAGAATTCTCAGTGTCATACCAGATTTCCCTGCCATGCATCATTCTAACATTTCATAAAAAGTTAAGAAAAGAAATATCATTTGTACCTGGGTTATTGGACGGTCATTAATGGTTACTTATCAGCTTATGATTTTGTAAAATGTGTTCCATATTACCAAAATAGCACACTCTTTCTTTGGAATGCTGCTGAACAAATCATAGCCATGTAAGTGTTTGATGGTGTATCTGTGTCTTAAGATTATTTAAAGGCAAAATTTATGCCCTATTCTTTAGCTACCAAATGATCTTCCAGCTCTAACTAAACATACACTCTCAGCAATGACTCAGCTAATGCTCCTAAATGAAGCCAAAAGTCTAAGGCAAGAACGGATTGAACTGTTGCTGAATTCCTGGTTACGAATTTTTTTTTTTGTAACATCTGAATTAGTTGCAGGGTGAAGCTACAGTTGACCTCCAAAATATGGTAGTGAGAGATCTGGCTCAGTGACAGAAAGACCAAAATCAGGAAATGAGGGAAAATAACAATCTATAGAATAATGGCTGAAAGAAGAACATTAATACTAAATAATGAAGAAGAATGTAAACAGATAAGAGATTCGGAGAGCCATAGATTTTTAAAAGGCTAAAAGAGGGATGGCAAAGATAAAAAATGATAAGACCTGTCAAGAAGAACAAAGTCAGTGTGTCTACATTATTCAGTTTAAGGAATTAGAGTTACAAGGTCAAGTGTGGATAACATTAAATATGAATAATGAGGAATAAAATAAGTAAAAAGCAAACTAGTTTCATAAATCAATTCCAGAACAACTTGGCTGGGGGGAAGAGAAAGGAAAATGGAGGATAACCCAATGGAGCCTGTTGAAATGTCAAGATCTATTACCAATTACTAAACACAAATGCATCTATGCAAAATTCTAGTGTTTGAAGTCATAAAGCAGTGCATTCCATCCACTGAAGGGATTATCTAATTTGCACTTTTAACTGTATTTAAACAAAAGATGTATATATAATACATACTTTCCCCCTCTTGCCTTTGTAGCAACACCAAGAGAAAAGTTGCTATAAAATACAAGTGAAAAGAGGAGGCCTGGAATGATCTGGGCAAGAGTCCATACACCAGGGTTAAGGGCCAGAACTTCTGCTCTTTATGCTCGCTCAGTGGAAGTTCCACAGGCACGAGGAACAAGGATGGGGCCCTCAGGGAAAAGGGGGACACTAGCATTGGCCACTAACAACAAATTAAAGCCCAATGTAAACAGTGTGCTGGACTCATATGGGTTGCAGAGAGAAGGGTGATGAATAAGCCTGCATCAAAGCAAGGACTTCAAAGAGGAGAGGGCTGAGCAATGATGAAAATGATTCAGTGCCTCAGAAAGGACTCATGAGAGGCACAGAAAGTGGAGAAAATAAAGAAGTGTCTACATTTATCAGGACACTCAACAGGATAGGAGGAAAGAATTACTGGGACAGGACAGAGTAAAGGAGAGAGGCTGGAGGTGAGATGAACATAAGAAATCCAAGAAGGCAAGAGTAGTGCTATAATACAGTAGATGAACCCACTCTTAAAAAATTATAGATGGGAACCAGCAGTTAGCGTAATGGCTATGTCGCTGGACTCCCACGTTGTCGACCGTGGTTCGCGTCCCGGATCTGGTGGTTTAAAACTCACGCCGGGCGCGTGTGCGTGCGTGCCCAAGATCCCGAGAGGAGAATGGAGGAGAAGGGATTGCGGCGTGACCATCCCCCCTGGGGGGTGATTTCTCGCTTTCTGTCTCTATGTCTCTGTCTGTCTGGCGAGCGCACGCGCCCTATAGCGAAAAACCTCTCCAAAAAAAAAAAATAGTAAATACAAATTAATCTTACAGTCCCCATGTTTATTTAATCTAAGGGGCTGCTGATTCTACTTGGTTAGCATTAGCTCCTACCTGTTTTGCCATGATTCCATTCACAGCTCTTCTCCATTTACCCCGCAGGTATGTACTGGGAGAACCTGACCAGGCACATGCCTATGCCATGCCTGATTGGGCAGTGTTTATACAACAGCCATTGATACATACTTTGATTACCATTGTTACCTTCCAGCATTCTTTGATAATATTCTGGACCCCTTTGAACTAAACTTTTTTTTTTTTTTTTTGGAGAGGTTTTTGCTATAGGGCGCGTGCGCTCGCCAGACAGACAGACAGAGACAGAGAGACAGAAAGCGAGAAATCACCCCCCCCCCCAGGGGGGATGGCCACGTCGCAATCCCTTCTCCTCCGTTCTCTCAGGATCTTGGGCACACACGCACACGTGTCCGGTGTGAGTTTTAAGCCACCGGGTCCGGAATGCGAACTGTGGTAGACTACGTGGGAGTCCAGCAACATAGTCATTAGCTAACTGCTGGTCCCCGAACTAAACTTTTTTTTAAAGAGAGAATTTTTCTGTAGGACACGTGCACTCACCAGAGACACAGAGACAGAAAATGGGAAATCACCCACTCAGGGGGATGGCCATGTCACAATCCTTTTTCCTCTATTCTCCTCTCAGGATTTGTGTATGCATGCACATGCACCCGGCATGAGTTTCAAGCTGTTGGGTCTGGGAGTCAAACCATGGTTGACTACATGGGAGTCCAGTGACATAACGATTATGCCATCTGCTGGTCCCTGAACTGAACTTTTTAATGACAGAATTGGTACTTACAATTTTAGACTAGCTATCCTACGTCTGGCATCTTATTTTGGTCCTATTCCAACTTTTTAAATCATCAGTTGTACCATGTCTTCCATGTCTCTGAAAGACTAGAGAGCTGAGCTACCTTCCACCTTAGAATTGGATGTGGAACCTCAGTGAAGGGGGAAAACCCCAAAACAAACACTGGTTGTGTTGTCACTGAGGTTTAAGAATGGATTTGTTACTGCAGCACATAACCCAGCCTATGCTAATTGATACATTTATGCTGTTAATATTATATCATCTTTACTATAAATATGGACCTACAGCCTTCAGAGTTTTATTCACAAATAATGTCCATAAAATTAGCATCATATAAGCTGTTTTACCCATATTATGCATACACTGTAATTCAGATCGTATAAATGTCCCAGTCTGTATTTTATAAAAGAGAAGTTTAGATTGTTCATCACTTTTTTAATCACTTTTTAAGCCATTGACTATTTATTTATTTCAAGTGAGATTAATTTTATATGTAAAAATAAAGCTGCTGGCTTAATTCTGTATTTTAGTCACATATGTATAAGTATGTGTAACTTTTTTCAAAACTTCCCAAAGTTTTTCTCTGCAGGAATAGCTGTGGAGTTCAATTTAGCTGGAGAAGTGGCCAAAAAAATAAAACGAGATGAAAGCCAGGAATCCTTCTTATTTAGGGCTGTGGTGCCAGTGGGGGGACATGACCAGTAGGTACTGGTACTATGGCCCCTTCCCCAAAAGGATGAATAATTACCCCAGCATCTAGCCACTACTAGTGCCAGGTAAATACATTTCCCCCAAATAACATTTGGACCAAAGTTTATTTTTATATAATCTTTTAGAGCTTTTGAAAAAGGCGGCAGTGAATTTAAATCTCTGCCATGCCCATCTAACACATCTAGAGTACAAGAGTTCAGAAAGTGAAACCCTGAGGTCTGTGACAGGATACAAAGTGCACAGAAATGCCAGTGGCCCTGAGTATTTGTTTATTTGGTGCTTGCCACAGGGCACACGAGTTTGCCAGAGAAAAAGAGAGTGACGGAGAGAGGGTAAGTGAGAAATCATCCCCCAGGGGAGATGGCCATTCCGCAACCCTTTCTCCTCCATTCTCCTCTTGGGATTTTGAGCAACCACGCACATGTGCCCCATGTAATTTTCAAGCCCCTGGGTTCAGGATTCAAATCGCAGAGTCAGCTATGTGGGATCCAGCACCTTAACCACTGTGACACCTGGTACAGCACTGAAGATTTTACATTCTTAGATTAGGATTTTTCCTACAGATCCTAATATCTTGTCAGTTTTAGCTTCTTACCTTATTCACTAAGAAATGGGATAATGTACTCAGTTTCTTCAATAGTGCCTAAAACATATAGGCTGTATTTAATAATTAAATAAATGTTTGCTGAGTGAATGAAAATCACATTAAAATTATACCAAGAAATCTTGAAACTTAGCAAAATCAATCATAGAATCTTCCTAAGAATTTTATACTTGGAAGGGACGTTAATAACCATCTAATCCAACCTACCCTAACATCACTTCCACAGGTGCAATACAACCTCTTGGGGAGGTTAAGACCTCACAGAATGTCCTTCTCTGCTTATGAAGTGCCTATACTCCTTACATACAGCTGCACTCTGTAGCTCCTGCATTCTGTTTCCACCAATATGTAAGTCCAGGGCAGAATTCAAGAACAATTCTGTGCTGGGCTTTATCCTCAAGCTTGCCACCAGCCTCCTTTCTCTATGGGGCCAAGGCCCCCTATCGTGGTATGACTGCCTTCTCCCATACTACTAGGGTTCTTCTTTAGAACGTCTCTCACCTTCTTCATCCTCCAGTCACACACACATGTCTAGAATCCTATTTGAAATGACTCAGATAAACAACGTACACAACTTTAATACTCCAGGCTTCCTGGACAGAATGTCTTACCTAAGGGGGTGATGTTTCTGATATGTACCTGCATACTTTAACAGGCTAGAGAGAGAACTGAGAGGCAGATGGGACCCTCTTTGGCCCTCAAATCTACTACTAGGCCAACTCTGTATTGTATATTTATATGGAATTGGCTCTTTTCATCTTGCATTGTTCTAACCTTCCACTAGGTGGAAGATCAGAGCATTTTGCTCCCTTGCTTTAGCTCCAAATTCTCAGGCACTTATTTTTGAACATATTTAAATTTCTGGATGGAGTTTTTAAAAAGTCCCTTTTCCCTATAATATATTAATGCCATAAAAAAACACAAAATTTTTGTTTATTTTCAGAAGTACATAACTGCTGCATCTTTAAAGAGTGTGTATGTGTGTGTGGATAGTTGTGTTTCCTGTAAAAAGTTATACTGGAGGTCTGGGGCAAAGAAGATGTTCTTTGGAGTGAAGCAGTTCCAGGGTTCTAAGCCTAGCACATGCACCTTTGAGAAAGTCAGTTCTTGGAGTCTCAGTTTCCTCATCTGTAAAGAAAGTACTATGATAGTTTTGGAACTTAAATATTACTGGCACATAAAGGGCACTTAGTCAATATTGATTTCCTCTTCTGACTCAAGAGGAATTTTTGTGGGGAAACTTCTCATTAAAAATCGTTAACTTTTTTAAAAATAAATATTCACTGTCCAACGTTACAACAGGAAGAGTGAACACATACTTCACTGGCTATGTGCAGATCTGGAAATGGTTTTCCACTGAAGGCACCCCAAGTCAGCATGGTTAGTAAGCACTTGCGTTGTTAACAAATATGAAGGTAGTCATGCCCCCACTGTGCATTCTTTCACCACAGTTCTCTGGCTTGATCAAGTGTGATTTAACTTACACTTAGAAATTTGATTGACTTCTGAAGACAAATCAGATTTATCCCAGCTTCACCCTAGACACACTTTGTAGCCAGTTGAGTTCATTCACAGCTAAACCAAGTGACTTTTAAAGCCACTGAAATCCTCTCAGCAACCCCTAGAATTAATTTTTACCAACAAATTAGTATTCCAAAGGCAGACTGCAGAATATCAGGCCAGTTCGAGTGCAGTGTTATTCCTTCTCCCCTACCTTGATTTATGCTATTTATTTTATCTCTAAAATATTCTCCCCTCTTGACTCAATGGAGTAAATTTTTCAAAAGTCTGACTAAGATTAATTTATTCCACACAAAGAGCAATCCATTTTCAAAATCACTCCTGTGCCTGCAGGTCTGTCTGCAGGAACTGGGTTGGGTTTGTTAATTTATTTCATTTATTTGTGTCTTACTATTTTTATTAGTCTTATCTCCTTAAACACTGCAGATTAGCTATTCCATAAGGCAAAAGGCCAACTCTTTGCTGCTTGTGTTAAGTTTTCTTGATGTTCAACACAATACACACACACACAATAATATTAATTTACTAATTGATATTCATGAATTGTCGATTTTTATCTCTGTTTAAAATCTCTTCCTGCCCAGTATTTCTTTTTTTGTTCACTCATGTATTTATTTATTCAATAAATAATTATTAAATAACTGTTAATGTAGCAGTGGTCTAAACTCTTGGGGAAACACAAGTGAATACCATAAATTCTTCCCTCAAGAGTTCCCAGTCTTGCTAAGAGAGGTGAATAATCGCTATATAAAATGATAAGTTATATAAGGATCACTGTGGCATAAAAGTTCCAGTCATTAACTGAGTAAAAAGATGAGAGAAAAAGTGATACAGAAGAAATGCCTCATTTATGAATGTGAATTCTTCTTTTTTTTTGGAGAGGTTTTTGCTATAGGGCATGTGCGCTCGCCAGACAGACAGACAGAGACAGAGAGAGAGAAAGCGAGAAATCACCCCCAGAGGGGATGGCCACGCTGCAATCCCTTCTCCTCCGTTCTCCTCTCAGGATCTTGGGCACGCACGCACACGTGCCCGGCGTGAGTTTAAGCCACTGGGTCCGGGACTCAAACCACGGTTGACTACATGTGAATCCAGCGACATAGCCATTACACTAACTGCTGGTCCCATGAATGTGAATTCTTCATAAAAGTAATATCAGGGGATTGCATTTCAGCTAGAGAGAACATCCACGTAGTAGCATACATACTGTATTCAACCATGAAGCACAGGAAGCAAAAAATCAGGATAATAAGGTCAGTGAGGTAACCTGGAGTGCGGGGCCTGGGGAGGCATGGACTATCCTGGAAACCACACAGAGTAGCTGGGACTGATTCCTCTAAAGAGAAGCATTTTGTCAATGACTCTTGAGTGAGAGAAGGGACAGGATCTGCTTCCTTATTCAGTCACCTTTTCATCATTCATATCATCAACTGACTAAGATTTATCCTAAAATGCAAGTTGACACTTGTGTGTTGGCTGGGCAGACCACATATGTGTTCTTCTCCCATGGAGAACTGTGTAACAGTTGGCCCTGGAACAGCATTTCAGGGGAACACTTCACGTCAGATTGGGAAACTCCATATGACATGCTCATTGTTTAACTCTCTCCACTAGACCACAAGCTGCAATAAAGCAAGAATACTGTTTAATTTCCCCCTGCATCCCAGGATCTGGGTTATAGCTCGCTCACAGAGGTAATCAGTAACTATTTGTTGAGTAAATGAATTAATAATAACAGAGCATCAAAATGTGCAAGGCAAAAAATCTGATAAAATTGCAAAAACAGATGAATCCACTATTATAGCTAGAGACTTTAACATCCCTCTATCAAAAATGAACAAATCCAGCTGGCAGAAAATCAATAAAAATGTAGCTGAACACAACAGCACCATCAATCAACTGGATAAAATTGACACCAATAAGCCACTTCATCCAACAACAACAGATTACATAGTCTTCTCAAGATCACATGGAACATACATCAAGAGAGACCACTTTCTAAGCCATAAACCACACCTTAACACATTTAAAAGAACAAAAATAATACAAAATATGCTTTTATACACAATGTAATTAAACTAGAAATAAATAGCAGGAAGTAAATGAATGAATTAATAAGTACATATGAGTCAAGATCAGATAATTTTTGAGAGGTAGCTCTCATTTACCAAGCATGTATTCAGGTCTGTTTCCTAGAATATCTTCGCATTTCACTTTGTCTTGAATAGGTAGAAAATTTGGTTTTGGCCCTTTTTTAACCTCTTACTTAATTGCCAAACATAGGGTAGCTATACAGGATACTTCTCATTTGTCTTATAGGCTTGGACCATTTTAAGTAAAGAGGAAAGTACCTAAGGAAGTTGATTTTGGTATCTACCTTAGTAATATTTCTTTTCCCAGACTCCAATGGATAACCAAGCTGGTTCTATTAGAGCAATTAGCCTTAAATGGCCTCTTTCATCCCGTTTTTCCTTGACACAAATGTTTATTGCTTTGTTTATCCTTTTACTCAAATGAACTTTATTTTTAGAGAGAGATTTTTGCTATAGGGTGCATGTGCTTGCTGGAGAGAGAGAAAGTGACAGAGAGACAGAAAGTGAGAAATCACCCTCCCAGGGGGATGGTCATGCCACAATCCCTACTCCTCTATTCTCCTCTTAGGATGTTGGGCACACATGCACACTTACCCAGTGTGAATTTTAAGCCTCTGGGTCCAGGGCTTGAACCATAGCCAACCATGTGAGAATACAGAGCCTTAACCACTACACCACCTGCTGACCCCAGTCCAAATGAACTTCCCTAATTCCTTCAGATAATACAATCACAAAGACCAATTTCGTAAACTGCAAAGATTTTCTCATCATAACTACTTTTAGAAGTAGTTAGGTAGACTTAGTAAGAATTGCATAGACTGTCAAAGATATTCTCAAATCAGATTATAGTCTAAATACTAAACTACTTCATCAACAGCTTCTGGAGGACAGAGGGTGAGAGAGATTGAATAAATCTAACTATTACAAGTTTTTACTGCCAGACATACCCTTTGTAACATAAAACAACTTTGAGTTAAAAGAGTCTCTGTGGAACTTTGTGTTTGTCTAAAGCTTATCTTGACCTTTGATTCCTCTGTTTCGTCCTCACTCTGTTCCATATCAAACCCCTTTCCCAGATTCTTAACTTTTCTCACCCCCCCCAACCTTTGTTTTGATCTTTTCTCTCCTCATTCTTGAGTGACCTCATATTCTTCAACCTTCCTTAAGCCAACTTGGTCTCCAACAATGAATTTAGTCATTTGATAAGTATCAACCAATCCAAACTAGGCCTCCTTTTAAAAATTTGTCTACATTGGCACCAGCAGGTGGCATGGTGGTTAAGGCACTGGACAGTCCCACATGGCCAACTGCGGTTTGAGTCCCAGACCTGGTGGCTTGTTTTGTCGCTTTCCCTCTCTCTCTCTATCTCTCTCTCTCTCTGCATGTCTTTCTCTGGTCAAATTAAAATAAATACATGAATAAGTAAAATTACATAAAAAATCATTCTTAAAAAGAAGAGAAAAAAGTTTATTTATTCAGTTCAATACCTACTAGGATGAAAACAAATTAAACACATAGAACCCCACAAATGCTCTTTAGCTCCAAATGATAGTACCTAATGGGCTTTTGACTAGCCCTGCAGGGTTGTTGACAGGGTGCTTGGTAGGAATTGGGGAAAGTGGCAGTAATTAAAGTCAGTCATATTTTCTGAGAGTCCCTGTTAGAATGCTGCTTGTTCATCTAGAATGCAGTTAATCCAGATTCCCATTTTCCTTTTTCTTTGAAACATTTAACTTGCCTTACTTTATATACATATACTTTATGTACACATTTAGTTCAAAGATTACTCTGTCATGATTTCCTGTTTGAACATCAATTCCTTCTTAGTAACCACAAAATTAATCAAAACAATTTGAAGATTTTTGCGCGCTTACTAGAATATTCTTAACTTACCTTAATATATATCTATAAAATTGTCAAAGTATATCTCAAGCTGTTAATTTAAAAATAGGCATAAGTTTTGCTACTTTCTATTCCTTGTTGTTGTCAATCTAAGTCAGTTTTGGAGGATGTGTGATTGGGATAAAGATATAGTTAATGGAATAGACTTAGAGATTTTTATCTTTAGGATAAGTTTATCTGGACCCTTCTAGAGGAATTTACAGCCTTATTTTCTTTAGTATATTACTCTAATCACTAAAGTGACCAATGAATAAAATTTTCTTTCCTTATGTTGGTACCATAACTTAACCTTATGAAAACATGGGGTTTATGTAGAATAAAAAGGTGGGAAAGAGGTGAAAGAAAAGAAAGAGAAAGAGGATGAAAAGGAGAAGCAGCACAAGAGAAAAAAAAGGAGAAAATAACAATTTTTGATAATCTTACCACTTAGAGAAACAATTGTTAACATTTTGGTATATACATCTATAGTCATTTTCTAGGTATATTTATATTTTTTTGCTTTACAGAATATAGGATCATGTTGTAAATATTATTTTATATCCTCTTTTTTTTTTCTTACCAACATGGTATGTATACCTTTCTATGACAAAAACCAGGGGTAAATAAACATTGTTTATAAAGCAAAAATGTAAATATTTTCAGTGCTGTAGGCCATATGGTCTCTATCACCTAGTCAATTCTGCCTTGGAGGGCAAAAGCAGTCATAGACAACACATAATGGAATGGGTATAACAGTGTTCCAATAAAACTTTATTTACAAAAGTAGCTGAATAGGATGTAGTTTGTGTGCCATGGCTTACCAACCTCTAAAACAAATGAATCTTCTGAGGCATTTAAAATGGCCTGACCAGTATCTAGTTCAAATAGAACCTCATAGGTTGTCATTTCAATAATGCTGCCACTTTTGTCCTTGATTTCTTGCTCCCTTTGCCTCTACACTTGTCTAATGACCCAGTCCTGGGGTCATTATCTGTTTCCTTTGCAAATGCCTTTTTTTAAAAAAGACTTATCTATTTTCTTTGCTGTCTTCACCTTTTTTGAGCATTAGGTATATTAAAAGAGAGGGAAGATGACGATGCAGCAGTGAAAATGTGATGCTCTGAAAAGCAGTCATACATGAGAAGGTTCCAGTTCAAGTTCAAGGCCTCCCTGAGTATACAGGGCACGCACTTGCCCATGGTCCAGGGATGAAAGCTGGGACTAGATTGTGATATCAGGACCTTGCTGGGGTGCTCTCAATCTTTCTGTATCTTTTGCTCATGTAAGAAATAAATAAATAAACTTTAAAGAGAGAGAGGGAGAGAGAGAGAAAAAGGACTGGAAGTATATACTGGCCAACCTCAACTGGGTGCTCAGAAATACTCTCGATTTAAAAACAAAACAAAACAAAACAAAACAAAACAAAACAAAACAAAAACTCTTGATTTAATGCATCAGGTTTCCCACATTTCCTTTACACATTTTTTTCATGCTCTGCCTCCTCTTCCTTCTCATTAAATTGGATGTTTACTTTTCTGGTTCTCCTTTGCAGATGGTTTTGTTTTATATTTCCAGTGATGCTGGAGATTATATGATATATAGTCACTGAATGTCTCTCTAACTCCCAAAACTACATGTTAATAGAGTATTTTCACATATATCACTCATATAATCTTCAAAACGATATAAAAATGCTAACCCTTTCACTTGCCAATGATTTTATCCCTTCTGTCAACTTAATGATCCTTCATCACTTACCACTTGTTTTGCATCTTCCATCTGTCATTATCTTCATTTTCTTCTAAAAGTAGAAGAATCTCATCCTAAAAAACAAATGCACAAGTAAAATCCTTGACAAAACAAGAGAAAACATCCCTCAATCTTATGCTTCTAGTCCTTTCCACCATCCTCGCTTCCATACTTCCCACTTATACTTAGTGACTCCCACTGAAAAACCTCAGTGATCTTTATTTATCACCTTTCTTCCCACATACGTATCTTCCCAATGTTCGCATCTTTCCAAGCTCTTCCTTGGGCTTCAGTGTGCCTGTATTCACTTAACTCTAAATTCTCTAAGCTTTCCTATTGTTCTCATGTGAGGATCCCCCTACTTGTTCTTACTCCCTGGTGGAAGTTGTTTTCAGAAGTGCTTCATTTAATTTTTGTTTTTGTTTTTTAATTATCATATTTAATCACACCCCTTCCATTCTCAGAAATTAATGGCCTCTCAGTTCTCAATTTTCTTTTGAGTTCTTCTATAAATCATAGCACATTGAATAATCCTACTAATCTAGCGACTACCCTATTGTCAGCTGCTCATCCTTGTGAGCTTCTAATATGCCCTTATTACCTCTATTAGTACTATATCGGTTACAAAGTAATTATTTTGGGCGAGGTGCTATTCAGATGCCTTCTATGCATTCTTAATTATTCCACACAACCTAAGCAGTGAAAAATCATCTTTCTTGGGCCAGGAGGTCATGTGGAGGTTAAGGCGCTGGATCTCATGTGGCCACCCAAGAAATTGAATCTCAAATCAGAGGCTTGAAATGTGTGAAGCACACCATATACATGTGCTCAAAGTCTCAAGAGGAGAGAGGATTGCAGCACGGCCAACCCATCTGAAGAGTGATTTCTCACTTTCTCTCTCTCTGGCAAGTGTACATGCCCTATAGCAAACTAAATACAGTTTTCTATATTCTAAATACTATTGTATGTATATATACATATACATATACATACATATACATATATGTATGTATATATATGCATATGTATGTATGTATATACTATGTATATATACATATACATGTATATATACATAGTATATATGTATATATGTATACATAGTATATATACTATGTATATATACATAGTATATACATACATACATATGCATATATATATATATATATACACATATATATACACTGTCAATTATTTTTAGACAAGATAACAAATTCAATTGGTCCAGAAAATTTGTCCAAAAGCATGCAAGTAATAGAGCTGCTATTTCCACCCACCTGGCTTTGGAGTCTAGTTCAATTCTGTATTGCTGCATGGCAAACCATCTCAAACTTTTAGATTAAAAAATAATTATTTAAATGAAACTTCTAGACTAGCAGAATAACAAACTCAGAGAATCCTATTTCCTACAAAATAAATGAACTGGTGATAATTATTTTTAAAAATCATTTGAATTCTCTGGAAATTGTACCAAAATCATGTAGCAAATGGAGAAACTTTCATCTAGGAAAATCTACTGAATCTCACTAAGAATAGAGAGAATCTGTTTCATTTGAATGACGAGCTGTTTTCTTAATTCTACTATTTCTTCTTACCAAAACTCTATCACAGACATTATCCTAGAGAGGTATTGCCAAAAATAAAGGAGTTCTCCTCTCCTATCAGCTTCTAAGTTAGGATCTTCAATCTGAGAAGGGTTATATGTTGGTGTTTCTCATCTGCCAGCTAAGCCTCATGTTGAAGAAGCTCTATTCCTAGCAGATACAGCCAAAGTAATGGAATTTTCTCTCTTCTACTCACTGCTCATCTGTAGAACAGAAACTCTACTTCATAAACAGCAAGCTAGGAATAGTAGTACCCAGATTTCTCCCAGCCCTGCTTTAACATAGGGTTTAATGTTAATGAAAGGCAAGTTGATAAGACCAATGGCTGCACCAACCAATGCCTACTTGTACAATGAGGGTGTCATTCCCAGAAAAGCAGATCTTTATCCTCAGCTCCAGTGCAGTGGTGCAAAGTTCTGCTTAGAGGAAAAAGGCCACAGGACAAAGATCTTTGCAGTTCTGCTAAAGGGAATAAGCTTAATTTGTAACAAAATATGGAAAATTTTATGTTGAGGGCCATTGTCAAAAACCACAGGCATGTTGGTGGTGAACAGTTCAGAAGAGGCTAGTAGTTCCTTAATAGAAGCCAAATGGCAGAGCAGCCAGAATTTTATAGAGATGACCAGAGGAAGTTAACAGTCAAGGAAAACCTTCCTGGGTTCACATTCAACTGTGATGCTTGAGAAGACTATGCATGTGGTAGGCTGCATTCACACAGGACCTGATCAAAGCAAAAATGTGGTTGGGAACCAGCAGTTAGCGTAATGGCTATGTCGCTGGGCTCCCACGTAGTCGACCGCGGTTCGCGTCTCGGACCCGGTGGCTTACAACTCACGCCGGGCGCGTGTGCGTGCGTGCCCAGGATCCCGAGAGGAGAATGGAGGAGAAGGGATTGCGGCGTGACCATCCCCCCTGGGGGGTGATTTCTCGCTTTCTGTCTCTCTGTCTCTCTCTGTCTGTCTGGCGAGCACACGCGCCCTATAGCGAAAAACCTCTCAAAAAAAAAAAAAAAAAAAAAAAAGCAAAAATGTGGCACACTTTTGGGAGTATTCCTTGAACTACATCTATCAACAAAAGATAGCAGCCTCGCTAGTACTAGGGGCTTAAACACGACTTCTGATCAATAACTGATTAAGCGATAGGCTACTCTGACACAGGAGCAACTATGAGAAGGCTAGGATTAAAAAATACAATTACAGGGACCAGCAGTTAGTGTAATGGCTATGTCGTTAGACTCCCATGTAGTCGACAGCAGTTCGTGTCCCGGACCCGGTGGCTTAAAACTCATGCCGGGCGCGTGTGCGTGCGTGCCCAAGATCCCAAGAGGAGAATGGAGGAGAAAGGATTGTGGCGTGGCCATCCCCTCTGGGGGGTGATTTCTCGCTTTCTGACTCTATGTCTCTCTCTGTCTGCCTGGCGAGCACACACACCCTATAGCAAAAACATCCCCCCCAAAAATATAATAATACAATTACAGCCATCAATAGGAATCTGGAAGCTTATGTATATGCCCATGGTTACATACTCTAAAAAATTATAAGGGACAGGGACAGAATATGCAAATGCCCTAAACTGAAATAGCAGCCTCTAAGCCACTCACACATAAAATGACAAAGAATAGAAATCTAGTTAGCTCAGGTGCTTAAGCATAACCTTTTATCAATAAATGGCTTATGCCAACCCAGGAGTAATCTCTAAGTAACCAAAATAACTGATAAATAATAACAACAAGGAAGGAAGGAAAAACGAAAAGAAGGAAGGAAGGGATAATAGGAAAATAACAGGCTGTATAGGATTAGTTCAGCTGTGACTAAAAAAAAATCCAAGCAAACAATGACATTGATGGAGGAAAGGGAAACTCAATATCCAGAGTTGTAATAGATGTTAATAGAGTATTTTCACATATATCACTCATATAATCTTCAAAATGATATAAAAATGCTAACTCTTTCACTTGCCAATGATTTTATCCCTTCTGTCAACCTAAAATGTCCAGTTTTCAACAAAAAGAGATAGCAAAGGAGTACTAAATTGTGACCCATAATCAAGGAAAATAAAAAACAGGCAATAGAAATTATTTAAAGGGACCTAGTATACATAAAGCATACTTGGAAGACAAAGACTTTAAAGCAGGTATTATTAATATGTTTCCAGGAATAAAGAGAATCATGATTGGAGAATTAAAGGAAGTATATAATAATGTTTTATAAAATAGAAAACAGCCATAAAAAGATAAAAATTATAAAAAGAACAAAATGACAACTCTGGAGTTGAAAAATACAGAAACCCAAGTGAATAATTTACTAGGGGGACCCAACAATAGATCAGAGCTGGCAGAAAAAAAGAATAGGCAAACTTAAAACTAAGTCAATAGACATTATACAATCTGACACTCAGAAAGAAGAATAATAAAAAATAAATAGAACCTCAGAAAATGTGAAACATTAAGCACATATGATAGGAGTACCAAGAAAAGAAGAAAAAGAAAAGAACAGAAAAAATATTTAAAGAAATAATGTCTGAATCTGGCTCCGTGGCTTAGTGGTTAAGGTATTCAGTTTCCACCTGGCTATCCACATGGTTCAAGTTCCAGACCCAGCAGCTTGAAAAATATGCCAGATATATGTGCATATGTGCCCAAAATTATGAAAGGAAGGGAAGGTGGAGGAGAAGGAATTGAAACATGACCATTCCCCATTGAGAGTGCTCTATCCTCTCCCTTTCAGTCTTTCCTTTCTGGCAAACACACCCTTTAGTAAAGGGGAAAAAAGAAAGTGTCTAAAAACTTTACAAATTTGATGAAAACATTGGTCTACACAACCAAGAAGCTTAGTGAACTCCAAACAAGATAAAGAGATATTTATGCAGACGAATCATAGCTAAAATGCTTAATGTCAAAGATCAAAGAACATCTTACAAGCAGCAAGAGGAAAAAAATGCATCATCTTGCAGAGAAGCCCAGTAAGCATAACAGCTGACTTCTTATCAAAAACAATGCAAGCCAGAAGAAAGTGGAATGACATATTCAAAATGCCAAAAGAAAAAAAAAAAAAAAAGTCACCTGCTATAATTTGAATGTCCCCCAGAACTTTATGTGTTGAAATTTAGTTGTGGCAGAATTAAGAGGCCAATGACTACAGCTTGAGGCTTGGGGGCCAGGAGTCAGAACGGCAGCCCCAACTGAAGTTTGAATAGTCTTTTCATAGGGGGTCAGTTATTAGGGGTTTTTGTGTAAACAGTTACAAAATTTAAATTAAGTAGGTTAATTATTTTCGAGGAGAGTGAGGTTTTCATATAAACAGTTACATTGTTAAACAAAAGAGTTTTGGGCTAGTTAGTAAAGACAATAACAAGTATAGAATGTCCTCCCAACTACGTTTTTGTTATATGACTAACAGAAACTATTTTCTCATAAAAAGAACAAATAGGTTTACAAAAACAGCCAGCCATGTTAAAATTTTAAAAAAATACACAAGCAGTTGTTCATATACAAAATCTAATATGTGGTCCTCCACACCACTTGCCCCTTAAATTTTTATAAATTATTCAGTTTCAGAACAGACAGGACCATCAACTAAGAATTTTATGTCAAACAAAACATCTAAAAAAGATGAAGGTAAGGGCCAGCTGATAGTGCAGCAGTAATACTCTGCAAAGCTAGACCCACATGGGAAGATCCTAGGTTTGTGTCCCGAGGCCTTCCTGTGACACTGAGTACACACATGGGCCCTGGCAATCTAGGATGGTTGAAACTGAAGGTAAATAACGACATGAAGATCTTGTTGGGAGTCAGTCTCTGTCTCTTTCTCTCTCTAGTTCTCTCTCTTTAATGGAAGAAATAAATAAACTTAAAAGGAGGAAGGGTAATTAAAATATTTCAGGATAAATGAAACTGAGAAAATCCATTGGTAACAGACCTTCCATACAAAAAATACTTCAAGAAGTTTTTCAGGGACAGAAAACAGTAATTCACATATAAAAACAGAGAGTGCAAGTAAAAATAATTACATATATATTTTTGGAAGATAGCATAATTAGACATTTCTTCTTTTCCTCTTAACTAAATTAAAACATAACTGCGTAAAATGATAAGAATGCTATCCTCACTTAATAACTGACCTATTTAATGACCACTCAGACTTACAACCAGTTCCTCAGCACAGGGAATCCCCTTTTTTGGCCTGTGTGTCTCAGTAACCCTCTTTCTCAGTTTTTGTCTTGTTTCCCCAGTCAGTATTCACTACACAAAACATTTATTATCACATAAGACTACATAATTCATTTATAAATTTATAATTTATTGTGCATCCCTGGTATTCGAAATAAATAAAAATTATTATACTGGAGTATATTATTGTGTTGTGGTAGATCTTGTCACTTTCTGGTGCTTATCCAAGGTATGCTTTTTGTATGGGTAGAATTACATTATTCTACTGTGGTGTCATGTGATATATATTGGAAAATGCATACCATATGGCACCATGATACACTGCAAAACACTTGCCTTTAAGCTCCTCACTTACTGACTAATTTGCTTAATGACTTAGTCATAGGAATGGAACTTGGTTGTTAAGTGAAGAGTGACTATAATTGTATTACTAGGCCAATAACATATAGAAATATATTTGACAATAACATAAATGGGAGATGGTGGAAGCACAGATGTTATAGAATAAAAGAATGGCATCAGATGGTAACTCAAATCCTCAAGAAAAAACAAAGAGAAGCAGAAAACATAAATAGGACAGTTAATGTAGCAAACTTTGTTAATATATACATTTTTTTGGTTTCTTTAAGAGACATAAAATTATATAAAGTAATAATTATATCAATGCCTTAATTTACATTTGTGAACATAGTAGGTATAATAAATAATAGTACACAAAGTGGGAAAGAAGGAAAGGTAGCTAATGGAAGTCAATTTTCTGTTTCACTGAAACTAAGGCAGTATAAATTTGAAGCAGATTTTGATAAGCTACATGTGGTGTCAGTCCTAGAACAGTATCTAAGAAAATAATTCAAGAAACACAATTTTAAAATCACTAAAGGAATCAAAATGTTACACTAGGAATATACACATAATGCAAAAGAAAGCTCTAAAGAAGAAATAGAAGACCACAGAAGACTTAAGGGATACAGAAAATCAAAGTCAAAATGACAAATGTAAATCCAACCTTAGTTTAAAAACTAAATGTAAAAAGGTTAAATAATCTAATCAAATGCAGAGATTAGCAGATTGGATTTTTTAAAATCCAATTTAATACCATTGATGCTCTAAATTCAAAGTTACAATAGTTTTATAGTTAAAGACCATAGTGCAATTACAAAGATAAAAGAGCAGAACTCGCTACACTGATGCCAGAAAAAAATCGTTTTTAAAATAAAAAATGTTACCGGACATAAAGAGGCATACTTGGTGATGATAAAAGAGTCAATCTGTTAGGAATATTTAAAACTATAAACATACATGCATCTAACAAAAAAGTCTCCAAATACATAAGACAAAAACTGACAGAGTTTAAGGGAGAAATAGACAATTCAGGAATAATAGTTGTAGACTACTATATCCCAGCTTCGATAATGGAGAGAATAGCTAGGTAGACAGCAATGAAATAGAGAAGCTGAACAGTATAAACCAACAAGACTTAACAGACATTTATGGAACACTTCATCAAATAGTAGCAAAATATATATTTATCTCAACTGTGCATGAACCATTCTCTCTGACAGCCACATGTTAGGCCCTAAAAAAATCCTTAGTAAACTTAAGAATATTGAAGGTATATAAAGTATGTTCTCCAGCCAAAATAAAATTAAAATCAATAACAGAAATAAATTTACAAACATGCATAAATTAAATAATACATTCCCTGACTACCAACAGAATAAAGAAGAAATCAAAAGGCAAATTAAGAAATATTTCGATGTGACTTAAAACAAACACATTAAAATATATGGGATACATCTAAAGAAATGCTCAGGGTGAAAAGTATAAGTGAATGCTTATATTAAAAAAGAAGGTCTAAAATGAGTTTCTTAACTTTCTCCCTTAGAAAACCAGAAAAGAGGCTGGCTCCATGGCCTAGTTAGTTAAGGGAGCCAGATCCCATATGTTAGACCCCACTTTGAATGGTGTGACTCCTGGCCCTGCAGCTTGAAAAAAAATACTGGGCATGTGGGCCTGCATCTCCCAAATCCTGACAGGATGGAGAAATAGAGAAGAAGAGACAAGGATGACTATGCCCCATTAGGAGGTAGGGTGCTTTCTCTGACTTTGTCCTCTCTTTCTCTGGTGAGTGCAATGTGCCCTCTGGCAAATAAATAAAACCCCAAAAGAAGAGCAAACAATCCCAAAGCAAGCAGAAGAAAGAAAATAATAGCGTTTTTCCAAGTAATAAATACTATATGAAAATACAAAAATAACAGGAAAAAAAAATCAAGAAAACCAAAGGTTGATTCTTTTAAAGATCAATAAGATCGACATACCTTTAGCTAGATTGACCTAAAGGGACAGCAAGAAAATTAAATTACTAAAACCAAGAAGAAAATGAGGATACCAATACCAACCATACAGAAATAAAAAAATATTAATATGGAAATACTATAAATATATGTTAACAAATTAGATAATCTAGATTAAATGGGCAACTTCCTAGGAAAACATAAATTGACTAAGCATTCAAGAAGCAATAAAAATCTGAATAAACCTATAACAAAGGAAGAAATTAAATAAGTAATTTAAACTTTTCATAAAGGAAAGCCCAGGACCACATGGCTCCAGCAATTAGTTCTAACAAACAGTAAAAGTAGAATCTACATAATCCTTCACAAAATCTTTCAAAAAGTAGAAAAGCGAGAAACACTGTCCCGTAGATTCTGTGAGGCTGGTGTTATTCTGATTTCAATATCAAAAGCATTACAAGAAAAGAACATAATAGACCAATCTCATCATCATATAGCCACATGTAGCTTATCATATATAAAATCTCCAAAATACTAGCAACCTAAGTCCAGCAACATACCCTCTCCATGAAAGATTAGTTCAACATATTAAAATCAATTAATGTGGGGCCAATAGGTGGTATGGTGGTTAAGGTGCTGGACCCTTACAGGGCCAACCACAGTTTGAGTCCCAAACCTAAGCAAAGTTCAAATTCCAGACCTGTTGACTTGTTTTCTCTCTCTCTCTCTCTCTCTCTCTCTCTCTCTCTGTCTCTCTCTGGTCAAATTAAAATAATAAATAAATAAATAAATAAATAAACAAGTAAACCTTAAAAAAATCAATTAATGTAATGCACCATAATAACAGCACAAATGACAAAAACGTGTTTCATCTCAACAGATATAGAATAAGGATTTGACAAAAATCCAACACCCTTTCATTATTTAAAAATCAAAACAAACCACAGCTAACAAAGAATGGAAAGAAATACCCTCAAACTGATAAAGACATCTAAGAATTAACCACATTTACATCATACTTAATGGTGGAAGACTGAATACTCTCCCCTTGATAAAAAAAAAACAAGACGGGGCAGTCTCTAGGGCCTGGTGGTTAAGGTCCCCAGGTGCCATACAGCCAATTGCCAGGTTGGAGTCTCCACCTGACTGCTGCAGAAATTTGCTGGCTGCGGGCCCATACATGCCCCAAATCAAGAAAGGAGATGCAGACAGAGAAGTGACCATTTCCACATGGGAGAGGCCTGTGGGTGCTTTCCCTTTAGCGCTCTTGCTCTCACTTTAGTTCCTCTCTGGCAAGGGCATGCTCCCTCTAGCAAAACAAAAATAAGAACAAAAATCCCATGATGGTGCACATTTACCCAAGGAAGGGGGTTAGGCGGCAACAGCGGCAGGGAGCCACGCTCTGTGCTGCGGCTCAGCTGGGCTCGGGAGGGTCCTGGGAGACCCCAGCCACGCCACGGTCCTGTCTGAGGATGGGAAGGCACCAGAGGTCCAGCTAGGCAGGCCTTGGTCCACTACCCTGTGCAGTCTGGGGAACTCACTCACCCTTGCCCCCCCACCCCCCCACATGCCCAGCAGAGTTTGATGGTACCCTTTGACCTTTGACTCGGTTTCTTATGGGGCGCCTGATCCCTGTTTGGAGCCTAGGCAGTTGACCTCTAACCCTCTGTACCTTAGCTTGAAGAGTCCTTTATCCTCGACCCCACCTCTCAGCTTTCTCAGGCTGCAGGGCTCTTCATCTTTGACCTTTCGGTTTCTTCCTCACTTGAGACCCCGACCACAGGGTTTTTGCCAAATCGAACTTTACCCTGATCCTGTGGTTCGGCCCATGCAGGACCCTCGGTGACGCCTTGGGCACCAGGAGGTGCTTGGCTGCCAGCCCCTGTGGGCAGGACGGCTGGAAAGGAACTGCGGCCAGTAGAGCAGCTGAAGGGTGAGTGTGACCCCAGCCCCAGGCCCCGGGTCCTCACAGTGACCACGTGAGCAGGGAGGGCCGGGTCTGTGTGGAGGAGAAACTGAGTCTCATCTGTAGGGCAGGAGGGAGCGGGGCCCTACCTCTGGGTGAAGCTGTGCAGTGGCTTAGGAGTTCAGGAAACAGCCCTGCAGCCACCACGGGGCTCCGGGCAGGCGCCTGCCAAGGCTACGCGGGCTGTCGGCATATCTGCGTCATCGCCTGGCCGGGCGCTGTCTACTGTCTCCTGCTTCCGCGCGGGAGACCTGCCCAGCTCAGCAGCCCGCCAGGGAGGAGGAGGAGGAGAAGGGGGAGGGTCCAGAAAAGGGAAGACACTGGAGGGACCAGCAGTCAGCGTAATGGCTATGTCGCTGGACTCTCATGTAGTGGACCGCGGTTTGCGTCCCAGACCCCGTGGCTTAAAACTCACGCCAAGCGCGTGTGCGTCCGTGCCCAAGATCCTGAGAGGAGAACGGAGGAGAAGGGATTGCGCCATGGCCATCCCCCTGGAAGGTGATTTCTCGCTTTCTGTTTCTCTGTCTCTATGCCTGTCTCTGTCTGGCAAGCACACACCTATAGAAAAAAAAGGAGAAAAAAAAGGAGGGAAAAAAAAAAAAAAAAAAAAAAAAAAACCTCTCCATAAAAAAGGGAAGACACTGGCTATTGCAAAGATAGCAACCAACAGGTGTGGGGAACGAATGCTGCATCCCAGCTTCCACAGCAGCCCCATGTCCTGTCATTCACCTGTTATTTTAAAGCCTAGAGAAGGGTCCAGAAGTTTGAGTGCACCCTGCTGCTCTCCAGCACCAGATAAACAAGCTCCCCAGCTGGGGCCACAGACCCACAGCCTGGGCCTAGGTCTCTGCCCTGCAGGCCTTGGCCTCCACCTCGTGGCCTCTGCTCCTCAGGAGGATGCCTGTGCCCTCCTTTGTCGGCCTCTATTTGTCCTAAAAGTGTCTCTTCAGTTTGGGAGCACTTTGAGGTCATATTCATCTTTGTTTTATTCCAACAAATCTTTAATGACCATGTCGTGGGCCCGCCCTCATTCCTGAGCCTGGCACCTCTTCTCGGCTGATGTGTTACTGAGAGGGCAGATGATCCAGCCAGTCCACTTGCCCCCAGATTCTATATTCATATAGCAAATTCTCCTTGCTAAACTTTACCCAAATTCAATCCCTGTGTGGTTCTCTCAGTCTGCCGTCATGACCACAGGCAGAACTGGCAAAGGATTTGAGCAGCCCTAGGCTCTCCTTTTCAGCTGAAGTAGAACAAAGCGATACCTGCCTTCTCATTTCAGTTCATCCTGTAAATGACAGTCCTTTTTCTGTGGTGTGTTTAGTGCCATGTTTTGGTCTTTTTTTTTGTTTTTGCAGTTTAAAATGGTACCTCGTGGATAGTGCTATAATGTGTCTCAGGGAGAAAATAGGAGTGATAGGTCAGCCTTATTTGGCCATGAGTTAGTGCTGTCAGGGAACCAGCAGGTGGCCTTGTGATTAAGGTGTTGGACTCCCACATAGGTGACCTCGATTCAAGTCCCAGACCCAGTGATTTGAAACACACTGGGCACATGTGCGAGCATGCCCAAAATCCAGAGAGAAGAGATTGCAGCATATCCTTTCCTACAAGGGGTGATTTCTTGCTTTCTGTCTGTCTGGCGAGCATTCATGCCCTGGAGCAAAAATCTAAAAAAAAAAAAAAAAAAAAAAAAAAAATTGTGCTGTCCCCTGTGAGTGCAATGATAGTCAGTAGGTGTGTTTTAACAGAAACACACTAAATAGCTATGAATTGATCAGTTGACAGAAATGTGACCAGAGGCTGCAGAAACCTGACCCTGTGTTTCATATTGGGAGCAATGGCTCAGTACTCGCTCATCAGGATAAGTGGCAGCTTTATAGACCAGAACTAGCATAAATACAAGTGCTAAGAGAAGAGAATTGAGATTACAAATAAGCAGTTTGGGGATCAGTGCCAATGTCTTTCAGGCAGGAGGATACAGTCTGTGCAAAGGTCCTGAAGAGGGACTGAAAAGCCATTAGGGCTGGGGTGGAGTGAGCAGGAGGGGAGGGCAGGGGAGTGAGGGTAGAGGGATTTTGAAGGCAGAGCCTAGATGATGTGTGCTGACAGGTTGAGTGGTGAGAGAGTTGTAGGCCGCCCAGGGTCTTGTCCTAATCACCTGGAGGGACAGAGCTGCTAGTGACAGGGTGAGGGAAGACACAGAGGAGAAGGTTCAGGGGCAGCAGAGTTTGTTTGGGACGCTGAGTTTGAGCAGTTGGGTGGAGCAGTGATGAGTTGGTGCTGGGTGTGGAAGTATGGGAGACTGCTGTGAGGGGAAGGTGACCCATAGGGAGCGATCAGCATGTATAGAGAGTTGAGGCTTCTCCACCAGATGAAATACCACCTTGTGGAGTCTAGAGCGATCAGTGCTCAAGTGGAAGTCTCCCTAAAAAGAGAAGAAAAGAGACAAGAATATCTGCTCTTACTTTCTTCTGGGCAGAGGGGTGGAGTCTAACCAGAGAAATTAAGCAAGAAGAAGAAATTAAGGGCATCTAGATTGGAAAGAAAGAAGTAAAACAATTTTTATTCTCAGATAACATGATGGCTTAATGTTATTTAAAGAAAGTCCTAAGAAATCTGTTAAAAAGTACTAGAAACGGGAACCAGCAATTAGCGTAATGGCTATGTCTCTGGACTCCCACGTAGTCGACCGCGGTTCGTGTCCCGGACCCGGTGGCTTAAAACTCACGCCAAGCGCGTGTGCGTGCGTGCCCAAGATCCCGAGAGGAGAATGGAGGAGAAGGGATTGCGGTGTGACCATACCCCCTGGGGGGTGATTTCTCGCTTTCTGTCTCTCTGTCTCTCTCTGTTTGTCCGGCGAGCGCACGCGCCCTATAGTGAAAACCTCTCCAAAAAAAAAAAAAAAAAAGTGTTAGAAAACAAGTTTAGCAAAGTTACAGGATGCATGATCAATTTAGAAAAATCAATTATATTTCTATACACTGTAAGTGAAATAAGAAAACAATTCCATTTACAATAGTATCAAAAAGAGTAAAATACTCAGGAATAAATTTAACAAAACAGTACAAGACTTTGATGCTGAAAACTATTTAAAAATTGTTAAAATAAATTAAAGAAGATCTAAACAATGGAAAGACAGCTTATATTCATGGATTGGAAGATTTAATATGCTTAGATGATATTGCTACCCAAATTGAGCTATATATTTATACAATCCCTATCAAAAATCCCAGCTGGCTTTCTTGTATAAATTAATAAGCTGATTCTAAATTCATAGGAAAATGCAAGGGACTGAAAATAGCTAAAAAAACAGTCTTTAAAAAGACCAAGTTGGAAGATTCAAGTTCCCATTTCTTTTTTTTTTTTTTTTAGAGGTTTTCGCTATAGGGCGCGTGCACTCGCCAGACAGAGAGAGACAGAAAGCGAGAAATCACCCCCCAGGGGGGATGGTCACACCGCAATCCCTTCTCCTCCATTCTCCTCTCGGGATCTTGGGCACACACGCACACACGCCCGACGTGAGTTTTAAGCCACCAGGTCCGGGACACGAACTGCGGTCGACTACGTGGGAGTCCAGCGACATAGCCATTACGCTAACTGCTGGTCCCCACATTTCAAAAACTTAATTACAAAGCCACAATAAACAAGAGAGGATGGTGCCAGCATAAAAATAGGTAAGTCAAGGGAAGAGAATTGGGTCCTAAAATAAACCCTTACATTTATGGTCAATTGATTTTCTAAAAAGATGCCAAACAATTCTCTGGGGAATTATATCTTTTCAACAAATATTGCCTGAACAATTAGAGATACACATACAACAGAATAAAGTTGGACTTCTTTCTTTACTACCGCTCCCCCAAAATGAACTCAACAACAATTACAGGTCTATGTAAGTGCTAAAAATATAAAGCCCTTGATATAGGGATAAGTTCTTGTCACCCTGAATTGGGTGGTGATTTTTTAGATATGACACCGAAAGCACAAGTAACAGAATTAAAAAAAAAAGTGGACTATATCTAAACAAAAAACTTTCATGTTACTGATGACACCATCAAGGGGAGTAAAAAGGCAATTCACAGAATGGCAGAAAATATTTTCAAATCTTATTTTTGATAAGAAATTTACATCTCTATATAAGGAACTATTAGAAGTCAACAATAAAAAAAGACAAATAACCTAGCTATAAACTGGGCAAAGTATATGAATACATAATTCTCCAAGAAGAAACACAAATGGCAAACAAGGAAACAAGCAGATGCTCATTAGCCATTGGGGAAATGCAAACGAAAACCAAGTTTTATGTAAGATGGTTATAATCAAAAGGACAAGTAGTAGTAAGTGTTGGCAAAGGTGTGAAGAATTCAGTGCCTCGGGACCAGCAGTTGGCATAATGGCTATATCACTGGATTACCATGTAGTCAACACGGTTCAAGTCCCGGACCCAGTAGCTTAAACTCACGCTGGGCATGTGTACATGTGTGTCCAAGATCCTGAGAGGAGAATGGAGGAGAAGGGATTGCAGCATAGCCATCCTTCCTGGGGGGGGTGGGGGGGGTGATTTCTCGCTTTCTGTCTCTCTGTCTCTCTCTGTCTTTCTGGCAAGCACACACGCCCTATAGCAAAAACCTCTCCAAAAAAATAAAAATAAATAAAAAAGAACTCAGTATCCTAAAAAATTGATGGTATAAATGTAAAATGGTAAAGGCAATTCAGAGAATTGTTTAGCAGATACTCAAAATGTTATTCATAAGTTATCATATGACCCAACAAGTCCACTTTTACATATACACCCAAGAAAAATGAAAATTTCTATCATGCCAAAACTTATACATGAATGTGCATAGAAGTTTTGTTCACAATAGCCAAAAGGAGGAAACAACCCAAAGGTCTGTCAACTGATAAATGGGTAAGTAAAATTTATTATATCTGTATGATAGAATATCAATATACAACAAAGAAAAATAAGTACTTATATCTGTTTTAACATGGATAAACATTGAGAACAACATGCCAAGTGACAGAACCCTACCATAAATGACTATGATGTGATTTACTTCATAGTTTAATTTATTTTTCTTATATGTTCAGAATCCATTGAGAGCTTAAGTAGAACAGTGTTGGCCAAGGGATGGGGGATGGTTGAAGTGTGTATGGGGTTTCTTTTGGATAGGACGAAACTTCTATAATTAGATTGCGATAATGGATACACAACTGTGTAAGTTTACTAAAAACCACTAAATTATATACTTTAAGTGGGTGAAATATGTGATACGTGAATTATATATCAATATGTTGTTTCAAAATACTTTATGATTGTATGATATTTTGTATGCTGGGGAGGCTCAGTTGGGTTTTTCTTCTACTCCACATAGCGTAAGGTGGAGTTATTTACGCAGCTGCATTCATCTGAGAGCGTAGGTTAGATTGTAGCATACCAGATTGCCATACACACTGACTTATTGACAGCTGGTTCTGGTTATTGACCCAGAATCTCAGTTCTCTTTTACTTTGCCTCTCTCCCTTTAGTACTCTGATATTACTTCCCAAATTGATCTATAGATTTATACAATCTCTATCAAAATCCCAGCTGCCTTTCTTGCATAAATCGACAAGCTGATTCTAAAATCATAGGAAAAAGCAAGTTTTCTTAAAGAGTAGTGACTGGGTTTCTGAAAGAGCAAATGTGGAAGCTTCTGGGATAGTTAGGAGCTAGCCTTTGAATAGGCATAGGCTCACTCATGATGTCTTCTATTGTTTAAAAAAAGTCCAGTCAAGATTCAAGGGGAAGTAAATTAGACTCCATGTTTTGGTGGGAATAACAGAATGAATTAATTGAGATAGAAGAAAATATTGGTGGCCCTTTTCAAGACATTCTCCCACAAAGATCTTAGACACTCAGAGGAAACTTGTGTAGTCTATTAACAATAACCAGGTGAGAGACTAGACATCTTAGTGAATGCTGGCATTGACAGACAGCATTTCCATCTCTAAATATACTTATTCTCATCATTTCTCTGCTACTTTTGCACCCAAATTTCAGATATATATATATATATATGAATGATTCTGCTGATTCACAAACTCAGTGGGACATGGAACATGTGCAAGATGGCCTAGGACCTTTACATTTCTAGGTTCTTGCTGCATCAGTTGGAAAATAAGTTTTCTTCTACAAGAACTCAAAAACTTATCTGAGAATAATGTCATCTCTTATTGGCATGAAGGAAGATACTCGGAAGGGAGTGGTTAAGGACCCCCAGCCATCTGAAGCTTCATTAATTTCCCTTTGACTATCTGCAGTTAATACTGTGGTGCACCTTTTCTAGATTCTACCTTTTTATAGAGCAGGTGTCATTTCTCTGGTGGATGAGAATGTTGACTGCTGATGGTTGATAGCTACATTGCTCTGGGAAGGAATTGTTGGATTGCCACTCACTTGATTGTGGACTAAGGATAGAGAGCAGTGAGGAGTTCAAAATGACTGGAGGAAGGAGCCAGGAGCTTGAGTCATGGAGAGAAGCTGAGGGTTATCCTGTAAGTCACTGAATGACTTTAATTAAGGAAGCAGCAGGAACACATCTACCCTGTTAAAGGACCCTCATAGTGATAAGTATAAAATATGAACTAGAAAAAGATAAAAGTGAAGCAGTCAGAGAGACAATGAAGATCTAAATTACAGATTTCGCCTTAGGGTAGATTAGAAAATTGTCATTCAAGTGACAACTCTGAATTATAATTTGGAGGATTTAAAAATCAATTGAATGTGAGGTCTAAGGAAAATAAAGAAATAGAAGATAGTCTCAGAGAGCAGTGTGCTGCTAAATATTTAACAGCTAGTTCTCTGAAAACAAAATACATAAATATAGATCATTAAACAAGTTTATTAACATTTATACTGATATAAAGCATGTGTAGTACATACCTTACAAATAATAATAAAATGTTCAATATTCTTTATTGTAAATTCCATAACCAATTGATGCTCATAGAATGCTCTCACTAATTTTGGCTGAACTCTTATATCTGTGACCAATTTATGGTCAACGAGAGTTGAGAAATACAGTTGCATCCCAGTCTGTTCTTTACCCAATAAAATCATTTTTACGAATAATTTTAAGTGCCAACTATTTAACTATTTCTCACCCTCATACAAGTAACATTCATTGAACTGAAACTTCTTTCAGTTTCGGCACTAAATATGACACACTTTTAAGTTTAACTTGCATTATTAACACTTTTTCACCACTTTCTTAAGTCTAGGCAACCAACAAAATAAGCATCAAGTTCTGATTTGCAGTATTTCTTAAATTTTGTGTTGGAAATGCTCAACTGTGGCTGATTTTAAGCTATCAATATCATGTTGCTAAACAGAAAGTTGAAAATAAATATATAGTAATATCCAATTATAGAGTATTGCTAACAAACAAGGACAATATAAACTCAAAAACATAGGAAATAGTACAATCATTAGGAAATTCTAATTTAAACACTTAATTGCTTTAGGTTTCAACATAATTTATTATTATATTAATATATATTGTGCTTTTGCTATATTTTATTTTCAATTGTAATTTTATATCATTTAATTTTTAATAATGGGAATATTTAAGAATTGGCTTGCGAAATTCTGATTATTTAGAAATTTGGCTTGTGTAGGACCAGCAGATGGCATAATGGTTATGTTGTTGGACTCCCACATAGTCAACTGTGGTTCAAGTCCTGGATTCGGTAGCTTGAAACTCACATGACATGTGTTTGTGTGCCCAAGATCCTGTGAGGAGACTGGAGGAGAAGGGACTGCGGCATGGCCATACCACCTGGGGAGTGATTTATTGCCTTCTGTCTATGGCAAACACACACACTCTATAGCAAAACAAATCTCTGAAGGAAAAAAAAAAAAGAAGAATGAAAAAGAAAAAAAGAAATTGGCTTGTGTGAGCTATATGTGCCAGCTCCAGCACACCATTGCTCCCAAGTGTTCTGGCTTGAATGACAGCCGAGAATTGAAGATGAAAGGATGTGTGCTTTGGTTTAGATTCTAATGCAAAATCAGAAAAACAAAGTTAATCCTTCTTAATATGTGTAAGTAGCAATGCCCTCAACTCATATATCATTACCACAAACAACAAAAACTACTGACTTAAACTAGACAGAAGTTGGTTTCTCAGGTAAAAGAATCCAGAGGGAGGCTGTCTACACTGATATGTTACCTACACGGTCATCAGGCCCAGGTTCTTTTATCTTTGTTTTACCACTTCATGATTCAAGATGGCTGCCTGAGCTCCAGTTATTATATCTACTTTCCTGCCCGCAAAAGAAGGTAAAGAGAAGCCAATTTCCTCAATTTAGACACTTCTAGGATGTGGCAGAAATGTTCTCATTTAAATGCCATTGACAAAAGCATAGTCACTGGTACATCTAGATTTGGGGAAAACTGAATACAGTCTTTTAACTGGATGGCAGTATTGGGCTATGTATCAAGGTTCATATTACTAAGGTGACAGAGATACATGAATATTGAGAAGATCTGTGGTCTTTACCTCAAAGCCTCATGCCTAAATCTCCATTATTTTTTCATCTTTGATCACCAGTGACAGTGGGAAGAAACTACAATTTACATAAAATAGACAAATCAAGTTAGAGAGCAACATTTTAGTAACTAAAATTTGTTCTGCTCTGTTCTAGTCCAACCTGGTCTGCCATCATCCTACCTGGCATGGGTTGTGCCCCAAATAGGCTGGAGACATTTTCTCCTCATTATCACCTTGTTAAGCTGCATGTCTCAACCCCCTGCCTCTGAGGCATGTTCTGGGATCTTAACGAGGTGATAATGAGGAGAAAAATGATGTGGCAGTCCTTGGTCTGGTCTAGTCTTCTTGGTTCAGAGGAGAATTGAGCTTTAATTAAAAATACTTTGCTTTGATATAAGACTTGAAGAAAGCATATATTTTTGAGGTACCAGAATGGAAGGAAACAAGGGTGAATGTGTGTTTCTATTAATGCATATCTGGAAGATACCTTTTGTTCATTATCCCGACAAAAGGAGGTAGAGAAGATTTCTTGAAAGAATAAAAGAATTACAAGAAAAGGCACAATACTGAATAGGTAAGAATGAGGGAAGTGGGGGATAAAAAAATTGATTTGAAGTAAAGAAGTCCAGGTGTTAAACACCTTACAGACAGAACATCTAGATATTTTTCTCTTCATTTTTATATGCAGAGCTTTTTAAAAATATGAATTTCTGGATCCTTAAACCAGACATCTTTATTTAATTGATTTGGACCAGGATTTAGACATCAGTATTTCTTAATCATAATTAATAATCTTAAGCCTTTGTGTACAATTAAGGTTAAGCACAACTAATCTTTCTAGTCTATCCTCTTATCATACAGATAAGAAAGTGAAATCCATCAAAGTTAATTAGGCAACTAGTTAGTAGAAGTCTAAGAATCCAGTCTTCTTATTTAAGTATTTAAAACAAAATTTTGGTAACTAAAAGTAATTTATATACTACAGTTTTTCTATATCTAAACTATATAATTTAATGGATATTTTTGTGTTATCCAATCGGTTAAACATCATGTTACAGTCATCATCATGCCAGACAATTAGGAATCAAATCCACCATTCTGTGGTTTTGGGCACCCAATCTTCTATTCTTTTTCTATCATTTTGGAGAAGAATATCTTCTTAAGAGATTCTGACTTTTCAAAAGAGAATATACAAGTCTTGACTTTAGAAACACTGTTATTTGATAATACTCTTTATACATGATGTCTAAAATGTATGAAGATAATAAGTGAAAAATAAATAAGATAATGAGATGACAAAAAATAACAATGAAATGGGAGAAAAGCAAACAGTTTAATAGAAGTTATATAACCTAATTTTAAGATCTATATTTGGCCTCTCTCATGGCCTCACTTCCAAGATGACGAAGAAAAGAAGGAACGACCATGTCAAAAAGGGCCACGGCCACATGAGCCTATTCTCTGCATGAACTGCACCCGATGATGCCCAAGGACATGGTTATTAAGAAGTTCATCATCTGAAACATAGTAGAGGCCGCAGCCTTCAGGGACAGCTCTGAAGCAAGTGTCTTCGATGCCTATGTGCTCCCCAAGCTGTATGTGAGGCTACATTACTGTGTGAGTTGTGCCATTCATAGCAAGGTAGTCAGGAACCGATTTCCTGAAGCTGGGAAGGACCAAACACCCCAGCCCAATGTAGACCTGCGGATGCTGGTCCTTGCCCTCCACCAAAGCCCATGTAAGGAGCTGAGTCTTTAAGGACTGAAGAATTGTCTTCTGGGAAAAAATAAAATGCAAATTATACATTAAAATTATATCTGATTCTTCTTACCTATAATACTTTCTTGTTGATAGCCCTATTTTCAGCTTATAATTATGAAAAGCAATTCTGTTTAGTTAAGTACCTTCTTTACTGCATAAAAATGCTTTTAAAATCAACAAACTCCATCAGTGTTAAAGATTGCCACTGGTCACTTCCACTTGGTGGAGAATATATCAATAAATGCCTCCCTTTAAATGGCCTTTCTTCTCTAGAGGTAAAATGAAAAATTCCAAACTTTTAGGTGTTCTCAATTTATCTCAGTGAGACTGAAGGAAAGAAAGAGGAAGAGAGGAGAAAGAAACAAAGGAAGTGGGAGGGAGGGAAGGAAGGAAGGCAGAAGGAAGGAAGAGAAGGGAAAAGACAGTAGTGCCACCATGTTACATGTGGTGACACCAGGAACTCCTCTATCTGTGAGGCAAAGCATTGGATCACAGCCCGGAAGACCGATCAGCACTGTTTCCCAGTGGCCGTCTATCTTCATGACAAATTCTGGCCACCCAACAGCCCATTTGGCTGTGGTGAACACAGAGGGGAAAAGAGAAATGGCTGAAACCCACCATGCTGACATGCAATCACGCCACAGTCCATTTGTTCATTTGTGCTTCCAGTTTGAAGCAAATGGAGTTTAAGAAACTTTCCCAAGGCTGATTCCTCATAAACGATAGATTTACTTCTTAAGCTGTCTGGCCACATCACACAATTAATGAACTATTCCATGGATTACCCAGTTTTATTAGTAGAAAGTCAAAACATCTTCATCTGGTGTTATCACCTGATCAGCCCCTCAGTGACTCATCAGCATTATGACCCATCTTCATATACTCTTATCAAGGGGAAAAAAAGTCCCAGAAGTGTTCTTCTGTCTGAACTAAGCTATTAATCAATAGACAATTTCCAAGATTGTTAAGGCATGAAATGTTTTGCCCACATCTGATCTTAATTTCTTTTATTAACTTCATTTCCAGTTTTCTAAAATTTTAATTAAAACATAAGAAAGAAGAGTTCCATGGCTTTTTTTTTTTTTTCATTGGTTGTGGCAATCAGAGCTCCTTTCTAAATAAGTATATTTGACCCTAGTTTTTTCTTTATTCAGAGGAACACAGGAATAAGGATTATTTTAAATAGTAACTAACCAAAGAAATATTTATGTTTTCTCTAATAATATTTTTTTCCTGTAAAGATGTTATATAACTTTATCACACAAACTTTCCTCAACCATTCATGAAGAAAGTATAAAAATCACATCCTGGATGGCAACGAGAAAGCTTAAACTCTCCCCAGATAATACGTATTGGTGATCAGTGACCCTTCAAAGAACATTTATTTTTCCAAATGTGTTTTATACTTTTTAAAAAAGGCTTTTGTCATAGTGTGTGTGTGTTCAACAGAGAGAAAGAGACAATGAGAGGGCAAGTGAGAAATCACACCCCAAGGGAGATGGCTACCCCCAGAATTCCTTCTCCATTCTCCTCCTGGGATTTACTTTAAAGTTAGATTACTTCCTTTTTAAAATGAGTTTAGAACAGATTTGACAGGTACAAAATTCTATATGAATTTAACTTGAGTGTAGACAAATAGCCCACTTTTTTACTGTTAAAGAAAAATGAATTTGTTATCTTTTCTCTTCTGAAAAAAAAAAAGACAAGATTTAATTAAAGAAAATACTCATATTTTTAGACAGTCAGTTACCCTAATATGTGGAGATCCCTAATGAATAAAGACCAGAAGTTAGGACTAGGGCCAGAAGGTGATATGATGGTGAAGGTGCTGGATTCCCACGTCACTGACCATGGTTCAAGTCCCAGACCTGGCTGCTTGCTTTCTCACTTTCTCTCTCTCTCTCTCTCTCTCTCTCTCTCTCTCTCTCTCTCTGTCGTTGTGTCTCTCTGGTGAGCACACATTCCCTACAGTAAATTAAATAATAATAAAATTAAATAAATAATTTTTTAAAAAAGAATCTACACCACTAAATTAGAATATTGTATACATTTCTTGAGAAAATTTATAACTTAATAGGTAATTCTGTTTTTTAAAAGGAAGGGGATTAAATAGATAGTCCAAATCAGCAGAGAGCTATGAAACTCTGCACATAATGTTACTTTTAACATCCATTCAAGCATGACAGAGGATGTATAAATGGCACTAAAGTGGGTGTCAAACATTTGATTTCTAGTTCTAAATCAATCACCAAAGAGATGGGTGGCCCTAGGCAAATTACTTCACCTCTGTTGGCTTCAGAATCCTCATCCGTAAAATGTGAAAGTTGCATTGAATAATTTTTAAAGTCACTTCGAGTTCCATGGGTTTTATCTTTATAAGAAAGTGGAGATGACAGATTCCCTAGAGCAAAATGTTCAGAGTTTTATAATAGTACCAAGCCCAGAATCATCTTGTCCTTCTCCTGTAATTCCCTTTCTTTCCTACACACTCTCCTGCACACCATTAGGAAATAAAATGAAGAAGAAAGCCTCCTGCTGCATGCAGAAAAAGGCAAAACAAAAAAAAAAAAAAAAAAAAAAAAAAAAAAAACACAGATCTGCCAGCGGTGAAGGGTTGGGTTAAGTGGAGCCTTCACTGATGATATCAGATTATATTTTAATTAGATGTCAAGTTCTAAGACCATGAAGCTGAAATGATAAAGAGCAGGCTATTAACTGCCCCAATTACAGAGCCCCAAGTATCGCTTAATTTATGTACTGATAATCTCCTGGTAATTCTCTGGATGCTGCCACAGAGTAAACATTCCTCTCCTGCTTCCCGTGGATTTGCTCTCTGGCCAGGCCATCTCGGACTTTCTTTCCCCATTAAGCTCTGCCCAGCTCATTTACAGCAACCGAGTTACCTCAGCCAAACCACTGGCCTCAGCTGGGGTGAGGGGAGTGGGACAGCTCATCTGCAGCAGTGCCTTTGGTGGAAGTGTGGCCAATTAGTCACACGTTTGGTGTTCTAATTAGGCGAGGCAGGGACTTTGGAAAATGTGCTGTTGATTTAGGTACTTCCTCAAACAATGCTAAATTGTGTTATGTGAAATTCAATTAGTCTTTTTCTAAACGTTTCCACATCTGTTCTTCTTTAAGCATAAAGTGATGAGGAGAGAAAGAGAAGTGAAAAGCCAGAGTCTCCACTGGTGAAATATGTTAGGCCTTAGGGACCAGCCCTTTTCCCAGCTTTTGACCCTGAACAGTGATATACAGGAAGGAACAAAGTTGGAGAGCTATCATGGTGAAGCCCTTTTAAATAAATCATTATAGAAGAAATACTGCAACTGCACGGGAATGTAATCTTGTAGATGGCCATAAACTCAGCTTTGTTGGAAAATAGATGGCATGGGGGAGGAACCATTAAGAAGTAAATGATTATAAATTCTGTCTTAGAGGTAGTATTCGTGGTCATTCTGGTTACATATTTTTTTAAGAGCCTTTTTGAAAAATCCTTTGGTTTAAGCTTTCATGTCCAGGTCCAACGTAACGGGTGTTTGTCCCCTCCTATCTGTTGAAATTTTCCATGTAAAATCAAGAACAGCTTGAAGTCCCCAAACACTTGGGGAGTAAGAGAGCGAAGGAGAGAGGAAGAGAGAGAGGGAGATGATGATGAAGATAAAGACAACAAAGAAGTTCCCACTTGCTCTGAAATGTTACATTTTTTTCCATTTGTACCACTGTTGGCAGCCACACTAGGCATTCTGCTTTGATCCTTGAAGTTCTGTCTCAAGTTGCTCCAACCCTGAGCCCCTTGCTTCTCTATTTGTAGAGATGCTATTATTGCTTCACAGCATCTCTTAATTCCAGCACCCTCCCAGCAGCACATTTAACACTATGCCCCTGGTGTATCCATCTTGCATCACCCTGGGTATATCCCCTGAGTTTTCCAAGAGGCCAAATGGCAATAGCTTTTACCTAAGTGGCATGGCTCAAAACCGCAGACGTCCAAAGGTGAAGGTGTACATGCATTTGATCCTTGTTTCTGTTATCACCTTTTTAGTGACTAACATTTCAAAACCTTATCTGTGGCTGGCAGGCCATGTTTCAGTTTTGTCAGAGCCCGGATATAGACTATGTGGTTTTCTGATGATATATCTCCATAAGATTTGTGGAATGCTAAAGATGGAGTTGTCAACACTACTTTATGGCACCTCGATGCATGTCAGAAAATGAAAATATTTTCAAAGTGATAGCATTATTTTGACTGATGATATGGCCTTTTAAGACAAAGACTTATTTAAATTTTAAAAAAAGAAAGCAAATAAAAAATGTGCATCGCCCATAAATAAGGTGATTCGCCTAGTGCCTGTTGCTCTTATGAGCAAGAAAAAGGATGAAAAAATTAAGATAACATTTAAAGCTAGTCTGTGTTTTCAGATTTTATCAACCAAAAAGCATCCCAGATTTGTCTACTCTGCTTAAATGTAAATTTCTCCTCTTAATTGAGCAGAGTATGTTCCTCTGAAAATGAACAATAGATATGACTAGAATGTAATGAACAAAACAAATTTTTAAAAATATTCATAATTTAATACATTTACATAAAAAATTGAACTTATATGGTTTTTCAGAAACAGTGTAGAATTTCATGTAATACAGATTATGGCCATAAATGTAACCAGATGATAATTGTAAACCTTAAGATAACTATAAACTTTAATAATATTGTCTAAATTCTAGTTTGGCAAGTTTTGCAGAAATGTGCTTTGTACTTACAACCTATTTTCTTTCACTGTATTTTTTCCACACACAAAAAAAATAATATACCAAAATTGGAATCTGTACAACTATTGTTGAGTGGAAACTTTGCTTTAAATTCTCAGCTTATCTTTACTTGCTTTGTTCATGACTTAGTAAAATTGGACTATCAGGCAACATTAACTCCTCAAAGCAACTTATTTGATGTTTTAAAGAAACTTTATTAAAATTTTTACAGTCTAGGTAAATGTAAGCTAAATATTGATAACAGAGAGCATTTAAGTCACTGACTTTAAGTCAAACAAGCCTTGTCTTTTGGTAATTGAAGGCTTAATCAGATCATCCATCATAGCTCAAACTCAGCTTGTCTGATAGCATTTAAACAAGACTGCTATTAACATGTCCACTCTGGCTGTTGGACTGAAACTAGTCCACGTCATCTTGCTTCCTGTTGGTAATGCCAGGGCTATTGCTGAACCAATATGGCATCAGATTTACACTCACATTCTGTGATCATACATGCCATGATCAGTACGTGTTAAATGACTTGTAGTTATCACAAACAGATTCAAAATCATTCTTCCCTGTAAAAATGCCAATTTTAACGTTGTATACTAACTTCATGTGCCAGAGACCTAATGTCTAAAATAGTTCTGAGTTATTAGTTCAAAATTAAACTCCATATGATGGTGGCATGTCTCTGGGGACAGAAGGGAAGCAGAGCTGCAGATGTTACCACTGCCAGGCCGTCCCTGGCCTTAGAGACCTGTGCTCCATCAGCTGAGTGGCATCCCTGTCCTCCTGATTTCACAGGGTGGCGGGCAGAGTCAGTTTTCAATGCATCCCACATGTGTTCCACCCTTGTCAACTCTGGGTTGGCCTAGAGCTAGGCCAGGCCTGGCTCATGGATTATCTTTTATTTTGACAGACAAGCATCTTGTTACCAGACGCTTTAACAATGTTAACAATTGTTAATGGCCCTAAGGAATATTGTGTGTAGCTTAATGCCATTTATAAATAATATCTTAAAACTAGTAACTCTCATTTTAAAATGTAAAATCTTTTCTACTATTTTCCTAAACTCCCAGTTTTGTTTGTTCAATTTTTACTTTTTTTTTTTTTTTTTTTTTTTCCTATCTTGTTTACTAGTTTTGGAAAGTGAACTCCCTAAGGGTAGAAACCACTTTCCATAAATTTCTTTTCCCTTGTACCATAATTTACTTAACATATATCTATAGATTTGTTTTGATTGATGAGCTTAGATGCTACCTCGTTTGTGCCATAGCATGATGGCTACAAATTTCACATCTCCATGTGCTAGGCCCAACTTAGAATGGAATCCCAGCTCCCTTAGTTTCTTTCATTATCTGTCAATAAACTGGTGCTCCCAATGATTTTCTTATATCTTTACACTTGGGGTCCAGGATGGCTAAGAAGTCACAGAGAACTGACCTGCCTAGACACATTCAGAGAGGAATCAACTAACAAATTAAAGCAAAGAGTAGCATTGGAGATGAAAAAGTATACTGAGTGACTAAGACAACTTGACTCATCCACAAAGATCTAAAACGTAGTTAAACAGTCAAATAAAGCTCAAGACCAGAGAGGTCAGACAAAACATAGAATTAAGTGACAGACTGTGATAAATGGGTAGGATGTAAATAATGGAGGGGATTAAGGACAGTATTTCTGGGCATTTCTGGTAGATAGACTGACATAAGCTAAGGTGGGGAGGAAGCTATTGTCCTTCCACCTAACTGGTTGCTTTCAGTCACCTTTGCTGGTTCCTCTATCTCTTCATGACCCCCCTTGTCACAAAATCAGACCTCTTCTGTTTCACATATCCTCATCACCTAGCTGATACCATTTAGTTTCAATATTTTGTATACAGATAATACCCTAGTTTTTCTTACCAACCTGGAGCACTCTCTTGATTTGGATGCCCAATTGTTTATTTATCATCTTTCTTTGCATGTTTAATAGCATTTCAAAGCTATAAAAATATGCCCTAAGTTGAACTTTTTATTCTACTTCCCATCTCTAAAACCTGTTTAACAGGAATTCTATTCTTTCAATTGCTCAGATCAACAATTGTAGTCATGCCTACCTGCCCCTTTCTTTCTTTTCTTGAATCTAACCCATCAATAGCCCTAATCACCCCCTCCTTTATATTGTATCCATAACCTGACCACTTCTCATCACCCCTTTGCCACCATTATGAGCCAACCCACCATCATCTCACTGGGATATTACAATAACTTCATAATCAGTCTCTACTTTTACCTTTGACTCTCTTTTAGGGGCTCTCACATTCAACCACAGTATTCCTCTTAGAATGAACATCAGGCTATGCTTTATTTTTTCTTAAATTCTCATGGCTTTCCATCTCTCTCATCGAAAAGACTAGGTCTTTAACATAGCCTACTTGGTGCTACCTGAGCTCATTCTACACTCATTGCTTCTTCACTCACCTTCGCTCACTTCCTTCTGTTCACTCTACGTGTAGCTGTTCACAGTGGCCTCCTTATTCTCCGTGAATGCACCAAGCACATTCCCACTGCAAGGGTCTGGCATGTTGTTCCCTCAGCCTGGAGAAATCCTAACCTGTCTATCCAGATGGCCTGCAGTCTCACTTTCTTCTGTGTAAAATACTTCAGACTATCTGTTTCTCCCCACTAGAGTATAAACTTTTTTTTTTAAAAAAAAGAAATTTTTACTGTAGGGCATGTGTACTCGCCAGAGAGACAGAAAGAGGCAGAGAGATACAAAGTGAGAAATCATCCCCCAGGGAGATGGCTGCACCACAATCTTTTCTCCTCCATTCTCCTCTCCAAATTTTGAGCATGCATGCACATGTGACTGGTGTGAGTTTTAAGCTGCTGGGTCTGGGACTGAAACCATGGTTGACAGCGGGGGAGTCCAGCAACATAACCATTATACTATTTGCTGGTTCCAGAATGTGAACTCCTTAAGATCATGAGTTCTGTCTGTGTTGTTCAGAGCTAAGATCCTCAGTGTCTGAAATAATGCCTGAACCAACATAGGTGTTTAAGAAATGTCTATTGAATAAATGAATGATGGTATTAAGTAGACTGGTTTTTAGGCATGGAACTTGCATTGGAAAGTACTGGGACATGACATTGGAAAGTTAGAATGGACTTAGCTGGTGGGAAATTTTTACTGTTAGAGGAAAGAGTATGGATTTTATTCTATAGATAATGTGTAGCCACTACAACTTTTTTTAAAATTTTCATTTTATCTCTCCTGAGAGTGAGAGACAGAGGGAAAACAAAACAAAAATAAGCACCTTCAGTAGGGTCTGATGCTACAATTCTTACCCCTACTTTCCCTCATTGGCCTTCCCAACCAGCAGGATCATGATTGCACGTGCCCGGTGTATTAAGGTCTACCAGAAAACCCAACCTAAGATCTTCCATATGGATCTAGCAGTTTGAGCAGTGCATTACTGCTGCACCACTGAGACAGCTCAAACTTTTTGAGCAAGAGTCTACATAATGAATACAAAACTGGGGGATAAGAAATCTGATATTACCATGTAGAGTGGCTTTTGAAGTTGATTGGAGACTTTCTCAGTAATCCAGGCATTAGCCCTCCTGGTCAATGGCATAAATGGAGACCTTAGGTGAAACAAACTATAAATTAAAATGTACTCATCATTACAAATAACTATATTCCTTAAAACAAAAGCATGTCTAAGCCACGGAAATCATGCTAAGGTTCAACCTGTAGGTTTGGACAGCATCCACTTGGCCACAAATGTCTGGAGTAAGGTGTAAAACGTTATTCAGAGAGATTGTCTTCCCAGCGTACGAAACGGCTGCATCTCTAGAAATAAGAGCCCATTCTCCACTTTCCTTCTGAACAGTTGCCTTAGACCAGCTGGATGGCATTCCTCCCTCTGCAGAGTAGCCAGAGGTTCCGGGAATAAAATATGTGAGCCTCTGGAAAAAAGTAGTGGAGTGGATAAAAAGTGATGAGAATTGCCTGAAGAAGATTTCACCAGGCTCACAGCTCTACCGAAAAGATGGTCAAGAGAACTAAAGCTCAGGAGTGCCCCAGTTATTGAACAAAAAGGTAAGGGCAGGAAAGTGAACTCTGGGCATGCCCTGTGCCTTCCTTCTTGCATTTTCATGTTTTACTGAAGTGACTAATTCATCCCTACAAAGTGCTTTCTTCTTAAACTTTACCCAAGAATCTAAGATTTTTCCATCTTCAACTCCAGAAATGGTATATATGCTTTTTTGAAGGTCCAGAATTTCTCCAGTGTGGTAGTGACTCTTTTTCTTGACACTGGTTTTAATAATAGGTAAATCAATTGAAGAAAGTTTGATGTTTTTTGTTACTAAAAAGTCCTCATTCAGAAAAAATGCATATTAAGTATGTATTATTATAGTAAGGATCTTAGGCATCATATTATTCATATTTTTAACAGGGTCAGAAGACCTCTGCTGCTATGAAGCAGAATAATCAGAGGCTGCCATTTCCCCAAGACTCTCTGCACTCCGGCCCTGTGGTCAGTGAGCCTGAAATGACTCACAGAATGATCCAATCAACCTATAAATGACATGAAACATTTGGAAAGTGTCTGGGAAAGTGGCCATGAGCAGTGGCCTATGAAACAGTCATTTTATTATATTTTTAAGGTTTTTGCCGTAAGGCATGTGTGCCATAGGGCATGTGCACTTGCCAGAGAGATATATAAAGAGAAACAGTGACAGGGAAAGTAAGAAATCACACCCCAGGGGGGTGGTCATACCACAGTCCATTCTCCATTTTCCTCCTGGGATTTTGGGCATGTATGGACATGTGCCCAATGTGATTTTCAAGTCACCAGGTCTGGGACTCAAACCATGGTCAGCAATGTGGGACTCCAGCACCTCAACTACCTAGCCATCATTCTGGCCCCAAAAGAGTAATTTTCAATGTGGATGATGCAAAATATTGTGACAAAAGAAAAAGGATCATTGGAGTTCTATAGGACATATATGAAACAGTGCAGATGTTATCATGTTTAAGAATATTTATCCTGCAACCAGCAGATGTTGTGGTGGCTAAGGTGCTGGACTCGCACATGGCTAACTGCAGTTTGATTCCTGGACCTGGCAGCTTGAAAATAACACCAGGTGCATTTGTGTGCATGCCTAAAATCTCAGGAGGAGAGGAAGAGAGGGGAATGCAGTATGGCCGTCCCTGGGATGGTTTCTCACTTTCTGTCTCACTGTTTCTCTCTATATATCTCTCTGGCAAGCACACTTACCGTAGGGCAAAAACCTAAAAGAAAGAAAGAAAGAAAAAGAAAGAAAGAAAGAAAGGAAGGAAGGAAGGAAGGAAGGAAGGAAGGAAGGAAGGAAGGAAGGAAGGAAGAAGGAAGAATATTTATTCTTAACAATTCAAAATGTTGGAAAATGTAATGTAGGATGCTCTAAAAATGAAATGGCTTTCTGATATATGAACCATCAGCCAGAGTTTCAAACAGAATTTTAATACTTGTGATTCAATTCCTCTCTGTTGCCAGTGTCACTGCGGCATTGGTCCCTCTTCCCCTCCCACGTTGGGAAGCGGGACTCAGGAGAAAAGTACATTTTACCCTTATTTTAGGGTATACTGGAAATCGCAAGAACCCAGATATTGTAGTAAAAATTCAAAATAAAGAGCCTGCTCTGTAGTTTTATAAGTTTCTCAACTCAATTAAAAGTTAGTGACATGGGTGTGCTGGGTGACCCAAGGTAGTTCTTGTCTGATGCTCATGAAGAATTAGAGACCTGTACACAGAGGATATAGCAAAGCAGAGTTTATTAAGAGAGTAAGGGAAGAACAGAGCTCCCAAGCAAGAAGTGGGTCCTGAATGGGTTGCTGAAGAGGAGCAGGAGGCAAGGGGATTTATCTAACAGTCTGAACAATAAGCTGACTTTCTGATAATGAAGTGGGCTTTTGAAAATAGTTATATAGTAGTCTGAGTGATTTATCACTCTATTTTTCGGGAGTTCAGCACACCATTGCTTTCTGTACTTCTCATTAGAATATAGTTATTAAATAGAAACTGTTGCCCTTAACTATGGTTGTTTTTTTTAATTATTATTTATTTTTTATTATCATCATAATCTTCTTTATATTACATTGGATTACATATAACTTTACAGTGTATCACATTGCTTTTTCAAAAGGGAATGCCATGCATGTCAGTCAATACAGAGACATTAATCTCCCCACTTCATCATTCAATATCTTTTCAATGTTTTTCCCAATCATTATTATTATTATTTTTATTTTATTTTTAAATAGTCAATCACTATTTCTCATTTTGCTTGTAAAAAGACATCATGAAATACTTCTCAGACCAATCCAGTTGAGAATACTATACATGTCATCATCAACAGGTAATAAGCCATGTCTGTTTCCCACTAACATTCTGCCTCTCTATTGTTCTCTTGCTATCTTTCTCTATCCTCTTCTCTATGGTTGTTTTGAATCTCAATGCAGCCAGCTTTCTGCTGTGAAAACTTAGCCACTGTGACTCCATCTTGGACCTTTACGCTGTCTCTGTGTTCAGTATCCCTATTTCCTACCTAATTAGCTAGAAGTCATAAATTCTTTAGACATGTTAAAGGAATGTATACTGTACATTAACCAGACCATACAGGAGAAACACAGAGACTTCATTAAAAAGAGATACACAGTGACTTTCTCTCAAGGTCCTTACTCTATTTACCTGTAATTAGGGTCTAACTCTTATCTCATTAGGACTCTCAGTTGCATCTCTGCAAAAGAGAGAGGAATAATAATAATTTGCCCTACTTGTAACTACAAGACTGTTAGTATATTCAAATAAAATAATGTATGAAAGGGCTTCATCAATTATAAAACACTGCAAAACTGGTTACAGGTAGTCTTCAATAGGTGATCATTATGTTTAATTTATTTTAACTTAATTGAGTAGGTGTAAACCAGCTTGAACATAAGAAACCTGAGCAAAAGAATCACAGTCACAGATGGAAAAAAAATACAAATACAAATAAATAACAACAACAACAAAAACTCATTAGATCCCCTGACCAGAGGTGCCTGGAACCTGGTTCCTTCCCAAGAGAAGTGACCTGTAGAGTTTACTTACGTTGCTTCTATCTTTGTTAAGTAAATAGTTAACTAAGCAAATATTAAGTATCTGCTATGTGTTAACACCAAATTGTAGGCTAAAATATAACAATGAACAAAACAAAAATGGTGTCCTATCCACGTGGAACTTGCATTTGAGTGAAGGAAAGAGAGAATAACCAAGGAATTATCAAAAATTGCAACTGTGGTCAGCGCAAAGAAGCATATGGTGTAATAGTCGCTGATAAGATTTTCTCTGGTTAGACAAGTCTGGAAGACTTCTCTGAAGAAGGGACCATTTGGTTGAGAGATGAAAGCTGAATGAGAGATGATAGAGTAGAGAGGAAGACTGGGAACATCTTCTTAATTCATTCAAGATTATTATGTTGAACAGTAAGAAACTGCTCATATTCAACAGTTTTTGACTTACAAAAGTGACATTTTGTACAGTTCAACCTAATAAAAGGGCACTAACATGACCAATGAGCAGAAAATTATAGCAGACTTGGCCTAGGGTGATGTAGAGAAGTAGGAAGGGGCTTTTCACTTTGCAAGCCATTCTGAGGCTGTTGATCGCGGTCCCAATAGCAATGTAAAGCCTCTAAATACTGGCTTGGTGAAAATGGCACTTTCTGATGAAGCATCTGGGAATATACCTATTAGTGTGATATTATAGAGTGTAGGGGGTGGCATGGTGAGTAATGGACTGGAGTGGAGAGGGTCTAGATCGTGTTGGGCCCCAATGTCTTAAATGATTTCTTAGTTTAGCCAAACACTAAGAGAACTTTGATATGCAGAAATGATATATTACATTGACTTTCAAAGGATGGTCAAAGCTGTTTCTTGCATAAAAGACCAGACAGACCATCTGTTGTCTTTTGGAGAAAGAATCTGTACACTGAGGCACATACTCTAGAATCTTCTCCTGATGGCTCCTGAGCTGACTTTTTCTCCTACTCAATTTCACTACCACTATCCATACCATTATTCATACAGAAAGAAGATGGGAAAACCTTTTCTGTCAAAGTTGCCCTGTGTTTGTAGATCACAAAACAGTACTACGTCTGCTGTGGGGTTCATAAGGAATTCTATAATGTTTTAGTGGGTGGTTTAGCCAATAATAGAAATATCTGAATTTTGGTGGTTTATAGGAATAGAAGTTTACTTGGTTTGTGGTTTTGGAGGTCCAAGATTAAGGGGCCGCAAATTGTAGAGGACATTACATGGCAAGCAAACACATATGTGTCTGTGTCCATGTCCGTGTCTCCTTGTAAATCTATAGGTATCCAATTACAGGGCCCCACCCTGACACCTAATAGCTTCCCAAAGTTCCCTCTTTTAAACCCCACAGATGGATTAAGTTCCTACCACTTGACATTACAATGACTTAACAGATTTCAATACATGAATGCTGGGGGACACATACACATGATAGAATATGAGATGGAAGAAAAATTTAATTTCATATGGCAGCACTTTCAAGATATTTTTGTGGTTTACCTTAGATACTTGGGACTTTACTTTTCAGAGTAAATATTTAAAGATAATTTAAAAATAAGACATAAACAAATCTTATTAACTTTATTTCCTCCAACTTACTTAAATGAATGTAATAGACTGATTTTTTGAAATATTGAAAAATCAATATTCAATATTTACCTTTAATTATTGTTCTATTAAACTTAAATATATGGGATTTTAAAAAGAATAATAAGGGGCCAGCAGGTGGCATGGTGGTTAACCGCCACGTGGTCAACTGCAGTTCAAGTCCCAGAGTGGGTGACGTGAAAATAAATAAATGTTTTTAAAAAGTCCTTCCATTTATTGAATATGTATTATATATCATATACAAGTATATACAAGGACGTCTTCATAAAGTTCATGGAAAATGACTATCACTGGGAAAAAAACATAAATAAATTAAAAATTATTTTTCACCAAAATAAATTAGTACTTATATTCCATCTTCCCATGAACTTTTTGAAGTGCCCTCACATGGTACCAAGTTTCTTTTTTTTTGTTTAATATCAGAAGGTGTGTGCATTTACCAGAAAGGGAGCGAGACAAAGCACTCCCTAATGGGACATAGTCAAGCTGCAATCTTTTTCTTTTATTTCTCCTTCCCATCAGGATTTGGGGCATACACACATGCACCAGCATGTTAGCATGTTTTTTCACACCTCTGGGTCCAGCATGTGAACTGGTGTTGGCCATGCGGAATCTGGTTCCCTGTGTACAGGGCTTAACCACTGTACTGCGAGGCCAGCCCTCAAGTTTCTTTATTAATGTCTATCAAGTTCTCCTATTGTATGTCAGCAATTAATTCAAACTGGTAGCCTGTTCTAGCCTGTAGTGGATAGTATCCTCTGTCAGGTGTTGGGATATTTAATAATCTACCATGAGGGCCAGCAGATAGCATAGAAGTTACATCACTGGACTCTCACATGGCTGACCACAGTTTGAGTCCTAGACCTGGTGGCTTGAAACTCATGCCAGGTACTTGTGCATGCTTGCCCAAGATCCCAGAAGGAGAGTGGAGGGTAAGGGATTGTGATATGGCCAACCCCTTGGAGGGTGATTTCTCACTTTTCCTCTCACGATCTCTGTTTCTCTGTCTCACCAGCAACTGCATACTCCCTAAGGCAAAAACCTCTACAAATTATCATAATAATAATCTACCATGAAAGGACCTCAAACACATAGCAACTCGTAGTCTGTAACTTCCATCTGTAATGTAACTGCATGATCCATGACACTACCTTTTCTCAGTCTCTCTAGATACCTAAATTATTTTAAATAACCTCAAAATATTCCATATAGCCTTCTTCATTTCATCAAATATGTTTTTGCTCACCTAAGAATGAACTCTGGCTATTTGAGACCTGACAATTCTTTATGGGTCAGGTATTAACTTCACCTAAAATTTTAAAAAGTTACAAAAGAAGGGCACAGAGCTCGTCTCGTAACACAGGCTGTGCAGAGCAAGTTAGTTCCCACATGACTGACCAGAATTCAAGTTCCAGCCCTGGCAGTTTACATGCTGGATGTGTGTACGCATCCCCAGGATTCTCCCAATAGAGAATTAGAGAAAGAAAGACTAGCATGACCAGGTCTCTCTACTCTCAATAAGATTAAAAAGCATCATTCCTGGACTCTAAGAAGACCTCCAAAGGAAATCTGGACACTCTGGGTTTGGATTGGCACTGAGATCCACTAACTTAAATGTTTTCCCAAATATGGGCTAACGCAAATGTCTGCGTGTTTGTGTTTTAGATCTGCTGCAGTTTACTCTACAGCTTTAGAGTTCCTTTAAAAGGAAGGTCAGATTATTCTGATGATTCACAGTACCATATCCATGTACTCTTTTACCCATTTGGTAGCCACCATTGCATAAATGCACCACACAATCTTCGCTCTCAACAGTATTTGTACAGTATGAAGAAATTTTGAAAACAGCTTTTCTGCCAGGGTTGCCACAATGTCCCATTTATTTTCCATTCAAGCCTGGGAAAATCTACAATGGAACATTCTAGAGATCTGGGCCAAATGTAGCTCAATTTGACTTATGTCAGCCTCCCTTTCATGATCTTTTTCAAAGACTAAATGTCAGTTTCCCCATGATGTACTCTGGCAGACTACCTTTTCTTGCAGAACCATGGCCTTTGGATGAAATAGGAGATGGTAGATATTCCATGTTTGATGTCATTTTTTTTTTTGAGAGTTTTTTTTTTTTTTTTTTTTTTTTTGCTATAGGGCGCGTGCACTCACCAGACAGACAGAGACAGAGAGACAGAAAGCAAGAAATCACCCCCCAGGGGGAATGGCCATGCCGCAATCCCTTCTCCTCCATTCTCTTCTCGGGATCTTGGGCACGCACGTACACACGCCCGGCGTGAGTTTTAAGCCACCAGGTTTGGGACGCAAACCGCGGTCGACTACGTGGGAGTCCAGTGACATAGCCATTGTACTAACTGCTGGTCCCCCATGTTTGATGTCATTTTTGAAGTGAAGTGGCTCCCCAAAAATCATTTACTGGAGAAAAAATATAGGATTGTCAAGTGAAGGAAGATCTCAGTATAAAAGAAACAATTTCTTGAATTACAAAAATAATGTAAAAATAGAACTTTTTACAAAGAGTTTTGAATTATTTTCTAACACTCCATTGTCAATAACTTCAGCAAAATTCTCAAGAATAAGAATTCAGGACCAACAGATGGCATAATGGTTACGTGGCTGGACTCCCACATGGCTGACTGCAGTCTGAGTCCTAAACCTAGAGGCTTGAAACTCACATTGGGCGTGTGTGCATGTGTGGCCAAAATCTTGAGAGGAGAATGAAACAGAAGGGACTTTGGTGTGGCCATCACTCCCTGGGGAGTGATTTCTCACTTTCTGTCTCTCTGTATCTCTCTGTCTCTTTGGCACGCACATGTGCCTTATAGCAAAAATCTCTCTCTAAAAAAAAGAGTAAGAATTTGTTTCATTCATGAAGGCAAAAGTAATTTTAGGGATCTTTGAGAAACTTCTTTAACTTTAAATTTAAATATTTTAAAGTAGCATGTCAGTATGAATGTAATATCAAATCGTTCCAAACTCATTCACTTGATCAGTTTAGCCTAGAAGTGCTTACACTGGGATTTTTCATGTTGCTTCCCTTTCATGCTTTGTGTCCTATCACTGGTCTAGCCTCTAACTACCTTTCAAACATTTTTTTATTTAAAAAACAAAGGCCAGGATCCAGCAGGTGGAGTGGTGGTTGGAGCCCTGGATTTCCACATGGCTGACCCTGGTTTGAGTTCCAGACCTGGCAGCTTGCTTTTTCACTGTACTTCTTGTCTCTCTGTCTCTCTCTGGTAAGCACATATGCCCAATAGCAAATTTAATAATAATAATAATTATAATAATAATAAACTTAAATAATTATTCTTAAAAAGAGTTTAAATTAAAAATAAATAAGGCCTAGTCTACATTAATAAATTGAAACTAAAAAGAAAGGCACTGACCATGGTGGTTGGAAGAATGGCGGTGATTATACATGGGCTGCTGGGAAGAACTGGATTCTTGTTTCAGATCACCACCAGAAAATCTAAGTTTGCTGTGCAGTAAGGATCAGGAGATCTGATCCTGGTCATAGAGCCATCCTCAATTACAGGATCTTGGGTTGTGTCGCCTACTCCATCCTTCCAGGCCATCCCAGAAGATCTATAAAATTCCATCTGAGAAAACATTAGGAACTCTTGAAAGGGAAAGAGAGAAGATTGTTGGTTGGAATAAAAATAGGGTCGAATGAGTTCCCGAAAGCAGGGTTCTCAGACTATGGGAAGCAATCTTCAGAAGACAATGACAAAAACAAAACAAAACAAAACAACTAGGACCAACATGCAGAGAAAAGAAGTGGCTCTTCCAGAAAGAAGACAGCTGGTCCTCAGCAGGAGAGTGTACAGTCAGCTCTGCCCAGGGAGAATGGGGGAGGAGTCCTCTGCAGAGAAGCCCCATTCAGGAGGAAGACAAGAATGAACAAGTAGAAGATTCCTGGAAATAGAGATGGTGGCAGTACCAGCGAAGCAGCTCAGCCCCCTTGGAAGAAAAGGGCTCAGGCAGACACCACTGTTGAAAGTGAAGAGGCATTCAAGGATAGAATGGAGATCAAAGTGAAGATTCCTGAAGAACTGAAACCATGGCTTGTTGAGGACTGGGGCTTAGTGACCAGGCAGAAGCAGCTGTTCCAACTTCCTGCAAAGAAGAACGTAGAGGGGACCAGCAGTTAGTGTAATGGCTATGTCGCTGGACTCCCACGTAGTCAACCGTGGTTCGCGTCCCAGACCCGGTGGCTTAAAACTCACGCTGGGCGCGTGTGCGTGCGTGCCCAAGATCCTGAGAGAAGAATGGAGGAGAAGGGATTGCCGCGTGGCCATCCCCCCTGGGGGGTGATTTCTCGCTTTCTGTCTCTCTGTCTGTCTGTGTCTGTCTGTCTGGCGAGCGCACGCGCCCTATAGTGAAAAAATCTCTAAAAAAAAAAATAAAGAAAGAAAAACATAGACACAATCCTGAAAGAGTATGCAAACTGCAAGAAGTTGCAGGGAAACATCGATAACAAGGAGTACGCAGTTAATGAGGTCATGGCAGGAATAAAAGAATACTTCAATGACATGTTGGGCACTAAGCTGCTCCACAAATTCGAGAAGCCCCAGTATGCTGAAATCCTCTTGGCTCACCCTGGTGCTCCAGAGTTCCAGGTTTAAGGAGCACCAAACCTACTGAGATTATTTGTAATAATCAGAGAGATGTCGGCCTAATGACAAAGGTTCAACTTAATGTATATACCCCAAATCCCATGCATTTGTACTTCTTATTTTATTTTTTTAATGGTGCTTGAAGTAAAACAGCCCATCTTCTGCAAGTCCATCTATATAGGCATTTTACCTTTGCTCAAATTGTTGAAGGGTGGTGGTTTGTTACATGGCTTCTAACAATGAAAAAAGAATAAAGGCCATGAATTATTGTGTAGCCACGGTTTTCTGCAGAAGTTGATAATATAGGAATTGTATTTCAGATCTTAAATAAAGTGTATTTCTAAATTTCACAAAAAATAAAAAAAAAAGAAAGGCACTTTGGGGAATAAGTTCAAAGGAAAAATAATTTCCTAGTTACTATCTTAAATAGCACTAGAATCCTTCTAATCAATCCATGGTAATTTAATGAAAACTTGTATTTCTTGTAACTCTTTATAGAAAAGAGAAACAGAGCTTCATATTAGCCAGTCACTTTTACCTTTGTTGAGATCTCTGTGGGCGCGATCTGCCCCACAGATGTGTAAGTAAAGATGAGGGTGAGAGCAAGGTGAGCTTGCGTGGGATACTTGGAAGTCTGAGGGTCTGCCTTCAGCATTCTTCAGGAGAGAAAGGATTGGCTTAGCTGTCCATGGTGTTAAGGTAGAAGTTTATGTTGGGGGTGGAGGGACAGGAGGATCCCAGTTCACCTACCTTTGGTGCAAAAATAGGTATACAGGAAAAATTCTCTTTCTTCCTTCCTCCCTCTGTTTTTCCCTCTTTCCTCTTCCTATTTCTTTCTCTTTCCCTTTCTTTTATATACCTTAAAGTGCAGGGAATGACTGCTAGTGAAGCACTTTCACTTTTTTCATTAGGGAAAAAGAAAATTGCCCATTTAGAAAATCAATAAGGTCACAACAGAATAGCTGTGAAATAAATACGTGTCTTTAAATTCTTTTAAATAACTATTTTTTAAAATTATGTATTGAAATATTTTCAATTGGCTTGATATTTTCTGACCAAAAAAAAAAAAAAAAAAAAGAAAGAAAGATCCAGTTCTCTAGGATTAGCCCCCCTCTTGAGGCCCTTCCTTTGAGTCAATAAACACAACATTCTCTTACCCTTAGTGCAGTGTAAATTGTTTTAAACTGCAAAGTGAGAATAAGTTTCTAAGTTACAGAAAGTGAGGCTTCTCCCCGTCCTGCTTCTTTACAGCCTGGGCTGCTGCTCTTTAAGAACACCTTGCTCTTGCACTTCAGATAAGGTTGTTGAGCTCATAAATTCATTAGCAGGCACAGAGCGGCTTCTCCCTCTCTGTATCCCCTTCACAGGGCTCAGGTTTCATTCTGTGCCAGGAGTCATACATCACACTCAACAGTGTGTCTCCAGAGCCGACTGAGGAAAGTGCAGAAAAACTACTGTTAGCATGGGAGTAATTACATTCAGCCTAAATTAATTATTGGCCACTCAGGACTGGTGAGCCAGGGCCACACAGATGGCCTATGACTCAGTTCCCACCTTTGAGGAAAGAAATATTCTAATGTGGTGCACATGACCGCATAAGATAACAAGAGGTAGGCTATTTCTGGTCTACTGGTCTTGAATTTGCCATATTTGCTAATATGACATGGGCTTATTTGCGTTAACACTGTAGGTACATTGTATTTTTTAGGGAAAACATGAATGGTAGTCACTTGGGACAGAGGTCATTTCATGGCAGTCAGCTTTAGGGCCAGCAAAGGCAAGCCAGGGACCTCTAAAATGCAACTCAGTCAAAAGAACAGGTCATGGATCAGTGAGCAGGTGATGGAAGGTGTTCGTGAGGAATTTAGATTAGCACAAAATTCAAACAAACCACAAGAAACAGGGAAGAGAGAAAGCAGGATAACCTGGAAAGCAGGAAGCCACGATCTCAGCAGGATAGAGAGGGAGACGCTCTGAAAATTCCGGAACACTGTGCTCCGTGCAGGCAAGGTCTATGATTCTCATGTACTCTGTGTCCTGAGAAGCCAGCACGATTGGCACACACCACGTTTCAGTGAGGTTTTTGTTGAATTAGTCAGTCCACCTGACCCATTGTTCATTTGTGGTCTGCCGTTGCTAGAGATCTGCATAAAATTAACACAATTCAGTAACTACTTTAGAGTACTTACTGTATGCCAGACACTGTGACAGATACTAGAAAATAATATAAGTCATGTCTCTTGGCCATATGGATTTGAAGTGTAATGTCTCAGGTAAAATGTAAACGGTAATTACTAGTCACTCTGGTAACTACAATAATAAAAGTATAGAGATGGTAAACAGCTAGAATTACTGACAGACTCTGTGAAGGGGGGTGGGGGAGTTTCCCAGAGTATTAGACTACAGAAGGTAGCATAGTAGAAACACACAATGTGCTGTGAGGCTGACCTTCATGGGACGGTTCTGGGTTCCTGTTAGAGACCTCCCTGAGGATGCCAGGTGTGTACCCGCCCACGATCCAGGGCGACAGGGCTGAGGCTAAAGGTGGATAACAGTGCCAGGAGCCAGCTGGAGGTGCTGTCTGTCTCTCTCACTCATGGAAGAAATATACTTTAAAAAGACTTTTAAGGGGCCAGCAGATGGCGTAGGGATTACATCACTGGACTCCCACATGGTGGACCACAGTTCGAGTCCTGGACCTGGTGACTTGAAACTCATGCCTGGCACATGTGCGCACGTGCCATATAGTAAAATAAAAACCTCTAAAAAAAGAAAAAAAAAAAAGCTAAGACAAAAACCTCTTAAAAGACTAAGACAAAAACCTCTAAAAAAAATCATAGGCAGGTATCTATCAGATGAACAAGATGAAGAAAGCACGTAGGAAGAAAACAGTAGGAAGAAGAAACAGCATGTACAAAGTCAGAGAGGCCTAAACAAAGAAGAGGTAGTTCATTATTTCTGTAGAGACATTCGGGAACAGATCAGGTGGATCCTTAATATAATGTAAGGAGTTTGAGCTTGGCCCTAGAGAGTGGAGAACCATACTAGAGCTAAAAATAGACGCGCCAGATTGGCATTTTAATAAGAATTCATTTACTAGATAAAAAAATAGTTGGTCCAGCCTAAGGTATAGTGGTCACCTGAGCTGGATCCCACATGGCCAACTGCATCACTTGAGTCCGAGACCAGGAGGCTTGACAAACTCTGGGTGCATGTGCCCAAAATCCCAAAAGAAGGGAGAAATGAAGTAGAAGGGATCAAGCGTGACCGTGCCTCGTGGGAGGGGGGGTACTTTCTCACTTTCTCTCTCTCTCCTCCTCCCCCTCCAGTGAGGGGGAGAGCATGTGCCCTCTGGAAAATTGAAAAAAAAATACTGGAGAGGGAAAACATTAGAGATAGGAAGGTTAGGTTATAAATACAAAAGTCCATGCAAGAAGATGAAAAGACACAGAATCAAGACAGTGGCAATGGAAGTGAACAGCAAGAGCTATATTAAGATAGAGCTGAGAGATGATATAGAAAAGATTTGGTGTTTAATTGAATATGGCTAAGGAGGGATAAAATAAAGACTAAAAATAAATTTGCATTTTAGGCTTGAGAGACCAGGTGAATGTTAAATTACCAATGGAGTTAAAGGAAATTGCATGAAGCAGTCAGGAGAGGGGGCATAGATAATGAGTTGTTTAGGACTTTGACTATTCGTGGGACATTTAGGTAGAAATGTTTTGTAGGTAATTAGATTTTCAAGCAAGGTCCATGTAAGATATGCAGTTATGAATTTATCCTGATATAGGTAAAAATAAAGGAAAGAGAATGACTGGGATCATCTAGGAAGTGATATAGATTGAGAAAAGTATTATTAAATATAAACACTGGTTGGGACCAGCAGATGGCATAATAGTTATGTCTCTGGACTCTCATTTTGTCAACTTCAGTTCAAGTCCTGGTCCGGGCAGCTTGAAACTCATGCCAGGTGAGTGTATGCACGTGCCCAACACCTTGAGAGGAGAATGGAGGAGAAAAGATTGTGGATGGCCATATCTCCTGGAGGTGTGGGGGAGTAATTTCTTACTTTCTGTCTCTCTGGTGAGCACACATGCCCTATAGTAAAAATCTCTCTCTAAAAAATAAAAGAGCCTTTTGGCCGGAACCGCCATCTTCCAGCAATTAACCAAAATGACAAACACAAAGGGAAAGAGGAGAGGCACCCAAAATATGTTCTCTAGGCCTTTTAGAAAACATGGAGTTGTTCCTTTGGCAACATATATGCGAATCTACAAAGAAGGTGATATTGTAGACATTAAGGGAATGGGTACTGTTCAAAAAGGAATGCCCCACAAATGTTACCATGGCAAAACTGGAAGAGTCTACAGTGTTACCCAGCATGCTGTTGGCATTGTTGTGAACAAGCAAGTTAAGGGCAAGATTCTTGCCAAGAGAATTAATGTGCGTATTGAGCATATTAAGCATTCTAAGAGCAGAGATAGCTTGTTAAAATGTAGAGAAAAATGACCAGAAAAAGAAAGAAGCCAAAGAGAAAGGTACCTGGGTTCAACTAAAGTGTCAGCCCGCTCCACCCAGAGAATCACACTTTGTGAGAACCAATGGAAAGGAGCCTGAGCTACTGGAACCTATTCCCTATGAATTCATGGCATGATGGGTGTTAAAAATAGACTAATCTGTGGTCTATAAACATGTTTGCATTAAAATAAATAAATAAATAAATAAATAAATAAATAAGATAAACCCTGGTGAATACTTACATATAAGTGATGAATGAAAAATGAAGAGTTAATGAGTACTAAAATGAAATAAAGAGATGGAAAATATGTCAATATAGAGTGGTAGATGCCTAGGGAAGAAATAATTTCGATAAGAAGTAGTGATGAAATAAATGCTGATGAGAGTAGAGAACTCCAGTAAAAACTGGGTATCAGCTATCATGATACAATTAGAAGATATTAGTAAGTTTTGGGAACCAGCAGTTAGCATAATGGCTATGTTGCTGGACTCCCACGTAGTCGACCGCGGTTCGCGTCCCGGACGCGGTGGTTTAAAACTCATGCCGGGTGCGTGTGCGTGCGTGCCCAAGATCCCGAAGGAGAATGGAGGAGAAGGGATTGCGGCGTGACCATCCCCCCTGGGGGGTGATTTCTCGCTTTCTGTCTCTATGTCTCTCTCTGTCTGTCTGGCGAGTGCACGCGCCCTATAGCAAAAATCTCTCCAAAAAAAAAAAAAAAAAAAAAAAAAAAGAAGATATTAGTAAGTTTAATGAAGAATTAGTATCTTTACATTATTTAATATACTAATTCATGAACATGGTACATTTCTCTAATTTATTTATCTATTCATTAAGCCGGTGTCCTTTAGGTTGTTAAGTATCCTTCAATATTGAGGGAAAAAAAGCATTTGTGTTTTTTCAACTTTGGGCTATGATTAATAAAGTTGATATCGAGACTGTATGAAACTCCTTGTATGAATATTTGGTTTTATTTTTCTTGGGTAAATAGCTACATGTAAAATTGTGGAGTGATATGCTTAAACACAACACAACTTTTCTTGCTTAAACTTTGTGAAAGATTATTTTTCCTGTGTCGTCTTATAAAAGTTTCAAAATTTTAGATTTAAAGTTTATTTATTATTTTCTTCAATGACAGAGGGAGGGTCAGAGAGTGAGAGTGTGAGAAAGAGAAATCAATGCCCTCAACAGAGTCCTCATGCCACAATCCATCTCCAGCCTCAGCTGGTCCAATTGCAGGCAAGGGGACATGTGCTTGGCTTAGGGTGGTCCTAGTATGCAAATCCATGACCTCTCCCAGGTGGATCTGGTTGTATTACCATCATACCACTACTTGGCCGTAGAATTCTAGATTTTATGTTAAGGTTCATGATTAGGTTAATTTTTCTAGATGGAATGAGATAAGGATTGAGGTTCATTTATATTTCATTTTCATATGAAAATCTAGGTATTCTAATTCCGTTTGTAGAAAAGACTATGTATTTTCACATTTCAATTATCTTGGCATACTCTGTGTGTGGATCTATTTCTTGACTCTATTTGTTTCACTGAGTTATATATTTATAATCATTGGGTTGTCAGAATAGTCATGACACATTTTTTCATAGAAAAACATAAAAAAAAGTCATGACTTTTCCAATGACTCAATATATCAACATCACTGTCTTCATTAAAGTATTTTATAAACTGTCTTTAAATCAGGAAGTGAAACTCTTTGCACTTCACTTTATTTTCAAGATTTTAGGTCCTTGGGATTTCCATGTAAATTTTAAATAAGCTTAATTTTTTTTTTTTTTTTTTTTTTTTTTTTTTTTTGGAGAGGTTTCTGCTCCAGGGTGTGTGTGCTCACCAGAAAGACAGAGAGAGATAGAGAGACAAAAAGTGAGAAATCACCCTCCAAGGGTGATGGCCATGCTGCAATCCCTTCTCCTCCATTCTCCTCTTGGGATCTTGGGCATGCACGCACACACACCTGGCATGAGTTTAAGCCACCAGGTCCAGGACTTGAACCACAGTCGACCACATGGGAGTTCAGCAACATAGCCATTATGCTAACTGCTTGTCCCAAATAAGCTTAATTTCTATTAAAAAAAAAAAAAAAGCACAGCCTTTAGAATATTTTTCTTTCATTTATTGTGATTATGGTTGAATCTTAAGTTCAACTTGGGGAGAATTGATATTGTAGTTTTGAGACTGTCAATCCATGAGCATAACTGTCTTGATTTTTAATTTTTTTGATTTAACACAATTTTTATTTGCCACGTAATAATTGTACATATTTATGGGGGACAGTGTGAAAATTTTTAGTAATTGAACATGATGTGTGATGATCAAATCAGGATAATTAACAAATATTTGGCATTGCTTTTTAATGGGAACATTCAAAATTCTCTGTTTAAGCTGAAATATACAATAAATTGTTACCTAAAATTATCCTTCCCTGCTATAGAAAAGTAGGAACTGATTCTGTTTATTTAACGTAATTTAATATTCATTAACTTACCTCCCTCTATCCCTCCTCCCTTTAACCCTTCCTATCTTCTATAATCACTATTCTATTCTCTGTTTACTCCTAGGAGGTCAACTTCTTTAGTTTCCACATATCAGTGAGAACACGTGATTTCTCTTTTTCTTTGTCTGGGTTATATTCACTTAACATTCATTTCATTCTTGAATTTCAGACTCTTTTGTTTTTTTTTTTTTTTGTTTTGTTTTGTTTTGTTTTTTAGTTTTTGCTATAGAGTGAGTCCACTCACCAGAGAGAGACAGAAAATAAGAGAGAGAGAGAGAGAAAGTGAGAAATTACCCCCAGTGGGAGAAGGCCACACTTCAATCCCTTCTCTATTTTCCTGTCAGGATTTTGGGCATTCATGCACACATGCCTGGCACAATTTTCAAGCTGCTGAATCTGAGACTCAAACTGGAGAATCAACCATGTGGGATCCATGGTCACCTTAACCTCCACACCACTGCTGGCCCAGGATTTCATCATCTTTATTTGACTGATTAGTATTCCATTGTATATAAATATATATTACATTTTCTTTATCCCTTCATCTATTGATGGACACAGAGTGATTACATATCTATTATAAATAGCACTGGGACCAGCAGTAATTGGTGTAACGGCTATGTTGCTGGACTCCCATGTAGTTGACTGTGGTTTGAGTCCCAGACCCGGTGGCTTAAACTCACACCGGGCGAATGTGCATGCGTGCCCAAGATCCTGAGAGGAGAATGGAGGAGAAGGGATTGTAGCGTGTCCATCCGGGGGGAGGGGTGATTTCTCATTTTCTGTCTCTCTGTCTCTCTCTGTCTTTGTGGCGAGTGCACGTGCCCTATAGCAAAAACCTCTCCAAAAAAAAATTAAAATAAAAAAGCACTGGAATACAGATACCTCTATGACATAATTACTCCTTTCTTTTTGATATATGTCTAGTGGTGGTCCTGCGGGGTCATTATGGCAGTTCTAATTTTAGTTTTTTGAGTAATCCCCCATATGTTTTCTGTAATGGCTGTACTAATTTGCATTCTCACCAACAGCATGTAAGAGTTCCCCTCTCTCCACATCTTTGCCTGCATTCACTACTTTTTCTCTTTTTGGTAGTAGCTATTCTAACTGATGTTATGATGTCTTACTGGTTTTGATCTACATTTCCCTAATGCTAGTAATGTTAAGCATTTTGTGATATTCTTTTGGTAAATATCTATTCAGAATCCCTGTTTATTTTTATATCAGATTATTATTATTTTGCTGCTGAGTTAACTTTGAGTTCCTTGTATACTTTGATTATTAATTCTTTGTTCAATATATAGCTTGTGGACCTTTCGTCTCATTCTGCAAGCTGTCTCTTCACTCTGCAGAAGCTTTCTAGTTTGATATAATCCCATTTGCCTATTTTTGCTCTTGTTGCCTGTGTTTTTGAGGTCTTATTCAAAAATTATTTGCCAAGAGTGTATTGGTTATTTATTGCTGTGTAACTAACTACCCCCAAAATTTAGTGGCTTGAATTAACAAGCAGTTAATCTTATGGCTCTATGAGTCAGGAATGTAGGAGTGAATTTGAAAGATAGCTTTGGCTCAGGATCTCTTATGAAGTTGCAGGCAAGCACATTGTCAGTTGTGGATGAAGTCACCTAAAGCTTGACTGGAGCTGAAGGATTTTTCTTACACTCACATGGCTGGCTGCTGACAAGAGCTCTCAATTTCTCACGAGCTCTTGGCAAGAGGCCTTAGCTCTTCACCATGTAGACTTCTCTATAAGGCTGCTTGAGTGTCCTCATAGCATGATTCTCACAAGTGCTGCCCACACTCGAAGGAAGAGAAATAATGAAGGCAGGAGTATCAACAAATTTATAGATACATTTTAAAACCACCAAAGTTTGTTTCTCCATTTATTTAAATCTTTCATTTCTCTTAGTAATGTTCTATAACTTTCAGTGCACAGATTTTCACATAGTTGATTAAACTTATGCAAGGGGTCTTCAAAAATTTATAGACAATGCATTGTATGAAAAACCAAATACACCTTGAAAAATTTTTATGCTAAAATAAACTCATACTTAATTGCATTTTACCAAGAACTTTTTGACGTTCTCTCACATTTCAAGTTTTTCAGTGCTGATACAAATGCATGTATTTTACTTGCTATTTTTACTTTCTTCCCTATGTTTTTGTTTTGTTTTGTTTTGAGAGGTTTTTTGCTATAGGGCGCATGCACTTGCCGGAAGGACAGAGAGAGACAGAGAGACAGAAAGTGAGAAATCACCCCCCAGGGGGGATGGCCACCCCACAATCCCTCTTCCATTCTCCTCTCGGGATCTTGGGCATGCACACACATACACGCCCGGAGTGAGTTTAAGCCACCAGGTCCAGGACTTGAGCCACAGTTGACTACATGAGAGTCCAGTGACATAGCCATTAGGCCAACTGCTGGTCACACTTTTTTCTCTTTGTTCTTATTATCAGCATATAATAATAAAATTACTTTTGTATTTTGACCCAGTATCCTGTGATTGGGTAAATTCATTTAATGACAACAGTAGCTTTTCTGTAAATTCCTCAAATTTTTCTAAGTATTCAATCATGTTGTCTGCTAAACAAAAAATGTTCTGTACTATTTAAAAATAGTTTGAGTAGTATTGAGGTTACTGCTTATTTAAAAGTTTTGTAGAATTCAGGGACCAGCAGTTAGCGTAATGGCTATGTTGCTGGACTCCCATGTAGTCGACCGCAGTTCGCGTCCTGGACCCAGTGGCTTAAAACTCACGCCGGGCACGTGTACGTATGTGCCCAAGATCCCGAGAGGAGAATGGAGGAGGAGGGATTGCAGCATGGGCATCCCCCCTGGGGGGTGATTTTTCGCTTTCTGTCTGTCTGGCGAGCGCACGCGCCCTATATCAAAAACCTCTAAAAAAAAAAAGTTTTGTAGAATTCAGAAGTGAGCCCATCAGGACCTGGGCTTTTGTTTGTTGGGAGACTGCTTAGTACTTATTTAGTCTCATGGCTTGTTATTGGTTTATTCAGGTTTTCTATATCTTCCTGATTCTATTCAATCTTTGTAGATTATATGCATCCATAAAATTGTCTATCTCATCTAGTTGTTTTGTTTATTGACATATAGTCATTCATAGCATTCTCTCATGATCTTTGTACTTATTTTATATCTGTTGTAATAATGCCTGTTTTATTGCTGATTTATTTTTCTCTATTTTTTTATTAGTCTAGGCAGTGGTGTGTCAATTTTGTTTATCTTCTTGAAGAACCAGCTTTTGGTTTCAATTATTTTTTGTATAGTGCTTTTTTTCTTATTTTATGTTCTAACCTTTATTATTTCTTTTCTCCTGGTATTTTTGTTTGTTTTTTGTTTTTCCAGTTCCCTGAGTTTTTTTGTTGTCTATTTGCCACCTTTCCATTTCATCTTCTGAGCACTAATTGCTATGAACTTCCCCCTTATGAGTGCTTTCACTGTGTCTCATAGGTTATGAAAACTCATTATCATTGGTGTCAATAAATTTTTTATTTCAGTCTCAATTTCTTCAGTCATTGTGAAGTCATTTAGGAGGAGGTTGTTTAATTTCCTTGTGTTTGTGTTTCTTTGAGGGTTCTTTCTGCAGTTAATTTGAAGTTTAATTCCATGTGGTCAGAAAATATGTTTGATAATTTATATAGCTTTGAATTTTTAAAGGCTCGTTTTCTGTCCTATCATGTATTTTATCTTCAAAAATGTTCCATGTGGGAGTGAGAGGAATATGAATTTGTGTGACCATTGAGTGAACAGTTCTATAGTCTGTCAAGTCCATTTGATTTATGGTATGTAGCAATACATGTAGATTTTGTATTTTTTTTAGTAAAAAGAATTATTTTATTTAACTTTATTTATCAATTTATTATTTGACCAGAGAGGGACAGAGCAAGAGAGAAGGAGAGAGAGAGAAAAAAAACAAGCCACCAGGTCTGGGAATTGAACTGCAGTCGGCCATGTGGGAATTCAGTGCCCTTAACCACCATACCACCTGCCTGCCAGCCCTGACATGTAGACCTTGCATTTGCTTTTTTTTTTTTTTTTTTTTTTTTTTTGTCTAGATGATCTGTCCAGAGGAGATAGCAGGGTTTTGAGATCTAGAATGATTAGTGTATTGCAGTCTATCTCCCCTTTAGATCAAGCAGTCTTTCATGTATATGGCTGCTCTAGTGCTAGGTGTATAGATATTTATGAATGTTATATCTTGTTGGTGGATTAGCCCTATTAATACTATATGGTGTCTCTCTTTGTTTCTTCTTACTGTTTTTGATTTAAAGTCTATTTTGTCTGATAGCAGTACTGCAACTCCAGTCATTTTTTAAAATTTCTATTTGCATGGAATTTCTTTCAGCCCTTCACTTTCAGTCTATGTATGGCTTTATCTGTGAGGTGTGTTTCTTGCAAGCAGTATATACATGGCTCCTGGTATTTTTTATCCAATCAGCCAATCTGTCTTTAAATTGAAGAATTTAATTCATCAACATTCAACACCATGTTTTCTTAGTTATTTTGTGTTCTCTTTTTTCTGTGTGTGTCTTTCTTTAGTTTTCCTAATATAGTTATGCCCTTTCGTTATTTCTTGAAGAGCTGGCCTGGTATTGGCAAATTATTTTAGTTTCTGTTTATGTGGGAATGATTTTATTTGTTCTTCCCATTTGAAGGATAACCTTGCCATATATAGTACTCTTATCTGAAACTGTTTTTCTTTTAGTGTTTTGAATATATCTTCCCCTTTTTTTTTTTTTTTTTTTTTTTTTTTGGAGTGGTATTTACTATAGGGTGCATGCTCTCTCCAGAAAGACAGAAACAGAGAGACAGAAAGCAAGAAATCACCCCCGAGGGGGGATGGTCATGCAACAATCCCTTCTCCTCCATTCTCCTCTTGGGATCTTGGGCAGGCACGCATGCATGCATGCATATGCACCTGGCATGAGTTTAAACCACTGGGTCCGAGACTTGAACCATGGTCAACTACATGGGAGTCCAGTGACATAGCCATTACTCCATCTCTGGTCCCTATCTTCTCATTCTTTACTTGCTGGCATTGTTTCATTTGAGAGGTCTAAAATTAGCCTCATAGGATAACCTTTGTAACCTTAATGTTTCTCTTCGGCCATTTTTAGAATCTTGGCTTTTCTTTGATTTTTACGAATCTGGCTATGATGTGCTATGGAGAGGATCTTCTTATGTTGATTCTATTTTGAGTTCTGTTTGTTAAATGGGTCCAAATTTCTCATTGTTTCCCTAAATTTGGAAAATTGTCAGGTAGTATTCTGTGGAAGAAGTTTTCTATTTCTTTATCAGATTCTTCACCTTCTAGGTTACCCATTATATGTATATTTAAGTAATGATGTCTAGAATTTCCCATATGTTATCCTCATTTTTTTTTGTTATTTTTTTATTCTTTTCGTCATTTGATCTGTGTTGAAGACTTTGTCTTCAAGGTCAGAAATTCTTTCTTCTGCATGATCCAATCTGCTGATAATTCTTTTTAGGGAGATTTTGTAAAATTATTTTTTAAATTATTATTTATACATTCAATCGCTGTACATCATGTAGATTGTAATGAGACTTTACCCAGCATGATATACACCTCGCTCCAGCCCAGTTGAGAGTACTATATACCCTCATCAACAGATAATAAACCACAAATGTCTTACCTCTATATTTTTCCCCAAAATTTCCTTTCCTACACTCGTCCCCTCCCACACTGTACTTCCACTTTGTCTCTAGTATCCACAACAATTTTTAATGCTTTTATGTCCTCCAGTCTTTCAGTCTCTACCCTAGAGTGCAGACAGTTGGTATATGTTAAGTGGAGACATACAATGTCTCTCATATCCTGACTTGCTTTATTCAGCAACACATCTTCCATATTCATCCATTTTCTATCAAATTTCAGGGCCTTGTTTTTTTATGGCTGAATAATATTCTATAGAGTATATGTGCACACTTCTTCAATCCATTTGTCTGTTTGTGGACATTTGTGTTGTTTCTATGTCTTACCAATCGTGAATAATGCTGCAATAAATATAGTTGTGCAAGCACTTTTCCAACTGAGTATTCTCCTGTCCTTTGAGTAGATACCCAGGAGTGGAAATTCTTGTATTGTATTCTTCATTTCCAGAAGTTCTATTTTTTTTTAGGGTGTCTACCTCTTTATAGAATTCCTCTTTCATTTTCTGGAATGATTTTTCTCATTTCCTGGAATCAGTTGTCTGTTTTCTCTTACATTTCATTAAGTTTTGTCACAATGAATATTAAAAATTCTGTTTTGAACATTTCTATTAATTCTTTTGTGCTGTTTATTGTTGGAGAGGGGTTATGGTGTTCCTTTGTGGCAGAGATATTTCCTGTTTTTTCATGTTTCTTGTGTTTCTACACTGGTTTCTGGTCATCTGATGAAGTATTCACTTCTTCCTGGAGGGAGTTAGAGTGCACCAGGGTTAAAGCCAACACCAAAACCCCGCTCTATTGGGCAGGTGGGAGTCAGTCCATCATGCACTAGAGGGCGAGGGAGTTAGAGTATGCTGGGGTCAAAGCCAGTGCCAAAGTCATCTATCTTGAATCATATCTAGTAGCATTGTTTATGTTTAGTTCAATTTCTATTCGTGAAATGGTATCTAATGTGTGTTGACTTTTCACCACTTAGGTCTGTTCTAAGCCATACCCCAACAATTGGTTTATTTTTCTATTCTCTTTCTTGGTCAGAGTTGGAAAGTAGGCCATCACTTCTTCTCTCAACTGGCTTTAATCAGTGAACCTGGCTCTGTTCTCCTCTTACTTGGAACAAGTTTAGTCTATTTTAGTCAATAGCAGTTGAACTTCTGGTCATTATTTTTTGTTTCTGAGCTTGCAATCCAGCAGACAGATGATGTAGCTCCTCTGTGCAGTACTTGGTATATTGTTCCACTTCTGGTCCCCATTGATACTGGTTTTATATTTGAGTTAGCCTATATATTTTTTATTTTCCTTTTTAAAGTTTATCTATCATTGCCATATGGTTGGAACACAAAGAGATACATCAGTGCTTAAATTTACTATGCCATATTAACCTAACTCAGCAGGTTTATAACAAAATCATTAGGGCAAAATTTACTAATGTATGGGGCTGGCTCCATGGCTTAGTGGCTAAGGTAGGCTTCATCCCACATAGCTGACCACAGTTCAAATTCCAGTGCTGGTAGTTTAGAAAACATACCAGACATGTATATGTGCCCCAAATCTATAAAAGATAGAGAAATGAAAAAGGGATTATGGCATGACCCTGCCCCTATTGAGAGATGCTTTCTCACTCTCCCTCTCTCTGTCTCTCACTGGTGAGTACATGTGCCATCCAACAATTTTTAAAACAAAGAAAAGAAAAAAATTATTAATTTGCAAATTATGGCAAATAATAACCACCACATAATTTTTTTTTTTTTTTTTGGAGAGGTTTTCGCTATAGAGCGCGTGCGCTCGCCAGACAGACAAAGAGAGACATAGAGACAGAAGGCGAGAAATCACCCCCCAGGGGGGATGGTCACACCGCAATCCCTTCTCCTCCATTCTCCTCTCGGGATCTTGGGCACGCACGCACACGCGCCCGGCGTGAGTTTTAAGCCACCGGGTCCGGGACGCGAACCACGGTCGACTACGTGGGAGTCCAGCGACATAGCCATTACACTAACTGCTGGTTCCCAACCACCACATAATTTTTAATAGTTCTTTCAGAGGGCATAGATGTCTTATTCTACAGTACTTCTGTATTAACAGGATACTGCAATAAATGCACAATGATTTTCATTTTTAAAATGATACTGCAAAGGATATATTTTGAAGCAGAAACCATAAATAGCTTTTGCATGAGTGAACTATCTCAAGTGAATAAATTCTTGATAGTTACAGGAGTTATTTATTGCAAATGGATTTTGGCAATGTATAAATTCTTATGAGAAAAGTAGAAACTTGTTTTTTCATGGTGGGGATTTTTAAATTTTATTCTACTGCTTATTGTGAATGGTCCTAGACATAATTTGGTGAAATAAATTGTTTAAGACTGAATTCCCAAAGTTAATGCTTCTAAATTATCCCAAATTTGGACTAAGAATGAAGTAGTTTTACTCTGTTATGCCAACCAACATTACAGAATAATGGGTAATTTGGGACTACAAGTGGAGCTTTTTAGTTCTGAACATTAGAGTTCTGTGGTTTCTGAAACTAAACTTTCCAAGAATCAGGACTACTTTTCATGCTTTCTCACAACCATCTATTACTGGATTTCATATCTAGTAATCACATATAAAATGCTTACTTAATAAACAAATCAACATATAACAGTATATACAAATATTTTTTGTAAGTCAGGCAAAAAAATTAAATAGGGTTTGATTCATCCAGACCATTAATTTGGTTCAGAAATAATTTGTGAAAATGCCTGACCTACAATACATGCTTAATAATATGGCACACAGTAAGTGCTTACTACATGCCTTTTATTAAAAATGTTGAAAGATCGGGACCAGCAGTTAGCATAATGGCTATGTCGCTGGACTCCCATGTAACCAACCGCGATTTGAGTCTAGCTCTGTTTCTCTCTGTCTTTCTGGTGAATGCACGCACCCTATAGCAAAAACCTCTCCAAAAAAAAATGTTGAAAGGTCAAGAAAATCTTCCTTTGGCTGAAAATAACCAATAAATAGGTAAATCATTCATATTACCATTTTAAAAAAATAATAAATGAATGATCTTGTGCATATAGTTTCCTTTTCTTTGTTTCTTTATTTTCTTTTGCAAAGAAACAGTTCTTATTAGAATAAAATGGTTCAATCAATCCTAAATGATTTATTAGAACAATAATTCCAAGGGCCAGTAGGTGGTGTGGTGGTTAAAGCACTGGACTCCCACACAGTCAACTGCTGCTCAAGTCCTGGACCTGGTGGCTTGAAAATCACATCAAGCACATGTGCGTGCATGCCCAAAATCCTGGGACGAGAATGGAGGAGAAGGAATTGAGACATGACTATCCCCACCTGGGGTGATTTTTCACTTCCCTTCTCACTGTCTCTCTCTCTCTCTCTCTCTCTCTCTCTCTCTCTCTCTCTCTCAGGAGAGCACACAGAAACCTTAAAAAAATTTGTTTTTAAACTTCCAACATATACTGACATTTAGGAATATTACTTTTTCTTTCCTGTGATTATGAAGTGATAACATAGCAGTGATCTATTTAACTTAGTTTATACGAATTTAAAGAGAGCACCCAAACGATCCAGTTTGGCCAGGTATCCTTTCAGAATGTCTGTATTAGCCACGTACCCATCAAGCCTCCCCTTCATCTGTTGCTGCACTAACGTGAAGGAAACACCTACAAACCTGACAGGCTCAAGGTAAGAGGCTAATTTTACGACTTGCTCTGTCTATTTACAAACATTGTTGTGGAATATCTCCTTCTACACAAATCGTAGTCAGTATTTTCCATGAAATGATATATTCATAGCATAGGTTTGTTTTGCGGGAACAAATTGAATTGTGAAGTGCGGTGGAGACAATGCTACAGGCACATTCATTGTCCTCCTGGACAAAAGGGGGCTCATTTCCTAGCTGCATGGTCAACTCTAGCCAATGGAAAAGGAGTGAGAGTGGTGTGTGTCCCTCCAAGCTTGTTTTTCAAATTCTCTCTCCAGCAGTTTTCTTAGTTCTCTTTTCCTTCCACTGTGATCTTGGGCATGCACGACCGAGAGGCTTACCCATAAAGCAGAAGCCTCCTGGGTTCCTGCGTTACGGCTCAGAGGGAAGCCCTAACTCCACTCCACACCACCCCTGGTCTCCACGGAATCGCGACTCTGTCAGTGTAATAGGAAATTATCTTGTTTAAGCTGAGAGATTTGGAGGGGTAATGTTTTCCAGTAGCATCTACCTGGCTAATAAATAGGTCAGGGATATTAAACCTGATCTAACCTTCAGGAAAGAGAAAAGGGATTGTGCTTTAATATAGAGATGCCATTTGTATAGAGTAGATTCACAAAATATTCATTTTTCTTTGAGGCAAGGGAACACACTCGACATTTGACTTCAGATTACTTCAACCTGTTTAATGTGAGATTTTCTTAGTTTTCTTAGGAGTGTATTTTGTGCACTAAAAAAAAAGCAAAAACAAAAAACACTTTTGTGAAGTTTTCTTGGTATTCTTTAGCTTTAAAATGATCCTTTGAATCTGTAAAGTTATAAATTTAAAAACTAGCTCTTCTGTAAGCTTTTAAATTTAGCTTGAAATATATTGTATTATTTATATAATAAATGTTGTATTATTTATAAATCTAATAGATGTCCAATAGCCACCTTTAAAAGATTTTAAATAATGGTTTTTTTTAAAAAAGGTTTTTGCTATAGGGTGAGTGTGCTCGCCAGAGAGACAGAAAGACAGAAAGCAAGAAATCACCCCCTCAGGGGTGGGGGGGGGATGGCCACATCGCAATCCTTTCTCCTCCATTCTCCTCTTGGGATCTTGGGCACACATATACACGCACCTGGTGTGAGTTTAAGCCACTGGGTCCGGGACGCGAACCGCAACCGACTACATGGGAGTCCAGTGACATAGCCATTATGTCACCTGCTGGTCCCTAAATAATATTTATTAAAAATTTACTTAATTTGTATTAAAAATTATTTTACTTAACTTATCCTCACAATAAACCCTCATCTTTTATATTCAAAAAAAATAAAATAAAAAAGACAAGTAGAATTATATAACCTATTAATTCAATATGTAAATTATTTTTAAAAATTAAATGAAGTCTTTTCAACAAAAAAATTATTTTAAATACATTAAGTGGCATATATATATTTAATATAATTGATTTTGGGGGCCAGCTCTATGGCACAATGATAATGCATTCCTCAAGAGAAGCTGGAACCCACATGGTAACTGTGGTTCAAATCCTTGGCCTGGTCAGCCTGAAACACACTGCACATGTGTGTAAGTACCCAACATCTGATACGCTGGAGGAATTAGGGAAAGGGGATTGTCTCAGGACCAGAGATTGTGGAGGTTGTTTCTCTCTCTCTCAAGTGTTCATACATATGCTCTATCATGATTGAAGAAAAAAACTTATATTTGATTTCTTTCTGAGGGATAGTTCAATTAGATGACCTAACGAACAAAACTTTTCCAAGTACTGACATAATTCATATATGTAATAATTTAAACTCATAAGTATGATGAGAGTATTTCCTAAATGTTATAACACTGTACATAAATTTAGTAATGTTTCAACCTAAAAATCACAAGTCTAAAAAGAATTAATTGTTGATTCTAAACTGAAAATTTTTAAAATGGCTTGTTAAATAGATAAACTTATCTTACATATCTTAAATATATAAATTGTTAACTATGCGTGTGTTTCTTCAGCAAAAAAATATTAATACTATGGATTTGATTCTTTTAAGAATTCTTAGATATGTATGATAATACCTTTAACTGGACTAATATACTATGTATTCATGCTGGGAAAATTCGTTTTAAAAGCTGTAATGATATATAGTAGTTGAATGCATAAAATTAAATAAATAAATAAATTATGGAGGAAAAAAGAAAAAAATTCTTATACTTGATTACAAACTATCCGAGACTTAAAAGTTGCCATCCTGCTAATGAAGCAATTTGGTTTTACCAACCAAATTTTGAGGACTCTTCCTACCTAATTGGGTGGTATGATGATCAGAAATACCATTAGACCTTTGATGGTACACTAAGAGGTTTACAGCAGGAACTATAATACTGCGTAATTTATTTCCTTGCATTGGTCTTGTAGCCCTTTGTTGTCTCGTCCCTCGTGAACTCAGAGAAGGATGTATATTTGGTTATTAAGTTTAAATACATTTTAAAGCTTTTTTTTTTCTCTTTCATTTTCTTCCTGTTTACAGGACTATACAAATGACATTTAGTTGAACCATGCATATCTTTCATGGCTTAGTGATCATAATTGCAACTTCCAAGGCCTTTTAATGGCAGTAGCATCAAACCAGTGCTACCCTACATGCAGACTTCTCTAATAAGACTGGTATGTGCTGATTAAGCCTATTCACTACATACTTAGAGAACTATGCCCCACCAAGATACATACATTTGGAATTACATGTAGCATTGTATCTCCAGCAATGTAATGACCTGTCGACAGTTCCTCCACCACTGGGCCTCACACCCATCCATCTTTAAGTGGAACCTGGAGCAATTTTATGATCATCTCATCTACTTCAGTTGTTTTACAGAAAAATCAAAATGAAACAGAGGAAAGTGTCCTGTACACATCACTAGTTACAGCAAAGCCAATACTTTCTCCATAACCCCCTAAGGCTAGGTCATTATTCTTGCCTGGCAAAGCTTTGCACAAACTTAAGGTGAGCAGAGTTGGGAACCACAAGACAGAGAGGCGAACATACAAACTCTCTGACTCAGAGGGAGGACATTGTCCCATCAGGTTCCCCTCCCCTGTCACCTTCTCTCTCTGGTAAACTTATCTTTCTGATATGAGCCCCTCAGAGCTGCTCAATGACACTAGGAATGTCAGTGACAAAAATTTCTTATGGCCAAGTTTATTACTGCTGAACAGATATTGTTGCAGTGAATGTGCAAAAGTTCAATTTCAAGCAGAAAATTCTAGGATGTCAGGTAAGGGTTAAAAGAAAGAAAGAAAATCAAATAAAGTTGTTTCACTTTCCCAGATGACTGCCACCACCAGAGATTACTACAGGGAAAAAAATGTTCTTAAACTGTAATGACTTCAGTTCTCAACTCCAAAATTGAGAGAGATCCCACAGTTATTAAAGTTAATAAATCAGAACGAGAGAGAGAGAGAGGAAGAGAGAGAGATTCTACATGCAAATCTGGACAGCTTTTGCATTTTTCTGCACAGAGAACTCAGAGTTTCTTCCCTCACTCCCTCCCCCTTCCTTTACCTCATTTACCATGGGTATGTTAAAAACAGCAAAGAGACTCATGGGACACACAGTTCTATAAGATGTAATTATGGTACCTTATTTTTAAGAGTTTAAAAGTGCATCTTTATGGCCTTACACAGCCACAGTAACTTTTATATGTTTGATTGACATAAACCATGCACTAACATAAAACATTTCCTCAAACTGTAGAAATGCGGAAATTTTAGTCACCCTGCTCTCCCCTCCTCCAAGTGACATCTCTTCCATTCTTTCAGTCCCTCCTCATTTGTTTGGTAATATTGATCAGCTGTAGTTCACAGAAGGGAGTTACACCAGAACAGCTCTTCTGGTTGTTTTAAAAGCTAAAACAAACTGAAATAAAGTGAATGTGATTCATCGTCTACACATGCACGTGGTACCGAAGGCCTAGCATTTACATATCATTTTAAAGATGATCTTTCATACATGGCAGTTGCATGGCACCACTTTGATTTTTGATTTTTTTTTAAGAGAAAATGTTGCCTTTCCCACTCAGATATAAGAGGTGTTTCTGTAGAGCAGATAAAATACTTCTAAAGTTTTACAGGGTGGTTAATACCCAACAGGGATAAACCAGGCTGTCGACATACCTGAAAGTTTTGGCCAGTATCCGGAAAGTTGGCTAAAGGCATCAGGGCAAGATTCTCTTCTCAGAAAAAAAGACTTTATATCCAGAGACCATAAATATGTGTGTATATAGAAGAACATGTTTACTTCTTCCTCCAAAAGAAAAACAAAACAAAGTCTAGACTCAATAAGAAATTAAAGTAGGTTTATATTCAGTTACTTGTATTTTTACTAAATTAAACTAAGAGTGGAGAGACAGCTTTATTGGTGTTGTCAAACAAACAAATAAGCATTGGCCATTTTTCAAATATTGCTTTGAAGCCCTTTAAAACAAAAGATCGGCTACCTGTGAAGCAGCCTCCTGTTTGCTAGGGCAGAAAACGTTCTTAGTTGAGAAGAGAAATTTTTCTGACATCACATTTTAAACTACTAGTTCATGTTTCAATGACCTCTCTGTGGATAATAAGAGCTTTTTCTGATTATTCCCCCCTCCCAAAAAAAAAAAAAAAAAAAAAAAAAAAACTTACCTCAAACACTCCTTTCACGTATTACTGAAATATGTTGTGTAAGTGTTTACTGAAAGCAGCCCCCATAGTGCCTCTCTCTTCAGGTTTTCTTGACCAGATGTCTATTTTCAGTCACTGTGTGCAGCCACTAATAACCCTTCCCTCGGGTGACTGAGGAAGCATGGTGGCCTGGTTAATTTATTTTACCTCCCCATTTTCCCACAAGTAGACCAGGAATTGTTGCCAATTAGTCAAGAAGTATTTGCTAAGTGGCCACAGAGTGAAAGTGGTGTACTACATTGGACCTTTTGGTCAATTCATCCTGAGAAAACTCAAAAGAGATTTAACACAGAAACCCCCAGCTTCCCAGTGTCTAGATTCCCGGACCTTCAGGCACCTAGAACAATTCCAGTAGTGGAATTGCCAGAAAAATGACCAAATATCTCTTTTTATGTAGTACTGAATTTTCAATAGCTAAGAGACAGGAAAAGGGAGCCGAAGTCCAGATAGTCTGTGATGGATCAGTTTGGTACTCATTAGAAAAGGAGGATTCTTACTGGATTCCAAGGGTAATAAAAGACCATTCTATGCCTCTCACTAACATTTTTTTTTTATATAGTAACAAGCAGGAAACAGAAAAAGCAAAAACCAGAAAATCTGAGAGGGCCTCCAAAAAGTTCATGGAAATGCATATTATGAAGAAACAATGCATAAAATTCGATTTTTTTTGCATTAAAATATATCATACCTTGTGGTCAGCAGGTGGTATGGTGATTAAGGTCACTAGACTCCCACATGGCCAACTGCAGTTCAAGTCTTGGACCTGGAAGCTTGCTTTCTCACTTTCTCTTTTTCTCTCTCTGTCCCTCTCTGGTCAGATTTAAAATACAAAAAAGAAGAAAAAAAGTAAATAAATAAATAAAGTTAAATAAAATAATTTAAAAAAATAAATTATGCCTTAATTCCATTTTTTCCATACACTTTGGAAGTCTCATTGTACAGAGAGAAGAAAGGAAGAGGAGGTGGACTTTCTCACTAGACCTCCCCCCATTTGGCTGAATAATAATTTGAAGTTACAAATATTTGTATTTCTCCTCCTTGTATTTGTTCATTTCTCTTTGCACTAACTATGAAATTAGCCAGCTCTGTGGGTTACTTCTTCAGAGAAGAGCAGAGAGCAGAGGAAACTGGAAAAACTCTGCATTTCTTTCTAAGAAAATATTCTTTTGGCAGCTACGGTTTCAAACATGATGCAGAGTAAAACTCTTTGCCCAAACAAAATAGCACTTTCATGTCCCAAGTACACTCATGTGTTTCTTGGAGGAAAGGGTCTGTAGTTCCCAAGAAAGGGGGAGCAAGGACTCTTTTCCAAGGTCAAAGCCATGAGGAAGAGGAGGACTACAGGTACTGGTTTCCTGGTCTTCCCAAAGATCACCACATCCTAAGCTTAGCACAAAAGTATAGTACTGCCATATACCAGGTGCCAGTGTGGGACTGCATATAGAGGATGTCAAAGATATTCCTGAGGTCCTGGAGGCTGGGGGTTCACACTGCCTTCCCCATTTTCCAGAAAACATGCAAGCCTTCACAGTTCTGGCATGAGTGGTTCTGATAATTATCGGCTTGAAATTCACTCTCAGCCAGGCAGAGAGGCTTGAAGTCAGAAACAAAAGTGATTTATTGAAAATAAAGTGGTATTTTTTGCATACATGAGTTTAGAGAATATGATTCAAACCTGCACACACAACAACTCTAGGTAATAAATAATATCATTTCTACATTATAAATTAGAAAACCTACATGAGAAGTTAGCATGCATAATAATTTGCACAGGTTATGCCATTAATAAGTGATGAATCTGGAATTTGAATACAAGAGAAAGGGTAGCAGAGGCCGACAGCTCACTGATTGGAGGCGAGGTGGGAGTAGAATAGTGAGCAGTTCTTCAAGAAATAGCAGAAAGTGAAGGTAAAGGAACCAATGTGCTAAAGTAAAAAAGAAACTACAAACGTTAGAAAGAAAAATCCCAGTTGGTAATCAGAAGCCTTTAAGGGCATGTGTTAGCTCTGCTGAAGACAATAGTAGCCGTGGTTCTGAAATGACACAATGACAGCATCATACTGAGAAATTCAGTTAGAATCTGGCTTCATCAGCAAATTGAGACCAATAGATAAATGCAAGCTAAGAGAAAGCTGCATTATATTTTCTAAGGTGCTGCAACTCAGAGACCAGTGATAGCAATGACAATGGAAAACAATGATTTCTGTAGCATGAAAAGTAAAACTTAATTGGAGGTTGCTTCAGCTTTGACTTATTAATTTTGTAGCAAGATTTTCTTTAATATATTGATGACACTTCACTAACCTTACTGAGGGAAAGAGGTACACTATTTCCCCCTGTGAAAAGAAAAGAGGGAAGAAAAGATAGTAAAGTAAAAGGGAGGGGGAAAGAAAAGAGGGAAAGAAGGAAAAAACAAGAAAGAAGGAAAGGAGTAAGGAAGGAAAGAACACTTTTTCATCACTAAATTCTAGGATTTCTTCAGAGGGTCATGATCTTTCAATTTTTTGTGCCCACATAGCCCCCATAACCACACTATAGGTCAAAAAGAGATTAAACTGTATTTAGTGAACATCATTAAGGTGGTGATAATTTTCATGCATTACTATACCTGTGTAAATGATAAAAAAATAAATTTTTAAAGCATATTGATAATATTTAACCAGGGTTTCTAAAAAGGCTCACATTCGGGACCAGCAGTTGGCGTAATGTCTATGTTGCTGGACTCCCATGTAGTCGACCGTGGTTCAAGTCCTGGACCCGGTGCCTTAAACTCATGCCGGGCGCATGTGCATGCGTGCCCAAGATCCTGAGAGGAGAATGAAGGAGAAGGGATTTCGGGTGGCCATCCCCCCTGGGGCGTGATTTCTCGCTTTCTGTCTCTCTGTCTCTCTCTTTCTGGTGAGCACATGTTCCCTATAGCAAAAATCTCTCCAAAAAAAAAAAAAGCTCACATTTTTTGACTCAGAATTTTATTTCTTGGAACCTAGCTCATATTTGTTAAAAAAAAAAATCATGAAGATAATAACCACAACACCACTTTTAAATTGAAAGTTGATATTTCAATACACATATTCAAATCTTAGAGGATTTGCTAAATGATCTATTACAATATTTTGTTAATTAAAATTACAGATAAAGCTCAAATAAAATATGAGAAATTGCTCTTTTAATGAAGTTCAATTAAAAAATCAGCATGAAATTTTTATTCTTTGATTACAACTATGTTAAAATATGAATGTGAAAAAAGATTAGAGAAACATAATCTAATACTATAAAATATTAATCATGATTGTTTTAAGTGAAGATACTTTTTTATTATTTTCCATTTTCAAAGCTTATTTATAGGTTTTAAGGTGCTTCATCTCCTGTAAAGTGTTTTAATTTTGAATGGGAATAATGCTTAAATCACACTGGAATTTTAATGGAAAACTAAATTTAATACTAAAATGGATTCAGGTAGATGTTTATTATATCTTATGATTATTTTTATTTTTAAACATGTAACATTTTCAGAGTTGAAGTGTTTGGTCTTACACTATTTGGGAAAATAAGACTACTTAGAATGGCTTTCACATGTTCTACCTAATCAAGTATTTGCTGGGAGGCAAAACAAAACAAAACAAACAGAAAACAAAACAAAACAAAAACATGTTTCTCTACTGACTGTAATTGCTACAAACTCTAATTGCTGTAAAACAAGACCGTATCTGGCACGTGTGTGCAGATCTGGAATTAGCCATTTTGCTGGGCACTTTTATTTCTCCTCTTAAGTATTTCCAGTATTTGCATCATATCATTGCCATAATGCTGGTGGTGGCAGTTCACATATACAGAGGTATAGTTCGGATTCACTACACTTTAGTACTAAGAAGGCCCAAGTTTGAAGCATTGGGTAAACTTTTCCTATCCAATGTTACCAAGACTATAAACCCAGCTGCATACCATTTGGAAAGGACTACTTGTTGTGTAGGTTAGTAATTCATTGACATGACCCTGTAATAATCTTTCTGCACATCTACCTCCTTACTAATCTGGGTAACATTATTATTAAAAAGTCCAATTATTCACTTAGAAGGGCTTCAGGGAGAGGCATCCGGCAGAGACTACGAAGTCAATAAGTCAGAGTAGGTATTTCGACCGGAGAATTGGGAACTCGTGCCATCATGTGAACAATAGCCCCATCCTTACTCCATCCCCCTAGAGTTGCTCAGTCATTAGGCAAAGAATGCTGGTGACCTTAAATTCTTCAGCTATTTTTTTATTTCGAGCCTAAAACCTCAGATTAGTCAAGGTTATGTCCTTGATAGAATTTTCAATGTTTCACAAAAACTTATAGACAAGAAAATTGAAATTATTGGCTAAAATAAGATCTAAGTTGTATAATCACCTTCTCTAGGATGGCATTAGATCGGTATTTCATTAGTGTTGATAACTGTAAGTTCACTCGACACAGTTTACATGTTCATCAAGTATTTTTAAAGATTTTATGTGCTTGTGAGTGTGTGAGTGTGTGCACTTGTGCCAGTTTTCATACTCTCCTAGATTAACCCTGTGTCTGTCTCATTGCCTGTACTCAGTGCTATAGGAACTTTTGCAAATAAAGTTCAGATTTGGGATAACAATCGAGACAACGAAAAAGGTAACGTTCTACATTAATATTCTTCGAGATTCTGTAAAAACAGATGCACTAGTGGGGATAGCTTGACTGTGTCTATTGTGTCTTCTTGGGTAAATGGGAGAGTTTTCTAGGCTACATACCCAAGAGAAACATGGTTGGGCTATAGGGCATGTGCATCACATTCTTTACGGATATCAACAAATTATTTTCCACAATTATTATGCCAATACACACATTACCTAGGGTGCTCCTCTCAATTTTAAAAACAAAATCTTTACATATTCTTGACATTCATGTTTTACCTTTGTTTGTTTTCCCCATCAATTGACTTTTCATCCTTCCTACCAACTCCCTTTGCCAAGTCATCATGGCCAAGGAAATATGAGGCCAAGACAGCCCAGGTGAAGCTCTTTACTTAAATACCTTTCCTACAGAGAAGGGTGCCTGGTCCCTCTATTCTGGGCTGAGGGGAGTTAGGGTAGACTGAGTCCACCTCCTATAAAAATGGGCCAGCCTGTTTAACTTCTATATTGTTGCAACTATATATTTCCCAATCAATAGTTTATTTTTATATTTGTTGTGATACGTAATTTTAATTTTAATTAGTTATTTTAAGTCTACTTTTTGTGTCTTATTTAAGCAATTTCTTCATATCCATAAAAGTTTCATGAAGAATTCTCTTCACAAAAATTCTCATAGTTTGTCTCTTAAGATGTCTAAGTTTTGCTTTTTCATACTTAGTTCCTTTTTTTTAATAAGAGAAATTTTTGCTACAGGCTGTGTAAGTTTGCTGGAAAGACAGAGACAGAGAAACAAAAAGCGAGACATCACCCCCCGGGGGGGTGAGGGGATGGCCATGCTGAAATCTCTTTCCTCCATTCTCCTCTCAGAATCTTGGGCATGCATGCCCAAGTGCCTGGTGTGAGTTTTAAGCCACTGGGTCCAGGACTCAAACCTTGGTTTACCACATGGGAGTCCAGTGACATAATCAGGCCACCTGCTGGCCCCAGCTTCTTTGTATTTTAAAACATACTTATTTAAAAAAATCTATCTAGATAGATAGTTCTTTTGTTCATCTAAGTAAGTTTTTGTGTATATTGTGATTGAATATCTAATTTACACTCTCATATCAATATATCAATGCTCAGTCATCTCAGCATGATTTAATAACTAATCTGTCTCAAAATGTCACAGAGTGAGTTTTCATAAATGCATAGGTCTGCTTCCAGTTCTGGCTCAGTCTCATTGGCCTATTTGTCTTCCTGTAAACTAATATCACACTGTTTTGATTATTATCTTATAGTGTAATTCTTGACTCCTTTCTTTCTCAATTTTTACTGATTATTATGTGCCCTTCAGTCTTCCATATCAATTTTTAAAATAACTACTTATTTAATTGGATTTGTGTATTATTATTATTAGTAGTAGTAGTAGTATTAACTTTCCTTCCAACCAGCCCCACATACTGAGTATTATCGCTCCCACACAGAATTTCCCTGTGATGTAAGAAAGTGACGTACTGGAAAAGGAAGTGAGGTAGAGAAACAGCATGATTGGTTGCAGTTTGCTGTTGTCTATTTGAACATAGTTCAAACAGTAGGCTGTGTGTAATTTACAGAAGCAGGGCTGTTGTGACTTAGCTATTGATTAAAGGAACAAGCTCCTAAGATAGGTTGTGTTATGTTTACAACAACTCAAGTATGTGAGTACAGAGGCATTCTCAGGCCGATATAGCTTAGTTTAACAAAAGTGAACCATCATACTCATTATCTTGGTAGTTCTTTTTTTTTTTTTCATTCAATCACTATGTATCATTACAGCATACCAAAGGAATTTTCCCATCCTGAATATGTTATTCATTGGTACAATCAAAGATATTACCATACATATTATCATAAACAGATAATTTTCCATGTTTGTGTCCCTTAAATGTTTTTGCTTTTTTCTTTTTCCTCTTGATTCCCTCCCTCTCACCCTTCCCTACTTCCCACCTTCCTCCCATACTGCCTTTGGTATCTACAGTTGCTCTCCATGCCTTTATACCCTGTAGTCTATTAGTTTCTGCCATAGGCTTGGTAATCTTTTATTTTTATTTATTTATTTTTTTTAGAGAGAGAGTTTTGATATTTGCTATAGGGCACATGCACTCACCAGAGACACAGAGAGAGACAGAGCTAGAACCACATTTCACCGTGAGTCCAGCACCTTACCACTCCATCTTAACAATTGATGTTAATTATATTTGCAAAGTTTCTTTACATATAAGGTAACATATTCACAGATACTCAGAATTAGCACACTGACATTTTCTGGGGGTGGGGGGACAGCATTATTCTGCCCACTGAATGACCAGTTAACCATTATTTGTTATTATTAGTTAAATTCAGCTTAGGTTTGCCAACATACTTCTCAGGTTCTTTGCTCATTGTTGCTTCTTCCTTCCCATGCATTTTTTTTGTTGTTTCATTTTGTTTGTTGCTTATAAATCTTTTCTGGCCTAGCTGTAGTGGTGCAGAAGATAGTACACCACTCTTCCAACACTGGAGTCACATAGAAGCCCAGAGTGAAGATTCCAGGTTGACCAGAAACACAACAGTTGTACACATGTTCATGATCCTCGCTGCTGGAGGGATGAAGGAAGGGATCACTGCCTATCAAGACCCTGTCAATGGTCTTTCTTTCTCAAAAATAAACTAAATGAACTTTAAAAAATCATCTTTTGAAAGAAGTGTTTTAACTCTCTTAGCAAAGGTCAATAAATAGCCTTTTTATTCATTTAATGCTATTTTTATCATACTCTTGCCTAAGTAATGGTTTAACAGATTTTAGAATTCTAGATTTACTGCTATTTTTCCTAACATTTGATATTATTCTGGGGCCAGCAGATAGCGTGGCGGTTAAGGAGCTAGACTCCCACATGCTTGGCCACTGTACAAGTCCTAGACCTGGTGACTTGAAAATCACATGAGGCACATGTGCATGCCCAAAACCCTAAGAGGAGAAGGGTGGAGAGGGGCTTAAGGCATGGCCATTGCCCCTGAGGAGTGATTTCTCACTTCCCCTCTCTCTGTCTCTCTCTCCACTCCAGTGAAAGCACATGCTCTATGACAAAATTATTTTTTTTTAAAAAGTATTATTCTACTGAGCTGTATCATCTATTGTTATTCATGAGAAATTAATTGTCAGTTCAGCTGTACTCTGTTATATGTAAAGAATCTTTTAGGTCTGGCAGCTTTTTAAGATTTTTCTCTTTGTGCTTGATATTCCTCAAATTTACTGTGATAGCTTTAGGTTTAAATTCATTTGTATTTACTCGCTTAAGACTCAATATATTTCATCAAGTTGGGGTCTGATATCTTTCCTCAGTTTTGGAAACCACCAACACTTTTTTACTTCAAATATTCTCTCTATTGTAATCTTCTCCTTTCAGGAACCTTATTCTATCCTCAAGTCTTCTATTTTCTCTTTTTATATTTTCTGTCTCTTTTAGTCTCTGATTATGTCCTGAGTAATTTTCTCTTGTTTATTTTTTATTTTACTAATTCTTTCTTTATCTTAATGCTTTAACTTCAGTGGATTTTTAAATACTGAAACTAATAGTTTATAAAGACTTTTAGAAAATGCCCCTCCAGTGAGGCATGGTCACACCACAATCTCTTCTCCTCCGTTCTTCTATTCTGTTGGTATTTTAGGTACACACATATGCACCTGGAATGCTTCTCAAGTTGCCAGGTCTGGGATTTGAACCACAGTCAGCCTATGGCATCCAGCTTCTTTTACCACTAGGCTATGGGGCCAGTCTAAGAGTAGATTTTAAATGTTCTCATTACACACAGAAAAGATGGTAACTATTTGTGATGACAGATACGTTTATTAGCTCGACTGCAGTATTTTGTATATCAAAGCATGTGTTACATCTTAAATATGTATAATTTTTACAAAAGAGGAAGAATGTTGTTTATTTTTCTGCAAACTGGGTTTAAGTATTTGAAAGATTTGCAAAAAGTAAGTTGCAAAATAATATTGTTGAGTTAGGTATCAGCAAATAACTATTATAGTCAGAGAAATTATAAAAATCTAGAATGATTCTCCTTTCAGATATTTTGTAATTTTCTTTAATCTTCACTCAACTCTAAGTAAGTGGAGACTAGGAGTCTAGATGAAGCATTATTTATAAACTATCAATAAGAAAAAAACATTGGTCAATTTAAAAAATAATAATAACAAATGGAAATAAATAAATAAATCTCTCTTTTTTTTTTTTAGAGTTTTTTTGTTTGTTTGTTGATTGGTTTGTTTTTTCCTATATGGCACATGCGCCTGCCAGAAAAACAGAGACAGAAATCAAGAAATCACCCTCCCAGGGGGGATGGCCACACTGCAATCCCTTCTTCTCCATTCTCCTCTCGGGATCTTGGGCACACACGCACATGCGTCTGGCATGAGTTTAAGCCACCGGTCTGTGACTCGAACCGTGGTTGAGTACATGGGAGTCTGGCAACATAGCCATTACACCAACTGCTGGTCCCTATAAGTAATTCTTTAAAAAAAAGGAAAAAAAAAAAAAAAAAAAAAGAAAGAAAAAAGAGAAAAAGAGAACTGGAGGAAGGGGACCATGGTCATGACCAGATCCTATGAAGGGTGCTTCTTTCTCTTTAATTCTCATGTGCACTTTATCATGAATAAAGAAAAAAATTGATAAACTAAACAAACTTGAGTTTCAAATATGTGAAATAAGAACATTCATCTTTCTTTTTTGTATTTTGTAAATTATCTACCATTCTTAGAGCTAGAATTCTTCTATTTTTGCCTTCTTCCAATTCTCTCATGGTAGACTATTTTCTTGTATTTGTTTGTTTCGTTGCTGTTTGTGGCAGTCTGATGTGCCCTCAGTGCTGGAAATAATGCTGTAGAATAGCACATTTGCCTGCCATATGTTAGTTTTTCCAAACAAGCTTTTCTTTTAAATTATCTGCTTGGTTTCCTGCATCACAGGAGTAGCATGAATTCCAACCCTAGAACTACTCAGGAGTCACAGTTGGGTTTCTGATCTTTTGCAGATATCTCACTTCTACTTAGGGATCTGCTAGGTCAGAAGGTAATGTGTGTGGTAATAACTTTGACTGGACTAATATACAGTGTATTCATGTTGGGAAAACTCATTTCATATGCTGAAATGCTATACAGTGATTAAATGCAAAAAAAAATTTTTTTTTAAGTTACCTATAGTTCTTGAACTGGTGAGTGGAGATTTTCTCATCTCTGCTTTCAGAAAAAGAAGCCCTTTAGGGTCTAGCTTTATAGATGGGGCCTCTTTCTGGCTTTAAAAACTGACCCTAGCCTCTGCAGTCCATGTCTAAGTCATTAAGTCCTGTGGGTCAGGACTTCTTATGACTCACGCTTTGAGTTCTGGGTATTTTGGTTTTGTCTTAAGTTGTTTTTTTGTTTGTTTGTTTGTTTTTGAGAGGTTTTTCGCTATAGGGCGCGTGCGCTCGCCAGACAGAGAGAGACAGAGAGACAGAAAGCAAGAAATCACCCCCCAGGGGGGATGGCCACGCCGCAATCCCTTCTCCTCCATTCTCCTCTTGGGATCTTGGGCACTCACGCACACGTGCCGGTGTGAGTTTGAAGCCACCGGGTCCAGGACGCGAACCACGGTCGACTACGTGGGAGTCCAGCAACATAGCCATTACACTAACTGCTGGTTCCCATCTTAAGTTGTTTTACTCTGGTTATATTTACTATGTATAGCTCATTGATATTCTATTAATTTTATGTTATAAATGAGGAAACTGAAACCAAGAGAAGACACATGACCTGCCCTAGCTTAAACTCTTGTCACCTGATGTGGGCTTCCTCCCTCCTAGCTTGTACTTTCTTTCCCCATTGTATTATGTTGCATCTCAACATTTTTACAAATCGCCTTCTTTTTTTTTTTTTTTTTCTTTTTTCAGGAGCAATAAATTTCTCTTTTTTATTTTTTTAATTAAGTAATTAATTAATTAATTTACATTTAATCATGTCTTTACATTGTAAGTTTCTTTTTCCAGCACAAATACTATGCATGTCACTCAAACCAAAGATGTTACTCTATAACTTATCAGCAAATAATTTCTGATTTTTTTGCCAATTAAGCATACTTTCACTTGTTTTTTTTTTCCCCTTTTCCCTCTCTCTCTACCATACTAAACTTTTTTCCCACATTTTATTGATTCACAAAATACCTTAAACTAAAAATATGGAAAAAGCTAGAATCTAGTCACAAGTGCACTGTAATTTTCTTCTGAAACTTTTTTAAAATTAATGAACTAATTTGCATTCATTCCCTGAGCATTGTCACAGCATACAAAATGTGATTTCCCATCCAGAATATACTGTATAATGGCTTAATCATACATGTTATAGTCAATAATTTTCCATTTCTAGTTTCATATATATAATGTGTGTGTGTGTGTGTGTGTGTGTATATATATATATATAAAACCCCTATTTCTCACCCTCTGACATGTCCCACCCTCCTCCCACACTATCTCTGGTGTCTACAGTTGTTTTCCATTCCTTTTTATCCCCACATTTTATTGATTCACAACATTTCTTAATTAATCTAGCTATTTTAAATAGAAAGTTCTGCTGGTATATACATATCTGTGAATACATGTCTGACTTTAGGCATGAAACTCTGCTCTGAGTAGAATGAATATACTATAAGGTAGCACCTACCTAATGCTATATAGCTTACTATGGTCATTAAATAGGTGTTTTTAAATATACTTTTTTAATTTCAAGAAAAGCAGTTTTAGCTTTAATAAATCAAAGAAATGCTAAGGAACTTTGCTTAAAACTTAAACAGGTTAAGATTCTGTTCAAATAATAGGCACATGAACCTATTGGCTTGCTGCTATTGCTCAGCTTTAATTACCTTAACCATCACCTGTTTAAATCTCAGATGCTGCGTTATCTGTGTAATCAATCCCTACACTAAATCCCCTTGGTTGTAAGTACCTAAGATTCTTTGTTTTCCTAGTTACTCTGTGATTGCTACAAAGATTAAGTTGTAGTATCAAATTCTAGAATATTTTAGTATTTTTCATTGAGGCTTTTCTCGAGTATTTATCTGAATTCTTATTGTATTTATAGGCTTAAAAATATTATTTAGTTTAGCTCTTACTATTTTAGCTCTACTTACTATGTCATTATTTGTTAATTATACAATCCTAAAGTCCCTCATTTGGATTTTAATTGAAGTTCAAAGAAATTAGTTAAGCTGCAGAAATACTAAAATAGCTCTAAAATTTATTTTTTTGTCTTTTTTATTTAAATTTATTTATTTACATTCATTTACTATACATCATTGTAGCATACAAAATGAGATTTTCCATCCAGAATGCACTGTATCTTGGCTCAATCAAGCACATCAACATACATGTTATCATCAACAAATAATTTTCTATTTTTTGTTTCCTGTATATTTTGCTTTTTTTTCCACCCTTAATTCCCTATCTCTCACCCTGTGCCATTGGTTAAAGAAAATGATATATATTTAACAACCGGGTTTACTGCAAAGTTGTATATGTATCAGATAATAAATATCATTTATTGATTCTCTTGGAATCAATTGATTTAAGTCAGTCTGAGTGATAAATTACTTTTGTACATTCTTTTGGTTTTAAATTTATTTATTTTTATTAATACTAGCGAGCACATATGCATGCACAAAAGAGAGAGAAATAAAGAAGTACCCCTGACAGTATCTCATCTTACTGTGAAAACTTTCCTTCAGGCTTCTAGATCTTGGGCATGTACATATACACCCAGAGTGTTTCAGGTCATTTCAGGCCAGGGATCTGAACCTGTGGTCAGTCCTGTGGCTTCCAGCACTGCAGTTCAGTATGTTACCACCCGTATTACTGGTATGTACCTTCTTACTCCTTCCTATATACCATATGCTACTTTACAAATGAAACAGTTTTCATCAAGTCAGCTCTATCATATGTACATAATGCAGGGTTAGACTGTATAACTGAATTTCACGAAAATACAATGGCATTCTGTATTTTAAACTATATTTTTACACTTACCAAAATTGCTAAGATAGTGAAATTATTTTAAAATCATTCTTCTTTCACATCTCCTGCAAAACATCTGATGTAAATACTAATGATCATGTAAAATCCCAAAGTCTGATCTCTAGAGAAGTAAAAAGAACAGAAAGGGAATAACCCTTACGCTTTTGAATTATGAGGCCCTGACTCTGCACACATACCCAGACCCACCACACTGCTGTGGGCTCATCCCTTGACAAGTTTCAAGGCCAGTTGCTGAGGATTAGATAATTTAATTTTTATACTTAAGATTTATACTCTGTGCTTTCAAGAATTCTGAGACAAAAATAAAAGTCTCCCTATATTTATATACCCAAGAGAAACAATACTGACACAAGAAAAATAAATACCCAATGATATCTTGGCCATTCAAAATATTTTATCCTTTAAAAATGGAAATATTTGATAAAGGAAGCAACTATGATGTACTAGTCATAAGGAAAAGTATGGTTATTCTTGGATGTTTCCCTAAATAATATAATGAGAACATCTAACCTTTGACTTATTGAAGCAGAGAATATTTCCTACAGGAAAACACATTTTAAACCAATGAGATAATACAATGGAGAAGAAGCAATTAGCTCATTTTGTTCTACCGTCTAGAAATAGCTAGCTGAGCAGTTACATGAAGTAAAGCAGACTCTAAACCACAAAATAATGTAAATAGTGCTCATATAATCATATAATCACCCTCATCGCTGATCTGAATTAATCAGAGCACAAGTAGAGCATTTACCTATTTGCAGACCTAAATTCTCTAACCCAGCTACTTATACCTCGTCTGCGACCAAGTCTTCATTTCACTCTGAAGCATGTTGTTGTAACCATGGACAAAATCTTCCCTCCCACAAGTCAGGATTAGCAATGCCTAGAACAGTGATCTCAGCAGATTTCAAAACTCCCATACCTAGTAGTACTCATTTAACTTAATTGAATATCTGTTTCAAGGTGAGGAAGCTGAGGGCATGTAAGCAAACTGACTTCCAATGGCTAAAGGAACTAACAGACCAAAGAATGAGGCAGACAAGTTCAGCTTGTTGGTTATGAATTTAATAAGAAAACTATGGACAGAAGTGAAGTCTTGGGCAGCCACAATGCAAGCAGATCTCTGCATCCCACATTCTCCAAACTTAGGCTTATATATTCAGTAAGGGAAAGTTCTTGACAGGAATATATGCAGGAAGGCATTTGAAGAATATGTAAATGTTATCTGCCACCCATTGGTACATCAATGGGTGTACTGATTCATAGATATGGATAATAAACACGTTTATTATTACAACTTAGGCTACATTCTTGCCTTGGGAGTATAGCCAAGGAGCTTGGGGACATGCAGCATGTCAGCCAAAATGGCAAATTAGCTTTAAGATGGAGTCACTTTAGTTTTGTCACAATATCATTAAGGTTTTCTTTTTAAAAAATGTTTCCTGGCTGGGACCAGCAGTTGGCATAATGGCTATGTCGCTGGACTCCCATTTAGTCTACTGCAGTTCGAGTCCCAGACCCAGTGGCTTAAAATTCTTGCTGGGCGTGTGTGCTTGAGTGCCCAAGATCCAGAAAGGAGAATGTAGGAGAAGGGATTGCGGCATGGCCATCCCTTGGGGGGTGATTTCTTACTTTTAGTCTCTCTCTGTCTCTCTTCTGAGTGCACATGCTCTAAAGGAAAATCTTCTCAAAAAAAAAAAAAAGTTTCTTGGGGCCAATAGTTAGTATGGTGGTTAAGATGTTGGACTCCCACATGACTGAACACAGTTCAAATCCCGGACCTGGCGGCTTGCTTTCTCACTTGCTCTCTCTTTCTGTCTCTCTCAAGTGAATTAATAATAATTATATTTAATTAACTAATTAATTAATTAACTCTTTTTAAAAAACATTTTCAGAGTAAAAACATCATTGAAGAAGAGATGTGACATTAGGTCCAAATTAAAAATACCTTGAAAAGAGGTAGGGGTTCTCCACAGTTGAGATTATATTATGGGTATGAAAATACATTTTTATCTGAACTGATAAGAAACTTGTTTTCAGGGCTAGCAGGTAGCGTAGTGGCTAAGGTGCTGGACACCCACATGTCCAATCACAGTTTGAGCCCTGGACCCAGTGGCTTGAAAATCATGCAGAACACATGTGCATGGGTGCCCAAAATTTCAAGAGGAGAATGGAGAAGGGTTTGTGGCATGTCCATCCCCCCACAGGGAGTGATTTCTAACTTTCTCTCTTCCTATTTCTTTCTCTAGAGAGCATATGTGCCCTATGGCAAAAGCCTAAAAAAAGGAGAGGCAGCAGATGACATAGTAGTTATGTAGCTGAACTTCCACATGGCTGAATGTGGTTCAAATCCCAGACCTGATGGCTTCAAAATCACACTGTGCACGTGTGTGTGCCCAAGATCCCAGGAGGAGAATGGAGGAGAAAGAATTGAGGCATGGCCATCTCCCACTGGAGGGAGGGGTGATTTCTCACTTTCCCACTCACTGTCTGTCTTGTTCTCTTTCCAGTGAGTACATGTGCCCTAATGCAAAAATTTCTCAAAAAAAAAAAAAAGGAACTTGCTTTCATAACTCTCTGAAAATCTATCTTCATAGTGTATGATAATAATAATTACTACTACTACTACTACTACTACTAATGCCATTTGGGTATTTATATGTCAAATACATACATTATTCTAACTAATACTTAACTCCAGTTCGCTACTAAGGAAACTGAGACATAAATTACACTAATTTGCACGTAGCCATTGGATGAGTGTCAGAGTCATGATTAAACCTAAGGCTCTTCTTACTTTTGGTTAGATTTATTTATTTATTTCATAAAAGAAAGAGAGAGAGACATCCCCAACAGGTCTTCACCCAGTGATCCACCCCCAACCTTAGCCAGCTCAGATCCCTGGCATGGGCATGTGCATGTGCATGTGCATTTGGTGTGCGCAGGGAGGCCCTCAGATGTGAACCCAGTACTTCCTTAGGTGGGTCCAGTGCTGCAAAGTGTCACATTACCACTGCATCACCATTCAGCCTTTACAGTTCTTTTGTTGTTTGTTGCTTATTTTTAACCTTCAGAATTTCTATACTTAACCACAAGATTTTACCATCATCATATGCTCTAATCATTATAATTGTTGAAGTCCTTAGAACTTCCAAGTCATGATTACAACTCACTACACATTGCTTTAAAAACACTAATAAATGGCAAACCACTTTAATTCCATTGAATTAATGAGTGCTTACTATATGACAAAATACCAGGCACAATATGTGGTTGTTAAATTTAATTATTGCTCTTTTATTAAGTGTACTTATGTTAAATTTGAAAGAAAATCTCAACAAGTGAAGCAGAATCAATAAATATATGTAGGATGAAAGAGTAAATGAATATGTCTAGTATTCTTATTTAATAAAGTATAAACTACTATTAAATTGCATGTATTATAAAATTTACATAAAAATATATTTACCGATATGAAGATAAAAATATTAAAAAGTTAAATATAAAAGGAAAACAACTGGCATATTTAGTCTCTAGCATTTTTCTATGATGATTTTAATTTTAAAACATTTCCTCTGGAGATTCTTGAATTCCCCATTCTTGGGCTGTATTTGGAATTTGAACTTTATAACAAAGAGAATTTTTTTTCATAGAGTCAGCGATCTAGAAAACAAAATAAATGTTATTGCTTAGATGGCCTTGTTTATTTCAGATGGCACCGGGCAAACCCAGAAGGAAAACCTTTGTTTCTTTACTTTCAGAGATGGTAGATACACTGTGGAAAGTGTACCAGCTACATTTTTGGTCCCATGTACTTTCATGCCCATAGTTAAATCTTCCAAATGTATCTGCTTTTATTTATTTATTTATTTGAGAGGAAAAAATGTCGAGGTATTTTGTAGTACCTTGACTTATAGCCAAAACAATAGAAATTTTTGCCAATTGCTGCTGCCTTCTTGACCATGTGGTTTCCACACCCCTAAGACTGTGTTGCTGTACAGACTTCAGGGTTTCCTCACTTCACGTGTGAACATATATGTACAGAGAACCAATACTGTGTGCAGAAGCAATTTAAAAATATACAACAAGTAGTACAACACAGGCGCTGGTTATACAGGAAGGACAAGGAAACGGTCTCATTGACCCTTTAGCTTCTTAAGTTATAGGGAGGGCCTAAGGGAAGAGGCAGAGGCACACGTGGAAGCTTGGTGCGGTAGATATTTTCCATCCAATTCAGAATCATTTCAGTATTTTATCAAGACATGTAGTTATACTTATGTATTCTTAGTACATATCATCCGTGAATGTCTGTATGCAAAAGATTTGAAGTGGCTTTGTAAGTATCTGGAATTTTCTTACAACAGCAACATTTACAAAGGGAACGTCTTCTATGACTTCAAGGCCTTATCTTAATGAGTTGTACACAAGAATCTTCAGTAGGCCACACTGTCAAATAAGAACTTATGTGAGAGTTTATCCAAGATAATTTTAAAAGTTAATAGAAAAAGAACCTTAAAATGTTTCAATGTGACTCTTTTTGGTGTGCGATGGGAGACTTTTGGGGGCAAGAAAAATGAATTAGAAAAAACTATCCTTGTTCTTTTCATCTTCATCATAATTGGTTCTACCTGTGCATCATTTGGGTCCAGTTTCCTACACACATTTGTAATGTGGGTTTCATTTCCATAAAATGGGAACACAATAAATATAGCATTTACTAACGATTGTTTTATGTGGCTGCCAATCTGCCAAGT